>CP125973.1:213001301-213626301 GCA_030063025.1 Avena longiglumis | reverse complement strand
GCTCGCCCAGGCGCCTGAGCTACCCGCTGCTGCGGCCTCGCCCTGAGCCGGCCCGAATCCATGGCGCGCCCGCTGGCCGCCGCCACCGCCGCATCCATCGCCCCTCGCCGTCGCCGTCCGACCTCCGTCCCCCTAAATCAACCGACCAGCCCGTCCGCGACCGCCTCTGTTAGCTCGCCCGAGCGCCCAGCGCCGCCGGCGTGGTTTCTCTCCGTCGCGCCTGCTGTCTCCGAACGCCATGACCACCGTCGACGACCCCCTCGCGCCGCTGTGCCCGGCCGCCTCGAGTCCCCCTCACCGTGCCATCCTCCTTCGCGGGCCCGCCTTCTCCAGCGCCGCCCGGAGGCAGCGACCCTCCTCCCCATCTCCGGCCGCAGGTCTCGTGGCCACCCGTCGCCGCCTACCTGCTACCCTGGCCGCAGCGTGTCCTCGACGAGTTCCTGCGTGTGGTCTGCTCCGAGGATATCGTCGCAAGTCGCCATCGATCCCAAAGACGAGAACCGCAACAAAATCTTCATCGTGTACTTCATGACTCCCTCACGAATCCGGTGCCCGAGAACATGGAACGACAAGACCGTCTCAAGCCCCGATGCCTTTTGTCGCCAAGATCTGCGTTGTTGCGTGTTTCGACGACCAGGCGAGATGGAACCCGATGACACGGTACCCGAAGACACCCGGCACCAAACCAAGAACATTGTCAACTTTTGGAGCCGATGACCCGGAGATTCCCCTCGAACACCAAGTTCTCCTCCCAGAGTTGGACTCCGAAGACCGCGGATGCGACAAGACCGTCGCTCGGACGCCAAGATCTGCGCCGTGTTGTAAGACCACCGACAAGATCTCCATCCGGTACCCCAAGGACTCCCTCACGGACACCGAGCGCCAAGATCTACCCTCGGACGCCAAGACCGAACCAGAGGCAAAGATCGCCACGAGACCGGCAAGCACTTCACCCCGAATGACAAGACCGACAACATGGTCGACCACCGCGAATGCCCCAAGATCTACCCCGATCCGAGACCCTAACCCCGGAGTCCGAGAACGACCTCGCCGACCCCGGAACCCCAAGTCCGTCGGACCCTGAACCCCGAGACCCGACCCCGAACCCCGGAAACCCCAAGATCGTCGAGAACCCTAATGTGTGAACCCCTTCCCGCAAACCCTATTTTATAAATGCATAATAACAACTTGATCGCATATTGAATTGTCATACTCGCATGCATATCTGTGGTTTGGGGGCCTTCTGCCGATTCACCTAATAATTAAATATGGGGCCCATATGCGGGCAAATCTAGTCTCATATCGGCCTCATTTAACCTTGAGTAGCGAACCCGTATCATCTTTTGCCATGTAAAACAACATTTAATATGTGGGGGTTTTAAACAACTTGAACCATATATTAATTGTCGGGACCCCGGTTCCACTTAATATGACCTAATTGCATCGCACCTTGCCATGCCATACATCATACATGCATCATGCCGATCTTTTGCCGTAGTATTAAATATTGCATCCGGTGTTCCTTCTAGTGTTTTGCTTCTTCGCGGATAAGGCCGTTGAGTTGATGTGAGCTTCGCCCCGATCTTCGGATGAACCCTTCGACAATGTTTTCAGGCGAGCATCTCCCCCTTTCTACCTATCTTACTTTTATAGTCTTTATTCCCTCCTGTTGATCTATTGCTATCTGTGTTGCGATGCTTTAGTTTCGCACTGTGATATACCGTGCAGCCCTATATTGCCTTGGACACCCTATTACCTGTTGTTTGGTAGATAGTTGGACTTATGCGTCGTAGTTGCTTGCTCAAGTCGATGTGTGTCGTCATATGCCACGATTCTTGATGTATTGCCGCATGTTGATGTTGGAGATGATTCTAGTTTTACTTATCGTCACTTTACTTTCTGTTTAACAACTAAAATTGAATAAGCGAGGCATCGGTGGGTGATAGATAATATTTGGTTTCGAACGCCCACTTGTGTCCCGTAAGACCCCGAGTACTTGATACTGTTCCTTGATTTTTTGCGCTATCCACATCCGGAGGTATATGGGACCCCCGAGCGAGCTTGATTCATCTTATTTCTTGGGGCCACAAACTAGTTTGAGGTTTTATTTACGATCCTGTACTTATGCCATGTTTTATCGCTTTATTTACGATTGTGCAGTCTGCGCACTGTCTTTAGGATCGGGACACGTTACGTGGTGTCGACAAGCCCGTTTGGGGTTCCCATCGCTCACCGTCCACGGACCTTGAGGCCGCCTCGAGCTTGCTTACTCCGTTATGGATTCTACTTAAGGGTGGCCCCTGAAATATTTCTGAATCCTGTGATTGTTCATCGTGAAAGCCTCGTTGGGTTTTGATTTGGTTTTCCGAGGTTGATCGGCGTGTGTTGCTATTGGTGCACCCGGCCGGTAAAACTTTCTGAAAGCCGTGTCCGCGGATATGGACGACTTGGAGCACAGTATCTCGATCATAGACAAGCATAACTAAAGTTTATTGTTATAAATTTGACTTATAATGACTAGTAATCAGCTCCACTATAATGGAATGACTAAATAATACTGCCCACAATTGCTTGTTTTGTGTGTCGCTTGCGACCATTGTACCTGACTAGTAAGTATTGCAACTACAACACAATGGCTGAATAAAGGTACCAACAACTGCTGGGTTATGGGTTTATCTCATGCTATCTGAATCTAATTAGTAATTGTTGCAACTATCACGGAATGGTTAACTAAAAGTGCCCACTGTTTACTTTATCAGGACGATTACCTATACCTGACTAGTAACTGCTGCAACGATAACCGAATAAATAAAATTGCCAACTGTGTGAGTTCCTCGGTTGACTTCCTCGTTTGGTCTCGAGGGGGAAACACCAGGATGGGTTTGTTTGGTGATAGCCTCAGGTTGGATCCGGTTAGGTCATTCTTACCCCTCTCTGATAACCGCCAGTTGTTTCGAGTCTCTATAGGTTTTTTAGCGCATGCTGCCGCTGCCGCTCAGTCCACCATACCTATGTAGGCGAGGACCGCCGAATTCTAGCCTCGCCGTCTTGGCCTCGATCGACGCTCCTTCTTTGTTTTCGCTTTGCCCTTTGTCGGCACCTTTTGTTAAACAGGTTTTGAGATCGACGCGTTAGCGGTTACCCTTCCGGCTTGGCCTGGGCAGGGTTATGGACGCCATGGGTTATTCTTCAGGGCTCTTAGCCCATTTGCTTCTTGTCCGTAGTCGGACGCTCTACCATTTTCAAGGTGATTTGGATCTTGTATATTATATCTGTCTTCTTGACTCTTTGAGTCAACTTTATATATCTCTGCATGGGTCCCATCGAGGACTGTTGTGTAAAGTTATTACTTCGTTTCCACCCGCGAAATTAAAGTGCTGGTGAGCACCTTTGAATCGTTTCTATGCGGGTTTGGCGAATTTGGCTCAAACTTGCATAGGTCCGATTCGAGGTGTTACAGAGTGGTATCAGAGCTCAGCAGTTGCGATACCCCACAAGTCCAGCCTGTAGGATAACCTAGCTAACGGCCGAAGTAGAGTGTCAAAACTATTTTGCAAAAATCGGTTGGATAGTTCTGGTTAGGTCTGATTTTACTCCTTACCCCTCTGCTGTTCTCCTCTTATCTCTACGTGTTTTGAATCTGCTCTCTTCTCTCTTTTCGAGTCCAGGAATTCTCGTGGTTGGGTTTCCGTCGTACCTTCAGGGTTTCGTTTTCTCCCTTTTGTAACGGAGGTGCTACGATCATCAATCTGCAACTTGCCTGTTGTGCCCTTCATCCGATCTTTCGTTCTTGAGCTCTTTTATCCATATGTGTTCCTTGCTGGATATCAGTGTCGTTGAAAAACATATGAGAAGGACGAGCTTTGGTGAAGTTGGGGTTAACCTTGAGCATGTGTTGTTCATGCCAATGGAGCCATCGCGAAAACCTAATCAGTGTGTCTTTCATACGATTTCTGCTGGCAACACTCCCTTGTTTCCGAAACTCGCTTGTGGAGATCTTCAGCCTGAATCCGAGAGTTGGTTGCAAAATCCGTCTATTCGCGTGCAGAGTAATGGTTTGAGTGCGGGATGGAGTAGCTACCCTACCGCTGCTCTTATCATTCGCTCTTGTACATCGAATCAGTGGATCCAGCAGTTTTACTCCGTCCACGGAAGTTAGGGGTGGCTTTATCTGCGATACCTCTACCTTCGACCTTTTGTTCCCGGAGTGTCTCTCGACGATCAGGAGCAACGACCCTTTGTTGGTGGTGTCGCCGTTTTCAATATGAAGAAGGAACCCTCGTTAGTGGTGTCGCGAGGATCTACACGAAGTGAGAAGATGCAACTCGCCGACCTTCCTTCCGGTACCATGAGGCGGATCTCGAGGGCGAGATCCCTTGTTAGTGGTGTCGAATTGTGGCATCCCGCAAAACCACTACTAGAAAATCGCGTTGAATTTGTGCATTGCATCGTCATCATCATGCATTGTTTGCCAAAACTATGTTTGCAAAGCCCTTTTTGGTTTTCTAAAACGCCCCGTCTTTTGTTCAAACGCCAAACCGGGTCCCCGGAATATTTTGTTTTGCCCGAAATCGGTTTGCAAAAACCTTGTTTGCAATAAATAAAAATTATAATTAATTTTAGCGGCCGAGCGGCCGATTGACCGAACGATCGCCTGTAAATTAAATCGGTCCATTTCAAACAGCTCCCCCGGAAATCCTATTCCTACCCAAACCAAACCTACCCACCACTCACAACTCTCCACCTCACCCTCTCACCAGTTTTCTACCCACCCCGCCACCTAAGCAATCCTCCCCTTTTTTCCCCTTTTCTTTCCTCACCCTCCCCCTTTCTACCCCCTCTCTCTGCGCCTGGGACCCACCCCGTCCTTTTCCCCAGACACACCGCCCCTGGGCCCTCCACTGGACCACGCTTGCGCCAGCAAGGGCCCCGCTTGCCACCTCCCCGCCACCTGCCTGTTCATCTCCCACTCATGACCGCCTCCCGAACCGCCCAGACGCGCCTCTCTCCTCTCTCTCTCTCTGCAGTGCAGCCCTCCCGACCCTCTCCTAGCGCCCTTGCCGCCTCCGCCTGTGAGGCCCCACCGCCCGTGGCCCGCCGTGGCCTACCTCGCCGGACCCCGAAGCTCACAGGCGCGTCTTGAGCTACCCGCTCGCCGGCCTCGCTGAAGCGGCCCCGCCCGTCCACCATGGCGCCCGCAGTGCCCGCCCACCGCCCGCATCCATTCGCCCCCTCCGCCGTGGCTGCAACCGCCGTCGACCTCGGTCCCCTCGTCAACCGCCGACCAGAGCCCGTCCGCGTGCCGCCTCGTCTCCTGCTTCGCCCGAGCCCAGCCGCCGCCGGCGTGGTTTCTCCGTCGCGCTGCTCTCTCGAACGCCATGACCACCGTCGACGACCCCTCAAGGCCGTGCCCCGCCTCGAGTCCCCTCCGTGCCATCCTCCTTCGCGGGCCCGCCTTCTCCAGCGCCGCCCGGAGGCAGCGACCCTCCTCCCCATCTCCGGCCGCAGGTCTCGTGGCCACCCGTCGCCGCCTACCTGCTACCCTGGCCGCAGCGTGTCCTCGACGAGTTCCTGTGTGGTCGCTCGAGGATATCGCCGCAAGTCGCCATCGATCCCAAAGACGAGAACGCAACAAAATCTTCATCGTACTACTTCATGACTCCCTCACGAATCCGGTGCCCGAGAACATGGAACGACAAGACCGTCTCAAGCCCCGATGCCTTTTGTCGCCAAGATCTGCGTTGTTGCGTGTTTCGACGACCAGGCGAGATGGAACCCGATGACACGGTACCCGAAGACACCCGGCACCAAACCAAGAACATTGTCAACTTTTGGAGCCGATGACCCGGAGATTCCCCCTCGGAACACCAAGTTCTCCCTCCCAGAGTTGGACTCCGAAGACCGCGGATGCGACAAGACCGTCGCTCGGATGCCAAGATCTGCGCCGTGTTGTAAGACCACCGACAAGATCTCCATCCGGTACCCCAAGGACTCCCTCACGGACACCGAGCGCCAAGATCTACCCTCGGACGCCAAGACCCGAACCAGGAGAACGCAAAGATCGCCACGAGACCGGCAAGCACTTCACCCCGAATGACAAGACCGACAACATGGTCGACCACCGCGAATGCCCCAAGATCTACCCCGATCCGAGACCCTAACCCCGGAGTCCGAGAACGACCTCGCCGACCCCGGAACCCCAAGTCCGTCGGACCCTGAACCCCGAGACCCGACCCCGAACCCCGAAAACCCCAAGATCGTCGAGAACCCTAATGTGTGAACCCCTTCCCGCAAACCCTATTTTATAAATGCATAATAACAACTTGATCGCATATTGAATTGTCATACTCGCATGCATATCTGTGGTTTGGGGGCCTTCTGCCGATTCACCTAATAATTAAATATGGGGCCCATATGCGGGCAAATCTAGTCTCATATCGGCCTCATTTAACCTTGAGTAGCGAACCCGTATCATCTTTTGCCATGTAAAACAACATTTAATATGTGGGGGTTTTAAACAACTTGAACCATATATTAATTGTCGGGACCCCGGTTCCACTTAATATGACCTAATTGCATCGCACCTTGCCATGCCATACATCATACATGCATCATGCCGATCTTTTGCCGTAGTATTAAATATTGCATCCGGTGTTCCTTCTAGTGTTTTGCTTCTTCGCGGATAAGGCCGTTGAGTTGATGTGAGCTTCGCCCCGATCTTCGGATGAACCCTTCGACAATGTTTTCAAAGAGCATCTCCCCTTTCTACCTATCTTACTTTTATAGTCTTTATTCCCTCTGTTGATCTATTGCTATACGTGTTGCGATGCTTTAGTTTCCGACTGTGATATACCGTGCAGCCCTATATTGCCTTGGACACACCCTATTACTGTTGTTTGGTAGATAGTTGGACTTGCGTCGTAGTTGCTTGCTCAAGTCTTGATGTGTGTCGTCATATGCCACGATTCTGATGTATTGCCGCATGTTGATGTTGGAGATGATTCTAGTTTTACTTATCGTCACTTTACTTTCTGTTTAACAACTAAAATTGAATAAGCAGAGGCATCGGTGGGTGATAGATAATATTTGGTTTCGAACGCCCACTTGTGTCCGTAAGACCCGAGTACTTGATACTGTTCCTTGATTTTTATGCGCTATCCACATCCGGGAGGTATATGGGACCCCGAGCGAGCTTGATTCGTCTTATTTCTTGGGGCCACAAACTAGTTTGAGGTTTTATTTACGATCCTGTACTTATGCCATGTTTCTTTGCTTTATTTACGATTGTGCGAGTGCACCTTGTCTTTGTTAGGATCGGGACACGTTTACGTGGTGTCGACAAGCCCGTTTGGGGTTCCCGATCGCCACCGTCCACAGACCTTGAGGCCGCCTCGGAGCTTGCTTACTCCGTTCGGATTCTACTTAAGGGTGGCCCCTGAAATATTTCTGAATCTGTGATTGTTCGTGAAAGCCTCGTTGGGTTTTGATTTGGTTTTTCCGAGGTTGATCGAGCGTGTGTTGCTATTGGTGCACCCCGGCCGGGTAAAACTTTCTGAAAGCCGTGTCCGCGGATATGGACGACTTGGAGCACAGTATCTCGATCATAGACAAGCATAACTAAAGTTTATTGTTATAAATTTGACTTATAATGACTAGTAATCAGCTCCACTATAATGGAATGACTAAATAATACTGCCCACAATTGCTTGTTTTGTGTGTCGCTTGCGACCATTGTACCTGACTAGTAAGTATTGCAACTACAACACAATGGCTGAATAAAAGTACCAACAACTGCTGGGTTATGGGTTTATCTCATGCTATCTGAATCTGATTAGTAATTGTTGCAACTATCACGGAATGGTTAACTAAAAGTGCCCACTGTTTACTTTATCAGGACGATTACCTATACCTGACTAGTAACTGCTGCAACGATAACCGAATAAATAAAATTGCCAACTGTGTGAGTTCCTCGGTTGACTTCCTCGTTTGGTCTCGAGGGGGAAACACCAGGATGGGTTTGTTTGGTGATAGCCTCAGGTTGGATCCGGTTAGGTCATTCTTATCCCTCTCGATAACCGCCATTGTTTGAGTCTCTATAGGTTTTTAGCGCATCTTTGCCGCCTCGATCCACCATACCTATGTAGGCGAGGACCGGAATTCTAGCCTCGGTGTCTTGGCCTCGATCGACGCTCCTTCTTTGTTTTCTGCTTTGCCCTTTGTCGGCACCCCTTTTGTTAAACAGGTTTTGAGATCGACGCCGTTAGCAGGGTTACCCTTCCGGCTTGGCCTGGGCAGGGTTATGGACGCCATGGGTTATTCTTCAGGGCTCTTAGCCCATTTGCTTCTTGTCCGTAGTCGGACGCTCTACCATTTTCAAGGTGATTTGGATCTTGTATATTATATCTGTCTTCTTGACTCTTTGAGTCACTGTTATATATATCTGTTCTGTGGGTCCCATCGAGGACTGTTGTGTAAAGTTATTACTTCGTTTTCCACCCGCACGAAAGTGCCTGGTGGGCACCTTTGAATCGTTTCTACGCGGGTTTGGCGAATTTGGCTCAAACTTGCATAGGTCCGATTCTGAGGGTGTTACAGGCGGCGGGCTCCGGTGAAATTCCGGCGAAGTGGTGCTCGCCTTGCTCTGAGGATGGTGTGGCACGGTCAGTGGGGAGAGGGGAGTGAGATGGTGTGAAGAAATCGTGCGGGGGTGGCCTCTATTTATAGTCGGCGAGGGACCGTCGGCGCAAGGTGAGCTCGTCGAGGCGACGTTACTGTGCTAAAGGCATGGGCAAGGTTAGGGACGGTTTGTGTCTCTGGCGATGCTCAACGACATGATCGTGAGGCATGGGAAGGTGTGGTTTGTCTGCAGGCAGGCGCTTCTGCTGACAGGCGGCGTCTTCGATGGCGGGCGGTGGTTGTATGGCACGGGGCTGCTAATGGGGATGTCTGGCGGTCTCCTGGGTCGGTGGTGATCGTGTGTGCGCACGGTGAGGGCGGCGCGCGGTCTGGGGATGCTGGTCGGGGGTGGTGCTCTGGCGCACGCTCGGCATGGTCTGAGCGCGGCTTGTGCGCGTTGTCCAGGACTTGGCAACGCTTGCGGCTGGGACAGGAAGTTGCGGTGGACGGTGGGCTGCCTCCTAGACATGCTGGCTAGGCTTGCTGCTGCTCCTAGCTTGCTGTCCACATTGGGGTGACATGAGTGTGCTCGGCTATTCACCATTTATGGCAATGGCAAACTCACAGGGGTGCTAGTGTTGGGCTAATCTTTCTAGATGATCTACTGGTTTGTGTGTGAGCTAACTAGGGAACAAGTTAGGCTCAAAACACTGCACACTATAGTGTTTGTGGTTTTGTTTGATTTGTGTCTGCAACCTGTTTGATGAAATGGCCGCATGAAGTCAAGTTTTGAATTTTGAAATGAATTTTGGTGAGTTTGCTAGATTGGTTCTGGTGAGTCTGCAGATGCTTGGGTTTTGAAAGTTGAGCTTGTTTGAGTGGGTTTTGAAAAAGTGGGATCTTCCCATATGAATAAGATTCAATTTTGAATTGTCATTTAAACTATGCATTTGAAAGTTTCTGGATGATCACAAAGTGGGAATTGATACTCTATTATGAGTACATTCAAGGGGTGCAAAGATCCATAAAAGTTTCTGTTGGGTTTTGAAAGTTTGAGACAGCCAAAGTAGGCATGGGAGTTAAATTGGCCAAAATGACCATTCACTTAATATATTTGTTTTGATTTACTTGTCTTTAGGAAAAGTGTGGGAAATGTTTTAGATGATGTTCTTTTCACCTAAGAAACATTTTACAAGCAATGGTTCACACAAACAAGGTGGTTTTTAAAGAAATTCAAAATCCATGCATACACATATACATGCATTCATGAATTCATTTAGAAAAGTTTTTGTTAACCCTAATCTTGATGATTAGTGTTTTGAATGATCTAAGTTTGATATTTTTGGGATGTTACAATGTCTCCTTCTGAAGACACTAAATAGCATTATACAGAGAAAATATAAAATAATTTCTCCTAAGAAGGAATGACTTAAGCATCTGACTTAGGTGTGACAAGGTTATCCTCAAGTGGATACTCATCACAAGTCATATGAATATTTGGTTTAGATAAGATGGCTCCTATAGTCACTATCCAACCTACAGATCTTCCTAAAAAGGGTTTTAATCCTAAGTTCAAAGCATATCCACTGATACGAATTGCGGTGACCCAGCATACCACTGCATGATGTAGTACACTATAGTCGTTGACATAACACCAATGAAACACCGTTCACTAGTATTACATCCCTCAGAGTGGTACAACAGAAACACAACAGGTCCAAGACATGACTATAGGTTACAACTCAACTCTTTACACAAGATCTAGAGAACACTCTAGGTTAAAGAGAGAGAGAGAAATAAACTTCTTACAAAGAAGAATTAGAAATAAATAATTCGAAAACTATCATACTATTAAGACTAGTATCTTAACTAATGGTCTGGCATTGCTGCTATCGCAATACACTACAGAAATAGGTTCTATGTCTAGAGATGGTATTCCTATCTAATCAATAACTTCGTCTTCACTTGAGTTGCTGTATATGTTGACTCTCTTGACTTCATTGAAGAACTTTAGCTTTTGATGATGATTCTTGGAGCATGAATTGAGGTAGACATCGTCTGTACATGCTTTAGAACCTAGCAAGGGTTAAGAAGATACTTTAAGTACGAGCGTACTCAGCAAGTTCACTAGAAAAGGAGTGTTTGATGCACTATATCTACAGCCACAGACCGTAGGTCGTAGGCAATGCAAGTTTTCATAAACATTTCTTCAAAGGTTGTTTTATTCTGAAAAGCTATGTCCGTCAGCCTTCACGGGTTTACCAGAACTTTCATGGAGTTCCTTTCCTGCCGCGTTCGCAGCTCCTTCCCGGAACAGGGAGTAACAAGTTACAGTTCTTACACTCTGCAGAGGTGCGTTACTTTACCCATGAGAGACCTTAGCCTTGTTGCACAACCAAGTCATGACCTTGTCCATACTTCCTTGGTATGGGGCCCAGTCTAAGATCCAAGCCAATCACTGCCCTCTCCGCAACCTCATATGTCTGCACGATCCTTCGGGGCCGGCACACCTCCGTTAAGCCCCCTTTCGGGCAGGCTAAAACCCTGATGAGTTCCCGAAGATTCTATGACCTGGTGTTGCCCTGGCCAGTGCCATATTAAATGGTCCATCCACTAAACACCATCCATAGATAATCTAGACACCAAAAGTGTGGGGCATAAGAATGCCCACCCATATGTTGGATCCGCACAAGGAATCACAACGTCACGTTAAGGTCGTCTTGCCTCCATACGAGAGGAAAATGATACATCTGACTTCTCCGTCCCATTCCAAATCTCATGGTTAACGCGTGATGTACGGCGCAAGAATCATTGGCGACATTGGTTGTTAAGTCCTAGATAATATGTTCATTTACCACCGGAACTTTCATAGTAGGTTATTACCTCATGGTAAATAACCTATAATCATATTATTATGAAAATAGTGTTTTCTGACCTTTTTCAAATGCAGGTGATGACAACGCTGGATTTGCAAAATACTTTATAGAAAATAATCAAAGGACATGAGCAAGTGTGAACTTGCCTTTTGTTATTGCAAGATTATGCACTCACGATCTTCAAGACAATATAAGATCCAATATCTGAAATCAGCATCATTGGTCCGGTAAGGACTAATGTTTAATGAAGTAAGATGCTATTATGCATAAGTAATGTAATGCAATTTTGTAAACTTGAATCCCGGGGATAACGTTGTTCTAGGGTTTGGATACTGGAAATGGTTACTTTAGAATGTGTTGTCCTTTAGATAAGTTTCATACTTGTGCTTCTTATTAAGGCTTGTTAGTGTGTGTGAACAACACATATCTATATAACAATAAGGTACACACATATGGAATGTTACTTAAAGACTACTTATATAATAATCGTTTATCTTCAAATTTACTTTACAAGTAGTGTCACTTAGAAAGAACTTTAAGTGTTTTTAATATTAAATATATAAGTAAAGTATAAAGTAAGGTGTTTACTATTAATTGTCATATGTTGACTGAAGTGGCAAAACGAATAACTTTTGAAGAAAAGATTCCTTTATTAAGGTTTAAACAATCCTCGTGTCTAATTAGAGGTGGTTGATGTTGTTTGTGCTTGCTGGAACAGTTTGGATTTGAGATGCTTTATAACTTAATTATAACAGACCAAAGTTAACTATAAAGTATATAATAAAGTTTTTAGCATTATACTTAAAGCCTGGTAGACTAAAGTTAACTTTAAAACATAGATGGACTTTAGGTGTAATGCTTATTATACTTATACCTTGTTCACTTCATAATGTTTCTTTAAAGTTACTTAAGAATGGTATTACTTTTATTTGGTAGTGGTTTCTTTACATTATAAATGTATAAATGGATTTATCTCCCAATAAGGGTGTGGTTAAGGTTTGTGAATAAGTCAACAATATTATTTACTACTTATGAACTCACTATAGTGTTTTGATTTGTTTATAAACGTGTGGTTAAAGTAAAGGAATGGGTTTTATCTCATTACAAATTATTCTTGGAGATTTTATATTGGATAAGAATCTTTTTAGAAAATAATCTACACTTATGGTTGAATGATAATTCAATAAAATTGCATTTTTTTAAAATGTGTTGAACCATTTGACTTCATAATATTAGTATTTAAGACTAATACTATTTATTAGATTTAACTGGTTAATTTAAGAAATAATAACAAATTTTATTTGACATTATATGAATTATTAACTAAAGAAATTGGTTTAAATTCAAGTTATTAAAGTGTTTAGTTTTTTATTTAACTTAAAATTGGAATATTATATTTTTAACATATAGGTATTATATTTGTGATCATTTTGGTATATTACTCTTATTTTTGTGATTTAAAAATAATAAGATATGATTTTTATAATACTTATTACTTTATAAAGACTTAATAAATAACAAATATGTAATTAAGTGGAGTAATAATGCATGATTATAGTTTTAAATTATAATTCTTATTTTTCTAAGATTTTTGGTATTTTATTTATATTTTTAACATTTACCATTATTAAAATATGAATTATCAAAGTTTTATTACTTATAAACTTTTATTAAATAATATTTATTTAAATAATCATCATAATAATATTTGATAATAGTTTTAAGTTTTAGATTTTATCTTTCTGAAAATTTTCATATATTAAACATACAAAACAAAAGTTATTGATTTTTCAAGATTGAATCATTTTATGAATTTTAATTAAATAAATAAATGTGTTTATTAGGTAATGCGGATGTCAGCATGAGGTGAGGGTTTTTCTCAGCAGAGCCAATCCTACCCCAGTCACTGACTGGTGGGACCTTTGCCATGTCATTTATATTGGTTTTTATTTAATACAGGAATCTTATCACAATTTCTAAAATGATAAAAGATAAATAGAAATATGACATTAGCGTGATGTCACGCTGACATCATTCCTGGATCATCCTCAGATCATGGTTGGATCCGTGAATCGGGTGCGTGCGCGGGGCTGTGGCTAGGTGCGTTGGAAAGAGGGCGTCGCAGTGGACCTTATAGTGGCGGCACCGCTCGGTTTAGGTCACCGAAACAGTGGTGGCGACGGTGGCTAATGGCGGCGATGGCAGATGCTCGTCGGGGAAATGAACTGGGACGAGAGCAAGCAAATTAAACGGTGCCCGATCATCGCAAGCTCACCGAGATTGCAACGAAGTGGTTGCTGAGGATAGGCGCGATCTGAGGTGATCTATCCGGCCGGATTTTCGACGAACCACCGCGGAAGGGAACGACAAAATTCGATCGTCTCCAAGCTCCCCTTAGTGCTGCGTTCTTCGCAGAGGATCTATGCTCGCTGGCGCTCCTCCTCGACGACACCACAACCTCTGGGGTGAACTTTGCTGACGACGGTGGTAGCTAGGGTTTCGAGTCAGAGAGGAAATTGAGGAGAGGAAGTGGATTAGGGTTCTTCGGCGGCGACGCTGGGATTAAATAGGTGGCGTAGAGCGGTGGCGCGGATATTGGCGCTCGCCGGCGACGAGGATGCAGCCATCGAGCTGCTTGCAGCATCAAAATGTCGGCATCGTCGCGAGGAAGACGACGAACAGACCCCGCGAAGAGGTACGGGACGTTCGTGGGCTGCAACTGGGCCAGATGGCTGTGTTCGGCTGCTCGTGAGCGACGAGTAAGAGAAAGAGGGAATAGGCCATGGGCCAGGAGTTGATTTCCTCAATTTTTTCTCTCTGTTTGTTTTTCTTTTTCGATTTCTATTTTCTGTTTTCTTTTCTTACCCTTTTATTTGAGCACTAATTTAGACTTATCTTTATGGAATTACTTTGCTAATACTTGCAACAATGATAAATAGTATTTAAAATCATTTTGTCAGTTTTTATTATATAGTGTATCTACAGTTTCTTTATTTTCTTTATACATATACTTTTCTTATTATTATATGTAAGGCTTTTGATATGAATTTAGTTGAGCTAAAATTCATAAACTTACTATAGAATGCATTACTATTAACTCATGGTATTTGATTCTCATTAACTCACAATATTTAGGAGATTTTTATATGGTGATCCTTTATTTTTATTTGATAAATAGAGTTTCTAGGAAATTAATATGATTAATATTATTCCCATGAATTTAGGAAATAGCAATAGATGCATTTTATTATAACTAACATAGAAGTTAGGGTTTGAATTGCAAATACTTACCCTAGGGTTTAGGGTTCTTAATATACTTATATTCTTCGGTTGATGCGAATAAAGAGTAATGACTAAGATAGATTGTTTTTATGTTTGTGATCTTGAATGATCTCACCATTTAAATTAAAATAGTGGGATTGTTTTCTAGGCTAACTTATGAGACATAATTTATAAAGATAGTTCTTAAGAACCTAGGATAATGATGGTTGAGAATGATAAAGATGTGCTTAAGTGATTTGCTATAGGAAAATATTCCTATGAAGCTTTGTGTAAATAAGATGACATATCAATCATGTGAAATGGATACTATGTTTGGTTAAGGATTTAGGGTTTAGTGTTTACCAAGAATTCCTATCTTCCATAATTCACAATCCCGGACTTCTGATTAAGGAATTCCTTTCCTAGATATTCTACTTCTTACTATCCATCATCATGTGTTAACATGATTAGCTTTACTTCACAAGAATATTCTTATCCACCTTGTATTCTTCTAAATCCACTTGTAAATCCAATGAGCTTGACACTGAAGCTTTCATAATCTTCTTATATCCATACTTGGTTATAACAACTACTCTACTGCTGATAACCTCCAATCTAACAATTGTTTTATAGTTACTTCCATTCATGCTCTTCCCTTATCATCCTTCACTAATATTATTTCAGTAGATTTATACATCAAATCCTACTTCACCTCAAGTGCTTAGTATTTCCAAAGAGGAAAATACTACTTCTTGAACCCAATGTTGCTCTAACATCATCATAATCATACTATCTTATATTTACTTCACTCTAGTATCTTATACTCCAACCTCACACTATATTAATATGGCTTGTCATGGATAACCTAGAATAACATTGCTATAATAGGGTTCAATCATGTTTTATCCACCAATGTCACTTATACATGATATAAGCATTCAATCTTGGTGAATAAGGCATGGTCATTATAATCCTTTGTGGTTTAGGTTTCTAGTTGGCTAATCAAGGCTTCATCAATAAACCATTACAGTTGTATTGAAATTATCTTCTTAGTATCTCTATTGGATTAAGGAATGTTATTCATGGACTATGCTTGCTTAATCCAATAGGATTACTCCATGGTATCTATCTTCAGGATTCATCCTTGTAACCTTCTTTGTTACCATATTGATTTGATTTCCTTCAATCACTCCCATCCTATAGATGATATCTAATACTAGCATTACCACTTAACTCTTCTTACTTCTTTCTCTTAAGGACTAAAGTGAATGCTATGTTAAGAGCATGAGTTGCTAGATCAAGAATTGATAGGTTAATAATTGGTGAATCAATAGTTGATTTCTCAACATTGATGAACAACAAATATAAAGATAGAGTTCATTAGAGATGATAAATATTAACATGGACAGAAAGATATATAGTGGATGATCTTGACTTGGTTTCTTTCCTACTCAATATCACTAAAGAGTTAAGATTGTATTACCATGATGTTCATGGTATAAATAGATGAGATTAAGATTTAGTTGTTACATTCCTGTTACTTAAGTTATGTTTATAACTTGGCATTCAGGGGTTGTGTAATGAATACTATGATATGATCACCTAAGGATCAAACATAAATCATTAACTAATGTATTAGGGTTTAATTTTATTACATTTGATCTACCCTTAGATCAAATCATGTTTACCCAAAAATAAGGTTTTAGCAAAGGTCATATTGAAACTTATCGCAGTCAACTTGATGATCTACTACAATTCCATCAAGTTGAGAGAAGCTTCAATCACTTTGAAAAGTTTTGTTCAAAAGCGCGAAAATTATTCAGATTTTCTATGCATGAATGCAATGCACACATCTGGGTTCAGCTTATTTCTAAGCTCTAATGCTGGGATGTTACAGCTGGGCCCGCGCCTGTGGTGGGTTTGTCCACCCCGGGCTCTGTTTCCTCTTCAGTTTCGTCTCGTAGTCTTCCTTATGTATAAAAAATATCAAAAATAAAAAAATATTGGAGTTTCACGAACCTTCTATTTTTACCACTTTTACCTATTTAAATACGAACTCTGCAGTTTCTGGTGTTTGGCTTCTGATAAATTCTTCTAGAGTTATCATTTGAATAACATCTACATCTTCGTTATAAGAATCTCCAGAAATATAATGTTTTAGTCTTTGGCCATTCACCACCTGTGTTGTGTCATCCTTCAGAGAAGAAATTTTGATGGCACCTGGACGGTACACTTCCTTGATAAGAAAAGGTCCTTCCCATTTGGAAAGTAGTTTCCTTGCAAAAAATCTGAGACGAGACCTATACAAAAGAACTTTCTCACCAACATGGAACTCCCACTTGAGAATTCTCCTGTCATGCCATCTTTTTACTTTTTCCTTAAAGAGCCTAGCATTTTCATAAGCTTCTCCTCTCCACTCATCTAGATTACTTAAATCGAGCAGTCTTTTTTTCACCAGCAAGTCTAAAATCTCTATTCAACTCTCTCACTACCCAATAATCTTTGTGTTCTAGTTCTAAAGGCAAGTGACAAGCTTTTCCATAGACCATTTTCTAAGGACACATCCCCATAGGATTTTTATAAGAAGTTCTATAATCCCACAAAGCGTCATTCAAATTTTTAGCCCAATTTTTCCTAGATCTATTGACAGTCTTCTGCAAGATAGATTTGATTTCCCTATTGGAAAGTTCTAATTTCCCACTAGTTTGGGGGTGATAAGCTGAAGCTATTCTATGGTTTACATCATACTTATCTAGAGTTTTTCTAAACCCCCCATGAATAAAATGAGATCCCCCATCAATCATGAGATATCTAGGCACACCGAATCTAGGAAAAATAACATCTTTGAGCATCTTCAAAGAGGTCTAGAGTATGGCTTCTACCCACTTTGTAACATAATCAACAACAACAATAATATGAGTATACCCTTTTGAAGGAGGAAAAGGCCCCATAAAGTCAAATCCCCAACAATCAAAAGGTTCAATAACAAGAGAATAATTCATAGGCATTTCATTGCGTCTAGAGATGTTACCTACTCGTTGGCATTCATCAGAGGATAAGATAAACTTCCTTGCATCTTTAAAGAGAGTAGGCCAATAAAATCTAGATTATAAAACCTTTTATGCAGTCCTATGTCCAGCATGATGTCCTCCATAAGCACTGCCATGACATTTTCTCAAAATCTATTGTTGTTCAAATTCTGGAACACATCTTCGCGTAATGCCATCTAGTCCTTCTTTATATAAGTGTGGGTCATCCCAAAAGTAATGCCTTAGATCATAAAAGAATTTCCTTCTTTGCTGGGCTAAGATCCCTCCTTTGTAAAGGAAAAGGATCCCTGTGATTGCAATGCTAGTCCCTGGATCATTGCTAGCATCCACAGTTTAAGATGAAGTACACAGATACAAAGGTCATTTATTACATACATTCCAGAGATAAACATAGTCTTTACAACTCAAAGGCCACAGGCCTATTACAAGAGTTTGAATAAGTAAATAAATATAAGTCTTCATCTTCATGTGCCACAGGCAAACATGTTGAGTGTAGACTCATGACACCTAATCTTCATCAGAGTAACCTGCAACATCACAAGTTACAGCCACAGTGGGTCAATACTTTGGAATAGTATTGGCAAGTGATACCTTAGTAAAATTTAGGTGGACTATATTACTACATGCAATTTGGCTAAGTGTAGCTTGGCTTGCTTTGCTCAAAATAGGTTTTGCCTATTAGTTGAAATCACTAAGTTTTCTTTGTCAAAACTTTTCCCAAGGAACCACCAATAGACATTGAGGTCCTTCACCCTTGTTCACCCACAAGTTTTTACTTAGAAGTTGGAATTATGAGATTCTTGATATCTTCCATGTCTTGATGCTCAAGTTGTCCATTGCCATGGACTTGGCTAAGTACTTAGATTTTTCCATCTGCAGAGGTTATGCACTTTCCCCACCAGACTTGGTTTCACCAAGACAGGACCTTTCAGAAGCCTTCCCTTAGACCAAATGGACGCGTTCCAACCTATCATCCCACTACCACCAACTGTCCAAATGGCTAAGTTCTAGCAACCTATGTGATCCAGGCAGAGCCCATATTGCCAAGTGGCTGCACTAGAAGCTTCTCAACACTTGGCCTCTAAAATCCCTTTGTTCCTGGGTGGCTTTCCACAAGTGAGATACACAAGCTAAACCATAGCCATGGGCCTTGTGTAACCACTCAACCAAAACCACCAATCAAGTCCCTTTCCACCCAGGTGATTCATTGACTTAGTTGTTTTATTAAGAAAAACATAAGTCCAAAGACTTAGAAATATTTTCATCATAGCATGTATAATTCACCAACCCTTGTTTGCTACTAGCTAGGCTAAGCATGGCATAGATAGTAACTTAACTTAGAAATTTCCTAGCAATTCTACAACTACTTAGGATTTCCCCAACATAGCATTAGGCAAAATATTAACATGAAGACTTAGCAAAATATTTCTAATGCTTAGTATAAAATATAGGGATAGAAATATTCATGAAGTACCACTTGCCTTGGATGTTAGGAGCGTAGCACTCTTCACAATCACAATCACTAGCACCAAAGTCTACACAAAGAATGGTAGCAACAAATTACACACAACATATACAAACAAACAAAAATACATATGCATGCATGCAAAATGCTAAGTGATGATTTTTAAAACTCAACCAAGCAAGTGCATAGTACTGAATCTTGTCAAAAACTTGCCAAACCAAGTTTATTTGACACTAAAAACAATTCCTAAACATTTCATATGCTCAAATAAGCCCTACACATGTTTCTGTTGGAGATATGCCCAAGAGGCAATAATAAAGTGGTTATTATCATATCTTCGCACTTATGATAAATGTTTACATACCATGCTAAAATTGTATTAACCGGAAACATTAATACTTGTGTGATTTGTAAACTAAAATAAGAGTCCCTAGTAAAGCCTCTTGTTAAACTAGCTTGTTGGTTAATATATGATCATGGTTTCCTGATCATGAACATAGAGATGTTATTAACAATAGGATCATATCATCAGGAGAATGATGTGATGGACATACTCCTATAGATAAGCGTAGCATAAAGATCAAGTCATTTCAATAGTTCAATTGCTATATGCTTTCTGATACATAGTTACCTAATTCCTTCGACCATGAGATCATGCATATCACCTTTACCGGATGGATGCTTTGATGACATCAAACACCACACCGTAATCGGGTGGCTATAAAGGTGGCATTGAGTGTTCGAAAGTATTGGTTGAAACACATGGATCAAGAGTGGGATTTGTCCATCCATATGACGGATAGATATACTGGGCCCTCTCGGTGGAATGTCATCCAATTAGCTTGCAAGCATGTGACTTGGTCACAAGGGATCACATATCACGAACGAGAAAAGAGTACTTATCAAGAACGAGGTTGAACTAGGTATGCGGAGATACCGACGATCATAACCTCGATAAGTAACATATCGTGAGACAAAGGGAAATTGGTATCGTATGTAAGTGGTTCATTCGATCGCAAAGTAATCGAGAAATATGTAGAGCCATATGAATTTCCAGATTCCTCTATTGGTTATTGTTAGGAGAAGTGTCTCGATCATGTCCGCATAATTCACGAACCGTAGGGAGACACACTTAAGGATTCAACGTTGTTTGAGTAGTTATGGTATTATGAGAAAGAGACCGAATGTTGTTCGAGTCTCGGATGGGATCCGGATATCACGAGGTGATCCGGAATGGTCCGGAGAATAAGATTCATATAAGGAAAGTCCCGTTTAGGAGTTCGGGAATGATTAGGTGTTTTCATCGGAATGTTCTAGAAGGTTCGGATTGTCCCAAGACTGGGGAGGGTACATGAATGTGTCATTACATATTGAAATGATTGCATCATGTACTAAGTGTTCTTGCTGTCCCAAATAAAGGATTAAATTGAATCCTAAAACAGAAAAGTCAAATGTCCATTTGAAAGTCAAACGGCTAAAACAAGAAACTGTGGGAAACAAGCAAGAGGAGTTGGAACCGACTTGGAGGAGGAGTTTCTCCTCCAAGACGGCCAGCCCCTAGGCTGAGTTGGGAGGGACTCCTCCTCCCTGGCGCGCCAGCCCTCCCATCTATATAAGGAGGGCAGGATCCTCCTAGAGACACACAAGTTCCTATCTTCTACCTCCGTTTAGAGCCGTTTTGGTTTAGAGCTTCTAATTGCTTTAGCCTGCGGTTTAGAGCCTTCTAATTGGTTTAGAGCCTTCTAATTGGTGTGTCTAATTACTAGACCACTAATAGCCTCTCTCATAAGCTCCACCATACTGCACCGCTTAAGGCGAAGCCTCATGATTTCCCTCTACTTAGGTACACGCCACAGTCTCTTGGGAATCGCGAGGAGAGTGCTACAACCTCCATTGCTTTGGAACAAGGGAGAGGAAGGTCTTCGTCGAGTACCGAACGTGTGACCGATGTGGGAGCGCTTTGGAACGTGGCGCCGGAAGGATCGTCACGCGATCTTGAGATCGGAAGTGTACGACTACATCACCCACGAGAATCTGCTCGTTAACCGCTTTGGAATCTTCGAGGGTAAGTTATTCCAAGCGACTCGTTGCTACAATCTAGTAGATAGATCTTGGCTTGTTTGTTTGTATGCGATAGAAATTTTTGTTTTCCATGCTACGAACCCCTACAAGGGTATCGAGCCGTGTCTATATGTAGATCTGTTGACGAGTAGAACACAATGGTCATTGTGGCGTTGATGCTTTTATTGTCGATTGCTTCTTGTGTACTTTGTATCTTGCGGTATGTTGGGATGAAGCGGCCCGGGCTAACCTTACATGACATCGTTCATGAGACTTGCTCCACGCTTGACATGCAACTTGTATTGCATAAGTGGCTTTGTGGGTGCCTGTTTCTCCTAGCATAGTTAAGATCCAATTTACAACGGGTGATTGACAATACTAGTATCAATGTTGTGGTTCTTGTTCGTAAGTTAGAACGACACTTATTGAAAGCCCCAAACCACGTAAAATATGCAAAGAAAGTAGAGGCGTCTAACTTTGTTTTGCAGGGGTGTGCTGTGATGTGATATGGCCATGATTGTGATTATATATGATGTATGCAATGTTCCTTATTGTAAGTTGGCAACCGGCAGGAGCCATATGGTTGTCTTTAATTTATGTTAAGACCCGCGTGTCTATTCAAAGTAGTTGTAATAGTTGAAGACGGTGGACGACAACCATGGAGTAGCGTCATTGACCTTGATGCAATGCCGGTGATGATGGAGATCATGTTCGTGCTGGAAGATGGAGATCGGAAGCACAAAGAAGAAAGGCCATATCATATCACATATTATGAATTGCATGTGATGTTAATCCTTTATGCATCTTGTATTGCTTAGTAGACGACGGTAGCATTATAAGATGATCCCTCATGCACATGAATTTCAAGTCTTAAAGTGTTCACCCTTAGTTAGCAATTGCTAAAAGCTTGTTGTTTCAAGCACCACGTGATGATCGGGTGTGTTAGATTCTGCAAGTGTATACAACGTGAGCAAGCCAGATTTGCTCATGCGAAACTAAGGTTTGATCTTGACGAGCCTAGCATGTACGGACATGGCCTCGTGAACACGGATTACCGAAAGGTAGAGCATGAGTCATATAGTAGATATGATGAACATGTTGATTGTTCGCCATTGAAGCTACATCAACTCTCGTGATGATCGGTTTTGATGTGGTGGATTTGGTTCGTGTGATCACTAAAACAATGTGAGGGATATTGTTTTGAGTGGGAGTTCACCTAGATTAATTTAATTATTAATTAGAACTCAATTTATCATAAACTAAATCAAAGTGAATTTGCATAGTTGTTGTAGTCATTGGCATCCGTTTACCACCTTGCGCTTAGTTATAATTGAGATGATAGAGCTATAGAATTCTGGTTAGTTACTTTACAAACTGGTATCGTATTGTTTTGAAGTGTTAATCTAAAGTTTAAAAGTCCTATTGCAAACTTTCAGTAAGTTCCGTTACTCCATGAAGTTTAATAATTGGTATTAAAACAAGAGTAACAATTCCAATGTTAGTATATAAGTATCATGTTTGTCTCCACGATTCTTGATATTCAAAGGATTCTCTTAATATCAAGGTTATCTAGGATCTGAAAGAGTTGTTTCAGAAACCATGATGTGTGGAAGATATTGTGATATCTGAAACAAAGTTTTGGTTGCAACATGATAGAGTATAATATGGCAAAAGTCATGTTCTCATATTTGATGAGAATTTGCAAAAAGGTTGGAGACACTAGTTGTCCTAATCCTCCAAAAGGTTTTGGAGAGCAACATTATACTTGCGATTCACCGTTACAAGCTAAAAGTAGCTTGATCATGGATAAATCCATAATAAGGGTGAATATTTGATGTAGGTAAAATGTTTACTACACCAAGAAGATTGCTAAACAAAGGAATTTGAAAGAACACCAAACATTTGATGATGGTGATCTACTTCAAAGTGCAAGTCCAAAGACATTGGTATTTAACTATACATGTTTTGGGCTATGTGTCATATGAATGACTCCACTAATTGATGTTGATAGATTCTTTCAAGCGAAAAGGAAATCTTGAAAGAGAATCTCATAAGTATATGGCGAAAAGAAAAGACTAGAATTGTTCGGTTTAAGTATATAGATGATATCGTGTTATGGCTGTATTCTTTGCTTGTTAAACAATGTGGTTCTTAAGTATTTGATACTGAATTTGTTGGTGTGAATCGTCATACGAAACAACACAATTCATGAACTACAATGGCCTAAGTAACTAGCAAAAGAATATGTGATGATGTTCATCGAGAACAAAATAAAGGGTTATTGTGTTGCTCGTTAAACATCAAAGCTTGCCTTCAAAGATTTGTTTTATCAGGTATTATGAGAACAAAAGGGTTGTTCAAATAATTGCCGTAATCCATAAAATATGGATGATTCGCAAATCTCGTTGGAGGAATCACATCCATAAAACTAGTGCTAAAAATGTCGAAAGACAAATTGATGGAAAGATCACTTAGGAAGTGACATCGCCGTTTAAATTATATTGGAAAGAAAACATGAAGAAACTCCATATGGATGGAATTTTGGAGTCTATTTGATTTTGATCAAATGACGCTTGTGAAACTTTCCTAGAGATAATTAAAACTTCGTTCATAGGCGAAAGGAACGAATGACTAGCTTATTGGAACTAGTACATATTGTTGTATGAAATCCATTATGTGTAGTCAAGAGCGATGGATTTCAACTTCATATGCTTTCTCCGAAAATTTGAGTGAATATATGAATATTTACTTAATAAGGATGAAGTGTGAAATATTTGAAGAGTTCAAAAGACTTTCAAGATGAAGTGCAAAATCATTGTAACAAGAATATAAACAGTTTATGATAAAGATCATAAAGGAAGATATTTGAGTTACAGAGTTTAGCATAATACCTAAGATTTAAGGAATCGTTCCATGGATTTGCATTTTCCCGAAACACCATAAGAGTATGGAGCGTTCGAGATATGTAATTAAACCTTGTTTGACATGGTAAGATCAAAGGTATAATTTATAAAACTGCCATTATATTTTAAAGATTAAAAGCTTTAGAGATTACCGTTTTTCACTGAAAAGAGCTCCATCATAATCCGTTGAAATGACACCATATAAGGTTATGGTTTGGGATAAAACCCAAGTTGTCCTTTCTTAAACATTGGTATGCTATGCATAAGAAAGATGTGTGCAACCAAAGTCGGATGAACCTGTCTTTGTATGTTATTTTGAATAACTGTTAAGTAATCCTCCATAACATTGGAGACAAAAGTGTTTGTCACTTAAAACGTCAAGTTTCTTTAAGAAGGAATTTTTCGTGAAAAGTTAAGTAGGAGGACAATAGAATTTTGATAAGGTTAAAAGAACCTTAGCTATATGTGCAGAGTTGCGCAGCACCGAAAAGTGTTCCGGAGGCAGCAACAAAGCTCATGGCTCACGTACCTCAAAGGTTGTGGTCACGGAGATCCAAGTTCCTATTGAAACAAGTAGGTCGGATAAACAATCAAATACCAAGATTTGAGGGTTGAATCATTATTTGAGAATAATGAACCGACTACATGCAAAGAAGCGATGATGGGCCCTAACTCCGTAAAATGGCTTGAAGCCATAAAATCCGTGATAGTTCCATACACGAGAAAATCAAGTTTTGAACTTGAAGGACCCTCGAGAAAGGTGTAAGACCTTATAGTTGTGTCTGGATCTATAAAGAAATAGACATGGATGTTTCACATCTATGAAATAGTCGACATGTTGGGAAAGAGTTCACAACAATGTTCAAAGGTTGACTATGACAAGATTTGATCTGTCATAGTAATATTTAGTCTAGACGGATTAATGTAGCAACCACTACATATAATTTGTTATATGGTAGTTGAATAAACAAAACAAGTTCTTCTAATAGAATCGTTACCTAGGACATGTGCATAACACGGTCCATAGGGTTTTGTTAATTCAAAGGATGCTAAAAGCATATGCAAACTTCAATGGTTAAAGTGAGCATCATGAGTTGGAATCTTCACTATGATGAAACTGTTAAAGGAGTTTAAAAGTTCATTAGAGACAATGAAGATGCTTGCATTTGCAAGAAATTAAGTGGGAGCGCTAAGACATGTTTCTAATACATTATGTGGAAGACATATTGTTGATTGGAAATAATGTATCTTTTATTAACACATATTAAGAATTTCATCCCATTGAAAGACTTAGGCAAAACCTAAATATTTGGCATCAATAGACGCTAATATGGTTGTGCCAGAAGTACATAGACAAGATATTGAATGAGTTCAATATAGAAACTACAAGAGAGGTTCTTGTCGCACAGAAAGGATTGAATAAATTCAATGTTGATGATATATTCAAGTGTATTGACATTTGGTAAAGTGAAACAAATAATCAAGTATAGATTGATACTTGATGTATAAAATCACAAAGAGTATTTATATCATACTGTGATATGTACAAATCCAGATATGTCCTATGCTCTAAATGTTGTGAGCATATACCAGAATGATTCGTAAGATGATCATTGGACAATAGTAAGGATATTCTTATGATCTTTTGGAAGAACTAAGAGTATAATATTTGTAGAAGTGACAAATAGATGGTTAGTTCATTGTAAAAGTACTACATTGATACTAGCTTTGTCACAAAGTACAAATTAAGTTTATCTCAATCTAAACTAAGGGTGGCACAATATAATGGAAGGTGAGTTCCATAATGGATTTGGATGAGTTCCAAAGTTAAGACATTGTGACAGATACTACAACAAAAGGCCAAGTATATAACTGCTATTTTAGCAGCAAAAGAGGGCATTTTTGTCAAGTAGTTTGTTATCAAACTAGGTGTAGCTCACAGTGGGATAATACTATGAAGATATATTGTGTGACAATATTATCAACATGTTTTAACCCCAAAGAGCTAAAGGTCACCGAAAGACCAAATTTATACAAAGCCATCTCATTAGAGAATGAGTGATGCGTGAGCATAAAGACATGCAATTACACACGGACACGGAAGTGTCGGATCCGAGATCGATTGACCACTAGCAATCGTGTACATACAACAGGAAAGCCATAGGTGTTATATACACAAAGGTTTGAAACTAGATTATTGACTCTAGTGCAAGTGGGAGACTGTTGGAGATATGCCCAAGAGGCAATAATAAAGTGGTTATTATCATATCTTCGCACTTATGATAAATGTTTACATACCATGCTAAAATTGTATTAACGGAAACATTAATACTTGTGTGATTTGTAAACTAAAATAAGAGTCCCTAGTAAAGCCTCTTGTTAAACTAGCTTGTTGGTTAATATATGATCATGGTTTCCTGATCATGAACATAGAGATGTTATTAACAACAGGATCATATCATCGAGGAGAATGATGTGATGGACATACTCCTATAGATAAGCGTAGCATAAAGATCAAGTCATTTCAATAGTTCAATTGCTATATGCTTTACGATACATAGTTACCTAATTCCTTCGACCATGAGATCATGCATATCACCTTTACGGATGGATGCTTTGATGACATCAAACACCACACCGTGGCGGGTGGCTATAAAGGTGGCATTGAGTGTTCAGAAAGTATTGGTTGAAACACATGGATCAAGAGTGGGATTTGTCCATCCATATGACGGATAGATATACTCTGGGCCCTCTCGGTGGAATGTCATACAATTAGCTTGCAAGCATGTGACTTGGTCACAAGGGATCACATATCACGGAGCGAGAAAGAGTACTTATCGAGAAACGAGGTTGAACTAGGTATGCGAGATACAAGCGATCATAACCTCGGATAAGTAACATATCGTGAGACAAAGGGAAATTGGTATCGTATGCAAGTGGTTCATTCGATCGCAAAGTAATCGTAGAAATATGTGGGAGCCATATGAATTTCCAGATTCCTCTATTGGTTATTGTTCGGAGAAGTGTCTCGATCATGTCCGCATAATTCACGAACCGTAGGGAGACACACTTAAGGATTCAACGTTGTTTGAGTAGTTATGGTATTATGAGAAAGAGACCGAATGTTGTTGAGTCTCGGATGGGATCCGGATATCACGAGGTGATCCGGAATGGTCCGAATAAGATTCATATAAGGAAAGTCCGTTTAGGAGTTCGGGAATGATTCCGTGTTTTCATCGGGAATGTTCTAGAAGGTTCCGGATTGTCCAAGCACTCGGGAGGGTACATGAATGTGTCATTACATATTGAAATGATTGCATCATGTACTAAGTGTTCTTGCTGTCCCAAATAAAGGATTAAATTGAATCCTAAAACAGAAAAGTCAAATGTCCAGTTTGAAAGTCAAGCGGCTAAAACAAGAAACTGTGGGAAACAAGCAAGAGGAGTTGGAACCGACTTGGAGGAGGAGTTTCTCCTCCAAGCCCGGCCCTAGGCCGAGTTGGGAGGACTCCTCCCTCCTGGCGCAGACCCCCTCCCATCTATATAAGGAGGGGCAGGGCTCCCCTCCTAGAACACACAAGTTCCTATCTTCTACCTCCGGTTTAGAGCCGTTTTGGTTTAGAGCTTCTAATTGCTTTAGCTTGCGGTTTAGAGCCTTCTAATTGGTTTAGAGCCTTCTAATTGGTGTGTCTAATTACTAGACCACTAATAGCCTCTCTCATAAGCTCCACCATACTCGCACCGGCTTAAGGCGAAGCCTCATGATTTCCTCTACTTGGTACCACGCCGTTGTCTTTGGGAATCGCGAGGAGAGTGCTACAACCTCCATTTTCTTTGGAACAAGGAGAGGAAGGTCTTCGTCGAGTCCGAACGTGTGACCGACTGCGGAGCGCTTAGGAGCATGGCCCGGAAGGATCGTCTACGCGATCTTGAGATCGGAAGTGTACGACTACATCACCCACGAGAATCTGCTCTCGTTAACCGCTTTGGAATCTTCGAGAGTAAGTTATTCCAAACGACTCGTTGCTACAATCTAGTAGATAGATCTTGGCTTGTTTGTTTGTATGCGATAGAAATTTTTTGTTTTCCATGCTACGAACCCCTAAAGTTTCTGCAAATAAAACTATTTTAACAGAAGCAAAACTTTAAATACATTGCATAAATGGAAAGGGCTTGCTCTCCTGATTCCAACGGTATAAAATTTGCCAAAATCTAACGTGGGAATCAAAAGTTATAGCTAAATCAAATTTGGATATAAATCAGATTTCAAATTCTGTTTTTAAACTAAACCCTAGCCACGCGGCGCTATCCTATTGGCCGATACCGATTCACTCAGGATCACCCTTCCGCACCGTCAGATCAAGTCAGATCCAACGCGTCAGATTCAAAGAAAACGTTTCGCTCAGATCTAATCTAAACCGCAAGATCTACATCCAACAGTTGCTGTTGCTTTGACCATAGACTAGCGGCGCTAGCGACGGCGACTGGCAGCGGCGTGTCTGTCAGCGGCGGTGCCGGCGTTCTAGGTCGTCCGGGGAGGGGAGAGGATGCTCACCAGAACCGCCGTGTCAAGGTGAAGCTCAACGTGTCTCTGGTTGGCGAAGGGGCGCTCGGAGTCGTCGGGGATTCCTCGTCGGAGTTCGTGAACGTGTCGGGTACGACTGCTGGTCAACGTTGGCGAGGTTCTGCGTCACGCTAAGACAAGAGGGGGACACCGTTAGACGCGCAAGATGCTAGGGATCTTAGGCATATCAGACAGAGGGCAAGGGGCGGCTGGTACTTACGGGGAGCGTCGCCGAGTTCGCGCAGAGCGGAGCCACCATTGTCGATGGCCATGCGCGCGAGCAAATGAAAGTTGTCAGTAGATGCGGACGGAGCTGTAGAGCACGCCAGTATGAACCATGGACAGAGGGGGACACGATGCTCACCGAAATTCGTCGGCGAGGTCGTCGGAACAGCGGCAGTGTCTGGCGAGTTGCGAGCAGCCTGGTGGCGTGGAGAGGAAATTGGGTGAGGGGAAATGGCCGCGAGAGGGAGGGGCTTAAGTAGGCAGGAGATCGACACGAAACGCCCAGTGAATCAATGCCAATTACGCCGCGGAATCAACGCAGCAACGGCCAGCGGCGGTGTTCATGCGCGGAATCTGGGGGAAGACGATGATGACGTGGACAGGGCCTGCTTGTCAGCGAAATAAACAGAGAGGGAGTGGGGTCCGAGTGTCAGTGACTCCGTGGGTGCGTCTGCGCGTGCGAGAGAGAGGGTACCCGGGTGGGCTAGCTGGGCTGGATTCGCTGTTGGGCCAGAATAGTAGCGCCGGCCCTTTTCCTTTTCTTTATTCCTTTTCTTTTTCTAATTTGATTTTCTGGAATGATTTTCAAATGAATTCAAACTCTATTTGAATTCAAATCTTTTTAGGATTTTTGCAGTGTACAACAGTCACAATTCTAGGCATAAAACCATGTGGTCATTTTGAAATGGCTTGGTCATTTTTGGAAAGACAAAATAACAGTGACATAGCACTTGTTTCAAATTGTATTTGCTTTGAAATCTTGGTTTGAACCTTAGCAATCTAGCAACACATTCTGAAAACAACAAGGCACAAAGTTTGGTTTCATGAACCACAACCTCTCATAGAAAGAGTAGCATTTATTTCAAATGATGATCACATAAAATAATGAGCTCATATGCTCCTGTTTTTGAATTGTTTTGTTTGAAATGGATTCTATATGATCATGGATGCATGGATGATATGCATGAGTTTGAAACATGATTTTAGGGATGTTACAAAAGGTTGGAGGCAAATACTTGGAAACAATAAATTTAGCATAATCAGCATACCAAGGACTCTCATGTGGACTTACCCTTATTGTTGCTAATTGTTCATTTGGAAAACTATCATTAACAGGCAAAGGGTCAAAAGAAATGTTTTCCAAACGAGATAAATTATCAGCAACAGGATTATCAATACCTTTCCTACCCACAATATGCAGATCAAACTCTTGCAAAAGCAATACCCACCTTATAAGCCTAGGCTTAGCGTCCTTCTTCATCATGCGGATCAATTTTGGCTCTGTCAACTTCAATGCCTCTTTCAGAGATCTTATGTCCAAGCACAATTCATTCATTAACAATGAAATGGCATTTCTCCCAGTTAAGAACAAGGTTGGTTTCTTCACATCTCTGCAAAACTTTATCAAGGTTGTGCAAACAGTTATCAAAAGAAGTTCCATAGACGGAAAAATCGTCCATGAAAACCTCCACAATTTCTTCACAAAAACCATGAAAGATAACAGACATACATATCTGAAAGGTAGCAGGAGCATTACATAAACCAAAAGGCATACGCCTATAAGCATAAGTACCATAAGGACAAGTGAAAGTGGTTTTTTCCTGGTCCTTTGCTTTCACATCGATTTGAGAAAACCCAAAATAACCATCAAGAAAGCAAAACTGAGTCTTTTTGGGCAGCCTCTCAAGCATTTGATCAATAAACGGCAAAGGATAATGATCTTTCTTAGTAATTTTATTAATCTTTCTAAACTCAATGCACATTCTATACCCAACCACTACTCTTTGGGGTATAAGCTCATTATCCTCATTAGGCAGAATAGTTATTCCCCCTTTCTTGGGAACACAATGAACAGGGCTAACCCATTGACTATCAGCAATAGGATAAATAATACCACCATCAAGGAGTTTTAATACCTCATTTCTTACCACTTCCTTCATCTTAGGATTTGGACGACGTTGGTGCTCAACAACTGGTTTTGCATCAGGCTCAATATTAATAGCATGCTGACATATAGTAGGAGAAATTCCTTTTAAATCATCAAGAGTATAACCCATAGCTCCTCGGTGATTCTTCAATACCTCTAATAACCTTTATTCTTCCTTCCCTGAAAGTTTAGAACTAATAATAATAGGATATATCTTCTTATCATCAAGATAAACATATTAAAGGTTTTAATTCGAAAACAGGATCCCCTTTAGGTGGTAGTGTGGTACCCAAATTTTCCACAGGTAGATTGTGCTTAAGCTATTCCGGCTGGCGAAGAAAAACTTCGTCAATCTCATTTCTTTCCTTCATAAAGACATCACTTTCATGATCTTCCATGAACTGCTGCAAAGCATTGTTAGGAGCAAGAGAAATAGCAGACAGTTGTTCAACCCTGAAATCCTCATCAGGTAATTCATTTTCATAAGGAGTTTTGGCAAATTTGAAAAAATTAAACTCATAAGATTCTCCAGCAAACTTAGTCAAAACTTTTTCCTTCCTACAATCTATGATAGCCCCACAAGTATTAAGGAAAGGTCTACGAAAGATGATAGGATAGGTTTTACTAGCTTCTTTCCCAAGTACTAGAAAATCAGCAGGATATTTAATCTTACCACAAAGGACCTCCACATCTCTTACAATACCAATGGGGCAAACTTGCTCTCTATTAGCAAGGTGAATAACCACATCAATATCCTCAATCTCACAAGGACCAATCTCATGCATAATTTCCATGTAAAGCTCATAAGGAATAGCACTAGAACTAGCACCAATATCACATAAACCATAATAGCTATGGCTACCAATTTTAACAGAAAGCACATGAACACTAGCTTTTCTAACTTTCTTAGGATGAGGAACAATGTTAGTAGCGTCTTCACAGAAGACAATATGCTCATCCTCTATATTTCTAGTGACAAGATCTTTCACAATAGCTACCACAGGCTCAATATCAATAAGCTCATCGGACCCTACAATTTTCTTTGTACTTTTGCTAACTACAGTATCCATAATAGAATTCTCCCTCACCTTGGAAGGAAAAGGAGTTTTCTCAATATAAGGTTCAGGCAAAATAGGATCAATAGTACAAACCTCTGTACTAGCAGGAACATGGGTGACAATGTCTTTATAAGGAGCGTGGTACTTGTCCCACTCTTTCTTGGGAAGTTCAATATAAGAAGCAAAGGCATTAAAACACTTTGCAAGAACTTGGGGATAAAGGCCAAACTTATTTCAAATATCACGGAAGTTATCAGTTCCCATAAAATATTTAATGGATTCATAATCATAGTTTATACCTGACTTTCTTCCTTTGTCATTCTCCCAAGCCTCAGTATTCTCTTGAATACGGTCTAAGAGATCCCATTTAGCTTCTTCCTTCATATGTATGAATGATCCAGCAAAAGAAGCATCTAGTAAATTTTTATCATGAAGACAAAGCGTAGCATAAAAGTTCTTGAGAATAATATTGTTAGGGAGTTCATGAATAAGACATTTAAGCATTAATAACTTCAATCTCCCCCAAGCTTGAGTTGTACTCTCTCCATCAAGAGGCCAAAAGTTATATATAAGACTTCTATCCTTACGGATTTTACTCGGAGGATAAAATTTAGAGTAAAAGAGAGATGTCATCTCCTCCCATTCCATGGATTATCCATTCTTCAGTAGCTTATACCATGCTTCAACTCTCCCTTTCAAGGATATGGAGAGTAACTTCCTCTTCACCTGTTCAGTTCTGATACCTGCACACTTAAACAACCCGCATAATTCATGGATAAAAAGCAAGTAATCACCAAGATGGACAGTTCCATCCCAGAAATAATAATTATCCATAACACGATTAACAATACTTGTAGGTATCTTAAAAGGATCGATCTCAACAGGAGGTGGTTCATATACTACCCTACCATCGGTAGTAGTTTTCCCAAAAAGAAAACCAAGTGGGTTATCCATATTGGAAACAAAAGTAAAAAGCAGTAACAAAAGCAATACTCACAGTAAAAGTTTCCCTTACCAGTTCCACTCTTCAATAACTCTTCATTCCCCGGCAACGGCGCCACAAAATAGTCTTGATGACCCACAAGTATAGGGGGTGTATCGTAGTACTTTTGATAAATAGGAGTGTCGATCCCAACGAGGAGCAGAAGGTGCTGAACAGTGGTATGGAGCAGGAAATCCCCGTGAATACTTAGCAAACGGATTTTTAGTGGTTTTCTGACAAGGCAATAAAACAAGGAGCAAGTAACAAGGGTAACGAACAAACGGAGCAAGTGGCCCAATTTTTTCTTAGCAAAGGACAAGCCGGTGGAAATACTTATAAGGACCAAACGTTCTTGAGGACACATGGGAATTCTATCAAGTGCTTTCGCTTCAAATAGCTGAGTACTCTTCTTTGGTGTTGTAAGTGTTGTGTGGGTGAACGTGTGCTAACATACCACCGTTCCTAGGACTAATACATACTTGTGATTAAACCCCCTGCAAACATCCGTAACTATAGGAAAGTAATTAAGATATAAATCTAACCACAACCTTAAACTCTGAGATCCTACACTCCCTTGTGCAAAGGTGTCCTAACGGGGGGTTCAGGTTTCTGTCACTCCGGCAACCCCACTATTAGTAGCCAAATACACAATGCATTCCCCTAGGCCCATAAATGGTGAAGTGTCATGTAGTCGACGTTCACATGACACCACTAGAAGAATAGCACCACAACTTAAATACTAAACCATTGAATAATAACTCATCACAGATTCACTACTAACAACATGACTTCTCCCATGTCCTCAAGAACTAAATGAACTACTCACAAGACATCATATGGATCAAGATCAAAGATGATATGATAATGGATAACAATCTGAACATAAACAATAATCCAATGGTTCCACTCACAAGCATCAACTACAATAGTAATCAACACCGAGAAAGTTTCCCCTAAGAACTAAAGCAATATCCAACACAATTGTTACATCGGAATGGAGTGATGATGATGGTGTTGGTGAAGATGATGGTGTGGATGATCCCGATGAAGCCTAGCTTGATGACGGTGTTGATGGAGACGGTCTCCCCTCTCCGGGAAGGAATTCCCTCGGCAGAAATCTGTCTGCCGAAGAGATATTTTATCTCTCAGTATTTTCCACCCCAGAGGCGGCGGAAATCTATCTGTGGTCGCTCCCCTGGTGTTAGGGTTCCGTAGGGAAGATATAGGAGAAGGGGCGGAGTCGGAGGCCGAGCAGGTGGGCCACACCTTCCCTAGGCGCGGGGTCAGGTGGGCCCGCACCTAGGGGGTGTGGGCCCCCTGAGGCCCATCTTCGTCCCTCCTTTTGGCTTCCTTCGTATTTTGGAAAAATAATATGTTTCCATATTTTTCTGGTATTTTTCTGATCTTTGAGAAATTGCACTGAAACGCCTTCTTTTCCATCAGAATCCAGACTCCGGTAGTCCATCCTCCAGGAATCATCCAACATGCATAAACAGATGAAAATCCATAAGTAATACCTCATAATAAGACAAATATCAATGAATAGAGGTAAAATATGATATATAATGGTGATGCAAATTGGGCGTATTAGTCATTCAACCACCAAATTGGGATGAACCATTTGAAATTATGTGTGGTGCTAGTGACTATGCTATTGGAGCTGTTTTAGGACAAAGATATGGATTGAATCTTAACATCATCCAGTATGCAAGTCGAATTTTTAATGAGGATCAAAAGAACTATGCAACAACCAAGAAAGAATTTTTAGCTATTGATTTTTCGTGTGGTGAATTTAGACACTACATTATCAACTCAAAAGTAATAGTTCACACTGATCATCAAGATTTAAGACACCTTATAGCTAAGAAAGACGCTAAGCCCCGTCTAATTAAATGGGTCTTGTTTCTACAAGAATATGACCTACAGATAGTAGATATGAGAGGAAAGGATAATCCTGTTGCTGACCATCTGTCGCGAATGGAAGGAATTATGGAGGATCCTGTACCTATTAATGAATCTTTGCCAGGAGAATTTCTTGCAGTTATAGAACCTCGCGATCCTTGGTTTGCAGATTATGATAATTTCCTTGTAGGCAAATGTTTACTAAAAGGAATGGATTAGAATCAAAGTAAGAAATTATTTAATGATTTAAAACATTACTTTTGGGACGATCCTTACTTATATAGGCATGGTATAGATGGGATAATGAGGAAATGTGTACTCGAGTACAAGGTAAAGGCCATTCTTAAAGCTTGACACGATAGTCCTTATGGAGGACATCACGCCGGTAATCATACTACAACTAGGTCTTGTAGTCAGGTTTTTACTGGCATACATTAGTTAAAAACTCGCATGAATATGTTAGGAATTGTGATGATTCCTAACATATGAGTAATATTGTTAAAAGACAGGAAGTGAATATGAAATATAATTTAGTAATAGAGCCATTTGATGTTTGGGGAATGTACTTTATGGGACCATTTGTCCCCTCTAATGGTTATACTCATATTCTTGTCGCAGTAGATTATGTTACTAAATGGGTGGAATCTATACCTACTTCTCATTTATATGCAACCACTTCCATCAAAATGATCAAGGATGTCATCTTACCCAGGTTTGGAGTACCCCGATTTTTGATTACTGATGGTGGAACTCATTTTATGAAGGGAACTTTTAATAAGATACTTCAAAAGTATGGAGTGGACCATCGAGTAGCATCACCTTACCATCCTCAAACTAGTGGACAAGTGGAATTATCGAATTGGGAAATCAAGGTCATACTTCAGAAGACGGTGAATAGGTCAAGAAAGGACTAGGCTTTGAAGCTTAATGATGCACCGTGGGCGTATTGTAGAACTTTCAAGAAACCTATGGGAATTTCGCCATACAAAATGGTTTACGGTAAAACTTGTCACCTTCCATTAGTACCTTAGCATAAGGCTCGCTGGGGTATTAAAACTATGAACTTTGATTTTAAAACTGCTAGTAAAAAATGACTCTTAGATATTCATGCTTTGGATGAACTCAGAACTGAGTCCTATGAAAATACTAGGATATTTAAAGAAAAAGTAAAAAATGTCATGATAAAAAATTAGAAGACAAGGAATTTAAATCGGGGATAAAGTTTTTCTCCATAATTCCAGGCTTAAGATTTTTGTAGAAAAATTGAAATCTAGATGGGAGGAACCTTATGAATTCGAGGAGGCATATCATTCGGGAGCAATAAGATTAAACAATACTACACCTTCTTCTTCATCCTGGATTGTCAATGGGAAGCGATTGAAGCATTATAGGGTTGGAGATGTTAACACAACTGAGGTAGTCTCCTTGATTTCTGCCAAGAAATTTAACAAAGTAAGGTAACAAAATCTCGAGTTTATGGATTTTCGTCGGTTCAGAATCTTTTCAGCATGTTTTGCCTCGTTCTTTGTTCCTCTTTTATTTTTCTGAATTTACTAGACTATTTGTCGACCTGGTATGGGCGGGCCTGTACGGGCAGCTACACCTGTACTAATGGTCGTTATCGGTATGGATCCCTCCGAGAACCTTTCTGCGTTGCGGTACGACCAGGCCGTATGGGCATATACGCATGTACTGTACTTCGTTATTGGTACTATTCTCGTACTGTTCCAAGCTTATATTATTCGTGCTATTAAAAAAAGAGATCAGAGTGGGTGGTAATTTATCAGTACGGGCGCGAGGTACGGATGGAGCCCGCGCGTACTGACTGCCGTAACCAACTCTAGCCCTTTTCTCTATTATTTCTTTTATTTATTGACCTATTTCTATTTATTTATTGTTTTGACTTTCATTGTTTAAATCTCATATCTCGAGCCTCTTTCCTCCCACCTTACAATGAAATCTCAGATCTCACTTGATCGCTCAAAGACTATGCAACATTTTCATATCAAGCAAATCTGGACCAAGAAGGAGGGCACCTCTGAAGCACAAGCCAAAAAGAAGGGATCCAAAGGAGATACTTCATCTCTCTCATTCTGCAAGCCCTCGCAAGTCGTTCCACTCCCCAACTGGGAAGACATGTTCCCGCAAAAGTTGGAGATGCTCATGAAGGAAATATGCCCTAGAGACAATCACAGAGATGATTATATTCCATATGTATCCATGAGTTATTGTATGTTCCTTGAATATCCATATCAGGCAACTTGTATTGATTGACAATTATGTGAATTGTTTGTGAAACTCTTTACTTGCATGGTTATTTAATAGTTGTCCCTAGTCGGAGTTCATGTGAGGACACACGTGAATATTAGACTAGCACATCGATTGGTTGATGACTATGTTTTGTAAGTCATAGACATGGAGATGTCAAACCAATGATGTGGACACATGTTATGAACATGGGGTTGGACTGACCCAACTTGAGACTAGCAATTAGACTTACAACTCTCTCTACACATCGTGTACGTTTTGTCCTTAGACCTGAGATTGTCGCATGTACTTGAGATGTGGATCGACCTACTTTGGGGCTATCAGACGCTGCTCCGTAACTGGGTAGTTATAAAGGTATCTTTCGGGTTTGTCCTGAAGCATGCTACAAGGCATGGTCAATCAAGATGGGATTTGCCCCTCTCTACTTGAGAGAGATATCTCTGGGCCCCTCGAGTGATCAGATCCAGTAATGCATGGCCGTGCTATATAAGGTTAAGTGTTAACCTAGTAAAGGGAGTCCGAATCACAGTATCGAGAAAAGGAGGTCAGCTTGGAGCTAGACCAAATATCGTGAGGCAAAGGGAAGACATGTACTAAACCTTGTGATAGTTCGTCTGATATGAACTTTGTATGCGTTTAGGAGTTGGCACGTCTTGCTAGAGGACGCTACCAACTATTGACAGAATAAGTGTATTCATGTCATGTCTATACGTATATGAACCTATAGGGTCACACACTTAAGGGGCTGGAAGCCTAATAAGGATTAGATCCGAATTAGACCAGGCTTAGGCTACTAATGGGCTACTAATATAGAAGCCCACTAGGGACGCCTATATAAGAGAGGGTGGGGCGAGCTGACCAGGGTTAGACCATTCCACCTAGCCACCACTCCTCACACCTGTGTTGCGTGCGCGGACCTACCAGTCCGACGTCTGACGCTTCCACCCCGCACGCGTGGATACCTCGGAGGTGCTGCATCTGTGGCACTTGGACGAGCCGTGCAAGGGGAGTTGCTCGTGGGACGAGGACGAGGAGGAGACGTAGAACATCTACACTGCCTCGACGCGCTTCATCAAGTTCCGCAACCGCGCGTCTAGTGGTAATCCCATGATCTATGACAATAGTATTCCTGGTTTACGCGGTAGAAAATTTTGATTTGCACCAGTGTAGCCTATCAGTATCCCTTCAGCTCAGGCACATGTAACAAAGGAAGATCAAGGAAGAATCTCCACCAAACCCTTACAAGTATAATCTTCATGGATCTTCTCTTAAATCTCCTCCTAGATCTTCTTCTCATAAAGAGGGAAAACACGATGAGATTCGAGAAAAGATCGAACACCTTGATAAGATCTCAAAATCTTGTGTTGAAACTATTGGGGAAGGAGTTGACTCTTACTGGATGATGGGTAAAGACCTAGAAAGAAAGGTCAATGACATTGATGGTAGAGTGCAACTTCTAACCAAGATTATCATGGAGATGGCTGATGACAGGAAGACTCTAAGCAATATAATCACTGAGCTGCATGCTGGGATTATGGAGATGTCCACCCGATTTGCATGTATTTCTCATGCTTGCAACCTCAAGGCAGATGAAAAAGAGGGAGATGACGATTTCTTCACTCCCAAGGAGTAAGCAAACGCAAGGAATTATGCGATCCACCCGGTTTGATTCCAAGCATGGGGGGATCTATGAGAGCCTTGTAATCTATATTATAGTTTTTTTAGCATGTTTACTTTCCTGCACGCATGTTAGACTTTAATTCTAGAGTTTGCATTAGTTGCATCAACTTCAAGTTCCCGTTGTTCAAGAGAAGATTTATATCTCTTGGGTTCAGAGACTTTATGATATTTGAAGTTGTGTTTTGACTCATGATTATTATATTATATGATTGAACTAGGTTGAGCGTTATGTTCCTTGTATATTTGTCATGATTTTAGGGACTTCCACACCAATAAAAGTATTGATTAGACTATGAGAAGAAGAATTCTGGTAGCATATTATAATTAAGAGTTTTCTTTGAATCCATCAAAGTAATGAGCATGATAAAATAGCTATATTAAAAAGAGAGAGAAAAGAAGGAAAGAATAAAAATATGTTTGTAGATAGAAAAGATATTAAAAGAAGCAATAAGAGAGAATGGTTATCAAAAGAGTCAAGTGTAGAAGAAAAAAAGAATAATCATGAATATTCATTACTAAACTAAGTGCTCGATACCTCTAAACTTAATGATTATATGATATGTTGAATCACTATAGGCTTATTATAATTTCATTAATACTAGAGAAGGTGTGGAAGCCTCTAAGTTATGTAATGTGTAAGGGTATGGTAATACCCCCGATGTTTCCCTACATCCGATGTTGTATTCGTGTTTAAAATTTGTACCTCATTTATTGTAACATCTCGTGTCTCATGAACATGATGATCTTGTCCATACACCACCATCTTGCTCGGGGACGAGCAAGATCCTATCTTGGGGGAGTTGATGAGTCCGAAATTGAAGCATATTTACCTTTTTTTTGCATAAATAGAGTAGGTATTTTTGTATTTCACTGCGTTTGCATGGACCTTTTTGTATTTTTTTAGACAAGATCCCGAATCATTAAGTATTATATGTACATATCAATTAGAGTTGTCACATTATGCTATAATATGATATTTTTAACTAATAAAAGTTATTTTATGGATTTACCTTCACACCTGGGAGAATACCAAAGAGGGGGAAGCGATCAGTGCCAATAACGACTGGCGGTATGGATGGAGCCTTCCCATACCAAATGTCATCGCGTTCGCCTCATCAAATACTTTCTCCTGGCGAAGACGAGAGAGAGATCTGACATTCACAGCCACCAGAAACCACGAAAAACCACATTTGAAAGGGATCTGAAGGAGGTTAGCTGGGGGTAAAATCCCAGCCGCTTCACGGATTATTGGAGGATAACGCATCATCCCCTTCATCATCAACCACATCATCTACATCACCACAATTACCCCCATCTCTCATCCATTAGATCTTGTTATAATTCTAGATTCAACCATGGTTTGCATTAGGTCTATTTCAGTACTTTTGTCCATCCATTTGATTATGATGATGTTGTTGATTGCTTCCATGTGTGAGTAGTTCTCTTGTTCTTGGGGAGATGGAGAAACCCTAGCACTATTATGAATTTTCAATAAAGATGATCTATTCTTGTGTCCATATGACTTGTCGGTCTATGATAGATTTATGATTTGTGTTTGATCTCTCTCTTTAGATGGTATGTGTAGTCGACCACATACCATTTGCCCTTGGGACTAAAGGGATGGATAAATTCTTTGGTCGTGTTTTGGGATCGTACCCGGAATGGCCCCTTGACAGATTGGCGTTGGATCGTAACCTACACGGGAAAAGGAGGAACAAAGAGGGACTCCCTAAGATAATTACGATATCCACAGGAAAACCCTTAATTGCGGTGGTTTGTATGGGTGACTGCTCTCAGACATCGCAGTGGTTATTTAGAGGTGACCTCACTTTTGGCTCAACAAAGTGGCTTCCTACAAGCCTTGTAGTGAACATCTTATTATGGAGCTCTCCCCACACATTTCATGACACACGAAGTATATTATCTTAAATTATTAATAATAAAAATATCATGCTAGAGGTGTATCCTACATCCCCGAGAACGTTTTTTCCCTATTGAGCTCAACCACACTTTCACACAATATTGTTACTTGCTTTCTTTTAATTGTTTTAATTAATTTTCTGCACACAACCAAAAACCTTTCAAACACTCTTTACTTGAGATCAAAGGCAGCTTACAAGTATCCTTTGGTAGATAGTGACGAGGGGCATAAAAACCTTTACCAATAGCTCTCTATGGGTTCGATATCTTTACTTCGAAACTAGCTTCAATTGATCTCTGCACTTGTAGTCATCAATGTCTATCAACTCATCAAATGCTCGAAAGCGTACATGCGTTTGGGTCTATCTGACAGGGACATCATCCCCAAGTGGGAGTAGCGTACCTTAGAAGCTTCAGCTTCAAAATTTTGAGAGAGCGTTGATGGCTGTGAAATATAGCCATCCACACTCACATTTAAATTAGATATTATTCATACTTTTGATGAAATATCTCTCTAAATCCTGCCACTAATCCTAATGATCATAAGGGTATACAATCCTTTCTTGCTATTTTTCCCTGCGCAGATAATGATATATGATGATGGGAATCACAACATAAAAGTCAAAGATACGATATTTCCAACACGTCAAAGAAACCAGGAGCCGTGAAGTGGAGGTAGAAGCCTTAACGACCAACTATACAGCGGGAATAAAATTTCGGCCGTATAGCTGCCATCAACTCCATTAGGTCAAACAGAACAAATTTCGTGAAGGGACCCCTATATAAAGAGGCTTCGGGTGATGAGAAAACTCTCTCTTTTTTCGACCACAACTCCCCTGCCACCAGAAGCCACCATGCTAGAGGAATAGATCTACATCTAATATCCAAATCCTTCTCCACCATCATAGCCATATTCCACCACTTGTAATAGTAGATCTGTTCTCAAATTGGCGACATTGTAAGACTATTTGCTATCAATCTTATGATCTTTATTACAATGTTTATGATTGTTGATATCATCTCTATGTGTGAGTAATTATCCTTGGGCTAAGTACTTTGGCCTATCCATGTAGCTTTTGTGCATGTTATTTATCATAGATGGGATCATGTATTAGTTTGTATGACATGATGATTATTGTACCCTCTCTTGCCTCGATCTAAGGACTTGTCAGGTACCCAAGACCACGAGGATTGATCTAGGTATAGGGAGTGTGACTGATGATTGATCTGTAGATTGGGAACCCCAGTGACGGAAGGGGTAGTACAGTTATATGCGAGGGATTTACTTGGGATTAATAGTGACATCACTATGCATATCATTAGTTATTTTTATTCTATGGATGAGACTAATAGGTTATTGTTGTAAGCGGTTTCTGAGGTAGTAACAATTATGGATGCACTTCCCACATATAATTATCTTTCTCTAACAATTACATGCATACTTTATTATTATCTTTTATTCCCATCAAATGTTTTGCAAAGCTACTGGTGAAACCGAAAGCCCCAGGCCCTCTCTCTCCATCGACAACAACAAAAAGATCGCAAACTCTTGGTCCGGTGAAAACACAAAAAGAGTTCCAAATCTCTCAAAGTTCCGTTTAAGTAACTTCAACTTGCTTTCTGCTTCCCGAGCATTCGATAAACCTAGGTCTACTAGGGAAAATAAGATGTACTACATCCGTAATTCGGATCGAAGGTATTAACCCTTTTTCTAGCGCCGTTGCCGGGGAAGAAAAAGTTCCACTGGTGAGGTTAGTAGGAACCTTGCTAGTTTTAATTCTTGTTTTTAATTTTGTTAGTTTGCTTTTAGTCTATTTGAAAAATCAAAAAAACTAGCTAGTCTTTAATTTCTAGTTTTTACTATCATAAGTTTTTAGTTTAAGAAAAATCCAAAAACATAGGAAATATGTCTGAAAAGAAGCTTGGGGAGTTTTCAACTCCCAACAATTATTATTTGCGTACTCCTATTACTTAGCCAACAATTAATGCTGAAGATTATGAAATTAAGCCCCACTATTTAAGTTTGGTTCAACATAATCAATTTGGAGGCTCTGTTGTTGAGGACGCAGGTATGCACTTGAACACTTTCACTGAAATATACGATATGATGCACATTAAAGATTTTGACCCCGATGCGGTTAATTTGCGCTTATTTCCTTTCTCTCTTAGAGAAAGAGCAAAAGAATGGTTGCTATCTTTGCCTAGAAATACTATTGCATCATGGGTGGAATGTACTTCTTTATTTATGACTAAATTCTTTCCACCTACAAAGACTATGCAACTAAGATCTAATATTACTGGTTTTAGACAGGAAGAGCGTGAGCCACTAGCGCTTGAATGGGAGAGAATGAAAGAATGCATGAGAAACTGTCCCAGTCATGGGATGGAAGATTGGTTAATTATCCATTTATTTTATAATGATCTTAACCTTGTTTCTAAGTCTATGCTTTATACTGTAGCTGGAGGAACATTTATGGGAAAACAAATTACCGAAGCAAAGCAGCTGCTAGACAATATGCAAGATAACCATGCCCAATGGCATGTGGAAAGATCAAACACAAAGAAGGCTAACTCTCTCTCACCTCAAGAAAATGAAGAACGCAATGCTAAGTTGGATGATCTCATATTAGCCGTCAAAGGTAAGGAAACCATGGTAAGAGCTATACCAGAACCAAATATTGAAGAAATAAATTTCATAGCTCGTAATGATTATAACCCTTCTTGGAAGAAGAATTATAATCCAAACTTTCAGAAACATTATTCTAGTCCTGCAGTTAACTCTAATAATAATATGGGATCAAGTAATGGTAGTGTCACATCCCAAGATTTTCCAAATCTTGTAATGTGAAAAATAAATGAATAAAATAAAACTTTGTTTGATTTTCAGGGTGAGAAGAAACTTTTTGAATCCAATTGGAAATCTTCAAACCAATTTGGATCAAATAAAATCCTAAAGAGATTTAAAAAGGTAAACATTTAATAAAGGAAAATAAAATATTTTGGAACTACTATTTTGGATCTTAAAAAAAAGGATTTGGTTTTCAAAAGAAAAGGTGGATTTATAAATAAAGATTATTTTGTAGAGCCAAATTAAACCTTGGCCAAGCTTTTGAAATAAAACATTTTGTTTTGATAAAAATAGTAAAGGTTTATTAAATAAAGTAATAAGGATTTAATATCCAAGTTTTTATTAATAAAGGTTTTACTATTTCCAAAACATCAAAACTTATTTATTTATTTAAAATAAGTTTTCCAAGTATTTTATATTTTCAAAGAAAACCTACTGATTTGGTTTTGAAAATAATTAGATTTCAAAAGGAATATTTAAATAAAACAAATCCTATTTTATTTGAATAACAATGGTCTATTTATTTAATTAATAATGGACCCTAAAATAAAATTATTATTTTGTTTGGTTTTGAATTTTGGTTTATGTTACTGAACAGAACCAAGTTCAAAGTTTCAAAGTGTGGTGACTGTTTGAATTGATTTGAATGTTGTTTGGTTGTTTGAATTTCAAAACAGAAATTAGTATTGGAAAAAGAAAAAGGTTTCAGACAGAAAAAAAAATAAGAATTTGATTCAGCCCAGTCGACAAAGCCCACTAAGCCCAGAACCAGCCCAGCTCCCCTCCCCGAAGAAAACGTTTTGCACCCAGTTTCTAACCCGGCAGACGCTAACTGGTGGCCCTCTTCTCCCTCTCATTCCTCGCTGACAGCAGGGACCCACGCAGCCAGCTCACTCCTCCTTCTTCATCGCGACGACCACGCCGGCCGTTTCTGCCAGTGATTCCACGGCTTCAATTCACCTTAATGCGGCCACCATTACTCGCCGCGACCACGCCCATTTAAATGCCAGCGCCTCTCCTCCATTTCCCCTCTGACTCCTCTCCCGAGCACGCCTCCAGGCTGCCGAATTTGGATCGACACTCTCACTGCTCCGACGACCCTCCTTGTCGATTCCGGCCAAACTCCGCCACCCCGTGCCTCCCCAAGCACACGAGCAGACTCCCCACTCCCAGATGATTCTCCCTGTACTCTTCGTTCGACCGCGGGCGCCTCAGAACAACGCCAACCACTTTGACTGAGCGCCGCCGCGTCTGCAACATCTCCGGTGATGTTTCCTGGTAATTCCAGACCGCCCCAAGCTTTCTCCTTCACGCACGCGTTTTCTCTGTGATCTCCTGCATCTGACCACACCCTCTGTTGCCTCCTCGTGATCGACAGCGTCGCCTTCGACCGCGAACAGAACCACCCGTCGCCATACCCTACTCCGGCGAGCAATCCACCGCAACCCTGAGCGCCCCTTGCCAAGCTGACTGTACCTCGAGCATCACCATGTCCTCGCGATCTCGGTGAGCACTTTCCCTCCCCTCTTTGCTTCTTGTAACCGCTGTAGCGCCACCGCCTAGCCGTGCGCCGCCGCTAGCCACCGTCGGCGCCGCTCGCATTTGATCAAGCGAACCAGCACCGTAGGATCTTGATCCGACGCTCGCGATAGATCACTTAAGCATCGAAGGGGTACGCGTCCTGTGTTGCACGATCTGTTTAGATCCAACGCGCCGCAGAGCCGATCCGACCGAACCGGTACCAACGAATAGCGTTGCGACGCGTGGCCAGTTTTGTTTAAAACAGAAATTTGAAAATAGAATTGTTTGCAGTTTTGAAAACCCTATAACTTTTGATCCACACGTCCAAAAATTACAAACTTTATATCATTGGAATCAGTGGAACAAACCCTAGCCAACCATGGAATTGGTTTAGTAAATAGTATCTGTTAGATTGTTTGTTTTTGCAGAAACATTTGTATGCTTGTTTAGATTAGAAAAATGATTCAAATTTTTTTTTGAGTTTGAAACCTTGGCAAATTAGTTTGTGGTGAACTCACTGACCCTAGGAACCAACCCATGGTTTTGAAAATGGATTTGGTGAAGTTTAGGATTGATTAATTGGTTTATCCCATTTCTAACCAAATAAAAATAATGTTTTTGATATGAAAATGTTTTTGGAGTAAAAACTTTGGGAAAATGATTAGAAACAAACCTACTAACCCTAAACACCAAGTTTTGAGAAACAACAACTTATTTGGTGAACAACATAAAGTTGTTTCTTTGATAAAAATGTTTTCCACCACATAAAATAATGAAATGATTTAAAAAATGGTTTATGGACAAAACCCTTTTTTCAAATGACTTTGCCACTTTAGAAAATGACCACCTTGAACCTTACAAAGTTTAGAAACCTAGTGGAGACCATCCTTGCAAATAAACCTATCTCTTGCATGCTTACATGCATAACCTAGATCCCATTGTTTTATGTCTGTGAATTGTTTGATTGATTATTGGTTTGGAATGCTAGTTGATATTGTGTTTGCTTGATTGATTGTAGTGAAGTTAGAAAAGTGTGAGACTAGCAAGATCAAGGAGTGAACCAACATTCCCTACCAAAAAGGAAAGTTACACTATCATCTAAAGTCCTACTATTTTCATTGTACTTAGTGGATTTTGGAAACATGCATGAAAAGAATTTTTATACTTATGCTATGCTAAATCCTAATAGGATTCCCTATACATTCCTTAGAAAAAACAATGTAGTTGTTACGTGCTTAGCCATGCTATATTTTGAAAAGAGATACATGTTGAGATTTTTATGAAGTTGAGAAAAGGACTTGTGTTTTTATATAATAAAACAAGGACTCAATGAACCACCTGGGTGGCCAAGGATACTTTGAGTTTTGGAGAAGGTGGCAACAAAAGGAACCATGTCTATGGCAATCTCTTTGTGTTGTGCTCCAAAGGAAACCACCCAGGAAACTTAGAGATTGAACATGTTTCTCCAATTGTGGCTTTCGTGTGCAACCACATGCTATTAATGGCTCTGGCTTAGTCAAATACATTGGGAAGACCCATGCATTGTCTTCAGACTACTGGACATGAGGACCTGGAATCCTACTTGGGTACTTGAAGACAAGCTAGCAATGGTGTATGGGAGGACCCTTTGGAAATACTTCGTCACTTTCTCAATCTGCCGGTACTCCATCTTGGTGAGCACTAATCCAGTGGCCACTGGTGGCAAAAGGATGGGATTGTGACATGTGGGTAAAGTGTGCAACTTCTGCAGAAGATAATAAAATCTAAGTACTTAGCCGTGTCCCCGGTTATGGACAATACTGAGCAACTAAAGTTTGAAGCTATGGGAAATCTCAACATTCTAATTTCTAAAAGAAAACTTTTAAAGACTTCATGCACTTGGGGGTACCAAGGAGCTCAAGAGATTTTGTAAAACTTGATGCACTTGGGGGTACCAAGGAGCTCAAGAGATTTTGATAAAGCTTGATGCACTTGCGGTTACCAAGGAGCTCAAGGGATTTTTGACAAGGACTTGAACGCTTGGGAATTTACCAAGGAGTTCAAGGGATTTTGAAAAGAGATTTGACAAAGGACCAAAACCATTTTGAAAAGATAGGATAAATTTTGCTTTTGCAAATGAGCCTTAAAAACTCTACTTAGCCAAAATGCATGTAATGATAGGATCCACTCATATTCTACATAGTAGTGAAACTTGCCAATACAATCAAATGTATTGACCCTTGTGTCTGTAACTTGTAATGTTGTAGGTTTGATGTGATTTTAGTGAAGATTGTTTGATTAGGATTACAAAGTCTACAACCAACATCTGCCTATGGCACTTTGAAGATGAAGGACCCCATGACTATAGTTATTCCGCTGCAATGTAATGTAATAGCCAAATGAGCTATGTAAGATGTAATGAAATTATGTTATTCCTGGTTATAAAGTTATATTATGACCTTTGTTTCTTGATATTACATCTTAACTGTGGATGCTAGCTATTGATCCAGGGACTAGCATTGTAAACACAGGGGACTCCACCTTATATTGTTTAAAGGTTGGGACACTCCCTCTACAGATGGTATCAGAGCATTGTGTTGCCTGTAGGATTTGTAAACCTAGGATTGGACAAAAACCCCTAGAAGATAGGAGTTGTTCTTGTTCCAAAAACTTATTTACAAAAACACTTGTAAACTCTTTCCTCAACAATTTTGGTTTCAACTCTACATCTCTTCTACTTCAACTTGATGGAAAAACCTACCCATGTCCAAAGACTACACCATGCGCAAAGGACTTCTTCAACATCTTCAACTCTAATGACTTCAACATCTTCAACTCTAATGACTTCAACATCTTCAACTCTAATGACTTCAACATTTTCAGCATATTCACCAAGGACTTCCAACTTGGATACCACTAAGGACTACAAGTGAGACAATGGAATCTTGCTCAAGATTTAGAGACTAAGAGAATGCAAAATAAGAAGGAGTTCACTACACTTGAAGTTTTGTAACCAAGAGTTTTCTCAAGGAAACCATGATCTCAAGTAAGAAGAAGCAACCAAGAAAGATGGAAAGATCACAAGTAAACCATATAGATGGACCAACATATTTTAGTTAAGACAAACACACCAACTTATGTGGTGTAACAAAAATATTTTGTTGCCTAAGTGTGTGCTTGAACTTTGTTGTTTGAGTGAAATGATTGGCTTGTGATTGCATGCACATTGTTTGTGTGAATTGTGATGTGTGTGATTAGAATTGATTCCTTAGAAATATCTCGCCTATTCTAATCCTCATTCAACCCCAAACAGATGACTACTCCAAGAGACTCCAACCTCAAGGTTGATGACACCAACACCAACCAAGAGGACAGCATGAAAGAGCTCATAGCAACCCAACACCAGTTGAACCAAGTGACAGCTCAATTCATAGCCAACACCAGTGGAGAAGATCCAACCCTACAAGGATTTTTGGAAACTCAAGGCCAACTGGTGCTTAAAGTAACTGATCAAATGATCAAAATGGAAGAAAGCTATTCCAAAAGAGTTAGTGACAACAGGGATGACAGAAATGTTATTCTAGATGGAGCCCCAGCTTGCATTATTTGTGGAGACAAGGATCATACTTCCAAGGAGCATAAAGATCAATGCCCCAACTGTGAAGAGAAACATCCTGTTGGACAATGTCCCACCTCTCAAGCTACTTGCTACCTATGTGAAGGAAACAACCATGTTCCTATCCAATGCCCCATCTATTCCATTGTTGAACAAAGGAAACAAGGTGGAGTGCAAGGATCCAAGTCTACCAAGAAGGTTGATGACAAAGGAAAAGGTCCACTTATACCTCCAAACAAAACAACCCAATTCAAAGGACCAAAGAAACCCAAGAAGCAAAAGAAGGACAAAAGCCATGTGCAATGGCATAAGTGTAAGGAAATGGGACATTATTCCGGTGAATGCCCAGAGAACCAGAAGAATAAGGAAATTGGCCAAGTGGTCTGCAACAACTGCAAAGAGCTAGGCCATTATGTAGCAACTTGTCCACAAGAGCTACGTAAAGAACTCAAGGATATCAACTGTTTCAATTGCAAGAACCCAGGACATTATGCAAGCAACTATCCAGAAAAGATGAAGAACAAGTTGAACAAGCCTATGGAGAAACTCAACCTTGTCCCATGAGTCAAGTATGGAAACAAAGGACACAATGCAAATGTCTGATTAGAGAAGCTTCCCCAGGATCCCAAGAAGGCCAATATGTAATTTTGTTTGAAATTTATTTTAAGGGTGGTAGTACCCTAGTTGTTTTGAGCCTACTTGTAACCCTAGCCTTCCCAAATCTCGGGACGAGATTTATTTTAAGGTAATTTGTCACATCCCAAGATTTTCCAAATCTTGTAATGTGAAAAATAAATGAATAAAATAAAACTTTGTTTGATTTTCAGGGTGAGAAGAAACTTTTTGAATCCAATTGGAAATCTTCAAACCAATTTGGATCAAATAAAATCCTAAAGAGATTTAAAAAGGTAAACATTTAATAAAGGAAAATAAAATATTTTGGAACTACTATTTTGGATCTTTTAAATAAAAGGATTTGGTTTTCAAAAGAAAAGGTGGATTTATAAATAAAGATTATTTTGTAGAGCCAAATTAAACCTTGGCCAAGCTTTTGAAATAAAACATTTTGTTTTGATAAAAATAGTAAAGGTTTATGAAATAAAGTAATAAGGATTTAATATCCAAGTTTTTATTAATAAAGGTTTTACTATTTCCAAAACATCAAAACTTATTTATTTATTTAAAATAAGTTTTCCAACTATTTTATATTTTCAAAGAAAACCTACTGATTTGGTTTTGAAAATAATTAGATTTCAAAAGGGATATTTAAATAAAACAAATCCTATTTTATTTTAATAACAATGGTCTATTTATTTAATTAATAATGGACCCTAAAATAAAATTATTATTTTGTTTGGTTTTGAATTTTGGTTTATGTTACTGAACAGAACCAAGTTCAAAGTTTCAAAGTGTGGTGACTGTTTGAATTGATTTGAATGTTGTTTGAATTTCAAAACAGAAATTAGTATTGGAAAAAGAAAAAGGTTTCAGACAGAAAAAAAATAAGAATTTGACTCAGCCCAGTCGACAAAGCCCACTAAGCCCAGAACCAGCCCAGCTCCCCTCCCCGAAGAAAACGTTTCGCACCCAGTTTCTAACCCGACAGACGCTGACTGGTGGCCCTCTTCTCCCTCTCATTCCTCGGCCGAGGACCCACGCAGCTCACTCCTCCTTCTTCCTCGCGACCACGCCCGGCCGTTACCCGATGATTCCGCGGCTTCAATTCACCTTAATGCGGCCACCATTACTCGCCGCGACCACGCCCATTTAAACGCCAGCGCCTCTCCTCCATTTCCCCTCTGACTCCTCTCCCGAGCACGCCTCCAGGCTGCCGAATTTGGCTCGACACTCTCACTGCTCCGACGACCCTCCTTGTCGATTCCGGCCAAACTCCGCCACCCCGTGCCTCCCCGAGCACACGATCAGACTCCCCAATCCCAGACGATTCTCCCTGTACTCTTTGTTCGACCATGGCGCCGTAAGCACGCCAACCACTTCGCCGAGCGCCGCTGCTCGCAACATCTCGGCGACATTTCTGGTAAGTCCAGACGCCTAAGCTTTCTCCTTCACGCGCGTTTCTCTGTGATCTCCTGCATCGATCACACCCTCGCTCCTCTCGTGATCGGCAGTCGCCGCCATGAACAGAACCACCCGTCACCAGACCCTACTCCGGCGAGCAATCCACCGCAACCCTGAGAGCCCCTTGCCAAGCCGACTGTACCTCGAGCATCACCACGTCCTCGCGATCTCGGTGAGCACTTTCCCTCCCCTCTTTGCTTCTTGTAACCGCCGTAGCGCCACCGCCTGGCCGTGCGCCGCCGCTAGCCACCGTCGGCGCCGCTCGCATTTGGTCAAGCGAACCAGCACAATAGGATCTTGATCCGACGCTCGCGATAGATCACTTAAGCATCGAAGGGGTACGCGTCCTGTGCCGCACGATCTGTTTAGATCCAACGCGCCGTAGAGCCAATCCGACCGAACCGGTACCAACGAATAGCATTGCGACGCGTGGCCAGTTTTGTTTAAAACAGAAATTTGAAAACAGAATTGTTTGCAGTTTTGAAAACCCTATAACTTTTGATCCACACGTCCAAAAATTACAAACTTTATATCGTTGGAATCAGTGGAACAAACCCTAGCCAACCATGGAATTGGTTTAGTAAATAGTCTCTGTTAGATTGTTTGTTTTGCAGAACCATTTGTATGCTTGTTTAGATTAGAAAAATGATTCAAAAATGTTTTTGAGTTTGAAACCTTGGCAAATTAGTTTGTGGTGAACTCACTGACCCTAGGAACCAACCCATGGTTTTGAAAATGGATTTGGTGAAGTTTAGGATTGATTAATTGGTTTATCCCATTTCTAACCAAATAAAAATAATGTTTTTGATATGAAAATGTTTTTGGAGTAAAAACTTTGGGAAAATGATTATAAACAAACCTACTGACCCTAAACACCAAGTTTGGAGAAACAAAAACATATTTGGTGAACAACATAAAGTTGTTGCTTTGATAAAAATGTTTTCCACCACATAAAATAATGAAATGATTTAAAAAATGGTTTATGGACAAAACCCTTTTTGCAAATGACTTTGCCACTTTAGAAAATGACCACCTTGAACCTTACAAAGTTTAGAAACCTAGTTGAGACCATCCTTTCAAATAAACATATCTCTTGCATGCTTACATGCATAACCTAGATCCCATTGTTTTATGTGTGTGAATTGTTTGATTGATTATTGGTTTGGAATGCTAGTTGATATTGTGTTTGCTTGATTGATTGTAGTGAAGTTAGAAAAGTGTGAGACTAGCAAGATCAAGGAGTGAACCAACATTCCCTACCAAAAAGGAAAGTTACACTATCATCTAAAGTCCTACTATTTTCATTATACTTAGTGGATTTTGGAAACATGCATGAAAATAATTTTTATACTTATGCTATGATAAATCCTAATAGGATTCCCTATACATTCCTTAGAAAAAATAATGTAGTTGTTACGTGCTTAGCCATGCTATATTTTGAAAAGAGATACATGTTGAGATTTTTATGAAGTTGAGAAAAGGACTTGTGTTTTTATATAATAAAACAAGGACTCAATGAACCACCTGGGTGGCCAAGGATACTTTGAGTTTTGGAGAAGGTGTCAACAAAAGGAACCATGTCTATGGCAATCTCTTTGTGTTGTGCTCCAAAGGAAACCACCCAGGAAACTTAGAGATTGAACATGTTTCTCCAATTGTGGCTTTCGTGTGCAACCACATGCTATTTATGGCTCTGGATTAGTCAACTACATTGGGAAGACCCATGCATTGTCTTCAGGCTACTGGACATGAGGACCTGGAATCCTACATGGGTACTTGAAGACAAGATAGCAATGGTGTATGGGAGGACCCTTTGGAAAGACTTCGTCACTTTCTCAATCTGCCGGTACTCCATCTTGGTGAGCACTAATCCAGTGGCCACTGGTGGCAAAAGGATGGGATTTTGACATGTGGGTAAAGTGTGCAACTTCTGCAGAAGATAATAAAATCTAAGTACTTAGTCGTGTCCCCGGTTATGGACAATACTGAGCAACTAAAGTTTGAAGCTATGGGAAATCTCGACATTCTAATTTCTAAAAGAAAACTTTTAAAGACTTGATGCACTTGGGGGTACCAAGGAGCTCAAGAGATTTTGATAAAGCTTGATGCACTTGGGGTTACCAAGGAGCTCAAGGGATTTTTGATAAGGACTTGAACGCTTGGGAATTTACCAAGGAGTTCAAGGGATTTTGAAAAGAGATTTGACAAAGGACCAAAACCATTTTGAAAAGATAGGATAAATTTTGCTTTTGCAAATGAGCCTTAAAAACTCTACTTAGCCAAAATGCATGTAATGATAGGATCCACTCATATTCTACATAGTAGTGAAACTTTCCAATACAATCAAATGTATTGACCCTTGTGGCTATAACTTGTAATGTTGCAGGTTTGATGTGATTTTAGTGAAGATTGTTTGATTAGGATTACAAAGTCTACAACCAACATCTTCCTGTGGCACTTTGAAGATGAAGGACCCCATGACTATAGTTATTCCGCTGCAATGTAATGTAATAGCCAAATGAGCTATGTAAGATGTAATGAAATTATGTTATTCCTGGTTATAAAGTTATATTATGACCTTTGTTTCTTGATATTACATCTTAACTGTGGATGCTAGCTATTGATCCAGGGACTAGCATTGTAAACACAGGGGACTCCACCTTATATTGTTTAAAGGTTGGGACACTCCCTCTACAGGTAGTCTCCAAGAAACTCTTAAGTATTTTATGGACTCTCAAAATGAGCAAAACAATATCCTAGTTAAAATAACAAAGAACCATGATGCTATGCTTGGTAAATTATCTAACCAAGCTATTAATTAGAGAAATTATTTGCAGGCACTCCAAGAAAAAACAAGGATTGTTGAGGCCTTGCTAGGTAAGATAACCGAGAGTCAAACTCTCATTCTAGCTAAATTTGCAGGTAAAGCTGAGCCCAATCCGGTTGAAGAACTTAAGATCATAAGAGTCCAAAAGGAGGAGCCCGAAGAACTTGACTATAGCAATGCTCCTTTACCAAACTACATAGTTGAAGATCTAGTAAAAAGGATCAATATCAAGATTCTGGTAAGTGTAGGAAACGAGGAAGCCATGTATCAATACTTTGTTAATTAGGTAGCAACAAAGTTATGTGAGCTTGAGGAATAATATAAGAAAATTTCTAAAAAAATTAGCTGTTAAGCTTGATGATATATTTGAGCCTACTATTACGATTAAAATTGGGACTAATTAGATAGCTGCACTTTGTGATCTAGGTGCAAGTGTTTCAACAATTCCAAAAAGTCTTTTTAATAAGTTGAATCTTGGCTCATTTGAAATCACTGAGTTAAAATTACATCTAGCAGACTCTACTTATAAACAAGCTATAGGAATTAAGGAGAATACTTTAGTATACATTAAAGGTTGTCCTGCTCTCATTGATTTTATTATTGTTGACATGCCTAAACATGCTACTGCTCCTATCATATTACGTCGTCCTTTCTTAAGAACTATTAAGGCTTTGATTAACTTACATGAAGGGAACATGAAGCTTCAATTGCCTTTGTGGGATCCTTTTATTATTCATTTTCCTAGGAGGAAGAAAGCCAAGCATGATGAGAGGAGACCATCATTTTGAATGCTAACTATTTTAGCGTGAGTGGTCCACTGTAACACCCCGGTTCTAGATAATATCTTATTTAGGGTTTGATTGTGCATTGCATGAGCATCATATTTTAAATTGTGCATCAGGGAAATAAATCAAAGCCTCAAACCCTAAAACCCCAATCTTCCCCTCTCTTTGAAACATTCAAATGGTTTTGATTTTGAAAACTACCAAAATGTTGGAACCCAAATTGTTATAAGGGTCCTTGCAATATGTTAACATTTACAAATGCTCTGGTATTTTTGAAATGGTCAAAAACAGATTTGAAATTCAAAATACAAATGAGGAAACAGATTAAGAAAAAGAGAAAAGATTTTGATAAAAAAAATGAGCAGCAGCCAACCAGGCCAGCCCAGTTCGCATCTCTCCCTCTCTCCTTCTTTTCCTGTCGCCCTGCGCAGCAAACTGCAGCCCACAGCCAGCCCAACACGGCCCAGCCCCGGCCCATACCCCTTAGATCTCCTTGCCGTCGTCTTCCTCCGTGACAGCTAGCAATCGTCGTCATTGGCGCGTCGATCCTGGCTGTTCGTTCGGTCGTCCGTCGTGCTCCGGAGTGAAGATAAGAACTCCACAACGCCTCTCCTTCGCCCTTATCCCCTCAGTCTCTCCTGGACAACATCCCTCTCTCCCAGGTTACCCCAATTGGAACCCTAACTCGTCGGAGCTCTGGGGCGCCGTCGTTCTGGAGCACCCCGATCCTCTCTAGGTACATCACGGTGACCGCCTCGTCCATCTCGTTATTTTGCCCCAGCAGAGCAAGCCGGTGCGGTCCTAACTGTCCCAATCGGAACCTCCGACCCCGATGTCGGCAGTCGTCGCTGCCATGGAATCCGGTCGTGCCTTGCCTCTCCTACCCTACCTCAAGCATCAGGGTGAGCTCACGGTTCCTCAGAACCTCTCCTAGCTCCTTCCCCCTCTCTGGTTTTCCCTATCGCCGAACATCGCCGCCGCTAGCCATCAAATGTTGTCGTTGCCAATGCTCCGGCTGCCAAAACATGGCGGCGCCAGCACCTTTAGGCAGCCCACGTCGCTCCGCGTCGAACCATGCAGCCCACGCTTCCCCGCGAGCCACCTAGAGCCGTCCCGCGCCGCCGTCTGGCCCGTTGGCTGGCGAGCCTGCGTGGCGCCTGCCTGGCTTGCCAACGTGTACCAGGTCCCACTCGTCAGCCCCTCTGGCTAGCTAGTGCCTCGGTGAGAAATAACCAACCCCTCTCAGGTCCCACCTATCCACGTGGAGGCCGATGTGGCTCTAAGGCCCACCGGTCAGCCATTGTGGCTAGCCCAGCCCTCTGTATAAATCAAATTAAGGTGTGTGCTGATGTCAGCTGACGCAGTAATTCAATTCTTAATGGTTTAATAATTTCTGAAATTGGTATAATATTGTAAATTCAATAACTTTTAATCTGTAATTCAAAAAATTACAAATAATATATCAAAATGTTCAGAAAAATGAGAACTATCTATCTAAGATATAATCATGCATTGTTCAACAACTTAAATGAAATTTTTAATTAGAGAACAAAAGTAACCCCTCTCATATGTTTCCGGAGTATCCCCGAGTTAGGGTTTTCACCCCTCGGAACCCCGATTAATTTGTCGAGGATGCTTTAGGGTTTCACATCAATACAATTCAACTTTTCATATCATCATTCTTGTTTGAGCATTGCAATGATGCCATGTGTTGATTATTTCCCCTTTCTTTCCGGTATTTGGTTCTTTTCGGTAGAATACGATGTCGAGATCGAGATCGAAGACCGAGTTCAAGACCATCGAAGATCGACGGACAGTACTTGACCAACTCTAACCAAGTCAAGTTCAAGGCTTCCGAAGATCTATTTATCTGCTATCAACTGGCAAAGGCAAGCATAGCCCCACCATAATATAATCCTACAATTTCGAAACCATTTCTATTCCTGCCATACGATTCTACTGTGGTCTTTTATCGATAGATAGAGTATCCTATCTATTGCATTACTCCCTCTGAGCTTATATTACCTGATCCACTACTCCTAGCATAACTAGGTTTGGCTTGTGTGCACTGCTAGATCTCTTATTCGTGTCTGCTTAGCCATGCATAGTTGTTGAGTCTGGTCCATCCAGATGAGGTATCATATGTAGAGAATCTAGTATGACAGGAGAACGTGATGATATGTGATCAGTGATATGATATTAAATATGCTAAGGCTTGTATGGGAGGCCACGATGGGATGTGGTTTTTCTAGTCCCATGCTCGCCACCACTAGGACCTGAGTTCTTGCCTTTGGAACCAAGATGAGTGTGCAACCACACGGGGCCTGGAAAACCTCATGACTAACTAACTTGCCTAGTAGATTCCATGAGTCACATAGTTCGGGCGTTCCATTCGACATATGCATAGAAAATCTTTTGAAAGACTGGTCGGGTGAAGTTGGTGCATTCATAACAGGTAGGTAAGCATGGACCGGGTTGCTTGAGGTCGATGGAGCCCCTGTTAACCAACCTCGCCTCACATATTTAAGTACTGGCTTCGGGATTTGACCCGTTACGACGGAAACATAGTTATTGCGTGACTCATGGTCTCGGTGAAAGCAAGGTAATGGTCGTGTCTAACCACCCTCTGCTGGCCTTCCAAGGAAGAGGGCTAATCATTGTGGCATTAAGAGAAGGTTAGTACGTGTGGGTAAAGTTGTACACCCCTGCAGGGTAATAAACTTTTAGAAAAGCCGTGTTCACGGTTATGAACGACTTGGCGACCAGACTCAAGATCATAGAGAACTTTAACCTAATCGTAAAACTTGGCATATCAACGTGTGCTTAAGGATGCTTCCTCATGGGTACGAGAGGGTGATCCTAGATGAGGTTCGATGATGATTTGGTGGATATCAAGAGATGATGATCAATACTTGGAGATGTCGCTCTCTTATCCCCTTTTAAAATATTCTGATTAGACGAGCTTCTTCTCTCTCTTGTTTATAAACAAAGATGGCTTTATGCAAAATAACTCCACCAGCCATAAGTCTTGCGGAGTACACCTTGTACTCACCCTTGCTTTGTTGATACTTTTGGCAGAGTAAGTATTCCCTGAAGATCAGTTTGGTACTACATCGACATCGACGAGTAGCTTGGGGTTCCCGGCTGGCAGCTTGGAATCTATGGGCTGGGACGTCATCGTTATGCTTCGGGCCTCTTAGGCCATTTGTTAAGTTTGCTATACTTAATAGCATAATTTGCCTTCCGTTGTTTGATGTTTGTGGTCAGTGACCTTGCTTGTAATAATTTGGTTCTCTGCTCAGTTATGAGCTTGCTGTAATAAATTTTGTGTTGTAGGGTCACTGTTGTGTTACCGATTCTTCACTGGATATTCTCGAGCTCAAGGTTAAGCTTATGTCAGACGGAGGTCTAGGATTTGTTTAGCCCTGATCCCGGGGGGTGTCACAGGTTTTGGTATCAGAGCAGTACCGACCATAGGAAAACCTTGCTATTGGTCGATGTTGAGTCTAGTGCTTGTGAAAACTATTTTCAAAGATGAAAAGTATTTGCGAAAACTCTAGTATGCTTCTTTTCTCCTTATCCAGTTTCTCTCTAACTCTGGGTTATCTTATCTGGTGTTGATTTTAGAAAAGTTTTGATATCTTTTCTAGTCTTTCAAAACTTAGGTGCCTTCTTGGCATGTGGTTCCTCAGCCAGTTGACCTAGTGTTGAGTTCTCTAGAGTTATGTGTGTTGTGAATTCCTTGTTCCCCTTGCTCTTTCTCATCTGAGAGATTCCTTTCTATCATGATCTCTCTACCTTTTGGACCCACAATATTATATTGTTGGATCTGCAGTGTTCTGTTCTAGGCTTCAAGGTTCCATTTCGCCTCATGTGCCTCCTTTTTGTTTGTTTGGGTACTTCAGAAGTCATTTATACTCTTGGAAGCTACCTCGTGAATACTATCTTGCAGTGTACACTATGTCACTCAAGTAGTAGTTACTCCTTTCTTTGGGTTTTAACCCTTGGATTTGGACCTAAGATCCCTGATTGTGCTGGATTCTGGTGTTGTGAATCTTGTACATGAAGCTGCCTTTAACCCAAGATCCCTTTTGTTGACCCCTGTCGTTAATGTTCATACATTACCTTAGGATGGCTGGTATTACTATTCTAGCCTTCAAGCTTGTGGTCTTTGTCGCGATTGAATTGTGACAACCAAGGACTTCCCCTACCACTAGCCATGGCAGATGTTCTTTAAATGGAACCAAATAGATCACGACAAGAGTACTCCTCGAGAGTCTCGCATCTATACTCGTGACTCTGCCACACCTTATCCTTCTTATGCATTGGTTTTTGGAAGATTGTTAAACTATGCATCCACATCTCGGGATTTTAACCTGAGCATGTTCCTTTCCCCTTGTTGTGTTCTGACCTTTGCCTACCAGTTGGTAGCCAAGTAGTAAATGTGCATTGGTGTCTTCCGATGTAAGATACTCTTGTGGTTCGTCCAGACAGACTATTTCGGAATGTCTAGGAGAAACAAACTCCAGTACCTCGTCATATCTAGGACCAGATCAAAATGTTGTAATCCGCAGATCAAGAGGCATCGATTGTCTTCCATCTGTTCTACCTTAAAATATCACACTCTTTTATACTAAGAGGTCGTGTCGAGTTTCATGACCCCTTAATGAAGTGATGCTCCTACACATATTTACCCACCCTCCCTCGAGCTTTCGCGCTCGTGAGTGATGCGTGTGCGTAACAATGTGGCCATCTGAGATTCTTAGCAATTATTATTGTTTTAAACTCTAAGGACATTTGTGTCATTCTTAGCGTGATTGGTTAACCCCGTCACTAAGCAAAGGATGATTGTGCTACCGAGTCCGCTATTCTGGTACATCTCTTCAGTCAAAGAGTTATGCTTGTGCTGAAACTCTGGGACTATGTTTTCTTGCCTTACCAAGCAAGTTTCCTCTCGAACTAAGTGACATATCGGTGGTTCGTGATATTCTAGATGTCTACTAGAAGTATCGCCATGCTGCCACATGACCATGTTGTCAAGTTCTTGAGCAAGCAAGTTCTCTGGACTGCTCTTTTCACCAAGGATCCGTACTGGGTACCCCTGAACTAGTTGGTTGAGCTTAAACAACAGCTTGAAGAGTTGTAAGACAAAAGTTCTAACCGACTCTGATCCTTATTAAAGGGTTGTCTAGTTTTGTTCGTGTTGAAGAAAGATAGTATTTCCTTTGTGAACATGTTATCTTCCCCTATCTTTGATTTGATTTGGGTTATCGTCAAATCAAACTTAGTTCCAAGGACTATCTTGATAATGTTTCTTCTTGTGATGTTTCACTGGGACACATCTTCATGTCCTTTGGTCTGACCAGTATTTTTGTCTTGTTCACGCAACATATGAGTCCATCTTCTTGGAGTGTCTCAATAAGTTTGTTGTTGAGCCCATCGATGACATCCTTATCTTCTCCATACTAGATTTGATTCATATGGAACAATTGGTATTAATGTTGGAAACTTTCGAGAACCATATTCAGGTCATTTCGAAGTATGTGTTCTGGATGTTAGAAGTAACCTTATTTGGTTCACATGCAATTGTTGAAAGATGTCACCGTGGATTCGAGTAGAGTTATCTCCGTTCCTTAAGGATACATCTGTGTTTTATTGTTAGTACTTATGCGTATGCAGTTGTCTCTCTACAAGTTGCTAATACATGGGTATAGCAATCTTGCTCATCTTTTTGGAGCTTAGCACTATAGTCCATATCTTGGGAATCTAGTGACTTTACCTTTGTGGTAATTTTTGCACCCTTTCTATTCGGACATGCTGAGTCTGAAATATCATTCCACCTAACCAAAGCTGAATCTCAAGCAGCAATGATGGTTGGTGTTCCTCAAGATTTTGACATAGGTATCTTTGTAAGTCTGGCAAGATTGAAGTAATGGTTGACACACTTACCGGAAAGACCCTTCGTCATAATCTCTTGATTCATCAATATCAACCACTCTTCATGAAGCTTCTTATATAATTGATTATAGGAGTTGTGTTTATGGTTTCCTTGTATCCGAAGTCTGACCTTTACTTGATGTCTGCTTTCTCGAACATCAAGGAGAACATTTAAATTAGTGTTGCTAAATGTCTCTCGGTCGATCCTCCAGACCATTCATGTTGGCAAGAACCCTGTTGTGCCAAGTAGATGAAGTCTGAGAATGAAGTTTCTTTCTTCTCGTCTCGTCAGGAATCTTCTTAACTATTCATCTTAGTGGTGTAAAGTGATATCATGATCTTGGCAAAGATTTTGATAAATCTGGATGAATAAAGAGTTTCCTTTGTTATCTTAATCATGTTTTAAGAGTGACTATGATTTTGGTAATCAGGATTTTCTCTCATTACATGTTTCTTGTGACTTTTATGAGTCCTCCCCACCAAAACACCTTTCTGTCTTGGCCTTCTGTTGAATGAAAGAGTGACTCCTTTGTGTCAAAAATAGTTCAGCAGCTTGGTTTTCTTGATCCGTATCTCTGCAACCCAAATCTCTACTTAAGTCTTTTAGTAGAGGTTCCCTACCGAAGTCTGTGGTTATGATATTTCTGTTGGAAGCTTTCCTTTTCATAAGCTTAAATTCTTCTGAAATTCCATGGTCTCAATCCTTATGAAGACCAGTTATCTAACAATTTGAAAACCTTCTCCTCTTGTTTCCTCTGTTACCTTGGTGTGTTTCATGTTCGTCATCTCAGAGTTGTTTCTAAACACTCCATTCATGAGTGGACCATGAGATACTCTATGTGTCGTTTAGTGTGTTTCCCTCTTATCCTTAGAAGTGACCCTGTTTCTTTCTCCCTCTGTCTCTCTTCCTACCTTTGGAATCTCGGGTCGAGATTCTCGTAAGGGGCATAGAGCTGTAACACCCTAGTTCTAGCTAATCTCTTATTTAGGGTTTGATTGTGCATTGCATGAGCATCATATTTTAAATTGTGCATCAAGAAAATAAATCAAAGCCTCAAACCCAAAAACCCCAATCTTCCCCCTCTCTTTGAAACATTCAAATGGTTTTGATTTTGAAAACTACCAAAATGTGTGGAACCCAAATTGTTATAAGGGTCCTTGCAATATGTTAACATTTACAAATGCTCTGGTATTTTTGAAATGGTCAAAAACAAATTTCAAATTCAAAATACAAATGAGGAAACAGATTAAGAAAAAGAGAAAAGCTTTTGATAAAAAATGAGCAGCAGCCAACCAGGCCTAGCCCAGTTCGCATCTCTCCCTCTCTCCTTCTTTTCCCGTTGCCCTGCGCAGCAAACTGCAGCCCGCAGCCAGCCCAACACGGCCCAGCCCCGGCCCATACCCCTTCGATCTCCCTGCCGTCGTTTTCCTCCAGACAGGCAGGCAACTCCCTGTCGTCGTCGGCGCCGTCGATCCCGCCGCTCGTTCTCGGTCGTCTGTCGCGCTCCGGAGTGAAGATAAGAACTCCACGACACCTCTCCTTCGCCCTTATCCCCTCAGTCTCTCCTGGACGACATCCCTCTCTCCCAGGTTTCCCCAACTGGAACCCTAGCTCGTCGGAGCTCTGGGGCGCCGTCGTTCTGGAGCACCCCGAGCCTCTCCAGGTACATCACGGTGACCGCCTCGTCCATCTCGTTCTTTTGCCCCTAGCAGAGCAAGCCAGCGCGATCCTAACTGTCCCAATTGGAACCTCCGAACCCGACGCCGGCAGCCATCGCTGCCATGGAATCCGGCCATGCCTTGCCTCTCCTACCCAACCTCAAGCATCAGGGTGAGATCACGGTTCCTCAGAACCTCTCCTAGCTCCTTCCCCCTCTCTGGTTTTCCTTATCGCCGAACATCGCCGCCGCTAGCCATCAAACTTTGTCGTTGCCGATGCTCCGGCTGCCAAAACATGGCGGCGCCACCACCTTTAGGCGGCCAGCCATTTCCGCGTCGAACGTCGACCACGCTTCCATGAGCCACCTAGAGCCGTCCCGCGCCGCCGTCTGGCCCGTTGGCCGGCGAGCCCGAGTGGCGCCTGCGTAGCTTGCCAACGTGTACCAGGTCCCACTCGTCAGCCCCTCTGGCTAGCTACTGCCTCGGTGATAAATAACAACCCCCAGGTCCCACCTATCCACGTGGAGGCCGATGTGGCTCTGAGGCCCACCGGCCAGCCACTGTGGATAGCCCAACCCTCTGTATAAATCGAATTAAGGTGTGTGCTGATGTCAGCTGACGCAGTAATTCAATTCTTAATAGTTTAATAATTTCTGAAATTGGTATAATATTGTAAATTCAATAACTTTTAATCTGTAATTCAGAAAATTACAAATAATATATCAAAATGTTCAAAAAAATGAGAACTATCTATCTAAGCTATAATCATGCATTGTTCAACAACTTAAATGACAAGTTTAGTTAGAGAACAAAAGTAACCCCTCTCATATGTTTTCGGAGTTTCCCTGAGTTAGGGTTTTAACCCCTCGGAACGCCGATTAATTTGTCGAGCATGCTTTAGGGTTTCAATTCAATACAATTCAACTTGTCATATCATCATTCTTGTTTGGGCATTGCAACGATACCATGTGTTGATTGTTTCCCCTTTCTTTCCGATATTTGGTTCTTTCCGGTAGAATACGATGTCGAGATCTAGATCGAAGACCGAGATCAAGACCATCAAAGATCGACGAACAATACTTGACCAACTCTAACCAAGTCAAGTTCAAGGCTTTCGAATATCTATTTATCTGCTATCAACTTGCAAAGGCAAGCATAGCCCCACCATAATATAATCCTACAATTTCGAAAGCATTTCTATTCCTGCCATACGATTCTACTATGGTCTTTTATCGATAGATAGAGTATCCTATCTATTGCATTACTCCCTTTGATCTTATATTAACTGATCCACTGCTCCTAGCATAACTAGGTTTGGCTTGTGTGCACTGCTATTGCTCTTATTTGTGTCTGCTTAACCATGCATAATTGTTGAGTCTGGTCCATCCAGATGAGGTATCAGATGCAGAGAATCTAGTATGATAGGAGAACATGATGCGATGTGATCAGTGATATGAGATTAAACATGCTAAGTCTTGTATGGGAGACCACAATGGGATGTGGTTTTTCTAGTCCCATGCTCGCCACCACTAGGACCCGAGTTCTTGCCTTTGGAACCAAGATGAGCGTGCAACCACACGGGGCCTGGACAACCTCATGACTAACTAACTTTCCTAGTAGATTCCATGAGTCACATAGTTCGGGCGTTCCATTCGACATATGCATAGAAAATCTTTTGAAAGATTGGCCGGGTGAAGTTGGTGCATTCATAACAGGTAGGTAAGCGTGGACCGGGTTGCTTAGGGTCGATGGAGCCCCTGTTAACCAACCTCGCCTCACATCTTTAAGTACCGACTTCGGGATTTGACCCGTTACGGCAGAACCATACTTATTGCATGACTCATGGTCTCGACGAAAGCAAGGTAAAGGTCGTGTCTAACCACCCTCTGTCGGCCTTCCAAGGAAGAGGGCTAATCATTGTGGTATTAAGAGAAGGTTAGTACGTGTGGGTAAAGTTGTACACCCCTGCAGGGTAATAATATTTTCGAAAAGCCGTGTTCACGGTTATGAACGACTTGGCGACCGGAGTCAAGATCATAGAGAACTTTAACCTAATCGTAAAACTTGGCAGATCAACATGTGCTTAAGGATGCTTCCTCATGGGTACGAGGGGGTGATCCTAGATGAGGTCCGATGATGATTTGGTGGATATCAAGAGATGATGATCAATATTTGGAGATGTCGCTCTCTTATCCCCTTTTAAAATATTCTGATTAGACGAGCTTCTTCTCTCTCTTGTTTATAAACAAAGATGGCTTTATGCAAAATAACTCCACCAGCCATAAGTCTTGCGGAGTACATCTTGTACTCACACTTGCTTTGCTGATACTTTTGGCAGAGTAAGTATTCCCTGAAGATCAGTTTGGTACTACATCGACATCGACGAGTAGCTTGGGGTTCTCGGCCGACAACCTGAAATCTATGGGCTGGGACGTCATCGTTATGCTTCAGGCCTCTTAGGCCATTTGTTAAGTTTGCATAATTTGCCTTCCGTTGTTTGATGTTTATGGTCAGTGACATCTGCTTGTAATAATTTGGTTCTCTGCTCAGTTATGAGCTTGATGTAATAAATTTTGTTTCATAGGGTCACTGTTGTGTTACCGATTCTTCACTGGATATTCTCGAGCTCAAGGTTAAGCTTATGTCATACGGAGGTCTGGGATTTGTTTAGCCCTGATCCGGGGGTGTCACATCCACTCATCTATCCTAAGCACAGTTCAAAAAATAGGCCGAATCAGCGATTAATAGGCCGATTAATCGCTACTAGGGACCTGACCGTGTCGATTACCACTAATCGTTTGTATTAATCGTTTATCCCGATTAATAGGCTTGACACTCCGATTACTAGGTATGTTTCCGATTAACCACTACACTTGGGCAAAAAAGGTGCAAAATTATCAACACATATCACCCATCTATCCGCTAGCCCGCCCTAATGAAGTAGGTTATGCGAAGCTCCTGCTCGATCCCTGTCTCCGGGAGCTTGATTTCCGCCATCACCAACCAGTTCCTTGTCATTTTTGACCAGTTCGTCGTAGTTGCCGACCAGACCTCAGATACAAGATCTCGAGCGCCTTGAGGATCTCATCCGGGAGATTAAGGCTGTCTTTAAAAGGGTAGATGGTTGAGGCGGAAGAGGATTTATACGTGTTTTAGGTGCTAATTTTTGTAGGCTGCACCGATTAATAGCCGACCGATTAAATCAGTTAATCATCCGAATTCCGATTAGTCGCTACTCCCAAGCCAACCGAGCAGTTAACGATTACCGATTTTTTTACCATTGATCCTAAGTGAGCAACATCAAGATCAATCTATATAACTCATCTAGCTAGAAGCCTTCACAGCAATTTGACATCCAGGACCGTAGGATCCAATCATCTAAGGGTCCACAGTGATCCTAGTAGTGATTGTTTCCTTCATAGATCGTCTGGCTGGGCTGCTACTCCTCAGAATGAGCTGGGCCTCACCACGTTTGTCAGACCGTATAACGAGTTATGGGCCTTTCAATGCGGTCTTTACTTTGTTTTCTCGTACATTGAGTAACTAAGCGAGCAAGACACGGTCGAGCAAAAGAAATAAAAAACGCGAACAACCACGAATAGGCACCTCCTTTGGGATATGGCTGCGCCACCAGTAGTCCTACGCCGACGCCGGTGGATGGAACGACATCGGAGGACGGTTACAGGAGGCCACCCATGCAATCTGGTAATCAATTTCTCTCTATTTCGCGTCCTCTATCGATTTTATCCGGAGCCGAGCCAACAAACTCTGTACATCTGCTGGTTTCTAATGTCTCTCAATTTCGCGTGATTGGAAGAGGCATCCCAAATCCCTCGCTTCTTCTCTGGCAACGGCGTTGCCGCCGCGGTGCGGATGCCATGCAGGTTGCGGAGTGGGATCCCTCCATGAGGGCCTGGGATTCTTCGATCCGCCTTTGGATCGGCCCACCATCCGAGCAACACCTCCCCTTTTGTTCGTGCAAGAGGCGTCATAATGGTCTGAAACTGAAACTGCCGGTGGTAAATTTTTGAACCTCACCCTTCTTGTAATTATGGTTATTAATTTAGTGTTTTTGTCAGTTTCCTTCAGTCCTTCATATGTATCAGTGGCCAGCAATCGTCTCCTCTTTGACCTACCACTTTTCGTCAACAATGTTCATTTCTTAGTGTTGCTTTTCTTTTTTGCCCGCCATCCTTCTCTGTAATTTCATGCAACAACAATTAGCAGCCACTGACTTACTTTTTCTTTGTTCCAGCCCGCTTGGTATTTTATTCAGGAATTGCACATAGAAACGTTTTGACCTCCATTTTCTACACATCATCATGCAATTTTACTGCTTTTTACTAATCTCTTGTTAATATTTCTTACATCTGTTGTTTACTCTAAATTTGTTCTCTACTGTCCACAAGTTGTTAAACTTTTAATCCCGTACAAATATATAAAATGGGAATAATCTGGAGGTTTGAGGTGAGATGATACATCCATGGAGAGTGGAGATGACCTCCATTTTCTACACATGGCTGCTGGACAGGTACACTCATCATGCAATTTTACTGCTTTTTACTAATCTCTTGTTAATATTTCTTACATCTGTTGTTTACTCTAAATTTGTTCTCTACTGTCCACAAGTTGTTGAACTTTTAATCCCATACAAATATATAAAATGGGAATAATCTGGAGGTTTGAGGTGAGATGATACATCCCTAGAGAGTGGAGATGTATGAGGAAGCATTGATCCAATTGGAGGCAACAACACTCTGACCAGGAACAAGGAAGCACATATCAATATAAAATTTTATATGTCAGATTCTGATCATGGTTTGGTTCTGATTGTTTTGAAAAAAGGTCCTGGTAAAGATCTTCCGCAATGTGTAATTTTCTTCATAGAATCAATTTTTTGTTCCAGTATTTCGAACATGTTCTTGCCTTATTGACATATCACCTTCTACATAAGTAGGTGAGATTAGTGATGAGAGGAGGCTCAGCTAGAGGATGAAGTTTATGGGCACAATCAGAACAGTCCCTTCATGTAAACCATTTACGGATTGTGTCAACTGAAGAGTGCTCTCACAAATACTCTCTACTGGTTCCCTTCTGTTAGGAAAAAGTAAAACAACATGGTTGATTGGACTATTTTAGCGAATAGCTTCTGAAAACTGTGTATAAACCTTATTGTGACTTCCTATTACTTCTCCGATAATTTTCTGAAATAATATGTGCTAATGTTATGTTGTTGTGTGGTGCTGGCAGTGTAATGAATGACATGCGCGTCTTTTTTTTGACTAAACTGAATTGTCGTATTTCCTTAATGATATAATTTGATGTTTTGGCTTTCAAATAACACGCTGATAATGTATAAACCGTGGCATGTGGTATCAAGGCATGGTCATGTGGTATCCATGCTGATCACTAGATGCCAGTTGCCATCACCCTCCTTTGTCTTGTTTGTTGATACTTTAGTTTAAGCAAGTCTTGTATGGCAGCATTGTTTTTAGCTGTTTGCAAAATTGCAGATTCTTAGTTCTTTTTTAGTGAGGAATTGCTTCTTGCTATTACTAAGTTCATATGCTATACATCTTCCTTATTGAGATTTATGCACAATTCACGGTTTTGGTTGGATTCTGGAGCTTTGCGAAGATTCTCAAGGAACCCAAAATTCAAGGAACATTGCTTGGATAATTTTAGAATACCTTTTATTTATACTTTCACACGAAATATTTATGCTGTTAGCTTGGTTTTTGTGTGTGTGGTTAGCTGGACTAGCTTTCAAGACTCTTCAAGCAGACCCGATATCACATTTGAAGCATAGCAAAGGTTATGAAGAAACGGTTAGTTTGAGATCCTCCAAAATCGTCTACCAAATGATGCAGATGCAGAGGTTTGTATTAAAATAGTTTGAAGTGCCCTAGACCCCCTTCTACTAGAAATTCACGATTATTTTTGGTACTAAGATCTTATTATATCATCCATTTGCTAGTATTTCCAGTGGCATAATCCAAAATCAACTTTACTCTCTTTGATATTTAGGTAATACACATATTCCATGATCTTGAGCTCTTCATGTTTGAATGTTATCCTAAATTATTATGCATTCCGTGCAAATAAAAACTTAGTCAGTTCAACTTTAAAATGTGAGGTCGCCATTTATGCAATCATGTGCTAAAAAATTATGCGACCTTAAACCTAAAACTAAACTACAAACAAGAAGTAACTAGAACACTTAATTTTTCCCATATATCCAATTTGTTAGAATACTCTAAAATAATCATACTGTTCTTTCAATAAAATAGACGGGCATGACAAAGCACGCTTTCATATTCTAGTTGACCATAAAAGAGTGTTGCATGAGAGGCAACCCATTTGAAATAAAGGTTTAAGTAAAGTTTTTAAGTTTTAGTTTAAGTTTCTTGTTGAATAAAGAGTGTTAGAAAACTCCAGTTGAGGAGGAGAAGTTTGGTAGTACTAAAAATCAAGTATTATACACGTAGTTGTTGGTCGACAATTTAGAATGTTATTTTTCTGTCAAAAACATGGTGTTTCTCTAAGTTTTAGTTTAAGAAAGAATTCTCGAAGAAACGGAATTTTTTTGATGAGTATAGAAAGCTTAACGACCAACTATACGGCGGGAATAAAAATTCCAGCTGTATAGTTCTGGCTATATAGTTTTTTGAGCCATCACCAAAACTTCTTTCCCAGGTACAAAAGGTTTAACGACCAACTATATGGTGGAAATAAAAATTTCGACCATATAGTTGCGGCTGTATAAATATCGAAGCCTTTTTCGATTTTCTTTTCGAAGGTACTGTAACCTTGACGATAAACTATACGGCAGGATGAAAAATCCTAGCCGTATCCCTAGATTTTTGCCGTCAGACCAACTATACGGCGGGAACAAAGTGTTTTGGCCGTATAGTTGCGCCTATATAGTTGCGCACGACCACTTAAATGCACGGGACAGGTACCCAACGCCAAAACTTCAATCCTTTTTCTCTCTTCTACCTCAATTTTGGTCGTCAATTTTGTTCGATTTCCTCGCACACAAGTGATCTATGGTATGTTTATCCTCCGATCCTCCAATTACTTTTTGCAAATTCATCTCTGATCTATTGTCATTATCAATCTAGGGTGAGACTCACTATGAACTAATTGACATGCTTTTCTTGCCTAGATTATTATTTTGAGGAGATGCTTTAGTGTGCTTTGATGAGGAATATGTTATCTTTATTATTGTCAGATCAAAAAAGTTTTATTTTTGTCTCTTTTTATTATTTTAGAAGATGAACACAATGAGCCAGACGAGTGCTCTTTCCGCCGCTAGTTCTTCTCGGGCTGCAACTTAGGAATGCATGGCGATACGATTCAAGAATGAATCCCACCGTGATCGTTTTGACAGCATCAAAAACCGATAAGTAAAGGCAACCAAGTGGGTTTGCCCCATTATATTGAACTAACTCGGTATTTTTGATGACTTTAATTTACTATGCAATATAGCTAGCCTGCAAAACTTTGTATTTCATGATGAACCTACCTATCGTCGGTTAACCATTGAATTTTTAAGTTCTTTGAAAAGCACAGTTAAGGCATGGCATGGAGAGGATATAATTTCTTTCCGACTTTTGAACAACAATTATTCATTATCACTTGATGAATGGTGAAATTGTTTTGGTTTACCCAATAATGATCCTAATGCTGTACGCGCATCTTTCACTGAGATAGAACCTTCCCCTGAACTCTCCTATAATAGGATGAGCTTCACTTCTAGAGTTAGCAAGGGAAAGAATATTTAACATCCTGCTATTCGCTACTTGTTCTATGTTATTTCTAACACCTTGCAGGCGCGTAATGAGCTTACAAGACTCAACAAGGAGGACATCTTGATCCTCGCAAAAGCTGCTTTCAACTATAACAACTTTTCACTCAACTTGGGTGCAATTCTTGTGCGCTACTTGGAGTACCGATCCTCCCAAGGCCAAGGACCAATCACATGTGGAGGCGTCATCACCGTGCTTGCCAATGCCTTGGGCATAAACCTAGGTGAGTTGCATCCATTGCTAGGTGAGCGACGTGTTGGTTTCTCTACTTTAAAGGCTTGTGGAATTCTCACTAGGATAGGTGGTGTTTATTACCTTCATATTGCTGGAGCTTGGAGTCTCTACCCCGCCCCTCTACCTAATGATCTTTTCTCTATCGAGGAGGGACACATACTATATGACTTGCAGGTTGAGCAACACCAACCCAAGGAGGAGATTCCGGAGGAGGATGAAGACCAAGAGGAGGAGCAAGAAGTTCCTTATCAAGAGGAGAGCCACATAACCGGTTCGTTACATATCAAGACTTCCAAGAACTTGGAAGGACTATGGAGGGGATGCATAATCTTTAACTGTCATGGGAATGGCCACAACAGATGCTGCGATTGGCAGCGAGTAGTAGAATGAAGGGCAAGGGCGGCCAGCCATCTACGGTGCGAGATGAGGACGGAGACACAAGGTTTTACCCAGGTTCGGCCCCTGGAGGGTAAAGACCTTCTCCTGCTAGATTGTATTATCGAGAGATTACAAGTGGCTAGCTCGGCGACTAGGCGACGAGTCGATGGGGTATCTGATGGAATGTAAGTGCTATGCGTACCCTAGGGAGGTTTATATAGGGGTACCTCGCTAGGGTTTACAGATCTACCACTGAGTTGGATAAGGACTCAGAGGGTTTTGACCTAATCCGACTGGGTCTAGCTACGCTTCTGGGCCTTTAGCTTCTAGTTGCATGGCTCCTTCTTGGGTCGTGATCCAGTCGCTGTCCTACAGACCCACTTGCTAGGAGTATGTTCCAGTAGGGAACGTTCTGCTGGGTATACCCCACTCGGCATATGCCCATCAGTATTTCCCAAGGCCATCGTGGATTCGTCGCAGGTGTTCTTTGACAGTCGGAGTATATGGGTCCAATTTGGACGCCCAGTCGAATCGGCGGTGGACTCCCTCAATGAAGGAAAGAATCCTCAACATATATCTTCAGTCTCAATATCGGCGACCAGTTGAATCGCCAATTTGGAAAGTAGTCAAATCGCAACTTTGGCGAATAGGTCGGCGAGTCGAGTAGACGAAGTTGGACCGTCATTTTTGGTCAAACTAGCCGTTGGGTAATCCAGCGGTAATATCGGCGTAATCACCGTGTGGTAACGGCTCCTTCGAAACTGGTGGGAAGCAACCGCTATAAAAGGAGAGTGATGGGGGAGTTGCGAGTCTTCCTCACATTTCCTCCGATCCCGCGCACCCTTCACTCTCCCGTTTCCTCCAGATCCGGAATTTCCAGAGCGAGTTAGCGAACCCAAATCTTTGATTCGATGGCGCCTCTAAAGGAACCGTGGGGAAAATCCAAGTGCACCAAGGCATCGTTGAAATATTTTCAAGACGCGGGGATCCTCTGCAAGGGGAGATGGCAAATTCCCTCGGTCGGAGAGTTGGAGACAGATCCCCGCGCCGGCGAATTCATCTGCTTCACCAGCCACTTGGAGAGGGGGCTAGGGTTCCCCACTTCGATCTTCTTCCGGCGGTTCTGCGCCTACTACGCCATCAAGCCCTCCGATCTGGGTCCTCACATCATCGAGCAGCTTGCCATTTTCGTGGTGTTCTGTGAGTGCTACTTGGGGTGCCGCCCCTACTTTCCTCTTTGGTAGGAACTATTCCATGAAGGAACCGGTGGACCGATGCTGGCAGTGGGCGGCCTCAGCTTCCAACTAAATAACAAGCCCCCCTTCCTCGACCTTATGCTGCCGAAGAAGGCGACCAGCAAGTGGAAGAAGTACTGGTTATACGTCAGTGAGTCGACGCCGGGCGGTGAGGTGCCGCAACCGGCCTTCACCCATGACAGGAGCGAGCCGTGCCGGCTGCAGGTGGCCAAGCTCCCCCACGATCAGAGGCTGGTCGTGGACGAAATGCTGACAATGATCCATCAGCTAAAGAAGGATGGGCTCGAGACCATCAATTTGTACAATTGTTGGCTTGGGCGGTGATTGGTTCCACTGGCCAGTCGCTCCCACTGGATGTATGAGTACATCGTCAGGGATGACGGGACCAAGGACTGCACCAACGATTGGAAGGCCGATGACTACGCGGCCTCGTCGAGGAAGAACATCGATGCAGAGTATGTCAACCTGAAGGCCGGGATCCCCCGTATACCGCGAAGCGCCAAGCGCCGATGGTGAATTTATTTACCTTTTATACCTTCGCAGTCGCAGAAGTGCAGTCGCGGTCTTGCTGATACATGCTTGTCCTTTTCAGTTGTTCCAAGTCTTTAAGGATTGGCTTCCTCCCGTCGACGACGAGAGATCCAAGGAGGACTTAAGAGAGTCATTCGACGATGAGGCGGTGGAAGTCGCCGCGCCTGCATCCATGGTCCAAAAGACCTGCGGGCAGCGGCAGCGCAAACTCGAGGCCAGCCGGAGCCTCGAGGGACATGATGGGGGCGAGGGAGACGTCCAAGAACACAGTTCGCGGCGCGTCACCATGCTGTCAAAGAAGAAGTCGCCCGCGAAGAAGAAGGCACCTAAATTGGCATCTCCACCCCACCCCGTGACCAGATCCGAGTCAAGCAGGGAAGCCGATGATGCAGAGGCCGAAGCTTCGACAAAAGCTCCAGAGGCGACGGACCCGAGATCTGAGGACGTGGTAGAGGGTGAAGTGCCTGTCGCAGTAATTCCCCCACTATTCTCGGCAGTCTTAGGGCTTGGGGCTGCCTCAACGACGGAGGCCTCCCCGTCGAAGAAGGCACCAGTGTCGACCGGGGTAGAGCTTCCTGAGGCCGCGGCCTCGTCAACAAAGAAGGCCACAGTGTCATGGGCTCCTGCCATGTTTGATACCGGCATCAGTCGTACACTGGTCCCGGAGTTAGAGAAGCCAGCGCACATCCGCACCGGCCTGCGCTTTATCCCAGTTGCCAGGTACGTCTCTGCCGCGCTTCAGAACAAAATTTTATAGATGTTGTCTGAATTGCTAATCATGACTTTTTGTAGGACTAGTGTGAAGAAGATTGGCCACCCTTTGGTGGCCAAGGTACCGCCAGTCGCCGTGGGAGGGAAGGTTGATCCGCCGAAGAAGAGGAAGGGCGACGAAGTCGAGGCACCCGCTGAAGGTGCAAAGAAGAATAAAGGCGATGACTCCATCATCAATGTGGATGAGACCGTTGATGCGCCAAGCGAGGCGCCAATTGAATTTGACGCGGCCACGAAGGCTGACGTGGTCACGGGGTCGCAGCTGGTCGAGCCGGCGGCTCTGGTCGGGGCATCGGAGCCTGCGACTAGCGCTTCAGGGGTGGTGGCGGCGACATTTCCTCGCTTCATGGCGAGGGCTTCCGCCGCGGGAGTGGCGACATCGAGCAGCGTCGCGGGCAAATTCCCTTTGTGCTGTCGTCGGCAGACGCGGTCGAGGAACTACTCGCTGAATTTTAGTGGGTGGATTCTTATGAAATTTTTGTGTCCAGTCTGCGAGTGGCTAGTCGCTGAATTTCAGCGGCTAGGCACTTAGGAAGTTTAGGTGTCCAGTCCCCAAGTGGCTAGTCGCTGAATTTCAGCGGCTAGACACTTAGGAAATTTCGGTGTCTTCTTATGTTTGTTTCTTCTTTTGCAGGGTCTTCAACATGAGTCAACGGAGCGGCTATCCGCCTAGGAGCGCTTGGAGCGCGACCTCCAATCCGTGCAGGAGGCGAACCAACAGGTTTGGGAAATAGTCGGTGGTTGTTTGGGGTACCTTCTCGATTCCTTTGATTTTGTTTGTTTTGGAATCTCACTTTTATTTCGCTACAGAGGAACACTCTGCCGTGGTTGCCAAGGCCCGCGAGGGTCTTGTTCCGACCATCGAATTGGAGGCTGCCAAATCATCGGTGACCTCCGCGGAGAAGCGGGTTGCCGAGCTTGAGAATGATCTCAAGGTCGCGAAGGAGGACGCGAGCTCGTCGGAGGAGAGGAGCAAGGCCGCTATCGCAGCAGCAGCGGAACAGCGAAAGGTCTCCGACGCTCTTCTTGCCGGGTTGCAGGATGAGCTGACAGGTGAGTTTTCTTAAACCTGTCGCTATGTCTGCGAGTCCCCGAGAGGGCGACTCGCTACATCGGCGAGTCCCCGAGCGGGTGAGGCTGAAGTTGTGCGTCCTTCTATTTTTGACTTGGCGTTGTTTGCAGGGAAGATACTCGACTAAGACCCTAAGGTGCAGTCATATGATGCCAAGCAGTGCGTGACCATGCTGGTGGACTCTGCTGCCCTTTCAGGACGTGCATTCGTGCTGTTCTCCAGGAGATTTTGCCTACTGAGGTGATTCCCAGCGAGCTGACGGAGGTGTGGCGTTACCTTGAGAGGGCACCGACGATGGTAGACTACATGTCGTGATCGGCGTTTCGCCGTGGGGCGTGACTGCGCTGAGTCTCGGGCTCGCGCATTTTTCCGATGACTTCGATCTCGATGATGTCACCAGGAGGTACCCGTCCACGACTGTCTCAGTGGAAATCTCCGAAGTTCTGAAGTTGACCGCAAAGGCGGCTACGTACTCCGAGCGGGTGCTGGCGATGGGCGATCTATTGCCGTACCAGGAGACAGAGGTCACGCCGAACGACCCCGAGCCGGTGCACTGGCCATGGCGAATAGCTTGACGACGTATTCGGCGAATTCAGGGATACCCTTCATCCGGGTCCGCGGTGGTATCGACGCGTCGACCTCGAAGCCTGCGGAGTAAATACATGCCGAGTGGCTTTTATATTAGTGTAATTAGAACTGTAATAGTCTTTGCTTGTGAATAATGTTTTGTTGCTTTGAAAAAATGAAAACATATTGAGTTAGTTCGATTTGACTATGGTTTATTTGTTGTGCGAGTCCCCGAGTGCGTCCACCCTTTAATGGAGTTTACCTCGCGTTTCTGTAAGTTTGATTGTTTTAGACTGTTAGTTAGTTATGGTCAACTCTCCGTGGCTTGGTAAGCCAGTCGCTTGGCGACCCCAAGGGGTGCTCTTTACTTAGCCGTTTTCCCGGACACGAACGAGGTCGGTTGTGCGAGTCCCCGAGCGTGGTACTTAGCCATTCTAGTCGCATACCCAAGGTAGGTGAGGACAGAGCGTGTTTTATGCGACGCTTCTCTCCACCTGGCTTGGAGAGCCAGTCGCGTGGCGAGTCTGGGACGCGCTCTCGTACTTGGTGTGTTCCCGAGCCGCATGGGTTTAGACTTGTGCGAGTCCTCGAGCGTGGTACTTAACTGTTCGAGCCGCTGCGCCAAGGATGTAGAGGACCGATCTCTGTACGAAGCGTGTACGGTTGTCTTGGCCCAGCAGGCTAGTCGAGCGAGGCGACTCCGATGGGGGCTCCAGGTTGGTGTTTTTGTGGACGAAGCAAGGCCCGAATTCCTTCGGTGCCCTTGCGCCACACTACTTAGTCATGTCAGTCGTGCAGCCAAGGGTTGACTTCCGTGAGTAGCATTATGATGTAGTTACGAGTGCGATTGGCACAAGACTTGGCAAGTAGACACAATTTGTGCGAGTCAAATATATTTTATTTCATGGTAGGGGGAATACAGGTCGGAGTTCTAGGTGTAGAACTTCCTTATTAGATTTACATTTCACGGCCGATTGATGTCGAGATGTCCATTGCCTCGAACGTCAGTGAGGTAGTAGACGTCGTTGCAGAGGACTCGCCCTATGGCCAATGGCCCCTCCCATGGGGGAGAGAGCTTGTGCATTCCCTTCTTGTCCTGGATCAGTCGCAGGACCAGGTTGCCTTCCTGGAAGGTGCGAGTCCAGACTCGGCGGTTGTGGTAGAGGCAGAGCCCTTGCTGGTAGATGGCGGTGCGGGATGGTCACGTGCTTCGTCGAGATGGTCGACCCCGTCTTGGCGTGTGATCTCGTTGCTGGCCTCCACGTAGTGGACGACCCTGGGCGAGTCGTGCTCCAGGTTAGTCGGCATGACGGCTTCGGCGCCGTAGACCATGAAGAAGGGCGTGAACACTGTCGACCGGTTGATGGAGGCGCGGATGCCCCATATGACAGAGGGGAGCTCTTCGACCCAGCATCCCGGAGTTCGCTCGAGGTGAACTTGCAGTCGCGTCTTGAGGCCATGGTGGATGCTCTGATTGGCACGTTCCGCCTGGCCGTTGGACTCCGGGTGGGTGACTCAGGCGAGGTCGAGCCGTATGTTGTGCTCCTCGCAGAATTCGGCCATGGCACCCTTGGCGAAGTTGGTGTCGTTGTCCGTGATAATGCTGTGTGGGAATCCGTAGCGGTAGATGAGATCACGGAGGAATTTGGTCGCAGTCTTCCCGTCACACTTTCGAACTGGCTTGGCCTCCACCCACTTGGTGAATTTGTCGACTGCGACTTGGAGGTGGGTGTATCCGGAGGGGGCCTTCCTGAGGGGTCCCACCATGTCCATGCCCCACATGACAAATGGCCAGGTGATGGGGATCGTCTTTAGCGCCGAGATGGGTAAGTGCGTCTGGTTGGCATACTTCTGGCATCCGATGCAGCGTTGGACGATGTCAACTGCGTCGACGTGCGCGGTGAGCCAGTAGAAGCCGTCTTGCATGGCCTTGGCGACCAGGGACCTGGCGCCAGCGTGGTGGTCGCAGTCGCCATAGTGGATGTCTCGGAGGATCTTGAGTCCTTCCCTGGGTTGCACGCAGCGTTGGAACACGCCTGTTACACTGCGCTTGTGGAGATCTCCGTTGATGATGACGAAGGACTTGCAGCAGTGCACGATCATCCGTGCTTCCGTCTGGTCCACTGGCAGGATCCCGCTCTCGAGGTAGGAGAGGTATTGCGAGGTCCAGTCACCTTGTTCTACAACCATGGCGACTAGGGCGAGCTCTACTTGCAGCGGGATCCCGAGGTCGATCTCCTTTGGAGGAGAGACAGAAGGATTGTGGATGGTGTCGAGGAAGACGCCTGCGGGTGGAGTTTGCCGAGCCGACCCGATACGGGAGAGGGCGTTGGCCTCCTCGTTCTTGCGCCTATCAATCCATTCGACGGAATAGCCGGCGAATTGGCCTCCCAGCTGGTCCACTGCTTGGCGGTATGCCGCCATGGTGGGGGAGACGGCGTCGCAGGTATCGGCGACTTGAACGGCGACGAGGTCGGAGTCTCCGTAGCACCGTAGGCAATTGACATTCATCTCCTTGGCGGGTCACATGTCATGGAGGAGGGCCTCGTACTCGGGCATGTTGTTGGTGTAGGGGGGTGAATTCGAGGTACATCACGTAGCAGAGCTTGTTGCCCTTGGGCGAGGTGAGTATTATTCCTACCCCCGCGCTTTCCGCGTTCTTGGACTCGTCGAAGTGGAGCGACTAGTAGTGGACGTATGACATCTTCTCTGGCTGTTGTGCCTCTTCCCAGTCAGGAAGGAAGTCTGCTAGAGCCCGCGACTTGATTGCCTTGTGCGGCTGTATTTGATGTTATGGACACCGATTTCGACGACCCACTTGGCGACATACCCAGTCGCCTCATGGTTGCTGATGATGTCTTGTAGTGGCATGAAGGAGACGACAGTGATTGGGTGCTCCTGGAAGTAGTGCGGTAGCCGTCGCTGGTCTCGAAAGACCGCGTACACCAGTTTTTGGTATTGCAGGTGAGGACTTTGCTGATGTAGTAGACCGGGTGCTATATGGGCCTCTCCTTGCCCTCCTCTGGTCGTTCGACGACCATGACGGCGCTGACGACTCACTCGGACGCCACGACATAGACGAGCATCGGCTCCTTGTTGGCGGGTGCGACGAGTAGCAGTTCTTTGAGTGCGTTGAGCGCGTCGTTTGCCTCCTTGTCCCATTGGAATGTAGGGTTCTTGCGCATCAGGAGATAGAGAGGCATTGCCTTCTCGCCTAGTCAGGGGATGACGCGATTGCGAGCAGCGACTCGCCTGGCCAGCTTCTAGACGTCGCAGAGGCACTCGGGTTTGCCGATGCGTGCGATCGTGTCGATCTTGGTGGGGTTCGCCTCGATGCCTCGCTTGGAGACTACGTACCCCAGGAGCTGTCCAGTGGGTACGCCGAAGGTGCACTTACCTAGGTTGAGCCTGATCTTGTACCTCCACAGATTTGCGAAGGTCTCGGCTAGGTCAGCGAGTAGGTCGCTTTGGCGATTGGACTTGACCATCGCGTCGTCGATGTAGACATGGATGTTGCGGCCAATTTGGCTCGTGAGGCATTCCTGCGTGCAATGCTGGTAGGTCGTGCCGGCGTTTTTGAGGCCGAACGTCATGGTGGTATAGCAGTAGGCGTTGAATGGCATGATGAACACCGTCTTCTCCTCGTCCTCGACCGCCATCTTGATCTGGTTGTACCTAGAGTACGCATCGAGGAAGCACAGTGATTCTGATCCCGTAGTCGAATCGATATGATCGATGCGCGGGAGGACGAATTGCTCCTTTGGGCAGGAGCTATTGAGGTTGGTGTAGTCGATATACATCCTCTAGGTATTTTTTCTTCACGAACAGGACTGGGTTTTTCCAGCCACTTGGAGTACTTGATTGGCCGGATGAAGCCTGCAGCGAGTAGACGCTGCACTTCTTCGGCGATTTCTCGGCGGCTCTCTTCATTGAAGGGTCGTAGTGATTGCTTGTCGGGTCACTCATTGGGGTCGACGTTGAGTTTGTGCTTGGCAAGTTCCCTCGGGACACCTGGCATGTCGGATGACTTCCATGCAAAGATGTCACGATTCTCACGGAGGAAATCAACGAGCACGCTTTCCTATGCAGGGCTCATGCATGCTCCAATGGCGACCGTCTGGCTGGAGTCGCCTGGGAACAGCTCGACGGTGTGGGTGTGCATGGTGGGTTCGAACGCGGTCAACCCGGCGTTCTTCGCGCTGGGCTTCTTCAGGATTGTGGGGTCGTCTTTCTCGACCCCACTCGCGTATCTGGCGAGCTCTTCTGCATGGTTGGCCTTCGCGGGGATGACGACATCCGCGAGCTGTGTGCCTTTTTCCTCGCACTCGATGGCCATGTCGGGGTCGCCGTGGACGATGATGATGCCGCATGGCCCTAGGAGCTTCATCATGTTGTACGCATAGTGCGATGCAACCATGAACCTAGCAAATGCTTGCTGCCCCAAGACGCAGTGGTAGGGGCTGTTGAAGTTCACCAACTCGAAGACGATCCGATCGGTGCGGAAGTTGGCTGGTGTGCCTAAGGTGACTGGCAGCATCACCTTGTCTATCGGGTACGTATTCCGACCGGGTACGATGTCGTGGAAGCTAGTGAGGGTGGACTCGATCATCGACTACGGCAGCCTCAGTCGCCTGAATGTGTCCAGGTAGAGGATATTGATGGAGCTCCCGCCGTCCATCAGTGTCTTAGGGAGCTAGTAGTCGTCCACTTTGGGCTTGACTACCAGGGCGACTCGCCCAGGGTACTCGATCCGTGGCAAGTGGTCTTCGCGGCTCCATGTGATGCGCTAATCAGACCCGTTGAGGAAGCGGGGGACGTTGACCTAGGAAACCGCATTGATGGTGACGACACGGGCGATGACCTTCTTCTCGCGCTTGGTGCCGAGCCTGGTGAAGGTGTGCAGGGTGCCAACATCGTTGCCGAATGCCCCACTGTTTGGCGGGTTGTTGTTGGGGTCCTCCCTTGCGCGCCGTGCCTTTTTGATCTCCTTCAAAGAGTGGCAGTCGGTGGTTGTGTTCGTGGCGGGCTTCCCCTCCCTGCTGTGGAACACATAGGGTTGGTTGAGGAGGGCGACGGGGTCGAATTTCGGCCTTGCCTTGTAGTTTCTGTCGTCGCGGTGTTGGCCTCCGTCACAGCGGAAGATCTTGGGGTCATGTGGCGCATAGCCGGCGTTAGCAACGAAGTCGACTCGACCGTCACCGAGGCTCTTGCCGGTGAGGCGAGTGTTGTTGTAGCGCAGCTCGCACTGCCTACCGTTGTCGTGGCCGCTTGGGCAATAGTTCCCACCCGACTCGTCGTCAATTTCCTGGTTCAGATCTTCCTCCGCGTACAGCTTGGAGATCTCGAGGAGGTAAGGATGTTGTCGAGCGTCTTGTAAACCCGCTTGATCTTGTCGACCAGTGGCTCGTATCTGCACGAGTTCTTAAAGCAGTGTATCACCATGTCAAGGTGGATGCCGATGACATTGATCCATAGGTCCTGCCACCGTTGGACCCAATTGCGGGTCGACTCGCGGGGCCCCTGGACGCATCGCTCCAGGTCCTCTATGGTGGTGGCATGGGTGTAGGAGCCCTCAAAGTGCTTGACGAAGGCCTCGCGCATGTCCTCATAGGAGTCGATGATGTTTGCAGGGACGGTGTTGATCCACTACCGAGTCGCTCCCTCCATCACCAGGGGGAGGTAGCGAGCAGCGAGAAGGTCGGTGTGGCCGGTGATTCCCATCGCCATGAGGTATGTGTCCAGACACACGACTGGATCATACGTAGGATCATATTTTTTGATCTCCTTCGACGCTTTGAAGTTCGTCGGGTATTTCTCGCCTCGGATCATCGGTACGAACCACTGGGGGCCGACTCGACTGAGGGGGCCTCTTGTCTGCCTCAGGTCGTTGGGCTAGCATGCACGCCAGCTCTGGTTGTTGATGATGTGGGTTCGCACGTCGACCGACTACCCGTTGGCGGCGACCGTGTTGTTCATCGGTCGCGGGTCATTGGTGGAGAGCGCCGGGTGCGCGACACGTGGTTGGTGCTGCAGGGGCTTGGGGCGGGCAGTTGAGAGTGTTTGCCATCGACGGGCGGCCGCTCGAGGCCGCCCTGCTTCCGGAGGAGCGGGAGTACATGCGCCCCCGCGAGTCGGCTCCTGCGACTTACTGCTCGACGGCTTTGGCCAATAGGGCCTTGACGTACTGGATTTGCAGCGCGCCTTCCCTTGTGACGTTGAGGTTGGCGACCGCTTCCTGCCCCGCGATTACATTGTCCATCGGGGTGAAGTACAGCGGGAGGCCGTTCACGTCCCGCTCTTGCGGACATATGATAACTCTCGGTTGGTTGAGAGGGGGCACGTGGCCGGGTGGCGGTGGGGGATCTCCGCTCGCTGGTGCTCCTGGTGGCGGACGGGCGCTGAAGCCTGGTGGTGCATTCTCGCAGATCACCCGCTCGTCCATGCGAGATGGATCGCTGTCTTCGTTGAAGTTCAGGGGGCGGCCCTGAACGGTAGGGTTCAGGCGCGTCCTTATGCGGCGCCCTCTCTTGCCTCAATCTAAGGACTTGTCAAGTACCCAGGAGCACGAGGATTGATCTAGGTATAGGGAGTGTGAGTGATGACTGATCTGCATGTTGGTAATCCTAGTGACGGAAGGGGTGGAACGACTGTATGTGAGGGATTTACTTGGGATTAATAGTGACATCACTATGCACAGTGGCGGAGCCGGGATTTACTTAATGGGTATGCAAAGTTATGAAACTTTTTTTTTCGACAATATCATCAATAAAACTACAAATCTTTCATAGTACTAACAATGTTACTTAGTTACACTGTGAGAACAATGAAAAAATTACAAGAAAAACTATGGGTGCAGAAACATAGAATTTAACTCTTTATTTTTCGCACATACAAATATACAATATATATCAGTCAGGCGTTAAACATAAAAAAGTTTCTACAATGAATTTACCAGTACAATACAATGATTATCCATTCTTAACTAGAGATAATAAGAAAATGAGAAATTAACCATTGGTTCTAAGGTCCCGTCAACAAAAAAAACCACTAGTTCTAGGCATCTGGGCCGGACTTTTGAGAAAATGAGTAGCGGCAAGTGATATGTGTAGGCCTGTGGGGAGCACGGGTCGTGGGAGGGCTGGGATGTTTATATGTTTCCATTTTAGCAGTGTTCTACACGTAAAAAGGTAGCCAATACACATATACATGTGTATATAAGCTTATAGGCTGGTTTTATTTTGCCAAAAATATTGGGTATTCATTGCATACCCTTGAATTAGCCTAGCTCCGCCCCTGACTATGCATATCATTAGTTATTTTTCTTCTATGGATGAGACTAATAGGTTTTTGTTGTAAGCGGTTGTTGAGGCAATAGAAATTATGGATGCACTACCCACATATAATTATCTTGCTCTAAAAATTTCATGCATACTTTATTATTATCTTTTATTCCCATCAGATGTTTTGCACAGCTATTGGTGAAACTGAAAGCCCCAGGCCCTCTCTCTCTCCTTCGACAAAAACAAAAAAAGATCGCAAACTCTTGGTCCAGTGAATACACAAAAAGAATTCCAAAACTCTCGAAGGTCTGTTAAAGTAACTTCACCTTGCTTTCTGCTTCCCGAGGATTCGATAAACCTAGGTCTACTGGGGAAAAAGAAGCTATACTACATCCATAATCCTGATAGAAGGTATCAAGCACCAAAATCTCCCGCCCATCCATTCAAACATCCCACCAATTCATTTAAACATCCAGCCTAAAAATCAATTTACGGCACAAATTTAGCCTCAAAGCTTGAAAGGGCGTATACATTTAAAGGTTATACTTTGTGTGTAAAAAGGGGGCAGTGGCATTTTGAGCCATCATCTTTGTAGTTGCTTAATGATGAGTTCATATTTATATCATGTTTTATATTATTATTTTGCACCGTAGTGATAGGATCTTGGTATTTTATTGCGTTCGCGCGCATGTTTTATGTTTATTTTCACCAGGATCGGGACAGATGATGGATACGATAGACACAACTCCTGAACCAGTTGTACCGGAGCGAAAAGGAGTAAAAACAACGCAAATCGCTAATTTGGGAAATACCAATAACACTAGAAGAAAACTCGCGGCGATCACAACATCCAGACTAGTCTGAACCAGAAACGTTTGCAAATATGTAGCCTGTTAATAGCCTTCAGGTACCTGAGGATGGACTCCAAAGTAAAATCCAAAGTCTAGAATGTAAAAATGTTGTCAGGCAATTACTGAAAACACAAAATTTATGGAAATCTAATTGTATTTAAATATTGACTGGTAGTAGTGAACTGACACCTTAACTCAAGAATTATTACCAGGATAGCTATCATTCCCTAGTACTAACAAGCCTAGAACAACCTCACATTAACATAATTTTAGCCAAAAATTTACCTAGCTTCAGTGCTGATGCATATTGCTATATGTTGGTATCGGCACCAGAAGCAGCAACCAAAAGTGCGACCCTTCGAACTTTTATGGACATGTCCTTTTAATGTTATTTGCTCTTGATGCTTCTAATGTTTTGGCACAGAGATACATTGAACATGCTCTTCCTGCACATATGGACCTTACATTAACCAAAATTTTCAAATGAACAAAGTAACCACATTACCAGACTCCAGACATGTAATCCAAATTAAACATACTACAAAAGTTATTAAACACAGAAGATAGACTTTGCCTTAAACTGTCGTGCAAGCAGCATAAAAGAAAACCCATACCAAATGTTGTCTCCGACACATAGCATTCAAGGGAAACATAATCGCAACGATCAAACTTTTTGTTGCTACAGACGTTGTCGCCGAGGATATCACAGGGAATAATTCCCAGAATCTGGGCAAATTCCGTCACTACAAGAAATCTCGGGTACTACAAAAGTTGGCATCAGAAAAATGGAGAAGTCAGAAATGTAAAAATCCCGGTGCTGGTATTGCGGGAACCATGAGAATCAGATGTCTGACAGGAAGATTTATGTGACCCAAATGGCCAAATGGTAGTGTTGGAGTAGGAGAAGCTGACTCGAGGATGAGAAGGTTTGCCTCTGCACGCGGCACCAAATTCAGTAAGTCAGTCTTAAGTATGCTGAACGCATCTCTCGGCATAACAGCAGTACCTGAATCTCATCTAAGAAATTCTGTATATCTGAACTTTCTCACCTTTGTTCCACAAGTACTTGTTGAGGTAGAGCCCTATCCCGTTTGGTATCCATGCTAGGACAATTAGGTAACAGTTGGGTCTGGTTCACCTACTGGAACCTGATGATATGTTAGAAAATTAAATCGAGAATGAACTGTGGGTATATCACAAGCTGTCATTAGGAATCAAGAATTGAGCTCTGACATGTAGGAGCAGTACTAGTGACAGAGAACACATGATACTAGATGGTAGAGAAAATGGACTCAATCATACGTAAGTTCTAAACAGCCCCAATGCAGGAAGACTGTTCAGCACAAACAGTTTCAAAATGTGGAGGAGAGAATATGAGTTTTAAACAATAAATAACATATTTTACAATGAGAAAAATGATCTTATTGGGAATACCAAGCTAAAATCCAGTAAATTTGCTACTTAAAGCAATGAGATAAACATGTGAGTCTGAAAAATCTTAATTGCATGGTGGCCGAACCATCTATGGAGAATGTTAATTTGCTAGAAATCCATTTATACGTTCCATATTGTCTTAGATTTCAACTAATGCTCATTAATCCTACAGTTTCACATTGTGGATGAGAGAATAACACTGTTTGGGAACCTTCTACTTCACCTACAATAAACTAAATTCCAGCTTTTTAAGACATTTTGAGCATAAAGGCTTGAAATTTTGACTGTTTCAATCGATAGTAAGCAAGGGGATGCAGGGGATGCAGGGGCCTGACCTTCTCGGAGTACTGGCAGGGGATGCAGCGGTTGGATGATTTCCCCTGCGCCTCAATGAAGCCCAGCAGCGACCTCCACGCCCCCTTGGCCGTCGACGCTGCCTCTGCCATCAAGATCGCCCGAGGGATCCAGCACAACGCCACCAACGCCAGGAGCAGAAGCATCAACAGCCGCCACCGCCACGACGTCTCCTTGCTTGTCCACCTCTATATCTCTCTCTCCTCGAGATGCCGGTGGGAAGCTAACCTTCATCCCCAGCTCAAAGAATAGTTTTTTAGGTGAGATTGCTGGATGGGAGCAGGAGAAGAGGGTTCAGCTTGGGGGATTGGGTTCAGCGTCGGCGGGGGAGCGGGCGAGGGCAGGTCGGGGGACGACGCCGGACAGGGGTGGCCGGCGAGACGAGGGGACGGGGGCAGCGAGGAGAAGGGACATGAGGCGGCGGTGGTCGCGCAAGACGGGGCTAGGGACATGGAGGGGAACGCGAGGAGGAAGAAGATGGCCAAGGAGTACGGGTTTCAGGTGAAAAACATCAGGGTGTTTTTTGCAAAAAAGCCACCGCGTCAGTTAATTCGGGACGGAGGGAGTACTATTTATTTTGAATTTCCTAAGTATGTGATCATATGCTGAGAATATATACATCTTATGAAGGAAATGTGTTCATGAAAGTTTCTTTTATCGCACTTAGTTTTCAACTAAATTGCTTGAGGACAAGCAATAAGCTAAGCTCGCGGGAGTTGATACGTCCAAAACGTATCTACTTTTCTGAACACTTTTGGTGTTGTTTCTCCTATAATTTGTGTGCTTTGGATATAACTAACACAGACTGACGCTATTTTCAGCAGAATTGCTTTGGTGTCTCGTTTTTGTGTAGGAAATCAACTTTTAGGAAAAATCCCAGAAAATATGCCGAAAATCCTATTTTTCCAGAAGACTCACGAAGCCAGAAGACGGAGGGGAGAAGAGCCCTGAGGGTCCCACACCACCCCCTGGGGCGAGCAAGGCATGGCCACGCCAGGGCATGGTGTGGCCACCTCGGACTCCGCCTCGACCTCTGCTTTTTCCTACAAATACCCTCTGACCTAAAAACACTAGGGGGTTTGACGTTTTTCCAGATAGAGTTCCATTGCACCGCCACCACCAGAAACCGCGATTCGGAACCAGAAACTCCATTCTGGCACCCTGTCGGGACGGGTAATTGGAGGAGATCATCGCCATCATCATCACCAACTCCTCGCCATCAACATCCATGATTCCCCCATCCATGAGTGAGTAATCCCCCGCAGTAGGCTATGGAGATGGTAGGAATTTGATGAGATCTCTCATGTAATTGCATAGGATTGTTAGGGCAAGGTGCCTAGTATCTATTGTTAGTGCTTTTTGACATGGTTGCAACTTGTTATGCTTAATACTTGTCACTAGGTCCCGAGTGCCATGATCTAAGATCTGAACATGTTATTGATTCATGATGATATTATTGTTTATGATCTGACCTACAAGTTGTATACACATATCATTGTCCGGAACCCGAGGCCCTGAAGTGACAGAAATTTGGATAACCGGAGGGGATGGCTATGATGTGACGATCACGTGTGTTCATGGAGTGTTAATGCTTTGCTCCAGTGCTCTATTAAAAGGAGTACCTTAATTGCCAGTAGATTCCCTAAGGCCCCGCTACAACGGGCTGGAAGGAGAAAATATGTTGTGCAAGTTCTCATTGCGAGAACGTATGACTATATATGGAACACATGCCTATGATTACTTAGTACTTGGATGCTTTATCTTATTTATCTGCAAATGCCCTTGGTCTTAATTATTACATGAATTTTCTTGTCCATGCAACGCCCGTCCATCCATCCCTATGACTACCGCACTTCAATCCTGTTGTTTATTACAATTGTTACTAGTGTCCTTATTTTACTACTGCTGTTACTTTGCTATTGCTACTGATAAACTATTGCGACCAAGACTATTTCCAAGTGCAACTTAATTGACAACTCAGTTGTTAAGGCTTATAAATATTCTTTGCCTCCCCTTGTATCGAATAATAAATTGGGATTTACTTCCCTCGAAGACTGTTGCGATCCCCTATACTTTAGGGTCATCATCCATATATGGAGATCCTCCCACATACATATATCTAAATTGCTAGCGGTGTAACCACCACTCTCCGAGAACGCCTTTTCCCTATTGCAGTTCCAAACTCTCTTACATACGCGATTATTAATTTTTGTATTAAGTTTTACTTTAGTTTAATTAATTGCTTTCTTCAATAAAACCCCCCAAAAAATTCTATTTATCTTGCATCTTAAAATTATTTCTTAAGTACTTCGTTTAGTTTTAGTTCAAAGCATTCTAGTCTTTCTCCTACTGCTCTCTGTGGGATCAATATCTTTATTTTGAAACTAGCTACAAATGATCTGTGCACTTGCAGTCATCAAGCTATTTGCCGACGCCGCTGCTGGGGAGCTTAGCGCTATAAGTCACTTTACTTTTAGTTATTTACTTTCGTTGTACGAATCTTTGATTTACGTTGCAGGACCATAACAATGGACAATACTCAACATTTAATCCAGATTGAGGCATTCAGGAAAATGGGTTCGCCCATAGACACTTTTATAGCTGTAAACAAAAGCATAAATCCTGATGGTATTGAGATCCATCCTTTATTACTTGAATTATTACACTCTAAGAAATTTGCAGGAACCAATGAAGAGAGTCCATATGGGCACTTATAATTCTTTGAAGATGTTTTTCGTTCCTTTATGTTCTATAACTGTAACCTTGATAAGGTTAAAGTCCAGTTGTTTAGACAAACATAGTCATATAATGTTTGCAACTGGTATAGATCTTTTTGTGTAGAGGCACAAAGGACTTGGATGGAATTGATACTCAATTTCCTATCGAAATATTACTCAGAAAGCAAAGCTCACATGATGAGAGGTACTATTATCAGTTTCAAAAATAGTCCCGATGAGAGTATATATGAAGGTTATCTAAGGTATAAAAGTTATCTAGATAATTGCCCCATCATCGTTTTCCTGATTGGTTAATCACTCTCACTTTTTATGGAGGGCTTAATGATAAAAATAGAATGAGTGTAGATACTTCTTATAATGGTAGTTTTCTATCATATACCTATGATGAAGCCTGCAAATTAATAATGAAAATGAGGGAGACAACAGAAAGTTTTAAGGATAAGGAGAGCATTATGTTAAACAGTTCTTCTAAGTATGGTTGTGTTAACGATTTTCTTGCAGATGAAACGACTTGTGCAATGATTAAAATCCTCAGTTTTGATTCTTACTTAGTAAAGAGAATTATTGAGAATTATGCAGGACATCTACAGGTACCTACAGAATGGGAATCCTATAAGTCCCCCGAAGAAAAGAAGCGTGCAAGAAAAAGTGCACCAATAGTAGAGTTTTCCTCTGAACCTATTCAAGAGAATATCAATAAGAAGCGCAGAGAGGAAGAACACATAAATATAAGATTAAAGAAATCAGAAAAGAACCCCGATGCTACCAATGCAAATATTGTTATATTGAAGGATCTTATGGAAGCACGAATCATGGATAATGAAGTAGTTAAACTGGACCATGAAATTTCATAATTCATTGAAGGTAAGGTACAAGGTAGTGAAACTTCTAAGCCTATGACTCCTATATATTGTGGGGAAACTTTCTTATATAGAATTTGTGAACCGATCTCCACTATAAATATTATGCCTTGATCACTTTATGATGAACTTCGCTACAATTTAAATAATCCAGACATGGAATTGGTAGACACTACTATTAAACTGTCAAATAGAATTAATATAAGACCAGAAGGCATTATTTGAAATATCTATGTCTTTATTGGAGCACTTATGTAGCCCCTTGATTTTCATATTATTGATATGCCTCGAGACTCTTTTTGTCCTATCCTTTTAGGCAGGCCTTTTGTCTCCATAACCAAAGCTCGAATTGATAATAAGAAGGAGACTATTTCAATGTTGTTTGGATAAGAGGAAATGACATTCCACTTCGCCAAATTGAAAATGAGGCCATATGAAGAGGAAGATATCAAAGAAGAGAAAACTATTGCAGAGTTAGCCGCAATTCATTTCAGAACTCCGCAAGACAAATTAGAAAGAAACCTAATTAATTGGGAGGAGGTACCAGATGATGAAGGAAGAGAAGACATGGATGATTACCTTGATTCAGTTCCAGAAGCGCATAACCAACAAGACTATGAAGAACTGGTAAGAAAAGGAGATGAAGAACCTCTGCCAATTTAATTGAAATGACTTCTAGACGATATGAGGTATGAGTTCTTAGATAATGAAAATAAATGTCTTTTTATTATTAGTAAAAACTTATCAGAAAATGAAACAAAAAATCTCATTTCAGTCTTGATTAAGTATCGAGAAGCATTTGGATATACTCTAAGTGATATTAAAGGAATAGATCCCTATATTGTAACACATAAGATTACCATGCTTGATGATGATGTACCTATAGTTGACACACAGAGAAGGTTTTATCAGAAAATGAAGGAAGTAGTAAGAAAATAAGTTATACGCTTATTATATGTCGGCATAATATATCCTTTTTCTGACAGTAAATGGGTTAGCCCAGCTCATTGCATACCAAGACAAGGTGGTCTTGATGTTGCTATGAATGAGGATAGTGAGCTAGTTCCTATAAGACCTATTGTTGGATATCGCATGTGCGTCGATTTTAGGAAACTAAACCATGATACACAGAAAAATCATAAACCTATACCATTTATGGATAAAATTTTAGAAAGACTTAGTAATAATTCTTATTTCTGTTTTCTTGATGGTTATTCTGGCTACTCTCAAATCGCTATACAACCAGAAGATCAAGAGAAAACGACTTTCACCTGTCCTTATGGCACTTATGCTTATAGATTAATTTCATTTGGCTTATGTAATACAGCTGCAACTTTTCAAGAATGTGTTTTAAAAATCTTTGATGATCTTGTTGATAAGACTATGGAAGTTCTAACAAATGATTCTATTGTTTGTGGAACAACATTTGCTAATTGTCTTTACAATTTAACCAAAGTTTTGCAGAGATGTAGGTAATTAAACTTGGTTTTGAATTGGGAGCAATGTCGTTTCGTGGTAAGACAAGGTAAAGTTTTTGTACATAAGGTTTCAGAGGAGGGTATAGAAATAGATAAGTCTAATATAAATGCTATAGAAAAACTTCCATTACCTCAGGACATAAAATACTTAAAAATGTTTATGGGACATGTAGGTTTTTATAAGCGGTTTATAAAATATTTTGCTAAAATAGCTATGTCTCTCACTAACCTTATTGATAAATATACCCCGTTCTACTTAGATCATGATTGCATTGCAGCTTTCGAAAACCTTAAAAACAAATTAGTTTTAGCACCCATCATGCAATCTCCAAAATGGGATGAACCTTTTGAAATCATGTGTGATGCTAGTGACTATGCTTTAGGAGCAGTGTTAGGACAGTGAGACGAAAAGAATTTAAATGTTATTAATTACGCTAGTAGAACTCTTAATAAGATTTAGAAAAATTATGCTACTACAGAAAAATAGTTCCTGGCTATGATTTTTACTTGTGACAAATTTAGACCTTACATCATTAATTCTAAGGTAATAGTTCATACAGATCACCAAGCTTTGCGTCACCTCCTTGTGAAAAAGGATGTGCAGCCTGTCATCGTATTGTCGATAAGTATGCCATAGGGGGCCCTGACGGCATTGAGAAGATGGGGTGTGAGACATCAGATGTTACGGGAACGATGAGCACAAGTTTACCCAGGTTCAGATCTGACTACGGTGATCGGATCCTACTCCTGCTAGCAACCCAGTAATATATCGACGAGAGCCGGATGTTATAATGGATTAAAAGAGAGGTTCGCTTGTGCGAGCAGGTTGTGGTGTTGTTAGATTGGTTGTGCCCTAAAGGCTCCCATAGGGCCGGTTTATATGATCACTTGGAACTAGGGTTACATAAGAGACCTATCCGGCTACGTTATAGAGTCGGTAACTAGATACAGCTTGGACTACAAGTAATACTACAGGCCTAAGTCGGTAACACTTCTAGGCCTTGTCGTAGCCGGAAGTGGCTCCTTCTCTTTCTCTGACTAGGCTGCCCGTGAAGAAAATCTCTAACCCATTGGTGGGCCACCCTGGTCAGTGAGTCATGTGGGCATACACGGAAAGTATATCCCCAATAGTAGCCTCCGGAAGTCTCCAAGAGCTAAAGTCGAATAAATCGTCTAGATTGCTGGTTTCTTTGTCTTGAGAATCTTGAAGGGTTCCCGAAAACTTCTTTCAATAGTGTAGGATTCTGAGTCATCTGATTCATATATGTTTTTCTTTGACCTTAGTCTCTTCCTTGCTCAGTTTGAAACATGAGCCGGATTTTAAACAGCTGTGTGCTGCCTGACAACTTTTCAAACCAGGTCTTGTCACTGACAAGAGTCTCGTCAACACGAACGTTGGTGGGTCCACTCCCTAAGGAACAGAGCACCATTTTAATGCTCACGCGAGAATCAAGGGGACGGAGGAGTCGCGAGGAAGCCACCTCCCTCTCTCATATACGCGTGGCGCAAATCGCGCGGTTGGAATGCGAATATTAGTGCAGAGGTAAATAAGAGAGAGAGAGAGAGAGAGGAAACCCTTCTCTCCCAGATTCATCTCTCCACCGTTTCATTCATTGCCTCCTCGTACTCCTCGAGCCCTCCGCGGCCATTCTCATCTACGCACCGCGAGAAAAAAAACCCAATCACCACCATTCTTTCATCCTCCCCCAGCGAGATGGCGACAACATCTAGCTCTAGAGAGGCGGCGACAGGCACGACGGCGATGGACGAAAAGAAGATGTGGGGCCTTTGGGTCCCGAGCGTTATGGATAATGCTGAGCTCCAGGTCATGGAGTATGAGGGATACCTCGTCACCGGCGCACGGTGGAGCGCCACTGGAGATGCCACCCCCACACCTCGTGACGGCGAGTGAGTATTATTCGGCATGCATGTCGATTGTGGCCTCAGTCTTCCACCGTCAGACTTCTTCATCGAGGTCCTCAAATATTACGGTGTGCAACTTCACAATCTTCCTCCCAACTCTCTACTAGAGCTTAGTGCTCACGCAGCTTTGAGTGAGGGGTTTCTTGGCATTAGGCCAAGTCTCACCCTTTTCTGGTACTACTATGGTACCCGGAAGAACTCAATTAGTGCCGGTGTTCCTTATACCACCGGTACTCTTAGATTAGTCCTTAGGAGAAACCGAGTCTATCCTAGGATTAATGCTAGCAAGTCAGTTAAATGTTGGATCGGAACCTTCTTCTACAACAAGGATATTCCGGCTCCTTAAAAGGCGGAAGGTCTTCCGGCCTTCGTCGACGGTGCCGCTTCCCACCAGAAATCATGGGACACAGAGGTGCCAGAACTTTCGGATACCTTGATCCTTGCCAAAAGGCGGATTGAGTTTCTGATGAAGCACAAGGGACTCCGCGGATCTGACTTGATCCACTACTAGCTGGATCGCTGGATCCAGCCTCTGCAGTATCATGGAGATCGCCTCATGCACACGTTCACCGGCGACAAGAAGGACAGCCTGAGGGTTAGCCCGCATCATATTCCGACGAAGGATTACAAGACCCGCATGCAGTTTTTGATCAAGGAGAGAGTGGAAAGAAAAATTCTGGATGTCTCCCTGAAGATGTTTATGTCTGTTCGTCCTCTGACTCCGTTAAATATTTCGACTCTGCATTTGCGTTTTGTCATTATTTTCTGTCTTTTCCTCCGACTCTATTTTGGCCAACACTTTTCGACTTTATCAGCTCGAGAAGCTCCCTGAGTCTGAGTTAGCTCCACTAGAGGGCTATCTTTCAGACGATCCGGGGGCGACAGAGGATGATGAGGTGCAAGAAGTTCCTGCCTCTGCTTCCAAGAAGCGCAAGGCCAAGGAGGTTGTTGTCACTGCTGGCAGCCAAGTGTTGCCAGTAATTAAAAGGTAAGCACCTTGTCAGTATTGCAGTACTTTGTAAATTTCTTTCTTTCCAAAGCACACATGATGTTTGGATTTATGTGTTTTAGAGCAAAAACAGTTTTGAAGAGCAAGTTGAAGCCAGATAGCAAGCCAGGCAAGCAGCTGCGCCAGCAGAAGCTTGTCATCTCCCCAGTTATGCCACCTCCAACTCCAAGCAGTGCCCTGATGTCAGCACCAGAGGTTTCCGCCTCTCCTGATGCCGGATCTACCATCCTCGACGCCAGCACCACCTCGAAATTCCTGGTTATCATTGGTATCCAGGCAACTAACAAGGGTTAACCTGTCAAGGATAATAATCCCTTGGTAATGTCAACATGACAGATGGATAAAGTTGTCGGCTCTGGTACCTTTGGCTCGAAGAAGAATAAAAAGGAGGAGATTCTCAAGCTGGCTCAGTCCAGTCTTGAGAAACAAACGCTCACTCCGGAGGCAGCGCGCCAGGAGACGGAGGATGTGAAGTTAGTTAGCCTCCTGGAACAAATTTTGGTCTAGGATGCGAAGATTGAGTCTGGCGAGCTCCCAGCGATAGACCTTCCCTCCCTCTCCCTTGCTGAGAAAGTGTTTCACAACACTAAACTCGGATTCGAGAAGCTACACCTGGAACATATTGTAAGTTTTCCGAATCTTATTTACAGTGTTTATTGTCATATCCTGTAGCCCCCAAGCATAAAGTCGGATAAACATCATAGCATCGAATCTGAGTTGATGCTTATAGGATGCAAAAGAACGATGTAGTGTAGCCCCCAAGACTCGTGTTGTATTTTTATTTGGTTAAATCTGCAGCCCGAGTCTTAGTAGCCGTCTCACGATATTCCGTCTTTAAACTTACAGAAAATTGCATCTTCCAACTAGGAACTACTCAAGAATATATGTAATAAGCGCAAGGAGATTAAGGCTCTGTGCCTTGAGAATTCAAAGTTGAAAATTGAGAAAGATGAAGCAGAAGGTAAACTTTTCCGACTTCCTCTTTTTCACTTAGTAATTGCCATAGTCAAACTGTTCTGTTCGACTGATAATTTTCCCTTTGCAGAATTGCTTGGTGAATCTAGCAAGATGGTGGAGCAAGCCGAGAACTTCAAGGTCTTGGATCTAGAAAATGTCGAACTCCGAGACGAGCTCGAGAAGCTAAAGTATGAATCCGAGAAATCCGTAATTACCATCCTGGAGTCAAGCAACATGGAGACCGAGAGGCTCGAGAAGCTATTGGCCCTCCGAGATAAACAACTATATGATCTCAAGAAGGATTACGAGAACCAGAGGGATCTATCCTAGGCCATAGAGAAGGAACTGAAGAAACTCCGAGAGGAGCATGCTCAGTGGAACCACTCCATGTTAGGTAAGATTTCCGACTTTCACTCTTCAATTGATTTTTCGACTTTATTTCGAGTCAAATTTTTATTTTTTATTCTTTCCCAGATCCTCTGAACCTTTCCAACTCTTCTTCCTCTGAACCTCGCCTCTAGCGCGTAAAACTTGTCGGAAATATTCTTTTCGACTTCTGCCATACTCATTAAGAGGCTGGCGAGTCGGTCAGACTTTCTGATTTGCACAAAATGCCAGTGCTCGAGGTGAGGGACAGAGCCAAGGAGATTCCGAAGTTCATCGAAGACTAGAATATCTCCTACGCTCAGACCGCTGCGCAGAATGCCCTTACCACGGTGAAGAGACACCATAGCGATATGGAGATCTGGCAAGTCACCAAGGGCATCGCCGATGAGGACGATGAGGGTAACCCGCAGAACATCAGGGCTATCCAAGAATCCTGCACAGGTTATGCTTGTCATGTGGCAGAGATGACCAGTTATACGACGCCATTCTTTGAATCTGTCGATGTGCCTCCCTCTCCTCAAGAGTCAGAAGATAGCCTCGTCGAAGGAGCTTCCGAGTCCCAGGTCCAGGGCGACGACGATGTCGAATCCAACGCTCCATGTTCTTCCTCACCACCGCATGAATCTGCAGCATAAACATCCTTGATGTGTTATTCTGAACTTTATCATTTGGCATGTTTGATGGAAACAATATTTTGTTCAAGTATGCTGGTCTGTAAGAACAAATGCTTTTACTAAGCACTTTTTTGTATATATTTTTATGCGTGTGCCCAAAAATTTCTTAAGCACTCTTTTGTGTTTACACTTGTCGTTTTATATGGCTTTCTTCCTTGTCTGTTTCATGAGCCGGCCAACCTTTAGCACAAAAACTTTGCCGAGCAATGGAGCTCAATTGCTAAACCAGTTTAAACACGGAAACAAAGACGGCTTCCAGTACCAAAAATTCATTACTCGGAAGATACCCGCGTCTGAGCAATTAGATAAAAAACCAAAGTATAAATAATAAATTGATTTTTTTACCATAAGGTAATGATGACTCCTTGGTGGCGCCAGAGAACTTGGTGCTTGATGTGGAGTCTTGATGGGAACCCCAAGATCAAGGTGTGAATAGTATAGCAGCAAGTCTTCCCTCAGTTGAGACCGAGGTTATCGAACCAGTAGGAGGAAGGAAACATCACACAGGTGTTGCAAGCAACGCGGAGACCTGCACAACACAATCTCAAGACTTTGCCCTAACGAATCAGTGAGGTTGTCAAGCTCACCTATTTGCTGTAACAAAGGATTAAACGTATGGTGTGGAAGGTAATGGTTTGCAGCAAGTAAACAAGTAACAATGGAAGATGTATCAATGGTAAAGATTGGACCGGGGTTCATAGTTCACTAGAGGTGCTCTCTTTAGATAACAACATGGCATGAAGGGTAAACAAATTACAACAGGGCAATTGACAGGAACTGAGCAAGGCATAACAATGCAATTACTAGCCAGAAAGATCCTATGAGGTTGATTGGGCAATACAAAAATATACATAGACCATCATCCAACTGCATCTATGACTAGAAGTCCACCTTCAGGTTATCATCCGAACCCCCTCTAGTATTAAGTTGCAAGCAACAGACAACTTCTTTAAGAAAAGTGTGTAAGGTAAACAGTCCACATGTTCCATGAACAAGAGACCGTTGTTTTCTCCCTAGTAGCAACAACACATATACAACCGAAGAGATTTTTATCACTTCCCTTGGAAACTAGAGGCATGAACCCACTATCGAGCATAAATACCCCCTCTTGGAGTCACTAGCAACTACTTGGCCAAGATAACCACTAGCAACGGAGAGCATGCAAGATCACAAACAACATAGACATGATAGAATCATGAAGATAAAACCATTAATCAAACCAACATAATAATCTGAATATCCATCAGATCCCTGCAAACACAACATGCATGATTACAAATAGATTAGATCTTGATCATGAACAGAGCTCACAAGATCTATACATGAAAGCACAAAGGAGGAGATACAACCATCTAGCTACTACATGGACCCATAGTACAAGGTGGATCTACTCACGAATCATACCGGATAGAAGGCCTCCGGGATGATCTCCCCTCCGGTAGGGTGCCGGGAAGAACTTCAGATCCCCCCGATCTAGGGACGATGGTGGCGGCGGCTACAAATGGTTTCGTGGATTTCTGATCGGGTACTCAGGGTTTCTGCATCGGGGGCTTCTTATAGGCGAAGGGGCGAGACCGGGAGGCGGCTAGGGCCACCAAACTAGCCAGGCGCGGGCCCACCTGCCCCGCGCTTGGGGTGGGTCTGGCCCCCCTGGCCGGCCCCTCCGGCTCTCCTCTAGACTTCTTGTTCCCTACGGAAAGTAATTGACTTCGACGTTTGTTCCGTCCAATTACGAGAATATTTCTTTACTAACTTTTCTGAAACCAAAAACAGCAGAAAACATGCATCTGCCACTGTTGTAACTTGATAATAGGTTAGTACCAGAAAACATGTAAAAAGCACCTCAAAGTGTGGACAATTAAAGCAAAGTAGATACTAAACAAGCATGGAGCATCAAAAATTATAGATACATTTCCAACATATGAGCATCCCCAAGCTTAACTCCTGCTCGTCCTCGAGTAGGTAAGTGATAAAAGAATAATTTTTGAGGTGACATGCACCCTCACAATAAAGATCCAACCATTTGCAAGCATTGAAAGTTGGGATCAAAGAACTCTAAACATGTGCATGAAAGATGGATTTCTAACAATATTACATAGTAATTATGCATGCAACATGACACGCTACAAACAAAGATCATGAATAACATACATTGAAAAAAATTTGTTTGTTTCACATGCAGAAAACATAGCATAGTGGTAATCATCTTGTCCCTCATAGAGTAGCAATATAATGCATAGGACACCTGCAAAGTTCACAAGGGTGACTAGAAACAAGTAGCACAAGATCACCTAATAACACAATATGCATCAATTAATAAGCTTTGGAACACTGCACACAGAATGACAACTATGCTCTCTTAATGGTGCCTAAAGGTAGAAGGTGGAGACTCAAATAATGGTGGAAGAAAAGCCTTTTTGTAAAGGAAACAGGGATTACAAGTTTCAAAAAGAGCTTCCAAAATTTATGGTACTTGTTAGCTTTCATCCCTCATTGCCCCTATCATAAGCATCTTGAAGTGATTAAGGTTAAAGTGACAAAGATGGAGTATATGCTTGACGAAGTATAAGTTGGCAATCTTATGCCCCTTGAATACGAGGGCCACACCTCATGCATACTCAACTTTGGGTCCAGGTAAGTTCTTGTCACTATAAGTATTTCCATATCAATGAGAACCGCCAACGGGGTACCCCTTGCACATGGTACAAGAGCTTTCCCATAACCAAAATGACAAGGCAAGCAGACAATGAGCATCTCATCAATTTTCCTATGTACCATGGGAATATGGTGCTTTTTTCTCTCTTTCCTCTTTTCTCAATGTGTCTTTTTTTAAGAAGAATGATTCATAGATGTCATTATGGTGATGCTGCAAGTTTCCACCATGATTAGGCATGGCTTAGGCTAGCGGCCCAGGCGTTTCTCTAACACAGGATACAAACTCCATGGACTTACAAGTTCCCTCTTTATTTTACACCGGTGACATCCATAGACAAAAGAACATGATATCAACTGAGTACAACAAGGTACAAGTGCAATGTTGAAAACATTCCCCGTGACAATACGGTTCTACTAATTCCAACTTATAAGTGCAATCATATACAACAAAGTTGTCACAATGGTTCAAGTTTATTAGGGGCAAAGAATAAAGTGTGCCATCAAGTTCGTGAGGGCTTTAATCACTAAGTTTTCACATAACAAAATAGTTTTTAATTGGAAGATAAATGAAAACAAGAATATACTTGGAATGGTGTAACACACCATGCATAGGAGTTTATAGTGGACAGTTTGGAATAACTTGGTTTCTTGCGAGTTGGAGGCATGAGTAGAACTTACTCATACAAGTGGAGGCTAGTAAAAGACTGGGAGCAACCAACTAAGAGAGCAATAATGGCCAAAATCATGCAGTGTAACAAAGAAAACTAATCAAAGCAAAGAGTGGTACTACAAGTCAAGTACTAAATGATCATAGAGGCTAATGGTGACTTGTCATAGTCATAACATGGTGTGAGCATGTGCCAAGTCAACCCAAGCAAAACATCAAAGGAGAATACCACAATACTATGCTTTTGCATGCTAAAACAACGCATAATTTCTTAAAGGAACACTAAGAAATCACAATTGTTTGGAACAAGACATGCTACATAAATAATCACTAAGCATAATGCTAAAATAACACCTAGCATGTCATGCTAAAGTCTAAGTCACAGTCAATGCAAGCTCCTCTTGCACTTCAAGCAAGAACTTACTACTCCTTTCCAAACACTAAGCAACCTTATTTGCAAACCAACACAGCGAGAACGGGGGTCCAAACTACTAAAGAAAACTAAACAAACTAAGCAAAGCAAACGAAAACTAATACGCTCCAAGAACAACACAACTGTGCATGAAACAGTAAAAACGAAGTGTCTAGACAGACCTGAGCTTTTTATTGATGAAGAAGGGGATGCCTTGGGCATCCCCAAGATTTGACGCTTGTACCTCTTGGATATTACTTGGGGTGACACCATGGTGGCATCCCCAATCTTGAGCTTTTGTCCATTTTTCATCTCATTGCATCATTCTTTCTCTACACCTGAAATTTTTCCTTCATACAAAAATTCACACAATCTTCATTAGCAACATTAGTGTATTCAAAAGACATTAGACCACTGGCAAAGCTTTGGAACAACAAGGATTTTCACTAAAAACACAAGTTACTGTAGTAACTCCTTCAAAGAAACTCAGTTTATCTGAAGAGAGCTCAAAAAGGAATCAATAAGAAGCAAATGCAAATAATGGCAGAAATCTGTCAAAACAAACCAGCAGGTATGAACCGATATTTTCGAACATCTTATGTTGTTCAAATAAAAAAGTGTTGAACTAACGAAAGTTATCTAACATACTGGGGGATTTATTCGTAAATTTTGAGCTCAATCCGAGTTATAGAGCCTCCACACGATTTTTGTTTATGGAGTACAGAAATCTGTTTCGGGACAGCAACTCCCCAAATATTATTTCCCTCTCATTAGAGGTCATTCTTGGCACAAAAAGCAAACAAAAAGGATAAGGAGAGGTCATTACAGAAGTAATAACTTCCAAGACTCAAGGAAACTCTTGGGTTATCTCCCAATAAGTATTTTTCTTTAACGCCTTTAAGTTAGGCACAAGAAGCAAGATGAATCAAGTATTTTCAAATGAAGAATTGCCCCTCTTGTTCCTTGTTTTGTTACCTTTATTTTTCTCCTTGGGGAATATATGATTGCTTACCGGGGGAGCAAATTGCATGATGCATTTTCCCACATATATTACTGCCCCAAGGTGTTTCAGTAGAGATTTTCCAAGTGTGATCTGTCCTTTTCCTACACATTCAATAACAAGATAATCAGTAGACACCATTTTTCCTGAGATTTTTGTAAACACACCTTTAACTATTCCAATGGGTGATATAGTGGTATTGTTGGTAAGAGCGATTTCCTCTCCTCCTTCAATAAGCCCCCAAAGACTCAAGGAATCAAAAATATCTTTAGGCATCAGACAAAATTCAGACATGATATCACATCGAGCATCAAAAAGTGTAGTGTTTATTAAGACTTTAATTGTGGGAAACCAATTTGAAGGCTCGGAATTTATGGGAACATAATCATGGTAAGCCCTAAGAGTCTGATAGCAACTATTCATGGCAGCAATACTAGTCTCAAGATGGTTCAACCTAGCAAAAATACTTGTGAAAGAGGAATCAGACTTGCCAGGTGTACCATAGATCATGATTAATTTCCTTATAGCATCATAAGCTTCATCCTCTGTACAAAGCAAAAAATCTTTTTCAGCCACAACATCCAAAGCATATCTATAACGAAGAGCAATACCGCGGTAGAAACTATCAATAACTAAGCTGAGGTTTACCTTAGGCTCAGTTTCTCTCTGGAAAGCAGAGATTCTAGACCAAGCTTCCTTAAAACTTTCTTCACTTTTTTTTGCTTAAAAGTGGAGATTTCTACCATAGGGGAAATAAAGGAAGACCTCGACATGGAAGCACCTAGAGCAAGAACTAATTTTTTTGTGTTTTTTTAAAAGAGGCAAACAAAACCAAGCAAAAGAAACAAAGCAAACTAAAAACAAAGTAAAGAGATAGGAAGTGAAAGACTCCCCTTGTGAAGACGTCCTTAGCCTCCCCGGCAACGGCGCCAAAAAACTTGACGGGGAGGAAAAGGTTGAAGCTATCTTGTAGGTCCCTGGCAACGGCGCCAGAAAACTTGTTGATGACTCCTTGGTGGCACCAGAGAACTTGGTGCTTGATGTGGAGTCTTGTTGGGAACCCCAAGTGCAAGGTGTGAAGAGTACAGCAGCAAGTCTTCCCTTAATTGAGACCGAGGTTATCGAACCAGTAGGAGGAAGGAAACGTCACACAGGTGTTGCAAGCAATGCGGATACCTGCACAACAAAAACTCAAGACTTTTCCCCAACGAATCAGTGAGGTTGTCAAGCTCACCGGTTTGCTGTAACAAAAGATTAAACTTATGGTGTGGAAGGTAATGGTTTGTAGCAAGTAAACAAGTAACAGTGGAAGATGTATCAATGGTAAAGATTGGACCGGGGTCCATAGTTCACTAGAGGTGCTCTCCTTAGATAAACAACATGGCATGAAGGGTAAACAAATTACAACGGGGCAATTGACAGGAACTGAGCAAGGCATAACAATGCAATTACTAGCCAAAAAGATCCTATGAGGTTGATTGGGCAATACAATAATATACATAGACTGTCATCCAACTGCATCTATGACTAGAAGTCCACCTTCAGGTTATCATCTGAACCCCCTCCAGTATTAAGTTGCAAGCAACAGACAACTTCTTTAAGCAAAATGTGTAAGGTAAACAGTCCACATGTTCTATGAACAAGATACCGTTGTTTTCTCCGTAGTAGCAACAACACATCTACAACCGAAGAGATTTCTGTCACTTCCCTTGGAAACTAGAGGCATGAACCCACTATCGAGCATAAATACCCCCTCTTGGAGTCACTAGCAACTACTTGGCCAAGATAACCACTAGCAACGGAGAGCATGCAAGATAACAAACAACACATACATGATAGAATCATGAAGATAAAACCATTAATCAAACCAACATAATAATATCAATATCCATCGGATCCCCGCAAACACAACATGCATGATTACAAATAGATTAGATCTTGATCATGAACGGAGCTCACAAGATCTATACATGAAAGCACAAAGGAGGAGATACAACCATCTAGCTACTACATGGACCCATAGTACAAGGTGGAACTACTCACGAATCATACCGGAGAGAAGGCCTCCGGGATGATCTCCCCTCCGGCAGGGTGCCGGGAAGAACTTCAGATCCCCCCGATCTAGGGATGATGGTGGCGGCGGCTCCATACGGTTTTGTGGATTTCTGATCGGGTACTCAGGGTTTCTGCATCGGGGGCTTTTTATAGGCAAAGGGGCGAGACCGGGAGGCGGCCAGTGCCACCAAAACCTAGCCAGGAGCGGGCCCACCTGCCCCCGCTCCTGGGGTGGGTCTGGCCCCCCTGGCCGGTCCCTCCGGCTCTCCTCTAGACTTCTTGTTCCCCACGAAAAGTAATTGACTTTGACGTTTGTCCCATCCATTTCCGAGAATATTTCTTTACTAACTTTTCTAAAACCAAAAACAACAGAAAACAGGCATCTGGCACTATTGCAACTTGTTAATAGGTTAGTACCAGAAAACATGTAAAAAGCACCTCAAAGTGTGGACAAGTAAAGCAAAGTAGATACTAAACAAGCATGGAGCATAAAAAATTATAGATACGTTTTCAACTTATCAGGTAACATTTTTTAGATAATAAAAAATCATAACCAGAACGAACATGAGCATAAAGTACTTTCAAGCATTCTGGGATTGTTGAAAATGACATGCTCGTTTGGAAATAAGATGGTAAAAATTTCTCAATAATAACATATGAGGAAACAAATACTTTATTTCACTTTGAACATGTACATATATGATTACATGGAAATATAACTAAGAATAGAAGGGACATAGCTATGCAATATTCCATGGACGGTCTATCTCATCCAGGTATGTACTACCGCCAGCTCTCTTGGTCTTCCAAGTGTCTGGTCTTTCTTTGATTGGTCTCATATCAGTTAAATAATATGACCTATTATGCAGAACTCTGCTGATCATAAAAGGCCCTTCCCAAATCGGGGAAAGTTTGTGCTTTCTTTTTGCACAAGTCGAAGAACCAAATCGCCCTTCCTGAAAGAACGGTTCTGCACTCTCTGACTATGATACTTGCGCAACTTCTGCTGATAGGCTGTAGATCTCCCTCAGCAACAACACGAACTTCTTCGATTATATCGAGATCATCCTGTCGAGAAACTTCTGCATCTTTGTCTATATACGCTTTGACTCGAGGAGACTGATGAATTAAATCACATGGAAGAACTTCTTCTGCACCATAGACCAAGAAGAAAAGAGTGTATCGGGTTGACCTGTAAGCTCCATATCACATATGGTAATTCTTCCGCCCAAGCCCCTGCGGCACGATGAAGTGGTTCCTCGAGATGAGGTTGGAGTCCTTATAAAATAAGACCGTTAGTTCTTTCGAATTGTCTATTAGCTTGTGGATGCGCGAGTGATGCAATATCGAGTCGGATCCCTTGCTCCTCGCAGAATTTGGCAAGTTCCCCCATGGAAAAGTTGCTCTCGTTGTTAGTAATTATACTGTGCAGGTATCCGAATCGGATAATTATGTCATCGATGAATTTTCTGGCTGTGGCTCCATCACAACTTGTTACGGGTTTAGCCTCAATCCACTTTGTAAATTTATCCACCATCACTAGTAGGTGAGTAAATCCACACTTTGTCGTGTGAAATGGCCCTACCATATCAAGCGCCCAGACCGCAAATGGCCATGTAATAGGGATTGTCCGCAGCTGATCAGCCAGAACATGTGCCTGACAGGCATACTTTTGGCAGCCTTCGCATGATTTGACCAGTTTGTCGGCATCCGTCTTAGCTGTAAGCCAAAAGAATCTATGTCTAAAATCTTTTGCCACTAAAGATTTGGCTGCAGCGTGGTGACCACACTCTCCTTCGTGGATTTCTCGCAAGATCTCCACTCCTTCTTCCGGAGAGGTACACTGCTGAAAAACCCCAGAAACACTCCTCTTATAGAGCTCACCATTTATTATTGTATAGGCTTTTGCTCGTCGGACGATCTGCCGGCTCAGGACTTCGTCTTTGGGTAATTTTGTCTATCAGGAAGTCCAGATAGGGTTTTGTCCAGCTGGGAATTACAGCCAGAACTGCTATTAAAGGTGAGTCGGATTTCGTCGGATAGTCCTCTTCAACTCCAGTGATGGAGGGGAACTTTAAATGCTCTAAAAAAGCACCATCCTGGACTTGTTTCCGTGTAGAGCCTATCCTAGATAAAGCATATGCTTCCTCATTTTCTGCTCGAGGGATGTGTTGAACCTCAAAACCCGCGAACTATTTAGATAATTCATCCATGACAGCTTTGTAGGCTGCCATGTGTTTGTTTGCATTGCAGATATTGGATACTTGCTGAGCAACTAAATCTGAGTCTCCGTAACACATGAGTCTTGTTATGCCAATGTTTTTGGCCATGCGTATTCCATGTAATAACACTTCATACTCGGCAATATTATTGGTTGCCGTGAAGTGTATTTGTAACACATAGAATATCTTGTCTCCTTGGGGTGACTTGAGCACCATGCCAGCCCCCGAGCCTCCTTGTGCTTTTGATCCATCAAAGTGAAGGGTCCAAAATTCCGAGTCTGGAGGAGTTGTATTTTCTGCCGTCTGTATCCAATCAACGACGAAATCGACAAGTATTTCGGACTTGATTGCTATGCGCGTCTTGTACTCAATGTCGAAACCTGCAAGCTCTATGTCACATCCCAAGATTTTCCAAATCTTGTAATGTGAAAATAAATTAATAAAATAAAACTTTGTTTGATTTTCAGAGCCAGAAGAAACTTTTTGAATTCAATTGGAACTTCAAACCCATTTGAATTAAATAAAATTCTAAAGGGATTCATAAAGATAAACATTTAATAAAGGAAATTAAAATGTTTTGGAATTACTATTTTGGATCCTTTAATAAAAGATTTGGTTTTCAAAAGAAAAGGTGGATTTATAAATAAAGATTATTTTGTAAAGCCAAATTAAACCTTGGCCAAGCTTTTGGAAATAAAATGTTTTGTTTTGATAAAAATAATAAAGGATTGATTAAATAAAATAATAAGGAATTAACATCCAAATTTTATTCAAATAAAAAGTTTTACCCTTTTAATTAAAACATCAGAACTTATCAAATTATTTTAAATAAGTTTTCTAAGTATTTTATATTCTCAAATAAAACCTACTGAAGTGTTTTGGCTTTATTTTAGATTTCAAAATAAATAATTTAAATAAATAAATCCTAATTGATTAAATAATGAAGGTCTATTAAATTTAATTATTAATGGACCCTAAAATAACAAAATGTTATTTTATTTTAAAACAAGCTTTCCAAATATTCCTTAATTTCAAATACAACCTACTGAATGGATTAAAATTATTTATTTCTCAAGTGGAGCTTTGAATTAAATCAAAACCTATGGATTTAATAATTGATACATCTATTTAGTTAATTAATAATGGACCCTATTATTAAAATTATTAATTTGAATTTGGATTTTGGTTCATGTTACTGAACAGAACTAATTTCAATATTACAAAGTTTGGGTGTTGTTTGAATTGATTTGAACCTTGTTTGATTGTTTGGAAATTCAAAACAGGAAATAAAATTTGAAAAAGGAAAAAGATTCAGAAACAGAAAAAAATAGTGCAAAGGACCCAGCCCAGCAAGGCCCAATACCAGCCCACTTTCAACCCCCTCAGCGAATCGTTTTTGCACCTGATAACTTACCCACAGAACCAATGACTGGTGGACCTCCCCCTCGTTTCTTTTCTCACTGCCAGGTAGACCCCACTCCCCCTGTTCATCGTCCACACCCGCACGACCTATTCTTCCTCCCCCTCGTCGCCGTTGCTGCCTCTAATTAACCGCATCAATTCGAGTAAATGGCTGAATGCATTCTCCCAGTAACCTCACACATTTAATCGCCCACGCTCCCTCCTCCTCTCCCCTCTGTCTCCTTCCCCAAATGCGCCCCCAGGCTGCCTGAATCGAGCTTGCACACCCTCGGCTCCGACCACCGTCTCCGGTCAATTCCGGCTAACCTCTACCGCCCCGTGCCTCCTCGACCATGCTCACGTGATCCCCACCTCCTGGCGATCATCCCCGTAGCGCCAGCTCGCCCCCGAGCGACCTTGAGCGTCGGCAACATCTTCCTCGAGCCAGCGCCGCCGTCTGGTTCTTCTCCGACGACGACTCCCCGGTAAACCAGGCCGCCCCTCCTCTTATCTTTCACGCACGCGTCACCGCGCTGACCTTGCGCAGCTAACCTTGCCCTCTGTTTACCTTCGTGTGATCTGTAGCGTCGCCTCCGACCACAAGCAGGACCACCTGACGCCGTTCGCAACTCCGACGAGGAATTCCTGCAACCCTAGTGCGCCCCTTGACCAACCACGAGTACCTTGAGCTTCGCCGTGTTCTCCTGAGCCTGGTGAGCATCTCCTTACACTTCCTTGCTTCCTTCTTCGCCAGCGCCGCCGCCATCTGTCCGCTCCGCCGCTCGCCGTTGACATTGCGCCGCCAGCTTATGGTCGGGACACTGAGAATCGTTCGATCTAGATCGGGCGGGCACGATAGAGTCACTTAAACATGAAGGGTATGCGCCGATCGCATGATCTGACTTAATCCAACGCGCCAGGGCAGTCGATCCAACCGAAAGGGTATGGGCGAATCAGAAACAGCCACGTGGACTGGATTTGTTTTAAAACGGAATTTTGATCTGATTTGAATGCAAATTTGTAATTGGTGTAACTTTCAAACCACACGTCCAAATTTTACAAATTTTATATCAATGCATTCAGTGGAACAAGACCTAGCCAACCATGCCCTTGGTTTAGTGAATAGTATTTGTTAATTTACTTGTTTTTGTAGATTCATTTGTGTGCTTGTTAAGATTAGAAAAATTGTTTAAAAATGATTTTAGGGTTAAAACTTTTTCAAAATGGTTTGATGTGACCTTACTGACCCTAGGAACCAACCCATGGTTTGGAAAATGAATTTGGAAAAGTTTAGAATGGATTAATTAGTTTTAGTCCATTTCTAGCCAAATAAAACTATTGTTTTTGTTATGAAAATGGTTTTGAGTAAAAACTTTGGAGGAAATGTTTTGGACCAAACCTACTGACCCAAAACACCAAGTTTTGCAATAGCAACTCATTTGGTGAAAAACTTAAAAGTTTTGTTTTGATAAAAACATTTTTCACCACATAAAATGATGAATGGATTTTAAAATGGTTTTGAGATAAAACCCATTTGCAAATGACTTTGCCATTTTGGTAAATGATCACTTTGGAACTTACAAAGTTAGGAGCCTAGTGGAGACCATCCTTGCAATAGAACCAACCTTTGCATGCTTATGCATGACTTAGATTCCATTACTTTGTGTGTGTGAAAAATTGTTTGTTTGACTTTGGTTTGGAATGTGAATTGAAGTTTTGTTTGCTTGATTGACTTGTAGTGAAATTAGCAAAGTGTGATACTAGCAAGATCAAGGAGTGAACCACCATTCCCTTCCAAAAAGGCAAGTGACACTATCATCAAAATTCCTACTATTTTCATTATACTAAGTGGATTTTGAAACATGCATGAAAATACTTTTTGTACTTATGTTATGCTAAAATCCTAATAGGATTCCCTATCCATTCCTTAGAGAAAACAATGTAGTTGTTACATGCTTAGCCATGCTTAAATTTTGAAAAGAGATACATGTTGAGATTTTATGAAGTTGAGAAAAGGACTTGTGTTTTTATATAATAAAACAAGGACTCAATGAACCACCTGGGTGGCCAAGGATACTTTGAGTATTGGAGAAGGTGGCAACAAAAGGAACCATGACTATGGCAATCTCTTTGTGTTGTGCTCCAAAGGAAAACCACCCAGGAAACTTAGAGATTGAACATGTTTCTCAAAGGTGGCTTCCGTGTCTGACCACATGCTAAATGGGCTCTGGCTTAGTCAACTACATAGTGGAAGTCCCATGCATTGGCATCTTCAGGTTAACTCGATTTGTGTAAGGGAGTAACCCTACATTTGTGCCTGGTAGACAAGCTAGCATTTTGTATTGGGAGGACTCCTATGGAAAGACTTTGTCACGTTCTCAATCTGCCAGTACTCCATCTTGGTGAGTACTTATCCAGCGGCCACTGGTGGCATCAAGATGAGATTGTGTCATGTGGGTAAAGTGTACAACTTCTGCAGAAGATCAAATTCTAAGTACTTAGCCATGTCCCCGGTTATGGACAATACTGAGCAACTAAGGCCTAAAGCTATGGAAGATCTCGACACTCTAATTTCTAAAAGAAAACTTTTAAAACTTGATGCACTTGGAGTTACCAAGGAACTCAAGAGATTTTGATAAAACTTGATGCACTTGGGGTTACCAAGGTGCTCAAGAGATTTTGACAAGGACTTGAACACTTGAGTTTTTACCAAGGAGTTCAAGAGATTTTTGAAAGGAGATTTGACAAAGGACCAAAACCCTTTTGAAAAGATAGGATAAAATATTGCTTTATGCAAATGAGCCTTAAACTCTACTTAGCCAAATATGCATGTATTGATAGAATCCACTTATATTCCACATAGTAGTGAAACTTGCCAATACAATTCAAATGTATTGACCCTTGTGGCTGTAACTTGTAATGTTGCAGGTTTGATTGTTTTTAGTGAAGATTGATTGATTAGGATTATAAAGTCTACAACCAACATCTGCCTGTGGCAATTTGAAGATGAAGGACCCATGACTATAGATATTCCGCTGCAATGTAATGTAATAGCCAAATGAGCTATGTATGATGTAATAAAATTATGTTCTTCCTGGTTATAAAGTTATATTATGACCTTTTTTTCTTGATATTACATCTAAACTGTGGATGCTAGCTATTGATCCAGGGACTAGCATTGTAAACACAGGGATCTCTACCTTATTAAAGGTTGGGACCCCTACACTCTATTCCCCATTTTGTGACACGTCTTGTGTTTTCGTTATTGTTGATTATATCTCGCAAGGGAGCAGTACTCATCACTTTGATCTTGTGCTCTTGAAAGTAGTGTCGTAGCTTTCTGGATGCAAAAAACACTACATAGGCTAGCTTTTGATGGTGTGGATACCGTTGTTTTGACTCTGCCAGAACCTCACTTAGGTAGTAAGTTGGATGCTGCACCTTATGCTCATGGCCTTCCTCCTCGCGCTCCACTACTGTTACCACACTTATGACTTTGTTAGTCGCTGCAATGTAAAGTAACATAGGCTCCTGAGGATCTAGCACTGTGAGGACTGTTGGATTTGAAAGTAGGTCTTTCAAACTTTGTAGGGCAGCATCGGCTTCCTGGGTCTAGACAAATTTGTCGGTTTTCTTCAAGAGGTTGTATAAAGGTGCAGCTCTTTCTCCGAGACGGCTGAAGAACCGACTCATTGTTGTGATGCACCTAGTGAGACGTTGAACGTCCTTCAGGCAAGTCGACCTGGTAATGTTGAGTATAGCCTTAATTCTATCCCGGTTCACCTTTATGCCTCTTTCAGACACGATGAAACCTAACAATTTTCTGGCTAGAATTCCAAAGAAACACTTCTTCGGATTTAGCATCATATTGAATTTTCGTAGGCTAGCAAATGTTTCCTCCAAGTCGGAAATTAAAGTTTCCTTCTTTTTGGACATAACTTCTATGTCATCTACATATAAATGGACGTTGTGTCCGATTTGATCATTGAAACAATGCTGCATATTACGTTGATATGTTGCTCCTGCGTTCTTTAAGCCAAAAGGCATAGTTTTGTAGCAGAAGGTTCCAAAAGGAGTGACGAAAGACGTCATGATTTAATCTAATTTTTTTATCGGTATTTGGTGATATTCGGGATATGCGTCTAGAAAATAGAGTAATTCCGACCCTGCCGTTGAGTAGATAACCTGATCGATTCTTGGCAAAGGGAACGGGTATTTTGGACAGGCTTTGTTGAAAGCGGTATAATCAACACACATCCTTAATTCAATAGTGTCCTTTTTAGGGTTGAGTACAGGATTTGCCACCCAATCTATGTGGAAGACCTCTGTTATGAATCCGTCTAATTCTAGTCGCGCTAATTCCTTGGCTATTGCTTTGCGCTTTTGATCACCAAACCATCGTAGGGACTGTTTTATGGGTTTAGCATCAGGGTACACATTAACAGAGTGATCGGCAAGTTCCCTAGGTACTCCGGTCATGTCAGAAGGATGCCATGCAAAGATATCACTATTAGCTTTGAGGAACTTGACGAGCGCGCTTTCCTATGCATGGTCTAAGCCTACCCCTATGTTCTTCGTCTTGGAGGGATCATCTTACTTCAGCGATGTTTTCTTCGTCTCTTCCGACGCCTTGAAATACATGCTTGGCTTCAGCACCTCGTCTTCGTAGAGGGCATCTCGGACGGATTGATGGTCTTCTTGATCTCCTGGCACTCCTGGGCGTGCAGCACGGCTTTGGCAAAGGCAGCAGATCCTTCGTCGCACTCTCACGCTTTCTTCGGATTTCCCCGGATGGTCATGATGCCCTTTGGACCTGAAAGTTTTATCATGTTGTAAATGTAATAGGGGTGAGGCATGAACACCCAGTAAGCCGGACGCCCGGAGATGGCGTGGTAAGCACTTTTGAACGGTACCACTTCGAAAGAGAGTGGTTCGGTCCGATAATTGTCTCGGGTTCCAAATGTCACGTCCAGTGTGATCTCACCTAGAGAATCCGCCTGTCTCCCTGGTACAACGCCATGGAAAGTTACACTGCTGTAACTCAACTGGCTCTCATGGATCTTCATGCAGTGGAGTGTTTCGATGTAGAGGATGTTAATGCTGCTACCACCGTCCATGAGGGTTTTAGCTAACTCATAGACATCAATGAGAGGATTGACGACCAGGGGGTACTTTACCCGATGATGTGTTTTCCTCAGGTGATCTGAGCAGTCAAAGGTGATGGTTACATCCGACCAATCCAGGAATTGGGGGACAACCGGAACCATGGCATTGAGCTCATGGAGAATCGCCTTCTTGACCTTAGTCGGCTGAGTCCCAAGGAAGCAGACGTATGTGTCTTTCTTTGTGGGATAATCCTTCTTTCCATCCGACTTGGGCTGTGTGGCGTTCGCTTCTTCCATGTCGGAATCTTCCTTGGGCTCCTTGCCTTTCTCATAATTTTTGTTTCCTTTTCGTCGCTTGGCCCTGTAGCCAGCAGATTCATCTTTTTTGATGTCATCATTGAAATGACACTCGGAATTTGTGTGGGTAGATCCTCCGTTACTATCCATGTGGTGGACACATGGATTGTTGGCAATGTTGTCCTAGGTGTAGTTTCTTCCGGGTTGCTGCTCTCCTCTGCCCTGGATTCGGGAAGTTCCGCGGCCTCGACCCCGGCCGCCTCCGCGCGCTCCTCATCCTCTGGATCCGAATGTTGCGCTAACAACTACGTTGTCCGGAGACAGTTAATCTTCTGAGGTATTCTTGCGCTTCTGAGTTTGCTATTTTGGCTGTTTGGCCGCATTAGGATTGGCCAGAATATTTAGCAGCCCTTCTGAATCATCATCGGCGTTTGCATACTTGCTCGCCGTTTCTATCATCTCTCCCAGATCGGTAACACTTAAGCATGTGCCTTAATAATCCGACTGGGAGCCCTGCGATGAATGCCTCAATCGCGGTTTGCTCCTTTACTCCTTCACAGGAGTTCTTTGTGTTGATACAGCGTTCGAGGTAATCCTGGAAAGTTTCTCCGGGTCTTTGAGTGCAACGCTGCAAGTCTCTGACTGTGTAGGGCCTCCTGTATGTTCCCTCGAAGTTTGAAAAGAACGCACTTTGCATATCATACCAGTTATGAATTGAATTCTCTAGCAGTTCATTGATCCATGATCGAGCCGTCTTCCCCATCATGAGCGGGAGATATCGGACTACGAACAGGCTGTTTTCTCCTTTGGCAATGCAGCAAGCCTGGAAAAAATCTTGAAGCCAAGTATCTGGCCGAGCCGCGTCGTCATAGGGTTGGATGTGTTTGGCAATACCAAAGTCAATAGGAAATTTGGTTTGACGGATGTGTGGGCCAAAACACTTGGGTCCCACGTATACGTATTCTTCCTCATACCACCGTGCTTCTATGATTGACTCAATGCGGTGGCGAGCGTCGTTTGGCAAGAGCATTCTGCACCTTGGAGGATCGCGCTTCTGCACGACGGAGTCGGATTTCTGCTTCTCCTCTCAACATTGCCACCTCCGCCCCTGCGGCTTCCATGGCTGCGATAAGATCCTTCATGGTCGTTGCCTGGAGGCGATGGTGTCCCTAGTGGATTGTTTCTGGCTGGGTTACACAGTGGTGGTGGAGCCTCATTATGCTAACTCTGAGGTTGGTTTCTTTTGGCTTCGTCCCTACTTGATTCAGGACAATATAGATCATCTCTTCGTCCAGCGTTACCAGCCAGACAGCTTGGTGGTGGCATTCTTAGCTGATCCTGTTATTGTTGGCGGCACACTTCCGGGTCTTCTCTGTAGCGGTAGTTTTGCCGACGATGGCCCTGATGAGGTACCATTGCCCTGATGGCATCTTTGGACGCAACCGGAATAACTCTCGCCTAGCCACGTGTGGGCCTACGATGATGACCGTTTGATCCGGTCCTTGAATTTCCTTTTTCTCCCCTGGGACGATAGCGTTGATCCGTATCCCTGCGGGGTCTTTCATCAGCGTTTTGGTCAGCGCCAGTGTGACAAAATTCTGACTTTGAGGCCAGCTTGCCAGTGAATGACGCGGCCGTCTTCTGTTGTTTCAATCCTTTGTCCAGCAATGCAACGCATTGCCGGACTTGCTGGGGAGACGGATTATTGGTGAGGATATCCCAAGCTACTGCAGCATTCTCCAATGGCGTGTTGTAGATTTGGATATTCTCTCCAGATTTTCCGTCGAATAGATCTCTGTGGATATCCGGGTTCCTATTAGCAATAACCGGACCTCCCCTTGTCATGTTTGGTAGTTGCTTGAAATCTAACTGGTATTTGGCAGGATCGCTGTCTAACTGCTGTTTAAGCTCGACGATGCGCGCGGCCTCTTCGAGTAGAAACATGCGGTGCTTTTCCGGGTCCTCAGCCCCTTTCTCCAGCGCATCCGGAGTAAGATTCAAAGCAGTTGGGATTGGTATCGTGAGAGTGTCTCCGTAAATTTCATGTGCACCCTTGGTGACAACGTGTCCATCCACAGGAGGGTCGATCGGCGTGGGATTAATCGGATCGCCGTCCTGATTCTCCATCTCGATCTCTTTGTCAACTTTTTCTTCGTTGGTTTCTTCAATGTCCGGCTCTGCCGGTGTCGTATTTTTGTTCTTCTTCTTTGACCGGCCACCAGTGGCAAAGACAGCTTTTGGTCTGATATCGGGAGATAAAATTCCATCGGTACATTCCGTAGTAGTTGGCTTCTAGACCTCAGACGAGTCTCTGGTGTCCATGTCATCTTGCGAGGTGTAGTTTTCATCCATGCTACCGTACGGACACAGAGGGGTCTCCAGCTCATCTTGCGCTGGTTTGGAGGCGTGTTCTTCTTCGTATTCCTCCATCTCCTTCTCGAAGTCTCAAAGTTCTTACGACGTTATTGACTCCTGAGGGGAACCAGGTTAGTCGGTGTTTTGTTCGATTGTGTCGAGAACTGAATCGTTTCCGGCTCCAGCATCGACAGAGTCATATCTAGAGCTTACATGGTATACGAAGCAATGCTTCTTCTTGTTCATGTTCTGAAGTTAGCAGCACATCTAGGTTTCTTCCTCTGCCATCTCAAAGCTTTCCTTGATATCAGTGATTTCTTCATAATCGATGTAGGGGTGTTTCGTCATTTTCTTTATCATGTGCCTCAAGAGTGTTTTTTCTGCTATGGCATCGATAGGACCAGATCTAAAGCGGATATATTCCTTGTCCATGTATCCGATCTCAACGGGGAGATCAGATCTAGATTTTTCTTCCACCACTTCTTACACTATAGGAGCGGGCTAGGTGGGTTCATGTTTTTTTGGGATCTTGAACTCTTTCGCCTCCTCGGACAGAGAAGATCAGGATTGTTCTTCCGCCATGGTCATCACCTCAAGGGTAGGTTGGGCGGGTTCAGCAAAACCGAGGTAGATATCGATCTCACTGATAGACATGATCGTGTAAGTTGTCACAAGCTTGCTATCTGGAATCCAAGTCTTTTCGAGAAGAACGAGAGGGACATCACTGGCATAGACCACACGAACCATAGCGATTGTTTCATCGATTCTTGCATGTGCAGATTCCGCCTGGAATGAAGCTCTAAAAGTCACCCTCCCCATGGTGGGCGCCAACTGTCGTCGTATTGTTGACAAGTACGCCATCGGGGGTCCTGGAGGTGTTGATAAGATGGGGTGTGAGACGTCGGATGTTTCAAGAACAGTGAGCACAAGTTTACCTAGGTTTAGATCCAACTATGATGATCGGATCCTACTCCTTCTAGCAACCCAGTAATATATCGGCGAGAGCTGGATGTTACAATGGATTACAAGAAAGGTTCGCTTGTGCGAGTAGGTTGTGGTGTTGTTAGATTGGTTGTGCCCTAAAGGCTCCCATAGGGCCGGTTTATATAATCATCGGGACCTAGGGTTACAGGAGAGACCTATCCGGCTATGTTACAGAGTCGGTAACTAGATACAACTTGAACTACAAGTAATACTACATGCCTAAGTCAGTAAATCTTCTGGGCCTTTTCGTAGTCGGAAGTGGCTCCTTCTCTTTATCTTACTGGGCCGTCCATGAAGCAAAGATCTAACCTGTTGGTAGGCCACCCTGGTTAGTGAGTCCTGTGGGTATACCCGGAAAGTATATCCCCAACAAAACCCGGGTTGATTAGATGGGTCTTAATACTGCAAGAATATGATTTGCAAATAGTACATAGGAGGGGTAAGGATAATCCAGTGGCAGATCATCTCTCTAGGATGGAGGGAATAATCAGTGACCCCGTACCTATAAATGAATAATTTCCGGGAGAATATTTAGCAAATGTTGAAATCGTTGATCCATGGTTTGCAGATTATACTAACTATCTTGCAGGAGAATTCCTACCTCCTGGTATGACAAGAAATCAAAGAATAAAATTCTTTAATGATCTTAAATATTACTTTTGGGATGATCCTTATTTATATCATCATGGACCTAATGGAATGATTCGAAAGTGTGTTTCTAACCATGAAATGAATGCAATCTTGCAAGCTTGTCATGACAGCTCGTATGGAGGACATCATGCATGCAAGCAAACTGCAGCAAAGGTACTTCAATCCGGATTATATTGGCCCACCTTGTTCAAAGATGCACATAGGTATGTAAAACATTGTGATGCTTGCCATAAAAGGGGTAATATAGGTAGAAGACAAGAGATGCCAATGAACTATAGTATTATAATTGAACCCTTTGATGTATGGGGAATGGATTACATGGGACATCTAGTAGAATCAAATGGTTACACTCATATTCTTGTTGTTGTCGATTATGTCACTAATTGGGTTGAAGCTATTCCAACAAGCCATACAGATGCAGCTACTTCAGTGAAGATGATCAAGGATGTCATATTTCCCAGGTTTGGAGTCCCTAGATTTTTAATCACTGAAGGTGGTTCTCATTTTATGAAAGGAACTTTCAGGAAAATCCTTTACAAATATGGAGTAACTCACCGCGTTGCTTCACCATATCATCCTCAAACAAGTGGTCCAGTGGAACTCTCCAATAGAGAATTAAATACCATACTCTAGAAGACGATGGATAAATCAAGAAAAGATTGGTCATACAAGTTGAATGACACTCTTTGGGCATACCGTAGTGCACTTAAGAATCCAACGGGTATGACACCGTATAAGATGGTTTATGGTAAGGCGTGTTATTTACCTTTATAATTGTAACATAAAGCCTCTTGGGCAATCAAGAACTTAAATTATGATCTTAAAGCAGCAGGAGAAAAACGTTTATTAGATATCCATGCTTTAAATGAATTTAGGAGCGAGGCATATGAAAATGCTAGATTGTTTAAAGAAAAGGTAAAAATGACAGGAAAATAGAAAATAAGGTCTTTAAAAGTGGAGACAAGGTGTTTCTCTATAATTCCCGTCTTAAGTTGTTTCTAGGAAAGCTCAGATCGAAGTGGGAAGGTCCATATATAGTTGAAGAAGCCTATGCATCGAGAGTGGTGAAGCTCTAGGGAAAAACACCCTCTCTTTCATGGGTGGTGAATGGACAACGCTTGAAACATTATCGAGCAAAAGAAGATATAAGTACAGTCACCATATAGGTGATCACCCTAGAAGAGGTGATTAAGCAAAAATATACAAGGAAATGCAACTGCAAGAAGGATAAAATCGAGCCTAAATGAGCAACATCATGGTCAAGCTATTGACCATAAAAGAGCGCTTCATGGGAGCCAACCCGTGTGAAATAAAGGTTTGAGTAAAGTTTTAAACTTTCAATTAACTTTTAGTTAAGTTTGTGTTGAATAAGGAACACTTAAACCTCCAGTGAAGTAAAAGAAGTTTGGTTATGCTAAAATCCCGTTCTATGGATGTTAATGTTGGTCGAAAATTTAAGATGTCATTTTTCTGTCAAAACTCGATGTTTCATAAAGTTTCAGGTTAATAAAGAATTCTCGGAACGACAGGTAAATTTTGGCGACTCCAGAAGGTTTAATGACCAACTATGCGGAAGGAATAAAATTCACCTGTATAGTTGCGGTCATATAGTTGGTACCGCCGTAGAAGTAAAAGCTAATAAGTTGGTTCACAAAGGGTTTTTGACCTCCCCTTTTAAAGTTTATTGCATCTAAACTTTTTCATTAAGTTTTCGTAGAGCTACATCCTCTAGCCTCAAAAAATGATCGCCATCCCTATACAAGCTCCTTCTAATAGTATCTATGCAGCGAAGTCATGCATCCTTTTCATGTCAACAAGGTTTGGAGGAAGAAAGAAGACAAGCCCATGAAGAGGATCGAAGAAGTAGAACTTAAAGAAGCACCATAGTCATCCAACCCGGATATCAAGGAAATCAAGCCTCTCCCGAATTGGGAGGACATGTTCCCACAGAGAATGGAGATGATGAGGCAAGTAGAGCAGAGAAGGAACAAGGATGAGTATCCCCCTAATCCTCATCATCACAACATAGGATATTATTATAAACCTCCTCTCGGTCCGTCACCTCTCAAGCCTAACAAGGTGCGGCCAGATGAGATTCATGATAAGATCTATCAATTGGAAAAAGCCTCGAAAGCATGTGTTGAAACTATTGGGGAAGGGATTGACTCCTACTGGATGATGAGCAAAGACCTTGAGAAAAAATGACATCGATGGTAGAGTTGGCTTGATTAAAACTGTTTTTTGAGTTGACAGATGAGAAGAAATTCCTCTAGAAGAATATTTTGAAGCTTCAATTCGACATGGTCGAGCTCAGTAGCCACCTTCCAAGCATAGCTAAATCTTGCAACACAGAGGAATAAGGTGATGTTCTTCTCACCCATGAGAAGGAATAGGTACCAACAAGGAGTTATCTGATCCCGCCTGGCTTGATTCCAAGCTTGGGGACATCTTTAAGACCTTATAATTTATCTTATAAGTTTAGTTTTTTGCATTAGTTCAAACTTAGAAATAAATTGTGCATCATTAGAATTCCCTCCAGGAATAGTCGATCCTTTTATGAAATTCCGAGTTCATCATTATATTGAGTATTATTGAGTTTGTGGTTATCTTATCAGATATATGGACAAAATTTAGTATTATTTTACTTGCACTTGATGATAGCATTAGTAGAATTCCACGTCGTTGGTATGAATGGAACATACAAAGGTAATTTATTTGATATTTTGTGAGTTCATGATTTGATTTACAAAGAAATAATTATCCTAGTAACAAAATTGAGAAAGAAACCTTGAACATAGAAGAATTAAAAAGTGCTATCAAATTAGAGTGAGGACAAGATAAGGTAGATATTCAAGCCATGAAGATACTTCATATACAATTGGAATTTGATAATTGATATCGTTAATCTTTGAATTCCCTCATGAGGTGGAATGTATGACTAGCTTGTTTGCACAACACTTAAAGATAAAAGTGTGAGTAAAATGAAAATAAAATGTGCAAAGAGCAAATAGGCATACCCCATTATCTTGTGGTAAGACAAAGGAATGCTTGAGATTTTAAATCCCAAGTGAATATGTTAATTGTAAGACACTTGGAACTACCCCGCTAACTCATTCGGTCGAACCAACACAATCTTATATCCTATCGAGAAGTAACCTTTTGTGAACTATTAAATGCCAAGGTGTGGAAGTCTACTAAAATTATCCGGATAGTTCAAGTAAGGTATTATTCATGAATTTAGTCTTATACATCTTGTATGATAAGCACATGATGCAAATGCCTCATTTATTTTCTTGCTCGGCTTCATGAATATTAGGATCACATCCATTAAGCTAACCTTGCTCGGGACGAGCAAGAGTCTAAGCTTGGGGAAGTTGATGAGTGCATATTTGCATCATGTTTTATATTATTATTTTGCACTCTAGTGGTAGGATCTTGGTATTTTACGGTGTTTGCGTGCATATTTTATGTCTATTTTCACCATGATCAGGACAAATGATGGATACGATGGACACAATTCTTGAACCAGTTGTACTGGAGCGAAAATGAGTCAAAAACAGTGTAAATCGCTAATTTGTGAAATACCAATAACACCAGAAGAAAAATCGCGGAGATCGCAGCATAGATAAGGTGATTGGGATATGCCTGACGGGTATACCCAGCAGGACGTTTCCTACTCGATCAAACACCCAGCGAGTGGGCTTGCAAGATGGCAACTAGATCACGACCCAAGGAGGGACCTAGCAACTGGAAGTTGGAGGCCCAGAAGCATAGCTAGGCCTAGTCGGATTAGGTCAAGTCCTCTAAGTCCCTAACTGACTTGGTTGTATATCTGTAAACCCTAGCGAGGTACCCCTATATAAACCTCCCTAGGGTACTCTCTGTACTCACGTTCCATCATACACCCCATCGACTCGCTGCCTAGCCGCCGAGATCGCCACCCTTGTAACCACTCGATAATACAATCTAGAAGGAGTAGGTCTTTACCCTCCGGGGCGAACCTAGGTAAATCCTTGCGTCTTCGCCCTCATATCGCACTGCAGATGGCCAGCCGCCCTTGCCCTTCTTCCTACTACTCGCTGCCAAACGTAGCCTCTGCCATGGCCATTCCCACGATAGTGGGGCCCACCATGGGGCCTGGCCGGTCTGGCCTGTGTTCTGCAGCGAGACCCTACTTGCCAATCAACCGACCGATAGCCACCAGTCGCATGATCGCGTGCGGCGAGATCCTCTAGATCTTGCCTAGCAGCTACATCCCGGTGTCATGCCCGGTCACACACAACGCCATAATGTCGGTCGGCACCATCAACCTCTTCGTCGGCTTCATGGACAACATTGTCTCCAAGGATACGGTGATCATCGGCGAGTCTCCGCCACACAATTGATTCTCTGAGAGTCGGATCCGCATCATCCACTGCCTCACCTCCGAGTAAGACTCGGCCAACAATGTGGTCGAAACCGATGCGGTCGCGGACAACGCGGCCCTCCATGATGACGCCGACTCGGCGAGCCCTGCCTCAGCCGTTGGGTCCATCATCGCCACGTCACATAAAGGCTCCATCGCGCGAGTCTCTAACACGGGGGATTTAGAGGATTCCTCCATCCTCGAGATCTTCGACTCCGATTCTGGTTCAGAGAATTCATGTGATCTCCATGCCGGATCCAGTCGCTTCATCGCGACCTACATGGCGGGCAGCACGAGCGCCCCGCCGGACTCCTTCTCCACGCCGATCCCACCAACCGCAACGGAGGTGGAGGACGAGGAATCCCGCCTACGACTGGAGGAGGCGACCCGCAAGGAGAAGCCGAGTGCAAGAAATTCCGCCTCGAGCAGGCAACGGCGCAGGAGCTGTCACTCTACCACCAGCGCCGCATCAGGACGTGCCTGAACCCCAACGTTTAGGGCTGCGCCCTGAACTTCGAGGAGGACAATGACCTCGCGCGCGCGGCCGAATGCATGATCTGCGAAAACGCACCGCCTAGCTTAAGCGCCCGTCCACCACCAGGAGCACTAGCGAATGGAGCTCCCCCGCCGCCACCCGACCGCACGCCTCCGCCCAACCAGCCGAGAGTCCTCATCTCTCTACAAGAGCTCAACACGAATGGTCTCCCGTTGTACTCCACCCATCGCGGGGCAGGCCACGGTCGCCAACCTCAACATCACAGGAGAGGGCGCCCTTCAAGTCAAATACGCCCAGGCCCTACTCGCCAGGGTCATCGAGCAACAAGCCGCGGGAGCCGACTCGCGGGGACATATGTACTTCCGCTCCTCCAGGAGCAGGGCGGCCTCGAGTGATCGTCCCTCTGTTGACAACACCCTCAAATGCCCACCACCCGAGCCCCTGCAGCCTCATCCACGAGCCGCGCATCCAGCGCTCTCCACCAAGGACCCGCGACCGACGAACAACACGGTCGCCACCAACGGGCAACTGATCGACGCACGGACACACATAATGAACAACCAAACCTGGCGAGCATGCCAGCCCAGTGATCTGAGCCACACCCTCACCAACCGTAGAGACTATGAGCCAAGGGGCTCCCTCAGTCAAGTCGGCCCCAATTCTTTGGACCCATGATTCGAGGCGAAAAGTACCCGACCAACTTCAAAGAGCCAAATGATATCGATAACTAAGACCCCATGTACGAACCAGCCGTGTGTCTGGACACATACCCTCACCACCCGTTACCTCCCTTTGATGATGGAGGGAGCGACACGGCAATGGATCAACACTCTACCCCAGACAGCATCGACTCCTAGGAGAACATGCGTGAAGCCTTTTTCAGGCACTTCGAGGGCTCCTACACCCGCGCCACCACCATCGAGGACCTGGAGCGATGCATCCAGGGGCCGCACGAGTCGACCCGGCACTGGGTATAGCGATGGCAGGACCTGTGAATCAACGCCTCTGGCATCCACCCGAATATGGTGATCCACTGCTTCAAGAACTCCTGTCGGTATGAACCTCTGGTTGCCAAGATCAAGATGGTCTACCGAATGCTCGACAACATACCTGACCTCCTCAAGATTGCCAAGCGCTATGCGGAGGAAGACCCGAACCAAGAAACTGACGACGAGTCAGGCTGAAACCACCGCATAAGCGGCCAGGACAAAGGAAGACAACGCGAACTGCGCTACAACAACACTCGCCTCACCGGCAAGCACCGCGGTGATGGGAGAGTCGACTTCATCGCTAACACCGGCTACACGCTACAACAGCAACACTCGCCTCACTGTGCATTTACAGTCATCACTACACAATAAAAACATCTTAGAAGTTTCGACCTCAACATTCGGGTACGACGCCTAATCATCGCATGCATCCATTCAAACATACTTCACCTTTTTTTAGTGTAACATCACAAATTTCATGAAATACAAAATCATGTATTGCATTCATATCATCATAGCATGTTTGTCTTGCACCAAAATTTTCAAACCAAAACCCTACTTGAAACGATATTTAAACCCCACTTTATATTCATATATGGGGCAAGGTTTTATATTTATTTTCAATAGACCAAAGTGTCTTTGAGTGAGCAGATGTGTTTTACACACTTTTGAATGCAAGGTTCACAGTACAAAAATTTGGAAAAGGTTTGAATTCAAACAAGTTTGAATTAGGGTTTAAAACCATTCCTGAAAATCAAATTGGAAAAATAAAAGGTTAAAGAAAAAAATAAAACTGAGCGCTGCCTATTCAGCCCAATGCCAGAACCGGCCCAACAACCCACCCGAGATTTCTCTCCTTCTGCCCCCTCTCTCACCCGCGCAAACCCAACACCGCGCTCACTGACCACTGGACCCTACGCCACATCGTCATCGTCTCCCACAAACCCCGCGCGCAGACAACGATGTCGCTGCCAGTTGCTCCCCTTCACTGCCGCGAATGAATTCGCGTAAATACGCGTTGATTGCTCGCGTGACTGCCACCCGAGCCATGGCTACTTAACCCCCTGTGCCTCGCGGCCAGTTCCCCTCACTCGCCACCACCTAAGCACCCCCAGGCTTCCCTCAATCGATCTTGCACCACCGTGGACCCGAGAACCTCCGGCGAGTAATTCTAGTGAGCACTGTCCACCCCGTGCCCTCTGGTTCACCCTGTCATGCTCACCATCCTCTGGTGCATCTAACCATGCCTCTGGTTCGTCCTATATTGCCCCAGGTCGTCGTCCCCGTCAAGCACCGCGAACACCCGAAGCTCTATCCAACTCCGACGAGGGATTCCGGTAATAATCGAGCGCCCCTTGCCTTCTAGTTCAAACCTATGTGTGTGATGTGTCCTTGCGTAGCCACTAATGTCGTTTGTTTGTCCTATGGTGACTTGGAACGTCGCCGTCGTCTCCGCCAACCCGTGCCCGACGCCAGTGAGATTTCCGACGAGCTTTCACGGCAGCTAAAGCACGCCCCTGCCCAAGCCAGCTGCACCTTGAACTCCCTCGCATCCACGCGATGCTGATAAGCCACATCATCACTCCCAGCCTCCTCTAGGTTCGCCGGAACATCACCGCCAATAGCGCCACTGCCGCCAGCGCCATCAGCGCCGCTCGCGTATGGTCGCTTGGTCCAGGGCTGTTAGATCTAGATCGTGCGCTGTAGATTAGATCGTGAGTGAAGCGGTAAGTTTTGATCTGGCGCGTTGGATCTGACTTAATCCAACGGCGCGGAAACGTGATCCGCATGAAACGGTATCAACCAATCAGATGCGTCCATGTGTCTGGTTGTTTGATTTAAAATATGTTTTTGAATCTATTAGGGATTTAAACTTGTAAAATTCATATCTTTATTTCTGTTTGTCCAAAATTTGCAAATAATATATCACTGGATTCAGAAAATTAGCCCTACACTTCTGTGGCCTTGAATTAGTATTTTTCTTCTGAAAAATAGGATTATTTGCAAAACCAATTATAGGCTTATTTTGACTATATAAAATGTTTTAAAAATTGTTTTAGAGTGAAACTTGTTTTATTTGAACCTTGGGAAGTTTACATTGTGTTTAGTACTGTTTGGTTTGATTTGTTTAGTATATAAAATCATCCCATTGCATTTGCATGCATTCATATATATTTTTGTTTGAATATTTGAATGTGCATTTGGTGTTATGATTTTATGTGTAGATTTTGGTGATAGTGGTGATTGTGATTGTGAGGACTGTTGCTACTCTCCCAACTATCAAGGCAAGTGGTGCTTCATATATTTTTGTCCTATTATTTTGACTATACACTAGTGTTATTTTGAGTAGGACTTGCATGGAATTTCCTAAGTATATATACAATGCTATGCCTTGGGAAATCCTAGTAGTTGTAGTCTTAGTAGATTTTTCCCTAAGTTAAGAAACCTTGTTATGTTATGATTCTCAGCCTAGCTAGTAGAAAACAAGGGTGGATATTCATGCTATGAAATATTGCTAAGACTATGACTTGTGTTTTGATTAATAAAACAACTAAGTGAATGAATCACCTGGGTGGAATGGTATGGTTGGTTTATGTTGAGTGTTTATACAAGGCCCATGTCTATGGTTTACCTTGTGTATCACACTTGTGGATTGCCACCCAGGAATAAAGGGATTTGAGATGTTTAGTGTTGAGAAGCTTCTAGTGCAACCACATGGCATATGGGCTCTGCCTTGACCAAATAGGTTGCAAGAACTTAGCCAGATGGACAGTTGGTGGTAGGGTGATAGGATGGAACGCGTCGATGGTGGTCTAAGGGAATGCTTCTGAAAAGTCTCATCTCGATGCATGTCGAGTCTTGTGGGGAAAGTGCACCACCTCTCGAGAGGGTAAAACCTAAGTACTTAGCCATGTCCCCGGCAATGGACAATTTGAGCATCAAAGACATTGAAGCAATCAAGGATCTCCTCATCCCAATTTCTAAGTTTAAAACTTGTGGTTGAACAAGGGTAAAGGTTCACCAATGTCTATTGGTGGTTCCTTGGAGTTTTGAAAAACAAAAACATAGTGTTTTTCAACTAATAAGGAAAACCTTATTTTGAGCAAAGCAAGCCTAAGCTACACTTATCCAAATTCATATAGATGTTAGATACTACTATTCTACTATGGTATCACTTGCCAATACAATTCCAAATGTATTGACCCACTTTGGCTATAACTTATGATGTTGCAGGTTACTCTGATGGAGATTAGGATTGTGAGTCTAAACTCAACATGTTTGCCTGTGGCACATGAAGATGAAGACTTATAGTCATTTACTTTATGTTATGAACTCTATGTACTAGCCTTGGGCTATTGAGTTGTAAAGACTATGTTATCTCTGGAATGACGATGTAATAATGACCTTTGTATTTGTGTACTTCATCTTAAACTGTGGATGCTAGCATTTGATCCAGGGAGTAGCATTCCAATCATATGGGCCTTTACCTTTAAAAGGTGGGGTCTTACAGATGGTATCAGAGCACTGTGTTGCCTGTAGGATTATGACCCTAAGTTGGATTAGACTAAGGAAACCACTAGGTAAAATGCAACTCTTTGCAAATTCCACACTTGTCTTTTCGTCTCGTAAACCTCTTCTAATCTTTTTCTCATCTCTATTTGTAGATGGACACCATCAACGAAGCCGTCAAGAAGGGACCACTCATGACCATGACCTTAGAATGTGAGACGGAGTTTCCCAAGGCACTCAAAAACCTCACGGTTAGCTTGGGAATACATGGTGAGGCCGTGTACAAGGGATTTCCAGTGATGGATGAAGGAGAAGAATATTGGTGGGTGCAACTCCACTTGTACAAAAAAAGGGAGAGAACCACAAAGAGTCGGGATTCTGCATGGTCGCCAACTCAGAAATGTATATGTCATTCTTTGACTCTGCAAGAAATGCAGCTTGGAATGCTATCAAGGAGCTTGGTGAAAGACTCAAGTGTAGAATGTTCAACACTCAAAATGACCTTAGAGAGGAGAATAAATACACCCAAGACTTAGATACCGCCATAAAACGTCTAAGGGAAGATATTATAGACTTAGCATATGAGTGAGAAATGTGACGTACTCTGATAGTTGGACCACCACACTTGTCGTTTTTCTCGCGCTAATAATTTGATCATACCAACCTATGTGGTATGACAGGTTTTTGTCTAAGTTATGCTTGAACCTTAGTGCCTGTGGTATATTTTTGGTATTCCATGACTTGTATGTTTTTATTGTTGAATGTATGCTTTTGGCTTCTATTTCACTATCTTGTGTTTTTCTCTCTACTTGTATTGTTTCTAATTTTCTCTATCTTATGCTATAGATGCCTAGCTTTGTTGTCAGCACTACCGAGGAGTTCAAGGGAACTCGTTTCGGTTCTCGTCTTGTGGATCTCACAAGTGTGATCAATCTCCCACTCCCTAGTATTAAGGCACTTCAGCTCACGAAGTTTGAGAGGAAGGATCTTTGGGGATTTAGAGTCTCGCAGCTGGGACGTCCGACGGAGCCACTCATCGAGGAGATTACCTTAAATTTGATGCATGATGACAAGGAGAAGGGACTAGACGTAGTCATGCAGGAGCTACTTGGACGCTTGTGCGGCGAAACTCCACCGAGGTCAGGGGCCTCTACTTCCACCCGTTCGGGAGACGCGATGAACATGGAGAGGCTATTGTGTATGACGACACTACTAGAGAGACTATCGAGCCTATTCGTCTCTACCTCCAGGACCTAGAGAGCCTCTTTAGACACCTCGACACAGATAGGACCAACATCATGCTTAGCAATGCAAGCTTCAGGTTCAGTTGAGGGAGAAGGACAAGCTCTTCGTGGAGCAGGACGAGATCGTCAAGGATATGGAGGCCAGATTTGAGAGCCAAGACAAGAGGTTCAAGAATCAAGAGAAGAGAGTGCATGATAGAAATAAGAAGATATCAAGGACATGAGGGCCACGATAGAGCTCAAGGATCTTGAGCTAGAGACTCAGGAGGGAGTGATAGAGAGGCTACGCTCACAGAAGAGAGACCTTTGTGCGAAGATTGAGGCCTTGACCACCAATGTGGAGGAGTACAAGATAGCCATGGAGACGGCTGTACTTACTCTAGTGGACGAGGAGGTCGACATGGAGGAGTGGTGTTGACTACTCAGCTATCAATTTATTTATCATCCTTTCATTTATCGAGTCACGATGATCATCCAACATGTGGATGGCTTTGCTAGTGTGTTTATCTTTCCAAAACTTGTTGATTACGTTGTTTAAACTCTATGTTTATCTTATGCTTGTTTATTGGTGTTTGTTACTATGTGATGTATTGTGCATGTTAGCATCTATGGGTTATATCTCATTACTTATCCTTATTGAAACCATAGATGTCTCCCCGTCGTGCCAACCTCAACCAAAACAACAATAACAACAATGGCAATGAGATGCAGCAACTCATGACAACTCAAACTCAGTTGATGCAGATGATGACCTAGTTCATGGCAAATCAGAATCAAAACAACAACAACAACAACAACAACAACAACAACAAACAACAAAAACAACAACAACAATCCAAACAACCCACCAGCCTTCGATATGCTTACAAGGTTTTTGAGGTTGAGGCCTGCCAAGTTCTCGAGAACCACTGATCCCATGGTAGCCAATGACTGGTTATGTTCTGTGAACAAGGACTTGGTCACCGTGGGCTGCACTGATGAGTAAAATGTCAAATTTGCAGCACATCTGCTTGAAGGACCAGCAGCCACATGGTGGGATAATTTCCAGATCACCACTCCTATTGAGGATGTGACTTGGGATATTTTTGAGGATGGATTCCGCACTGCCCATATCTCATCAGGAGTGATGAGTTTGAAGAAGAAAGAATTCGACAATCTGAAGCAGCATCACCGCAGTGTGGCAGAATACAGTGAGGAGTTCAACAATCTGGCACGCTATGCACCGGATGAGGTTGATACTGATGCCAAGAGGAAGGAGAAATTCCTCGAAGGACTGAATGATGAGATGAACCTGCAACTATCTGTTGCATATGTCCCAACATATCAATCACTGTGTTACAAGGCCACCATCTTGGAAAGCAAGATGAACCAGGTTGAGAACAGGAAGAGGAAGCATCACTTTGATAAGCACAACTCGGGATCATCTCACAAGCATTCCCATGGTGATGATAGTGGAGGTTCTGGATCCCACAAGCATGGGAAGTATAACAGCCACCACAACAGTAATCGTCACCATGACAACAAGCACCACTGTAGTCATGACAATGATAGATACAAGAACCACAAGAGTGGACACAAGAGCCATCATAGTGGTAATGGCAATGGAAGTCATCCTGCTAAAAGGGACATTAGTCAGGTTGAGTGCTTCAAGTGTAAGAAAACTAGGCACTATGCAAATGAATACCCAGAAAAGAAGGCTGATGGAGCCAACAAGACAAACCCATTTCAGAAGGGTCAAGTGAACCACATCAATGTGGAGGAAATGTATGAGGAATATGATGTTGTGGCTGGTAAGTTCAAGCTTACTTATTTTCTAGCACTTGTTCTTTTTTATACCGGCGCATCGCATTCATTCATATCAAGAGCATTTGTTGATAAAAATGGACTCCCAACTGAAACTATTGTGTGTCCTATTAAAGTAAGCTCTCCCGATGGAGAGATGATAGTGAATTTTGGATGTCATGATCTAGTGATAGAATTTGGAAAGTATCAGTTTCTAGTTAGTCTAATAATCCTAGATTCCCAAGGATTGGATGTAATTTTGGGTATGGATTGGATGACTAAGTATGAAGGAGTAATTGATTGTGCCAATTGTACTGTTACACTCACAACCCCGGATAAGAAACAGATTAGGTTCAAGTCTAATTTTGAATCTAAAGGGGGTAAGCTAAATTCTCTTAAGGGGTTAGCATATACAGTGTACCAGTTGTGAAGTAGTACCCGGATGTGTTTCCGGAGGAATTGCCAGGAATGCCACCAGATAGAGATGTGGAGTTTCTGATTGACTTACTGCCAGGATCTAGACCAATAGCAAAGAGACCCTACAAGATGTCAGTTGATGAGTTGAAAGAACTCAAGAAACAACTTGGAGAATAGTTGGAGAAAGGATTTATCCAACAAAGTTCTACCTCTTGGGGTGCACCAGTTTTGTTTGTTGAGAAGAAGGATAGAAGTCAAAGGTTATGCATAGATTATCGTTCACTCAATGAGGTGACTATAAAGAACAAATACCCTTTGCCTAGAATCAATGATCTATTTGATCAACTAGAAGGAGACTATGTGTTCTCAAAGATTGATCTCTGACCAGGCTATTTTCAGCTAAAGATTATAGATCAAGACATACCTAAGACTGCCTTTACCACCAGGTATGGATTGTATGAGTATACCGTGATGTCATTTAGATTGACAAATGCACCAGCTTATTTCATGAACATGATGAACAAGGTGTTCATGGAGTTTCTTGACAAGTTTGTGGTCGTATTCATCGACGACATTTTGATCTATTCCAAGAGAAAAGAAGAGCATGAAGAACATTTGCGTTTGATACTTGAGAAGCTAAGGGAGCACAAGTTGTATGCCAAGTTTAGCAAGTGTGAATTCTGGTTGAATGAAGTTGGATTTCTCGGACATATTGTGTCGGGAGATGTTATAGCTATCGATCCCACAAAGGTGTCAGCTGTAACTGAGTGGGAATCTCCCAAGTTAGTTAAGGAAGTCTAGAGTTTCCTAGGCTTGGCAGGATACTATAGAAGTTTCATAGAGAATTTCTCAAAAGTAGCCAAGCCAATGACGGAGTTGCTTAAGAAAGAGAAGAATTTTGACTGGACTGAAGGATGTGAAATCAGTTTCCAAGAATTGAAGAAGAGACTAGTGTCCGCACTAGTCTTATGTCTGCCAGATTTGGAGAAAGATTTCTAAGTCTAGTGTGATGCATCTCACCAAGGATTGGGTGGAGTTTTGATGCAAGAAAGGAAATTTGTGTCTTATGCCTCGAGACAACTCAAAACTCATGAAGTGAATTATCCGACTCATGATTTAGAGTTAGCCTCTGTTGTCCATGCACTCAAAACATGGAGACATTATCTTTTGGGAAAACGTTGTGAAGTGTTCACGGATCACAAGAGTTTGAAATATATCTTCACTCAGAAGGAACTCAATATGAGACAAAGAAGATGGCTAGAGCTCATCAAGGACTATAACTTGAGTTTGCAGTACCATCCCGGTAAAGCAAATGTTGTAGCGGATTCTTTAAGTCGTAAGGTTTATGTGAATGGACTTACTAAAGGAGAATTGCCAGATGATCTATGTACCCAATTCAAAGATCTAAGATTGGAGATAGTGCTTGAAGGATATCTCATGTCATTGGATGTTCAACCCACATTGTTGGACAAGATCAAAGAAGCCCAAAAGTTGGACAAAGAAATAGAGGAGATTAAAAGTAAAATTAGTAAAGCGAAGGCTAAAGGATTCCATGAAGATGAACAGGGTACTTTATGGTATGGAAAACGTATCTGCATTCCACAAGATCCGGAGCTTCGGAAATTGATTATGCAAACAATTCACCATATTCTATTAATTCGGGTAACACCAAAATGTACATGGATGTGAAGGAAAGATTTTGGTGGAACAACCTCAAGAAAGATATCGCAGAACATATTGCATTGTGTGATGTGTGTAGTCGAGTGAAAGCGGAACATCAGAAACTGGCAGGCTTATTACAACCACTACCTATTCCTGATTGGAAGTGGGATAAGATTGATATGGATTTTATCACCGGACTGCCAAGGACTAGATCCGGATATGATTCTATTTGGGTTGTTGTGGATCGCCTAACTAAAGTGGCTCATTTCATACTCGTGAAGACTACCTATAAAAGTGCTAAGTTAGCTAAGATCTATATGAACAGGATTTTATGTCTGCATGGAGTACCCAAGAATATTGTGTCTGATAGAGGAACTCAGTTCACATCGCATTTCTGGCTACAATTGCATGAATCATTGGGAACAAGTTTAGAGTCAGCACAACTTTTCACCCCCTGACTGATGGCAGACGGGAAGGACCAATCAAAATTTGGAGGATATGTTGAGGGCATGTGCCCTAGACTATGGTGCTATTTGGGATGAAATTATGCCTTACGCAGAATTCTCTTACAATAACAGCTATCAAGCAAGCATTGAGATGGCACCGTTTGAATTTCTTTATGGAAGGAAGTGTACTACGCCATTGCTATGGAGTGGAATAGGAGAAAGAAATTTGTTTGGACCAGAACTGATCAAGGAAGCTGAAGAGAAAGTTAAATTGGTAAAGAACAGATTGAAGATAGCCCAGTCCCGACAGAAGAGCTACGCAGATCCAAAGCGTAGAGAAGTCACCTATGAGGTAGGTGATAGAGCTTATCTTAGAGTCTCACCACTTCGTGGTGTGAAGAGATTTTCAGTCAAAGGAAAATTGGCACCAAGGTATGTTGGACCATTCAAGATTCTGAGCCGCAAAGGAGAAGTGGCTTATGAGATAGAACTGCCAGAATCACTTTCTGCTGTTCACAATGTGTTTCATGTAAGTCAGTTGAAGAAGTGTCATTCGGAAATGGAAGAAACTTTATTGAAATACACTAGTTGGAGAGTGATCTCACTTATGAAGAGAAGCCTATCAAGATTCTCGAGACTACATAAAGGGTTACTCGTATTAAGACCATCAAATTCTGCAAAGTATAGTGGAATCATCATACCGACGAAGAAGCAACTTGGGAAAGAGAAGATGATCTTCGGAAAGACCACCCTCACCTATTTGCTAGCCAATCCGAATCTCGAGGGCGAGATTCATCTTAAGCGGGTTAGATTTGTAACAACCCAAATTTCATGAAATACAAAATCATGTCTTGCATTCATATCATCATAGCATGTTTGTCTTGCACCAAAATTTTCAAACCAAAACCCTATTTGAAACCATATTTAAACCCCACTTTATATTCATATATGGGGCATGGTTTTATATTTATTTTCAATAGACCAAAGTGTCTTTGAGTGAACAGATGTGTTTTACACACTTTTGAATGCAAGGTTCACCGTACAAAAATTTGGAAAAGGTTTGAATTCAAACAAGTTTGAATTAGGGTTTAAAACCATTCCTAAAAATCAAATTGGAAAAAGAAAGGTTAAAGAAAAAATAAAACAGAGCGCTACCTATTTAGCCCAATGCCAGAACCGGACCAACAGCCCACCCGGGGTTTCTCTCCCTCTGCCCCCTCTCTCACCCGCGCAAACCCAACCCCGCGCTCGCTGACCACTAGGCCCTTCTCCACGTCGTCATCGTCTCCCCCAAACCCCACGCGCAGACGACGCCGTCGCCGCCCGTTTCTCCCCTTCACTGCCACAAATGAATTCGCGTAAATACGCATTGATTGCTCGCGGCCGCCTCGGCCCCGGCTACTTAACCCCCTCTGCCTTGCGGACATTTCCCCTCACTCGCCACCACCTAAGCGCCCCCAGGATACCCTCAATCGAGCTTGCACCGCCGCGGACCCGAGAACCTCCGGCAAGTAATTATGGTGAGCACCATCCACCCTGTTCCCTCTGGTTCACCCTGTCATGCACACCATCCTCTAGCGCATCTAACCTTGCCTCTGGTTCGTCCTGTATTTTCCCAGGTCGTCGTCCCCGTCAAGCACCGCGAATACCCGAAGCTCCGTCCAACTCCGACGAGGGATTCCGATAATAATCGAGCACCCCTTGCCTTCAAGTTCAAACCCATATGTGCGTCGTGTCCTTGCGCATCCACTGATGTCGTTTTTTTGTCCTATGGTGACCTAGAACGTCGTCGTTGTCGTCTCTTCCAACCCGTGCCTGACACCAGTAAGATTTCCGATGAGCTTTCACGGCCGCTACAGCATGCGCCTGCCCAAGCCAGCTGCACCTTGAGCTTCCTCGCATCCACGCGACGCGGGTAAGCCACAGCATCACCCTAGCCCCCTCTAGGTTCACCGGAACATCAACGCCAGTAGCGCCGTTGCCGCCAGCGCCATCAGCGCCGCTCACGTATGGTCGCTTGGTCCAGGGCCGTTAGATCTAGATTGTGTGCTTTAGATTAGATCGTGAGTGAAGCGGTAAGTTTTGATCTGGTGCATTGGATCTGACTTGATCCAACGGCATGGAAACGTGATCCGCGCGAAATGGTATCAACCAATCAGATGCGTCCACGTGTGTAGAGGTCCCAACCTTCAATAAGGTAGAGATCCCTGTGTTTACAATGTTAGTCCCTGGATCAATAGCTAGCATCCACAGTTAAGATGTAATATCAAGGAACAAAGGTCATAATATAACTTTATAACCAGGAATAACATAATTTTATTACATCTTACATAGCTCATTTGGCTATTACATTACATTGCAGCAGAATATCTATAAGCATGGGGTCCTTCATCTTCAAAGTGCCACAGGCAAACATGTTGGTTGTAGACTTTGTAATCCTAATCAATCAATCTTCACTAAAATCAATCAAACCTGCAACATTACAAGTTACAGCCACAAGGGTCAATACATTTGAATTGTATTGGCAAGTTTCACTACTATGTCGAATATAAGTGGATCCTATCATTACATGCATATTTGGCTAGGTAGAGTTTTAGGCTCATTTGCAGAAAGCAATAATTTATCCTATCTTTTCAAAATGGTTTTGTTCCTTTTGTCAAATATTTCTGAACTCCTTGGTAAATCCCCAAGTGTTTCAAGTATTTGTCAAAATCTCTTGAGCTCCTTGGTAAATCCCCAAGTGCTTCAAGTTTTTATCAAAATCCCTTGAGCTCCTTGGTAAAACCCCAAGTGCTTCAAGTTTTTATCAAAAATCTCTTGAGCTCCTTGGTACACCCCAAGTACTTCAAGTTTTTATCCAAATCTCTTGAGCTCCTTGGTAAAACCCCAAGTGCTTCAAGTCTTTTGTTGTCACTTTAACGTTTTTTCTTTTTGAAATTGGAATGTCGAGATTTCCCATAGCTTCAAGCTTTAGTTGCTAGGTATTGTCCATAACCGGGGACACGGCTAAGTACTTAGATTTTATTATCTTCTGCAGAAGTTGTACACTTTACCCACATGACACAATCCCATCTTGTTGCCACCAGCGGCCGCTGGATAGGTACTCACCAAGATGGAGTCTTGTGATTGAGAATGTGACGAAGTCTTTCCAGAGGGTCCTCCCATACACCATTGCTAGCTTGTCTTCAGGCACCCATGTAGGGTTTCGAGTTCCCTCATTTTCAGTAACCTGAAGACAATGCATGGGTCTTCCCAATGTAGTTGACTAAGCCAGAGCCATATGTAGCATGTGGCTGTACACGAAAGCCACGGTTGGAGAAACATGTTCAATCTCTAAGTCCCTGGGTGGTTTTCTTTTGGTGCACAACACAAAGAGATTGCCATCGACATGGTTCCTTTTGTTGCCACCTTTTCCAAAACTTGAGTATCCTTGTCCACCCAGGTGGTTCATTGAGTACTTGTTTTATTATATAAAACACAAGTCTTTTCTCAACTTTATAAAATCTCAACATGTATCTCTTCTCAAAATATGTTGCATGGCTAAGCATTTTACAACTACATTGTTTTCACTAAGGAATATATAAGATATCCTATTAGGATTTAGCATATCATAAGTAGGTTAATTCTCAAAACTTGGTGTTTAGGGTCAGTAGGTTTGAATCAAAACATTTGCCAAATGTTTTTCTTAAAAAAATCCTTTTCATAACAAAATCAATATTCTTATTTGGTTAGAAATAGGCTAATTCAAGTTTTTATTCCTAATCTTCACAAAATACATTTTTAAAACCATGGGTTGGTTCCTAGGGTCAGTAGGTTCACCATAAACTAATTTGCAAATATTTCATCCTTAAAAACATTTTGGAAATTTTTTTATAACCTAAATAAGCATACAAATGTTTCTGCAAAAACAAATAATCTAACAGAAACTTTTTACTAAACAAATTGCATGGTTGGCTAGGGCTTGTTCCACTGATTCCATTGATATAAAGTTTGCAAATTTTGGACGTGTGGATCAAAAGTTACAAGGGTTTCAAATTTGCAAATCAATCTGATTTCAAATTCTGTTTTAGAACAAAGACTGGCCACGCATCGCGTTTTTATTGGGCGGTACCGGTTCGCGCGGATCGCGCAACTACAGCCGTTGGATCTAAGTGGGACGGTGCGGTTCAGATTTGCCCGTACCTCTTCGTTTAATGAATCTATCGAGACCGCCAGATGGAAATCTAACGGTGCGGGTTGATTTGACCAAACACGAGCGGCGCCGACGGTGGCTGGCGGCGGCACACGGTCAGGCGGTGGCGCTACGGAAGCTACAGGAAGCAAAGAAGAAGGTGAGGGTGCTTACAGTGATCGTGGTGACGCTCTGATGCTCAAGGTACGGTCAGCTCGTCGAGGGGCACTCTGGTTCTAGCGGGATTTCTTGCCGGAGTGGGGGACGGCGTCGGGCGGCTCTGGTCATTGTCGGGGGCGACGCTGTGGTTCACTCCGAGGCAAAACGAGGACACGGTTAGATGCAGTCGAGTGTGGCGAGTGCAAGAGCATGAATGAGAGGGCGTGGGGCGGTCTGTCTTACCAGGGGGAGGTCGCTGGAGAAGTAGCAGACGCGGTGGTGCTCAGAGGTGGTCGGAGTCGACGGTCTGGGGCGCCTGCAAGTGAACGGAGGGCACAGGGAGAAGCGCCTAGGTCTGGGGAATGTGCCCGTGTTCTTGGGGAGGCAAGGGGTGGCGTAGAGTCGCCGGAATTGGCTGGGGACGGTGGTCGTAGCAGTGGCGGTGCGACTTCGATTAAGGGTAGCCTGGTGGCTCTCGTGCAACGGTGTTTGAGGGGAAAAGAGGAGAAGGCACAGGCGATTAAAAGGACGCATTTGCAGAGCGGAATCACTGTGGCGTTACGGCGAATTAACGCGAGCATTCAACGGCAGGAACGGCCGGGCGTGGTCAGCGGCGGGTGGAAACGACGAACATGAGAGGTGGGACCTTGCTGTCAGCGAGAAAGGGAGTGAGGGGAAAGGGTCCACTGGTCAGTCGCTCTGTGGGTGCGGGTTCAGGTGAAAAATGATTCGCGCGTGGGGAGTAGTTGGGTTGGTACTGGGCTTGTTGGGATGGACCAGTTGGGCTACGTCTGACTCTATTTTTTTCTTTCTAATTGCTTTATCTTTTTCTATTTCTATTTTCTGTTTTGAAATTCAAACAACAAAACAAACAATCAAATCAATTCAAACATTCACCACACTTGCATTGAGTTTTTGGTTCTGTTTAACAACATAAACCAAAGTCCCAAAAACAAAAAAAATAATAATTTTATTTTAGGGTCCATTAATAATTAAATAAATAGACCTTTGTTATTAAATCAAATAGATTTTGATTTATTCAAAACTCCATTTTGAAATCTAAATAAAATCAAAACAAAATCAGTAGGTTTTATTTGAAAATAAAGAATACTTGGAATACTTGTTTTAGAATAAATAAATAAGTTTTAATTAAAATAGTAAAACCTTTATTTCTAATAAACTTGGATATTGAATCCTTATTAATTTTTTTTAAATAAACCTTTACTAATTTTTATCAAATAGAAATATTTTATTTCAAAGGCTTGGCCAAGTTTTAATTTGGCTCTATAAAGTAATCCTTATTTATATTTCTATATTTTCATTTAAAAACCAAATCTTTTATTAAAAGATTCAAAAATAGTAATTCCAAATATTTTTATTTTCCTTTATTAAATGTTTATCCTTTTTAAATCCCTTTAGGATTTATCTTGATCAAAATAGGTTTGAAGGTTCCCATTTGAATTCAAAAAGTTTCTTCTCACCCTGAAAATCAACAAAGTTTTATTTTTATTCATTTATTTTTCACATTACAAGATTTGGAAAATCTTGGGATGTGACAGGCTACCACCCTTAAAATAAATCTCGTCCCGAGATTTGGGAAGGCTAGGGTTACAAGTAGGCTCAAAACATGTAGGGTACTACCACCCTTAAAAATTTCCAAACTAAATTACATATTGGCTTGCTTGGGATCCTGGGGAAACTTCTCTAGGCAAACATCTGCATGGTGTCCTTTGTTTCCACACTTGACACATGTGACAAGGCTGAGATCCTTCATAGGCTTGTTTATCTTGTTCTTCATCTTTTTTGGACAGTTGCTTGCATAATGTCCTGGGTTTTTGCAATTGAAACATATGATAAGTTTGAGTTCTTCACGTGTCTCTTGTGGACAAGTTGTTGCATAATGGCCTAGCTCTTTGCAATTGTTGCACCATACTTGACCAATCTCTTTATACTTCTGTTTCTCTAGACATTCACTGGAATAGTGTCCCATTTCTTTACAATGATGACATTGCACATGGCTTTTGTCCTTCTTTTTCTTTTTGGGCTTCTCCAAAGCTTGGAGTGCATCTAGTTCATGTTGTTCATATGTTATCTGGTAGGTAGGAATGTCTACATGTTTCTTGGACCTTCTATTGCTCTTTGGAAAATTCATATGCCTCTTCTTTGGTCCTTTGAATTGGGTTGTATTGCATGGAGGTATAAGTGGAGCTTTTCCTTTGTCATCATTCTTCTTGGTAGATTTGGATCCTTCTTGATAGTTTGCAATGATTTGTTGCACTCCACCTTGTTTCCTTTGTTCAACTATGGAATAGATGGGGCATTGGATTGGGACATGGTTATTTCCTTCACATAGGTAGCAAGTAGCTTGAGAGGTGGGACATTGGCCAACAGGATGTTTCTCTTCGCAGTTAGGGCATTGATCTCCATGCTCCTTAGAAGTGTGATCCTTGTCTCCACAAATATTGCAAGCTTTGGTTCCTTTTAGAATAACATCTTTGACATCCTTGGAAAAGTTGCTTTCCATGTTGAGCATTTGGTCTGTCACCTTATGCAACATTTGGGCTTGGTCTTCAAAAAATCCTTGCAGGGTTGGATCTTCCCCACTGGTGTTGGCTATGAACTGAGCTGTCATTTGGTTCAACTGGTTTTGGGTTGCTATGAGTTCCTCCATGTTGTCCTCTTGGTTGGTGTTGTTGTCATCAACCTTGATGTTGGAGTCTCTTGGAGTAGTCATCTGTTTGGATTGAATTGAGATTAGAATAGGCAAAATATCTCTAAGGTAATAATTCTAATTACACACATCACAATTCTCAAGCAATGTGCAAGCAAACGCAACAAACACTTCACTCAAACAACAAAGTTCAAGCACATTTTTAGGAAACCAAAAATATTTTTTTGTTACACCACATAAGTTGGTGTGTTTGACTTAACTAAAATATGGTAGTCCATCTATATGGTTCACTTGTGATCTTTCCATCCTTCTTGGTTGATTCTTTTTGCATGAAATCATGGTTTCCTTAGGAAAAATCCTTGGTCACAAAAACTTCAAAGGTGAGGATGGCTCATTCTAAGTTGTTTTTCCTTAGTCTCCAAATCTTGAGCAAGATTTCTTATCTCACTTGTCCTTAGTGATATCCAAAGTTGAAGTCCTTGGTGAATATGCTGAAGATGTTGAAGTCATTAGAGTTGAAGAAGTTGAAGTCATTAGAGCTGAAGATGTTGAAGTCATTAGAGTTGAAGATGTCCTTTGCACATGGTGAAGTCCTTGGCCATGGGGTAGGTTTTTTCATTAAGTTGAAATAGAAGAGATGTAGAGTTGAAACCAAAATGGTTGAGGAAAGAGTTTACAAGATGGTTTGTAAATAAGTTTTGGAACAAATACAACTCCTATTTTTTCTATGGATTTTTGTCCAATCCTAGGGTTACAAATCCTACAGGCAACACAATGCTCTGATACCATCTGTAGAGGTCCCAACCTTCAATAAGGTAGAGATCCCTGTGTTTACAATGCTAGTCCCTGGATTAATAGCTAGCATCCACAGTTAAGATGTAATATCAAGGAACAAAGGTCATAATATAACTTTATAACCAGGAATAACATAATTTTATTACATCTTACATAGCTCATTTGGCTATTACATTACATTGCAACAGAATATCTATAAGCATGGGGTCCTTCATCTTCAAAGTGCCACAGGCAAACATGTTGGTTGTAGACTTTGTAATCCTAATCAATCAATCTTCACTAAAATCAATCAAACCTGCAACATTACAAGTTACAGCCACAAGGGTCAATACATTTGAATTGTATTGGCAAGTTTCACTACTATGTCGAATATAAGTGGATCCTATCATTACATGCATATTTGGCTAGGTAGAGTTTTAGGCTCATTTGCAGAAAGCAATAATTTATCCTATCTTTTCAAAATGGTTTTGTTCCTTTTATCAAATCTTTCTGAACTCCTTGGTAAATCCCCAAGTGTTTCAAGTCTTTGTCAAAATCTCTTGAGCTCCTTGGTAAATTACCAAGTGCTTCAAGTTTTTATAAAAATACCTTGAGCTCCTTGGTAAAACCCCAAGTGCTTCAAGTTTTTATCAAAAATCTCTTGAGCTCCTTGGTACACCCCAAGTACTTCAAGTTTTTATCCAAATCTCTTGAGATCCTTGGTAAAACCCCAAGTGCTTCAAGTATTTTGTTGTCACTTTAAAGTTTTTCTTTTTGAAATTGGAATGTCGAGATTTCCCATAGCTTCAAGCTTTAGTTGCTCAGTATTGTCCAGAACCGGGGACACGGCTAAGTACTTAGATTTTATTATCTTCTGCAGAAGTTGTACACTTTACCCACATGACACAATCCCATCTTGTTGCCACCAGTGGCCGCTGGATAGGTACTCACCAAGATGGAGTACTGGCAGATTGAGAATGTGACGAAGTCTTTCCAGAGGGTCCTCCCATACACCATTGCTAGCTTGTCTTCAGGCACCCATGTAGGGTTTCGAGTTCCCTCATTTTCAGTAACCTGAAGACAATGCATGGGTCTTCCCAATGTAGTTGACTAAGCCAGAGCCATATGTAGCATGTGGCTGTACACGAAAGCCACGGTTGGAGAAACATGTTCAATCTCTAAGTCCCTGGGTGGTTTTCTTTTGGTGCACAACACAAAGAGATTGCCATCGACATGGTTCCTTTTGTTGCCACCTTTTCCAAAACTTGAGTATCCTTGTCCACCCAGGTGGTTCATTGAGTACTTGTTTTATTATATAAAACACAAGTCTTTTCTCAACTTTATAAAATCTCAACATGTATCTCTTCTCAAAATATGTTGCATGGCTAAGCATTTTACAACTACATTGTTTTCACTAAGGAATATATAAGATATCCTATTAGGATTTAGCATAGCATAAGTATAGAAATTCTTTTCATGCATGTTTCAAAATCCACTAAGTATAATTAAAATAGTAGGACTTTAGATGATAGTGTCACTTGCCTTTTTGGTAGGGAATGTTGGTTCACTTCTTGATCTTGCTAGTTTCACACTTTTCTAACTTCACTACAAATCAATCAAGCAAACACAATATCAACTAGCATTCCAACCAATAATCAATCAAACAAATCACACACATAAAATAATAAGATCTAAGTCATGCATGCAAGCATGCAAAAGACAGTTTTATTTGCCAAGGTGGTCTCTACTAGGCTCTACACATTGTAAAGTCCAAAGTGGTCATTTTCCAAAGTGGCAAAGTCATTTGCAAAAAGGTTTTATCCATAAATCATTTTTAAATCCAATCATTATTTTATGTGGTGGAAAATGTTTTTATCAAAGCAAAAACTTTATGTATTTCACCAAATAAGTTGTTAATTCTCAAAACTTGGTGTTTAGGGTCAGTAGGTTTGAATCAAAACATTTGCCAAAGGTTTTTCTTAAAAAAAATCCTTTTCATCACAAAATCAATATTCTTATTTGGTTAGAAATAGGCTAATTCAATTTTCATTCCTAATCTTCACAAAATACATTTTTAAAACCATGGGTTGGTTCCTAGGGTCAGTAGGTTCACCACAAACTAATTTGCAAAGATTTCATCCTTAAAAACATTTTGGAATAATTTTTATAACCTAAACAAGCATACAAATGTTTCTACAAAAACAAACAATCTAACAGAAACTTTTTACTAAACAAATTGCATGGTTGGCTAGGGCTTGTTCCACTGATTCCATTGATATAAAGTTTGCAAATTTTGGACCTGTGGATCAAAACTTACAAGGGTTTCAAATTTGCAAATCAATCTGATTTCAAATTCTGTTTTAGAACAAAGACTGGCCACGCGTTGTGTTTTTATTGGGCGGTACCGGTTCGCGCGGATCGCGCAACTACAGCCGTTGGATCTAAGTGGGACGGTGCGGTTCAGATTTGCCCGTACCTCTTCGTTTAATGAATCTATCGAGACCGCCAGATGGAAATCTAACGGTGCGGGTTGATTTGACCAAACACGAGCGGCGCCGACGGTGGCTGGCGGTGGCGCACGGTCAGGCGGTGGCGCTACGGCAGCTACAGGAAGCAAAGAAGAAGGTGAGGGTGCTTACAGTGATCGCGGTGACGCTCTGATGCTCAAGGTACGGTCAGCTCGTCGAGGGGCGCTCTGGTTCTAGCGGGATTTCTCGTCGGAGTGGGGGACGGTGTCGGGCTGCTCTGGTTGTTGTCGGGGGCGATGCTGTGGTTCACTCCGAGGCAAAACGAGGACACGGTTAGATGCAGTCGAGTGTGGCGAGTGCAAGAGCATGAACGAGAGGGCGTGGGGCGGTCTGTCTTACCAGGGGGAGGTCGCCGGAGAAGTAGCAGACGCGGTGGTGCTCAGAGGTGGCCGGAGTCGACGCTCTGGGGCGCCCGCAAGTGAACGGAGGGCATAGGGAGAAGCTCCTAGGTCTTGGGAATGTGCCCGCGTGCTTGGGGACGCAAGGGGTGGCGTAGAGTCGCCGGAATTGGCTGGGGACGGTGGTCGGAGCAGTGGCGGTGAGACTTCGATTAAGGGCAGCCTGGTGGCTCTCGTGCAACGGTGTTTGAGGGGAAAAGAGGAGAAGGCACAGGCGATTAAAAGGACGCATTTGCAGAGCGGAATCACTGCAGCGTTACGGCGAATTAACGCGAGCATTCAACGGCAGGAACGGCCGGGCGTGGTCAGCGGCGGGTGGAAACGACGAACATGAGAGGTGGGACCTTGCTGTCAGCGAGAAAGGGAGTGAGGGGAAAGGGTCCACTGGTCAGTCGCTCTGTGGGTGCGCGTTCAGGTGAAAAACGATTCGCGCGTGGGGAGTAGCTGGGCTGGTACTGGGCTTGTTGGGCTGGACCAGTTGGGCTGCGTCTGACTCTATTTTTTTCTTTCTAATTGCTTTATCTTTTTCTATTTCTATTTTCTGTTTTAAAATTCAAACAACAAAACAAACAATCAAATCAATTCAAACAATCACCACACTTGTATTGAGTTTTTGGTTCTGTTTAACAACATAAACCAAAGTCCCAAAAACAAACAAAAAATATTTTTATTTTAGGGTCCATTAATAATTAAATAAATACACCTTTGTTATTAAATCAAATAGATTTTGATTTATTCAAAACTCCATTTTGAAATCTAAATAAAATCAAAAACAAATCAGTAGGTTTTATTTGAAAATAAAGAATACTTGGAAAACTTGTTCTAGAATAAATAAATAAGTTTTAATTAAAATAGTAAAACCTTTATTTTTAATAAACTTGGATATTGAATCCTTATTAATTTTTTTTAAATAAACCTTTACTAATTTTTATCAAATAGAAATATTTTATTTCAAAGGTTTGGCCAAGTTTTAATTTGGTTCTATAAAGTAATCCTTATTTATATTTCTATCTTTTCATTTAAAAACCAAATCTTTTATTAAAAGATTCAAAAATAGTAATTCCAAATATTTTTATTTTCCTTTATTAAATGTTTATCCTTTTTAAATCCCTTTAGGATTTATCTTGATCAAAATAGGTTTGAAGGTTCCCATTTGAATTCAAAAAGTTTCTTCTCACCCTGAAAATCAACAAAGTTTTATTTTTATTCATTTATTTTTCACATTACAAGATTTGGAAAATCTTGGGATGTGACAACGTGTCTGGTTGTTTGATTTAAAATCTGTTTTTGAATCTATTAGGGATTTAAACTTTTAAAATTCATATCTTTAATTCTATTTGTCCAAAATTGGCAAATAATATATCATTGGATTCAGAAAATTAAGCCCTACACTTTTGTGGCCTTGAATTAGTATTTTGTTTCTGAAAAATAGGATTATTTGCAAAACCAATTATAGGCTTATTTTGACTATATAAAATGTTTTAAAAATTGTTTTAGAGTGAAACTTGTTTTATTTGAACCTTGGGAAGTTTACTTTGTGTTCAGTACTGTTTGGTTTGATTTTTTTAGTATAGAAAATCATCCCATTGCATTTGCATGCATTCATATATATTTTTGTTTGAATATTTGAATGTGAATTTGGTGTTATGATTTTATGTGCAGATTTTGGTGATAGTGGTGATTATGATTGTGAGGACTGTTGCTACTCTCCCAACTATCAAGGCAAGTGGTGCTTCATATATTTTTGTCCTATTATTTTGACTATACACTAGTGTTATTTTGAGTAGGAATTGCATGGAATTTTGTAAGTATATATATACAATGCTATGCCTTGGGAAATCCTAGTAGTTGTAGTCTTAGTAGATTTTTCCCTAAGTTAAGAAAACTTGCTATGTTATCATGCTTAGCCTAGCTAGTAGAAAAAAAGGGTGGATATTCATGCTATGAAATATTGCTAAGACTATGACTTGTGTTTTGATTAATAAAACAACTAAGTGAATGAATCACCTCGGTGGAATGGTATGGTTGGTTTATGTTGAGTGGTTATACAAGGCCCATGTCTAAGGTTTACCTTGTGTATCACACTTGTGGATTGCCACCCAGGAACAAAGGGATTTGAGATGTTTAGTGTTGAGAAGATTATAGTGCAACCACATGGCATATGGGCTCTGCCTTGACCAAATAGGTTGCGAGAACTTAGCCAGATGGACAGTTGGTGGTAGGGTGATCGGATGGAACGCGTCCATGGTGGTCTAAGGGAATGCTTCTGAAAAGTCTCATCTCGGTGCATGTCGAGTCTTGTGGGGAAAGTGCACCACCTCTCGAGAGGGTAAAACCTAAGTACTTAGCTGTGTCCCCGGCAATAGACAATTTGAGCATCAAAGACATTGAAGCAATCAAGGATCTCCTCATCCCAATTTCTAAGTTAAAAACTTGTGGTTGAACAAGGGTAAAGGTTCACCAATGTCTATTGGTGGTTCCTTGGCAGTTTTGACAAACAAAAACTTAGTGTTTTTCAACTAATAAGGAAAACCTTATTTTGATCAAAGCAAGCCTAATCTACACTTAGCCAAATTCATATAAATGTTAGATACTACTATTCTACTATGGTATTACTTGCCAATACAATTCCAAATGTATTGACCCACTGTGGCTGTAACTTATGATGTTGCAGGTTACTCTGATGGAGATTAGGGTTGTGAGTCTACACTCAACATGTTTGCCTGTGGCACATGAAGATGAAGACTTATAGTCATTTACTTTATGTTGTGAACTCTATGTACTAGCCTTGGGCTATTGAGTTGTAAAGACTATGTTATTTCTGGAATGACGATGTAATAATGACCTTTGTATCTATGTACTTCATCTTAAACTGTGGATGCTAGCATTTGATCTAGGGCCTAGCATTGCAATCACAGGGGCCTTTACCTTTAAAAGGTGGGGTCTTACATTTAGAATGCAAAAATACCTTTTCTATCCCTGCTCCGGAAACAAGAACCTAAGGAGCACTGCAATAATAGAGGAATATAGGTGGTAATTTTGCATTCTCCCATGTGCATCACCGTATTGACATGGTTCCCTGCCCTTCTTCAATAAGTATTTACCTACCCGCCCACTCTAGCCTTACACTGACTTTGTGGACCCACAATGCAAGTGACCCGCATGTTAGTGACCCAGAATTACGGGAAGTAGAGATTCCCATCATTTGCAGTTCAAAATTTGAACATTTTTGCTAAACCGAGATAAACTCGTTAAACTCGACGAAACTGGCACGAAAACATGAAAAAATTACGAAACTTGGGCATTATTTATCAAACAATTCATACTTTGTGATAAAATCGGTGAGACTTTCAACCATACACTACAAGAAATGTTTCCTTCCGCAACGACTTGGCCCGTTGGTCATAGAAGAAGGCGCGTCTTCCGGGACAAAATCCTTGGCTCGACCATGGCCGATGGAAAACTTTGTTTTTTCGGTTTCGTTCCCCTCTACTATGACGAAACCGCTAAAACATGGACGAATCTCGACGGGCGCGTGGCAGAACCAAGATTTATGGTTCCTCGGGCAATGTTGACTCGCCGAAGTATTTTTAGGCGTGTGGGTCCCGGACGTCAGTGACTCTAGCAGACCATACTTTTTGGTCGCGCCTCCCTAATTTAAACTCGAATACGTTGTTTTATGCCTATTCCGTTTAGTCAGGCTGCTGGGTCCCACATGTCTGCCTCACATTAGAGGAATCGTGTGTATGATGGAATTATTTCCTTCCCTGTTCTGAATTTGGTAGAGTTTCTTGATGCATCTACAGTTTAATCAGGCTGCTAGGTCCCACATGTCATCCTCACACTAATGTGTGCATGATGGATTTTTTCGTTGGCTCGTGCCTCCCTGATTTGAACTCAATAACGTTGCTCGATCTATGTGCCGTTATTCAAGATGATGGGTCCCACATGTCAGCCTCTCATTAGAAGAATCATGTGTATCATCGAATTTTTTTCCTTTGCTCCCGCTACCCTGTTCCGAACTTGATAGTGCTTATAGATGCATCTACCATTTAATCATGCAGATGGGTCCCACATGTCATCCACATTATAAGAAATGTGTGCATGATGGATTTTTTCTTGGCTCGTGCATCCCTGATTTGAACTCGATAACGTTGCTCGATCTATCTACCGTTAATGAAGTTGTTGGGTCCCACATGTCAGCCTCTCATTAGAAGAATCATGTGTATGATGGAATTTTTTTCCTTCTCTCCCGCTACCCTGTTTCGAAGTTGATAGCATTTATCGATGCATCTGTCATTTAATCAGGCTGCTAGGTCCCACATGTCATCCTCACATTAGAATAAACATGTGCATGATGGATTTTTTCCTTGGCTCGTGCCTCCCTGATTTTAACTCGATAACGTTGCTCGATCTATCTTCCGTTAATCACGCTTATGGGTCTCACATGTCAGCCTCTCATTAAAAGAATCTTGTGTATGATGGATTTTTCCTTCTCTCCTGCTACCATATTCCGAACTTGATAGCACTGCTAGATGCATCTACCGTTTAATCACGCAACTGGGCCCCACATGTCATCCTCTCATTAGAAGAAATATGTGTATGATGGATTTTTTCCCTCGGTCACGCCTCCGCGTTAACTTGATAGCATTTCTCGGCGAATCTACCGTTTGGTCATGCAGCTTAGTCCCACATGTCAGCATATCATTAGAATAAACATGTGCATGTTGGACTTTTCTCGCTCGCGCCTCCCTGTTTCGAACTTGGCAAGGTTGCTCGATGTAGCACCTATATAAGGTCTCGCTAGTGGGTCCTACATATCAGCCTCTCTATAGATGCATCTACCGTTTAATCATGCAGCGGTGTCGTGGGAATGACCATGGCAGTTGCTGCAATCGGCAGCGAGTAGTAGAACATGGGGCAAGGGCGGCCAGCCATCTGCGGTGCGAGATGAGGGCTGAGACACAAGGGTTTACCCAGGTTCGGCCCCCCGAAGGGTAAAGACCTACTCCTGCTAGATTGTATTATGGTGAGAGTACAATTGGGCGAGCTCGGCGACTAGGCGGCGAGTCGCTAGGGTGTATGATGGAACGTATCCTCTATGCGTCCTCCAGGGAGGTTTATATAGACTCACCTCCCTAGGGTTTATAGATCTCAACCGAATTAGTTAAGGATTCGGAGATTCTATGACCTAGTCCGACTAGGCCTAGCTACGCTTCTGGGCCTTCAGCTTCCAGTCGCTTGAGTCCACGCCAAGTCTTCATCCAGTCGTCGTATTGCAGGCCCACTCGCTGACGCTTGGGCCAGTAGGAAACGTCCTGCTGGGTATACCCCGATAGGCATATCCCCATCAGTAGTCCCCGAGGCCGTCGCCGATTTGTCGCAGGCGTTTGCTGGCAGTCGGAGTATGCGGGTCCAATGCGGACGTCCAGTCGAATCGGCAGCGGACTCCTGAACAAAGGGAAGAACTAGTCATTTCAGTCGCAATAACGACGACCAATCGTGTCGCAGCTCGAAGTGCCCTCGAAGTGCCTGACGAAAGCCTCTCGCATCTCCTCCCAGGAGTCGATGCTATCTGCGGGAAGGGTGTTAATCCACTTCCTGCACGCCCCCTCCATCATCAGGGGGAGGTAGCGGGCGGCTAGTAGGTCGGTGTGGCCTGCGATCCCCATCGCCATGAGGTAGGTATCCAGCCACACGGAGGGGTCATACGAGGGGTCGTACTTCTCTATTTCCTTCGGCGCTTTGAAGTTCGCCGGGTATCTTTCGCCTTGGATCATAGGTCCGAAGCATTGGGGCCCGATGCGGCTCAGTGACCCCCTCGGTTCACCGTCGCGGCAGTTGGTGAGGGTGTGCCGCAGGTCGTCAGGATGGCGTGCGCGCCAGCTCTGGTTGTTGATGATGTGGGTGCGGGCGTCGATGGGTTGTCCGTTGGTGGCGACGAAGTTGGTCGCCGGCCTGGGGTCGTTGGTGGAGAGTGCCATGTTCGCGGGTCGGTGTTGGAGCTGTAGGGGTTCAGGTGGTGGGCAGTTGAGAGTGTTCGCCGCCATGGGGCGGCCGCTTGAGGCCGCTCTACTGCCCGATGAACGCGAGTACATCCAACCCTGTGAGTCGACGCCTGCGTTTTGTTGCTCGACCGCTTTGGCAAGAAGAGCCTTGGCGTATTGGATCTACAGGGAGCCTTCACCAGTGGCTGCGATGTTCTCGACTGCTGATCGACCCGCGACGAGGTTGTCCATTGGGGTGGAGAACAACAGGAGGCCGTTCGCGTCTCGCTCCCGTGAGGAGACCACGATCCTTGGCTGGCCCCTGGGGGGTGCGCGGTTGGTTGGTGGCGGGGCGCCATTGGCCGTTGCTCCTGGTGGGGGGCCGAGTGCTTCCTCCTGGCGGTGTGTTCTCGCCGATCGCGCACTCGGCCGCGTGGGCCGGGTCGTTCTCGTCGTCGAAATTTAGGGCGCGCCCCTGGACGGTGGGGTTCAGGCGCGACCTGATTCGGAGTTGGTGGTAGCGCGACAGCTCCTGCGCTGTCACCTGCTCGAGGTGAAATTTTTCGTGCTCGGCTTGTTCCTTGCGGACTGCCTCCGCCAGCTTTAGGCGGAGTTCTTCGACCTCCGTCGCTGTCGCGTTTGGAGGGATCGGCATGGAGAATGGATCTTCCGGCGGGTCAGCGCCAGTTGCCATGTAGGTCGCGGCGTGGCGACCGGTTCCGTCGCGGAGGTCGGCGGAGTTCTCCGACCCGGAATCAAAGTCGAAGATCCCGAGGATAGAGGGATCCTCGAAGGCTCCGACGTTGGAGACCTGCGTGATGGAGCCCGCGGGTGGCGCGGCGATAATGGATCCGACGAGTGACGCCGGGGTCACCGAATCGGCGTCATCGTTGAGGGCCGCGTCTTTCGCGGCTGCGGTGGTTTCGGCCATGTTGCTGTGGGCCGAGTCATACTCGGAGGCGAGGCGGTGGATCGTGTGGACCTGGATCTCAGAGAGCCGGTCGCGTGGAGGTGACTCGTGGATGCGATCTGAGTCCTCCGAGATGATGACGTCGGTGAGGCCGACGAAGAGGCTGATCGTGTCGACTGGCAGGATCATGCAATGCGTGACGGGTCGCGCCGCCGGGACATAGCTGCTCGGCAAGATCTGGAGCATCTCGCCGACCGCGATCATGCGGCCGGTGGCGATCGACTCGTTGATGGGCAGATTGGATCTCGTCGTAGAACACCGGCCTGACCGGCCAGGCCCCACGGTGGGCGCCACTGTCGTGGGAATGACCACGGCAGATGCTGCAATCGGCAGCGAGTAGTAGAACATGGGGCAAGGGCGGCCAGCCATCTGCGGTGCGAGATGAGGGCTGAGACACAAGGGTTTACCCAGGTTCGGCCCCCTGGAGGGTAAAGACCTACTCCTGCTAGATTGTATTATGGTGAGAGTACAATGGGGCGAGCTCGGCGGCTAGGCGGCGAGTCGCTAGGGTGTATGATGGAACGTATCCTCTATGCGTCCTCCAGGGAGGTTTATATAGACTCACCTCCCTAGGGTTTACAGATCTCAACCGAATTAGTTAAGGATTCAGAGATTCTATGACCTAGTCTGACTGGGCCTAGCTACGCTTCTGGGTCTTTAGCTTCCAGTCGCTTGAGTCCACGCCAGGTCTTGATCCAGTCGCCGTCTTGCAGGCCCACTCGCTGACGCTTGGCCAGTAGGAAATGTCCTGCTGGGTATACCCCAGTAGGCATATCCCCATCAAGCGGGGCCACACATGTCATCCTCACATTAGAAGAAACGTGTGAATGATGGATTTTTTCCTTGGCTCGTGTCTTCATCTTAATTTGATAGCATTGCTCGATGCATCAGCCGTTTATTTAGGCTAGTGGGTCCCTTATGTTAGCCTCACATTAGAACAATCTGAAGGGTCTCGCAGCATAGTAAATCAAAAAAATTCCTACGAATGCGAACATGAAAGCCAAGATCTAATCTAGGAGATGTAATCAACGAGAGAGATTGATGAGATCTTCATACCCTTGAAGAAATCACACAGCGGAAACGTTCAACAGAACGTGGTTGACGTAGTCGTACTCGCCGTCTCCTCCTCGCGATTCGATCCGATCCTACACAGCAAGTGGCGACGCCTCCGAGAGATGCACACGTACGATGCAGCGACGTCTCCTCCTTTTCTAGGTCCAGCAAGTATGGTGCAGAGATATATTGTATCTGCAGCACGACGGTGTGGTGCTTATGGTGGAGAGTTTCTACGGCAGGGCTTCGCCTACGCGCATTCGAGAGAGAGAGAGAGAGAGGTGGAGGGGCAGCAGTTGGACGGCGGCTAGGGTTGGAGTGGGGGGAGGCTGCGCCCCTGCCCTCCTTATATAGGGGGCTGGCCGGCCCCCTTGACCCCTCCTCCAATCCCTAGGGCGGCGGCCCAACGGGTGGAGTGGGGGGCAAGTCATCCCCCCCTCTTCTAGAAGGTTCCCTTAGGGTTTCCCCTAAGGGATGGCCGGCTGGGCCTTAGTGCCCTTGTGCCCCTGGCCCAAAGTGGCCAGGGCACTTCCCCTTAGGCCCACGCGGGCCTCCGACAAGTGGGTCCACATTGGTCCCACTCCGGAACCTTTTAGAACCTTCCGGTACAATATAGATAAACTCCGAAACGATTCTGAAATCCAAAAAATGCTTTGCTTTATTTGAATCTTATTCTCCAGACCATTCCGGAACATCTCGTGATGTCCTATGGTCTCATCCGAGACTCCGAACAAAAAACTCATAAACTAATTATCCATTCTATCCTAGCGTCGATGCACGTTAAGTGTGTGACCCTACGGGTTCGAGAATATGCAGACATGATCTTCTATCAATAATCAACAGCGGGATCTGGAAACCCATATTGACTCCCACATATTCATCGATGATCATATCGGATGAACCACGATGCCAAGATGCAATTAATCCCATATATGTATTCCCTTCGTCACGCGATATTTTAATTGCCCGAGATTCGATCGTTGGTATCGGCATACCTAGTTCAATCTCGTTCACAGCAAGTACTTTACTCGTTCCGTAATCCGATATCACTTTTTGATTAACTCCTTAACCACGTGCTTGCAAGCGGTGTTGATATCGATTACCGAGTGGGCCCGAAGTATATCTCTCCGACTCAGGAGGGACAAATTCCATCTCGATACATACAACCCAACAAGTATTTTCCGATCACCTGAGAGACACCTTTATGATCACCCTCACATAGGATGACGTTTGATGACCTCAAAGCTTTCTTCCGATACCAGGGAGTTGTATTATCTCATGGTCTAAGGAATACACTTGAGATAGGAAAAAGCTTCGCAAAGATGAACACGATGACACGATCTAATTGCTCTGCTTAATTTGGGTCTGTCCATCATATCATTCTCCTAATGACATGATCTCATTATTAATCGACAACTCATGTCTATGGTTAGGATACCTTAACCATCATTAATCAATGAGCTAGTCCATAGAGGCGTACTAGGGACACGGTGTTGTTCATAAACCACACAAGTATCAAAGTTTCCGCTTAATACAATTCTAGCATGGAATATAAATTTTATCATGAACAAGAATTATAATAATAACATCTTTATTATTGCCTCTAGGGCATAATTCCAACAGTCTCCCACTTGCACTAGAGTCAATAATCTAGTTTACATCTGGCAACAATCTAACACCCATGGAATTAAGGTGCTGATCATGTTTTTCTCGTGGAAGAGGTTTAGTCAATGGATCTGCGACATTCAGATCCGTATGTACTTTGCTAATCTTCAGATCTCCATCTGCTATATAATATCGAATTACATGAAAACGCGGTTGATGTGCTTGGTCTTTGGATGATATCTTGGTTCCTTAGCCAGTGCTATGGCGCCAGTGTTCTCGCACAATATGTCCAGTGGGTCCTAGGCACTTGGAACCACACCAAGCTTAGTGATGAAGTTCCTGATCCAAACTCCTTCACTTGACGCTTCTGAAGCAGCCATGTTTTCCGCTTCTGTTGTAGATCCCACGATCACGATTTGCTTGCAGCTTCTCCAGCTCGCAGCTCCACCATTCAAAATATAAATGTATCCTGTCTATGATTTAGAATCATCCGGGTCGGTGTCAAAACTAGCGTCGACGTAATCTTTTACGAGGAGCTGCTCCTCACCTCCATAGACCAAGAACATTTCTTTAGTCCTATTTAAATACTTTAGGATGTTCTTTACGGCTGTCTAGTGTTCCACTCCTGGATCACTTTGGTATCTGCTCGTCAAACTAAGAGCATTGGACACATCCGTTCTAGTACATATCATGGCATACATGATAGAACCTATGGCCGAGGCATATGGCACTTTGATGACAGTATCTCTATCTTTTGTCGTAGCTGGACACTGAGCCTTGCTCAATATCTTACATGACAACATGGGCAATGAACCTTTCTTTGCTTTATCCATTCTGAACCTTTTCAGAACTTGTTGCCTGTCAAAACTCACCGGCGGGCAGCGACGAGCAACACGAAGAGCCGGGAGGCTCCCAGAGCGGCTGGTGGGCCCTGGTCCCTCGGTCTGACATAAATCTTCCGGCACGCAGCGTCTGTCTTGGTTCGAGGCGTGCCACGACCTATACCTGTCGGGAAGGTGATGGATTGTTCGATTGGTTTCTGCACGGTAAACAAGTATCGTAAAATTCGAGCGTGATCGGCTCCAGTTTCAGTAAATCGGCTTTCGAGCCGATTATCCCCATGGCTCGCATTGGATCTATGATAACATGGGGTTTTGCTTAATTACTACAAGCCAAATCGATCTACGATAGTTTGGTGTTTTCACCATAACCGAACGTCCCAGCGTAGTTGAGCCTAATAGATACGAAAAATAGTAGAAAACCGATCCTAGAAGGCCTAAAACCAACATAACGTCAATTCCGGGCGTCCCTCTAAGATCAATAAACCATACCTTACGTACTACGGATCGTTCAACCCGTTTGTGAGGCCTAATCACGTAGATATTAAACTAAACCTTGATGAACAAGGCACAACTATAACAGATCAAATCGACTAAGCGAAATCAAGCAAGATGCCACCTTCACACCGGAGAAGGTGCAAAGGCAGCGAGATAGCTAGAGGTAGCATAAATAAGCAATCATAGTAAAAGTATCGATGCTAACTCTAACAAATCTGTGGTAAAGGTGTTACTCGCCATCAACAAGGCTTAGTACGAGTAACCGGATAACGATAAGTAAATACGCCTAGATCGCAAGATGCGATCTAGGCGCATGGCACTTACTACGAGAAAAACCCTAGAAACAAGGGGTGGCGATCTTGAGATTGTGTTTGTTGTGAACGTGATTGTCCTCTTTTCTCAATAACCCTAGGTACATATTTATAGTCCGGAGACTCTCTACTTTTGGAATAACTCTACAACTCTATCTTTATCTAAACATAAGCGGAACCTAAACAAATCTGAATCCTACTAAGATACAAGATACATGGGCAATTCAGCCCAAATCTACGCTAGGCCGATCCAACAACACGTTGAATATATGTATCTTCTAAGCCCATCTTGATCACGGCCCATCCCTTCAGAGGTCAAAATATGGCGATAACACATGCCCCCGGTTTTGGCAATGATAATTCCAAAACCACTCGTGTGTTTTTCTTCTCCGGTTTTCCTCTTTTTTATCGGGTTACGCGTCGACGCAGCGTGGCGTAACAGGATCGCCACGCCACCCCTTCATCATGATGCCTGTCTTCTCAACTCCTCCAAGGCATGATTTGACGATTTTGGCAGCAATCTGAAACTGCTATGGCATTGAACCGTTTCTTCACTATTCCTCTTTATTTAAATCCTTTGAGCAGTTCACAGTCCCCATCTTCCTCCGTAGCGAAAACCCTCTTTCTCCACCGGAAAAACCCTTTCTCGCCATGGCCTCCTCTGCTTCCTCCGATCTGTCCTCCCACGCCTCCAATAGCCTCGGTGACCGAACCAACTCCGGAGCACCCGACAGCGGCAGATACACTCTCGCCCCACAATGGTGGGACGAGGGTTGGACTTCTTTGCAGTCGGGAGGACGATCGTCCTCGACAGACGCGAAGAGAACCAGTTCCTCGCCGAGGGGAGGCGGAGGCGATGACAGCGCCATGTCACAGGATGGCGTCGACTCCTGAAGAAGAGGAAGAAGAAGGAGGAGGACACCTCCTCAGGAGTACCAGCCGTGAAGTACTTCCGTCGGGTCCGAAGACGGCGATTTAAGACGAGGACGAGGAGGCCCCGGCTTCCTCAAGATGCAAGACGACGGTAGCAGCTACCGAAGACAATGAGGAGGACGGCGGCGGCAGCAACGACCTCGGCTTCGATTAGGATTTAGTAGTAATGGCGTAGCGATGGCAGGCCTTTTGTAATCGATCATCCTGTAAGCAATGATCTTTTGAATGAATGAAACTCTGTTTCCCAAATGTTGCTTCCTTTTGCTTCAATTTTGCCGATAACCGAAACAGGTCGATGTTCCATAAGCCGATGACACTGTATCGGCTTTCATCATGCTGCATGCATATAGTCAAACAAGTTAAATTGCACAAAGCCGATGACCACCCATCGGCTCCTTCTAAAAAACGTTTGATAGGGTCAACCTTCAGTTGAATCTTTAACACATCACAACGGCCATTTCTTGGTCTGAAACGGTAACCTGCGACCCTTTTTCAAAATAGGCGACCTGTGTCCTTCTTTTTTCAAAACGGGCGATCCAAACCTCAATTGCCCATCGAAAAATGTGCCCTGAACGAACAACTATCGACCAGCAAGGATGATGATGACGAAGCTGAAATAACTGAGTTCTGTGGCGCTCTCCACGCCCTCAAGGCATTTCCTCAGTAGCTTGCATGTGCAGGCTGGCAACTGTTGGTAACTTATGCCGATGTTTTTTTTTTATTCGGCCGATTTTCAACGTCGGCCCCCATATTTTACTGCCAATCGACTTAGCCGATCTCACGTATCGGCCCCTCAAGTTTTTATTGTCCCATATCCCACATGCTTGGAAAATACTTCTTGAGATGCTGGCCATTGACTGCCACTGGAAATTTTTCACCGTCCAACTGCTCAAGCATGTACGCGTTCCCTCTTAAAACTTGGTCGACCTTGTACGGCCCGTGCCAATTTGGAGACCATTTACCATATGCTGCGTCCTTAGTACCCAAGGGCAACACAGCTTCCCATACCAGATCTCCAACGTGGAACTCCTTTGGCTTCACCTTCTTGTTGTAGGCACGAGCTACTTTAGCCTTGTTCTCTTTTATTTTCTCAAGCGACCACAGCCTAAGCTCAGTCACATCTTCCACACTGTCACTCATCAAAGCTGCATATTCTTCAGCCGTTAGCTCATTACGAAAAGTAACACGTCTCGATCCAGCCGTAATTTCCCAAGGCAATACGACTTCTTGCCCATAGACCAGATGTGCGGAGGTTTTATCGCCCCATGGCACGACATGCGATAAGCCCATAAAGCCTCCGATAAAACCTCATGCCAACGCCTAGGGTGCTCATCGATTTTCCTCTTGATCGCTTGATAAGACTACGGTTGACGCCTCGGCTTGCCCATTTGCTTGAGCGTAGTACGGAGAAGACCGTATCGGCTTAATCCTGTGTCCTCAGAACTTTCGAACTCGTGAGAAATAAAACCGAACCTCCATCGGTTGTGATAGTGCAGGGAATCCCAAACCTATGAATGACGTGCTCTTTCACGAAATCGATGACATCTTTTGAACTTCACGACTTCATAGGGACGGCTTCCACCCACTTGGTAAAATAATCATGATGGCCAAGATCCACATGTGGCCCTTGCTTGACGGAGGATTGATCTTGCCGATCATGTCCATGCCCCAACCTCGGAATGGCCAAGGCTTGATGATGGGATTCATTCTTGATCTGGTACCATCTGGATTTTTCCAAATATCGACATGCTTGACACCCTTTGTAGTACTTAAACAGTCCTCGAGCATGGTAGGCCAATAAAACCCGATCGCTGATCAACCACTTCATCTTATGAGCCGATGGTGAGTCCCACAGCGCCTTCATGTACCTCGTGTAGGAGCCGATTAGCCTCGCTGTTCCCGGACATTTGAGCAATAATCCTTCCAGGTCCTAAAACATTTCGTCCCCAATAAGCACATACTTCATGGCTCTGTACCTTATCCGTTTAGGTGCCCCCCGAGCCGAATCCTTCAAGTAATTGAAGATATCGGCTCTCTAGTCGTCGGCTTCCAGGAGCTGTACCTGAATATCGGCTCCCTCCGCTTCCTCTTTATAGCCTGAAGCCATCTGTGCAAGATCATTTGCCTCTATGTTCTGCGACCGCGGGATCCAGCTGAAGTTTACGTATCGGAATCGTGCCATCAACTCACGGCAGTGCAACCATAATGGGAAGAGGGACTCGCTCTCGCACTTGTACTCCTCTGTGAGTTGGGAAATCACCAACTTCGAGTCACCAAAAATTTCCACTGCCTCCGCTCCGGCTTCGAGGAGTAACTCCATCCCCTTGCGTATTGCCTCGTACTCGGCTGCATTGTTGGTGCAAAGGGCAGACAACCTGATGGAGAAGGAAAATGTTGCCCCCCGGGGCGACACGAGCAAAATGCCTATGCCGCAGCCATCGTCACAAACCGATCCGTCGAAAAACATAGCCCACGCTTTTATAGACAGTGCTGCTATGTCAGTGTTGATCCTCTCAGCAATAAGATCAGCCAGCGCCTGTCCCTTAACAGCTTCGGGGTTGATACCGGATGTCAAACTCGATAATGCAAACATCCATTTGCCCAATCGGCCTTTTAACATACGAGATAGCATGTGCTTTATGACGTCCGACTTGCATATGATGATGACCTCTGCGATAGCAAGATGTGGCGCACTTGGTGCATGTAAAAACAAGCAGAGGCACAACTTGTCGATATCTGGATACCTCGTCTGCGTCCAGCATCCTTCGCTATGTAGAACACGACTCGCTCTAGCCCATCATGCACTTGTACCACCACGAGGCGATGGGCGTGTCGATAGCGACAAGTAAATGTAGAACGGTTTGTCTGGCTGGGGTGGAACTAACACTGGCGGCTTTGTCAGATATTCTTTGATCTCGTCGAAGGCCCGTTGTTGTTACGCCCCCATGGAATTCCTCGTCGACTTTAATTTTACGAGCCCATGAACGGCTCTATCCTTCCTGACAGGTTAGAGATGAATCGTCTGACGAAGTTGATCTTGCCGATGTGAGACTGCAGCTCTTTCTTTGTAGTGGGTGGCTTCATTGTTCGCACTGCCTCCTTACTCTTCAGGCCGATCTCAATCCCGCGTTCATGGACCAAGAAACCCAGGAACTGACCGGCCGTTACTCCGAAGGCACACTTCTTTGGATTCATCCTCAGGCCGAACTTTCTTGTTCGGTCCAGGACGCGTTGTAGATCGCCCAAGTGCCCTTGCGCTGAAGCAGACTTGACCACCACGTCGTCAATGTAGATTTCCACCAGCTTGCCGATCAGGTCGTGGAAAATATAATTCATGGCCCTCTGGTATGTGGCGCCAGCATTCTTTAGTCCAAAGCGTCATGACCACATACCGAATAACCCCACGACCTGGTACTCGAATGCGGTTTTGTGTATGTCTTACGGAGCCATAAAAATTTGGTTGTAACCAGCATTGCCATCCATGAAACTTAAGATCTTGTGACCAGCCATGCGTTGATTAACGTCTACCGGCATCGGATACTCATCTTTTGGGGTAGCCCTGTTGAGATCCCGAAAATCGATGGCGACCCGCCATTGGCCATCCTTCTTCTCTACAGGCACTATACTAGAAATCCATTCAGCATACCTGCATGGCCTGATTAACTTGGCTGTCAACATTTTCTCGACCTCCTTCTTGACTTCTGCCAGAATTTCGGCCTTCATTTGTCGTGCTCGCTGCTGAAACGGCCGAAATCCTTTTTTGAGCGGGAGACGATGCTCGATGATGCTCCTGTCCAATCCAGGCATCTCTGTGTAGTCCCAGGCGAAGCAATCTGGATATTGTTTCAACAGGGCTATCATTGGGCCTCGCAGACCCGGATCTAACTTCTTGCTGATAAATGTTGGTCGTGGCTTATCCCCAGGACCAATATCAATCTCTTTCAGTTCATCAGCGGATGTGAACCCATACCCAAGCTTTAGTCACACCGTCAGTCGATGCTAAACACAGGGCAAGCGGTGGGTGAGGACAACAAAAATAATTTGGGCGATCGCTGAATCGCCCCTTTTGCTTGCATCATCAGGGCGGTTTACACCTTATTATTTTACGATGGCGAGCATCTCTGCCTTACGACTACATGAACGCTTGTCGTATGATCGCTGCTTTTTATTTTTGTGGCGATCGCGAGGATCGGCCGTGCCGTATGATTGTGGACCTTTCTACTCTCGGGCGGTGGATAAGACCAGCCTCACCCCGTTTTTGGCCTTCAATGCGCTCGCGTCAAACTGATTCGAGATCGGCTCTTGGTCTTCGCTTCCCGGATGTTCATGCCAGCAATGGAAACCTCGATAGAATCGTCGCATGGGCGACCTCCACTTCATCCCGTCCCCGTATCAGACGCGGTGCATCGTGGATGGAATGCAGCGATTAGCGTGGATCCAATCCCTTCCTAGCAAGACGGCGTAGGTACTTTTGCTGTTCACGACGAAAATGACGTGGGTATGGTTTTCCCCACGGTCGATCCACGTTCGAACGCATGCGTTTCAGACTGGCGTTGAAGTCACTTAACGTGGCGTTGGTTTTGATCAGTCCGCGATGGGCGTCCCAAACGTCGTAGCATGGAGTATGGCATGATATTGACTGCTCCGGTGTCCACCAACATCTTCTTGGCCGGGTTGTCCATTGATGTAGCCCGCAGTCTGAGCTTTCGGATGTTTGTAACCCTTCTCTCGTGGCTTCTCAAAGATAAGCGGCCGTGGGCGCGATCAAACTTGCCGGTAGCATATTGGTTCGTGGGCGCGAGAACTACGGGAGTACGAACACCATGTTTGGCAGCCGATGCTCGCATCGGCTTTTTGGCTTGGGCGCCACTCTTTCCTTGTCGCGCCCTCCATCTCCGTAGTCGCCTTACTTTGGCGGCGATCAGGCCGTGCTTTCTTTAGCGTGGAGATCTGCGCTCAGCTTCTTCTAAGTTACGCAGCCGTTGCACTCTACGCTCGGGTGTGTCCGAGTCCATCGGGCACCACCTTGGACGGTGAAACCTGTCTTCTTCTTTGTCATCCTGGGCCTCTCAAGGCCCTTTGCTCAGCGGACTCCTTAGGGGCGGCTCGAGGTTGGAGAGGTCCTAGACGTTCGAACACCGATCTTGGCCTAGTGCCCTTCTTTCGTTGTCCACATTCGGGGCAGTTGTCGGCTGTATTCAATCGGCGCATTCCCACGTCCCAGCAATGCTTGAAAAAGGGGCAATCCCAATGTTTGTCTGCGCCTTCCTTCTCTTTGGGCGGTCTCCTGGCGAGGTGCCCATGTCCTTCATTGCCTCCTTGTCTGGCGCCGTTGATCATGCTGACGCTCATACTTATTAAGGAGATGCGTGGAATGTGGCTTCTGATACCGCACCCTCCTCACCTGTTCCTCTGTTAAGTATCTCCCGTCATCATGGCCGGGCCGGTCGCGTGGACCAGCCTTCTCTCTTTCTGCCACGAGTGATCACCCCTTCCTTGTACGTGTCATGGTGGTACCCAGCCATATTGACACCGAACGAAAAGTCCAGATTGACGTCGCGGGCGGTGAGTTCTATCATGTTGACACCGGAAGCGGTTCGTGTCCACTTTCATGGCGAACTGGCCGAGGATCAGGCGGCCTTGTTCTATTGCCATCTGGATTTGGCGACGTAGCTCTTTGCAATCATTGGTGGTGTGGGTGAACGAATGATGCCACTTGCAGTATGGTCTCCCGTTCATCTCCTGGGCAGTAGGGATTTTGTGGCCTTCGGGTAACCTCAGCTGTTTCTCTTTCAGCAGTAAATCGAATATCTGCTCGGCTTTGCTCACATCGAAGTCAAACCCTTTCAAAGGCCCCTGTTGTTTCACCCACTTGCAGGACACGGGGTCTGCCCCCCGAGCCCACTCGGCCACGGCCACCTCCTGGTCTTGTGTAGGATCATCTTCTTCTGTAACGACCAGGCTTACGGGCCGCTTGAACCTGTCTTGGTATAACTCAGGGTGGCGCTGTTCATACATCGTCAGTTTCTGGGCCATGTGTGCCAGTGAGTTGTACTCCACCTGGAAAGCCACATCCTTGATGGGTGCTAAGAGTCCCAACACTGCCAGCTCGATTGCTTCCTTCTCAGTTAAACGAGCCGAGTAACATCTGTTCTTGATGGTCTGAAGCTGGATGTATTGGCTACGATTTCTCCCGCTTGTCGTACTTGCGCCAGTGCGCAATGCCAGCCTCGGTAGCCTCGAATGGTAATTGGATGTGGAACTGTTCTTCTAGTTGCTTCAAGTGCGAATCGAATCAGGTGGCGCGAGGTGTACCACCCAAAGGCTGGTCTGTTAGAGATTGTGCAAAAATCTCACGCGCATTTGATCCGATGCGAAATCATGCCTAGCTGTGCTGTATCGGCTTACGTGCTCGATTGAGCTTGACCCCTCGACCGCTGAATCTTGAGAACTCGGGGAGCTTATATTTGGGTAGTGGAATCAGGTCAAACTCGTTGGGGTACGGCTTTGAGTAGCCGATTGTGCGCCTTTTCGGCACGAAGCCGAACTGATCTCTCAGGATGGTAGTGATTTGGTCCACTGTTTGAGCTGCAGGGGCTAGACTCTCATGGCTTGTTCCAGTGGCATACTTGGCTAGCCACGCCTGTTTGTCAGCGTCCATCCCGGACATCGTTGCTCCAGGAACGCCTGCTCCTGAAGATCCTGCAGCAGGAACCCCTGCCGCGGAGACTCCTGCGGTTGCGATCGCTGGTGCGCCAAGTTGTTGCGATCCGCACGTAGGCACATATGTACCCATGGGATCTCCTTGGGTGGCTCGACAGGAATTGGCAATCACTGGATCGCCTCCGGCCTTGTAGACAATGTATGCCGCTGATCTGGCGGCTCTGGAGCCGCAGTGTGAATGGCGATTGCGGCCTGGTGTGGGCGGTCTTTCTCCTTGGTGGGTTCCTAAAGTGGGCCCCGACGGAAATCGATGTTTCATGATCTCCTGGACCACGCGAACCGCGACCCGCTCGAAAGCGTTCACCAGGCTCTCAGAGTGGCGGTGTAGAGAATGAGCCACCATGTAGTTGACCTCCTGTCGTAGAGCCCTGGAGCGTTCCTCCGAAGGAACAGACAGATCTACTTCATCGAGAGCACCCTCGGGGGAGAATCCCTTCCACTTGATGCCACGCGTACGGGTCCTCTCGAAAGAGCCGATGAGGTCGGCTTCGAAGAGCCCTTTGATCTCGTCATACTTCGCTTTGTGCTCAGCAGGAAGCTCGTCGTACGTGACCGGCCTGTTCTCCATCGTAGCGTCGGACATTGATGTAGATGTTGTTGAAGGTCCCACCGGGCGTGCCAGAATGTGTTGCCTGTCAAAACTCACCGACCAGCGTGACGAGCAACACGAGCCGGAGGCTCCCAGGCGGTGGTGGGCCTGGTCCCTCGGTCAACGGCCCATAAATCTTCCGGCACGCACGCGTCTGTCTTGGTTCGGCGTGCCACCTGACCTATACCTGGTCGAAGGTGATGGATTGTTCGATTGGTTTCTGCCGCGGTAAACAAGTATCGTAAAATTCGAGCCGTGATCGGCTCCGGTTTCCAGTAAATCGGCTTCGAGCCGATTATCCCCATGGCTCGCATTGGATCTATGATAACATGGGGTTTTGCTTAATTACTACAAGCCAAATCGATCTCGATAGTTTGGTGTTTTCACCACGCAACCGAACGTCCCACGTAGTTGAGCCTAATAGATACGAAAATAGTAGAAAACCGATCCTAGAAGGCCTAAAAACCAACATAACGTCAATTCCGGACGTCCCTCTAAGATCAATAAACCATACCTTACTACCGGATCGTTCAACCCGTTTGTGAGGCCTAATCACGTAGATATTAAACTAAACCTTGATGAACAAGGCACAACTATAACAGATCAAATCGACTAAGCAGAAATCAAGCAAGATGCCACCTTCACACCCGGGAGAAGGTGCAAAGACGGCGAGATAGCTAGAGGTAGCATAAATAAGCAATCATAGTAAAAGTATCGATGCTAACTCTAACAAATCTGTGGTAAAGGTGTTACTCGCCATCAACAAGGCTTAGTACGAGTAACACCGGATAACGCATAAGTAAATACTGCCTAGATCGCAAGATGCGATCTAGGCAGCATGGCACTTACCCGAGAAAAACCCTAGAAACAAGGGGTGGCGATGCGCCGAGATTGTGTTTGTTGTGAACGTGATTGTCCTCTTTTTCTCAATAACCCTAGGTACATATTTATAGTCCGGAGACTCTCTACTTTTGGAATAACTCTACAACTCTATCTTTATCTAAACATAAACGGAACCTAAACAAATACGAATCCTACTAAGATACAAGATACATGGGCAATTCAGCCCAAATCTACGCACTAGGCCGATCCAACAACACGTTGAATATATGTATCTTCTAAGCCCATCTTGATCACGGCCCATCCCCTTCGTAGGTCAAAATATGGCGATAACAGAACTTTGTCTAGATATGTACTTTGTCTTAAAGCTATTAGGCGTCTTTGTCTATCTCTATAGAATTTGATGCCTAATATATAAGCAGCTTCTCCTAGGTCTTTCATTGAAAAACATTTATTCAAATAACTCTTCACATCGTTAAGCATACCAATGTCATTTCCAATAATCAATATGTCATCCACATATATTACTAAAAATGTCACCGAGCTCCCACTCACTTTCTTGTAGATACAAGCTTCGTAGCAATTTGGAACAAATCCAAAACTCTTGATCACTTGATCAAAACGAAGGTTCCAACTCCGAGATGCTTGCTTCAGTCCATAAATGGAACGCTGAAGTTTGCACACCTTATTAGCATCCTTAGGATCGACAAAACCTTCGGGCTGCATCATATACAACTCTTCATCAATGTTGCCATTGAGGAACGCAGTCTTAACATCCATCTGCCATATTTCATAATCATGAAATGCATCAATTTTTAATAAACTCCGAATGGACTTAAACATCGCTACGGGAGAGAAAGTCTCATCGTAGTCAACACCTTGAACTTGCCGAAACCCTTTTGCGACAAGCCGAGCTTTATAGACAGTAACATTACCATCCGCGTCCGTTTTCTTCTTGAAAATCCATTTGCACTCAACGGCCTTACGGTCGCTAGGAGGTTCCACCAAAGTCCATACTTGGTTTTCGCTCATGGATCCCAATTTGGATTTCATGGCCTCTAGCCATTTCTCAGAGTCTGGGCTCATAATTGCTTCCTCATAGTTCGCAGGTTCACTGTTGTCTAACAACAAGACGGTTAAGACAGGGTTGCTGTACCATTCAGGAGTGGCATGTGACCTTGTCGACCTGCGAAGTTCGGTAGTAGCATCGTTCGAAGTTTCATGATCCTCGTGATTAGCTTCCTCTCTTGTTGGTGCAGACGGCACTGGAACAATTTCAGGTGCTGCGCTACTCTGCAACTCGAGAGAAGGTTCAATAACCTCGTCTAGCTCTACCTTCCTCCCACTCACTTCTTTCGAGATAAACTCCTTCTCAAGAAAGGATCCGTTCTTTGCAACAAACACTTTGCCTTCGGATCTATGGTAGAAGGTATACCCAATTGTTTCCTTAGGGTATCCTATGAAGACGCATTTCTCCGCTTTGGGTTTGAGCTTGTCCGGCATCAACTTCTTGACGTAAGCTTCGCACCAAACCATAGTTCATATGGTGTCATCTCAACGGATTTAGATGGTGCCCTATTTAAAGTGAATGCCGCGGTTTCTAATGCATAACCCCAAAATGATAACGGCAAATCTATAAGAGACATCATTGATCGCACCATATCTAATAGAGTTCGATTCCGGCGTTCAGACACACCATTGCGCTGTGGTGTTCCGGGTGGCGTGAGTTGCGAAACGATTCCGCTTGCTTTAAGATGCGTGAGAAAATCATAACTCAAATATTCACCTCCACGATCAGATCGTAGAAATTTAATTTTCCTTTTACGATGGTTTTCCACTTCGTTCTGAAATTCTTTGAACTTTTCAAACGTTTCAGATTTATGTTTCATTAAATAGATATAGACATATCTACTTAAGTCATCAGTAAAAGTGAGAAAATTGCGATATCCACCGTGCGTCGAGACACTCATTGGTCCGGATACATCGATATGTATGATTTCCAATAAGTCCGTTGCTCGCTCCATTATTCCGGAGAACGGGGTTTTGATCATATTGCCCATGAGGCACGACTCGCACGTGTCAAATGATTCAAAATCAAGAGACTCCAAAATTCCATCAGAATGGAGTTTCTTCATGCGTTTTACACCAATATGACCTAGACAACAATGCCACAAATAAGTTGGATTATCACTCTCTACTTTGCATATATTAGCCTCAATGTTATGGATGTGCGTTTCATTTCTTTCGAGATTCAGAAGAAATAAACCATTCACAACAGGTGAATGACCATAAAAGATGTTATTCATATAAATAGGACAACCATTATTCTCTGATTTAAATGAATAACCGTCTTGCAATAAACACGATCCATATATAATGTTCATGCTCAACGCAGGCACATAATAACACTTATTAAGGTTTAAAACTAATCCCGAAGGTAAAACTAAGGAGAGTGTGCCGACGGCCATCACATCAACTTTTGATCCATTGCCAACGCGCATCGTCACCTCATCCCTTGCTAGCCGCCGTCTATTCCGTAGCTCCTGTTTCGAGTTACAAATATTAGCAACTGAACCAGTATCATATAGGGGGGCACTACAACGAGCGCTAGTAAGGTAAACATCAATAACATGTATATCAAATATACCTTTAATGGTTCCAGCCTTCTTGTCCGCTAAGTACTTCGGACAGTTGCGCTTCCAGTGACCCTTGTCCTTGCAATAGAAGCACTCAGTGTCTGGCTTAGGTCCACACTTTGTCGTGGTATTGCCGACGAGTACGCCATGGAGGGGTCCTCACAGTGCATGTTTAGAGACGTGGGGTAAGGTGGGCGGTTGACGGGTACGAGGTAACACAGCTTACCCAGGTTCAGATCCCACAACGGCGGTGGAATCCTACTCCTGCTATAAATCACTATAAGGGAAATACGCCGAGTTACAGAGATAGGTTCGCTGTGTGAGGTTGTCTGAATCGATATTAGGTTGTCTGAAGTTGTGCCCTAAAGGCTCCCATAGGCCCGACTTATATAGTCGTCAGGTCCTCGGGTTACAGGGAAAAGTCCTAGCCGGACAGGTTACAAAGTCCTACACCGTCTATTACTAGTCTTGTGTATCTTGCACTCCAAGGCTCTGGGTACGCTGGTGACTCCACCGTAGCCTTCCTTTATCCGACATGTGCCTCCCTTCTGGATCCACCTAACTGGGCCGCCCAGCAGGCCATAGGCCATGCTACCGACTATGGGCCACTCGGGTTAGTCGGATAAGAGACATGCTATAAGGATACCCATATAGCATATCCCCAACACACTTGAGCTTCTTCTCAGCAGGGGCAACGCACTTGCCGCTGCCTTTCTTGAAGGATTTCTTTGCACCCTTAGCTTTCTTAAAGCTAGTGATCTTGTTGACCATCAACACATGATTATCTTTCTTGATATCCACCTCCGCAGCTTTCAGCTTAGCGAAGAGCTCAGTGATCGTATCAGTGGAACCAATTTGATTGTGAGTAACTACAAAACCTTTGTAGCTAGGAGGGAGTGATTGCAGAACTCTGTCAATCTTGAGCTCTTCTGGAATCTTGTAGTCCAGTTGCTCAAGACGTTGAGTGTAGCCTGACATCTTAATGGCGTGCTCACTAACGGAACTCCCTTCCTCCATCTTGCAGTTAAAGAACTTCTCAGAGATCTCATATCTCTCAGAACGGGCCTGAGTCTGAAACATGGTTTTCAGTTCCTCAAGTATCTCAAAGGGCCCGGCGAACTCCTCAAAATGATTTTGAAGTTCCAGTTCCATAGCAAACAACATGGTACTCTTAATCACTCCATAACATCTTTGCGTGATTGATAAACAGCTTTTTCATCAGCCGGCGCATCAGTAGCAGGGGCGTCACCTAGCGCTTTCTCAAGTACATAGTCTTTTTGTCTGCCAGCGAGAATGATTCTCAGATTGCGGAACGAGTTGGTGAAGTTAGACCCATTGTTCTTAAGCTTTTCTTTCTCAGCAAAAACATTGAAGTTGAAGTTGGACTTAGCCATTTGATCTAGAAAATTTGCAAATACAATTTAGACTATGTTCATGATAACTAGTTCAACTTAATCAAATTACTAGATGAACTCCCACTAAATTCAACATCCCTCAAGTTGTTTAGTGAACACGATCCAAATTCACCACACCTAATCCGATCTTCACGAGAAGAGATGTGGTTTCAATGGTGGACAACAAAGTGTCGATCATATCATTCATATGACTCATGTTTAACCTTTCGGTTCGTGTGTTCCGAGGCCATGTCTGTACATGCTAGGCTCGTCAAGTCAAACCCAAGTATTTCCGCATGTGCAAAACTGGCTTGCACCCGTTGTATGCGAACGTAGAGTTTATAGCACCCGATCATCACGAGGTGCTTGAGCACGACGAACTTTCGCAACGGTGTATACATGGGGAGAACACAATTTTATCTTGATCTTTAAGTGAGGAATCATCTTATAATGCTACCATCGCGATCTAAGCATAATAAGATACATAAAAGGATAAACATCATATGCATATAATTTTATGTGACATGGTATAGCCAATCTCTGCGCAATGATCTCCATCTTATGCGCGCCAGCATGATCTCCATCACTCCACCATGATTTCCTCCACCTCGAATAGCAACTACAACTATTGCTAACTACTTAGCAATAAAGTAAAGCTATTACATGGCGTATAAGAAGTTGACACGCATGTCATATACAATTATAAAGACAACCATACGGCTCCTGCCGGTTGTGAACTCATCGAAATGAAAGTCGTGAAATAATACAAAACATGATCATTGCATACATCTCAATTCATACACATCATGTCTTGGGCAATACCATATCACAAAACACTCCCTGCAAAAACAAGTTAGACGCCTCTACTTTGTTGTTGCATGTTTTTACGTGGCTTATGGGAGTAACAAGCTAAGAACGATTCTTACCTACGGAAAGCCACAACGGTGATATTATGGTTGCTAAAATCCATTGTAAATCCCATGACTACTATAGTGAGAGAAACTGGCATCCATCAGCCGCATGTGTGGAACAAGCCACACGTCAAGTGCGGAGCCGGTCTCGCGAACGAGGTCGCGTAAAGTTGGCCTGGACCGCTTCGATCTCACTATGTCGTGCCATAATAAATACACAACAAGAGGTTTGCAACAGAAAACATCAACGCCCGCAACAAGCATGTTGCGTTTACTCGTAAAACACGTCTATGCATAGATCTAGCTCTGATACCACTGAAGGGTCTCACAGCATAGTAAATCAAAAAAATTCCTACGGATGCGAACAAGAAAGCCAAGATCTAATCTAGGAGATGTAATCAACAAGAGATATTGATGAGATCTTCATACCCTTGAAGAAATCGCATAGTGGAAACGTTTAACAGAACATGGTTGACGTAGTCATACTCGTCGTCTCCTCCTCGCGATCCGATCCGATCCTACACCGCAAGTGGTGGCGCCTCCGAGAGATGCACATGTATGGTGCAGCGACGTCTCCTCATTTACTTGGTCCAGCAAGTATGGTGGAGAGATAGATTGGATCTGCAGCACGACGGCGTGGTGCTTATGGTGGAGAGTTTCTGCGGCAGGGCTTCGCCTACGTGCAGTCGGGAGAGAGGGAGAGAGGTGGAGGGGCAGCAGTTGGACGGCGGCTAGGGTTGGAGTGGGGGGAGGTTGCACCCCTGACCTCCTTATATAGGGGGCTGGCTGGCCCCCTTGACCCCTCCTCCAAGCCCTAGGGCGGCAGCCCAAGGGGTGGAGTGGGGGGCAAGTCATCCCCCCCTCTTCTAGAAGGTTCCCTTAGGGTTTCCCCTAAGGGCTGGCCGGCTGGGCCTTAGTGGCCTTGTGCCCCTGGCCCAAATTGGCCAGGGCACTTCCCCTTAGGCCCACACGGGCCTCCTACAAGTGGGTCCACATTGGTCCCACTCCGGAACCTTCTAGAACCTTCCGGTACAATACCGATAAACTCCGAAACGATTCCGAAATCCAAAAACTGCTTTCCTTTATATGAATCTTATTCTCCAGACCATTTCGGAACCTCTCGTGATGTCCTGGGTCTCATCCGAGACTCCGAACAAAAAACTCATAAACCAATTATCCATTCTATCCTAGTGTCAATGCATGTTAAGTGTGTGACCCTATGGGTTCGAGAATATGCAGACATGATCTTCTATCAATAATCAACAGCAGGATCTAGAAACCCATATTGACTCCCACATATTCATCGATGATCATATCGGATGAACCACGATGCCAGGATGCAATTAATCCCATATATGTATTCCCTTCGTCACGCGATATTTTAATTGCCCGAGATTCGATCGTTGGTATCGGCATACCTAGTTCAATCTCGTTCATAGCAATAACTTTACTCGTTCCGTAATCCGATATCACTTTTTGATTAACTCCTTAACCATGTTCTTGCAAGCGGTGTTGATATCGATTACCGAGTGGGCCCGAAGTATATCTCTCCGACTCGGGAGGGACAAATTCCATCTCGATACATACAACCCAACAAGTACTTTCCGATCACCTGAGAGACACCTTTATGATCACCCTCACATAGGATGACGTTTGATGACCTCAAAGCTTTCTTCCGATACCAGGGAGTTGTATTATCTCATGGTCTAAGGAATACAATACTTGACATAGGAAAAAGCTTCGCAAAGATGAACACGATGACACGATCTAATTGCTCTGCTTAATTTGGGTATGTCCATCATATCATTCTCCTAATGACATGATCTCATTATTAATCGACAACTCATGTCTATGGTTAGGAAACCTTAACCATCATTAATCAATGAGCTAGTCCATAGAGGCGTACTAGGGACACGGTGTTGTTCATAAACCACACAAGTATCAAAGTTTCCGCTTAATACAATTCTAGCATGGAATATAAACTTTATCATGAACAAGAATTATAATAATAACATCTTTATTATTGCCTCTAGGGCATAATTCCAACACAATCGTGTGTATATAATGGAATTTTTCTTCTCTAGCGCTACCCTCTTCCATACTATATAGCATTGCTCGACAAATCTGTCGTTTTCTCATGCTGCTGGCTCCCACATGACAGCATGTCATTAGAAGAAACGTGTGCATATTGGAATATTTTCTCGCTCGCCCCTCCCTTATTCGAACTGGCAACGTTTCTCGATGCAACACCTATATAAGGTCTCTCTGGTGGGTCCCACATGCCAGCCTCTCTGTAAATGAAACGAGCTATGATGGACTTTTTTCGGACGCCTCGGTTGTTCTGAACTTGGTCCATTGGTGGGTATCAGATGTTAGCAACCTCTATGTAGGAAACGTGTCTATGATGGGTTCCAGCTGCCAGCCTCCATTTGAAAGAAACGTGTGTATGTTGGACTATTTTTTTGGGTGGAGTCCGTCATTCTGACCTTGGCAACATTGCTAGATGCAGTCGCAATTTATCTGGGTCCCAGGTATCAGACTAAAAAAAATTATAATCTATATACTCTGTTGTTGGGTCCCACATGTCAGCCTTAGTATATATATAATAGAAATTTCCATGACCGCTATCTTGACCTTGGTCCGTTGTTGGGTCCCACATGTCAGCCTCCTCTATGCAAGAAACATTTCTATGCTGGGTCCCAGGTGTTAGCATCTATTTTGATAGAAACGTGTGTATGATGGAATTTTTTTTGGGTCAAATACACCATTCTGACATTGGAAACATTGCTAGATGCAGCATCAGTTTATCTGGGTCCTAGATGTCATCCTCAGAGTACAATTTTTTTCTATAATAATAGAGTAAATTGACTAGGATTCAAACTTGAGACCTTGCAGCTGTTAATTGCATGTCTTGCCATTGCGGATGACATGGATTATACAATACAAATGTTAAACGGTTCATCTATAACTCACAAATTTGTCTCCTTAAAAAGACTTTATTTGTCTATGTTTATCTCTCTTAAAATAATAAGGCGGCACTCCTGGCATCTCAACTTAAAATTGCTACATATGCAGTAGTTTCTATACAAAAATATGCAATGATGTGCTGAACTCACCGAGAATGACACTTCGATTGAGTTGTGGCACAAGAGGCTTCGGCATATGAGTGAGAAGCGGCATGTAGGATCTTGATCGCAAGAGTTACCTCCCTGAGTTGAAAGTTATAATCTTGAAACCTTGTGAACATTGTTTTGCTAGCAAACAACATAGGGTTGCATTTCATACACGCCCGCCGCATCGTGCAATGAATGTTCTTGACATTGTGCACACTGATGTTTGCTCCATGACCGAAAAATCCCTTGGTGGCGCATTATACTTTGTGACATTCATTGATGACCATTCCAGGAAGATATTTCTCTATCATTGAGAAACAAGTGTCCTGTGCTCGACATCTTCAAGTAATTTCATGCCAAGGTTGAGAGACAAAACTGATAGGAAATTTAAGTGCGTGATATCAGACAATGGTGGTGAATACCATGGTCCCTTTGAGAGGTATTACAGGAATTTTGGCATCAGCATTGAGAAGTCTCCACCAAAGAAACCCCAGATCAATGGACTTTCAGAGAGAATGAACAGAAATCTTACTGAGAGGGTCACAGTTATGCTCTCTCATGCAAAGTTAACTAATTATTTTTGGGCTAAAGCTTTGAATCATGCTATGTATATACTAAGAATGTCCCCCTAAGTTCCTCTTGCAGGTGATATTCCTCGGTGAGTTTGGTCAGGGAAGGAAGTGTCATACAAGCAATTGAAGATCTTTGGGTGCAAGGCATTTGTGCATGTCCTGAGGGACGAGATATCCAAGCTTGAGAGCAAGACAAAATAGTGCATCTATCTCATCAGTCCAAGTGATGAATTTGGATACAGATTGTGGGATACAATCAATAAGAAGACATGTAGAAGTCGAGATGTGGTTTTCATTAAAGATGAAATAATACAAGATATTGGGAAACTAGAGAAGCCGAAGGCCACCACACCTCAGGTTAACTTGGATCTAGTTAACCCTCCACTCGTGCATCATAATCATGGGGGAGATGATGATGCTGAAGACGATGATGATGAAACTGAACAAGGAAATACAAGTGAGGTACATGAACAACCATCAAATGAAGAAGATGATGATGATAATCAAGGTGATGTTAATCCACTTGATTCCCACCACCAGTGCAGCAATTGAGGAGAAGTGGAAGATATCCAACACCTTCCACAAGGTATCCACCACATCAATATGTGTTGATGAATGATGCGAGTGAGCCCTCATGGCAGTGTCTGATGAGCACAAGAAGGAATGGTCGGAAGCCATGCAGGATGAGATGAAATACCTGTATGAGAATGGCACCTTTGAGTTGGTGTCTTTGCCAAAGGGCAAGAAAGCTCTCAAGAACAAGTGGGTGTATAGAGAGAAGACTTAAGAGCATAGCTCACATCCAAGGTATAAGGCCATATTGGTTGTGAAAGGTTTCAATCAGAAAAAGGGTATTGACTTCGATGAGATATTCTCTCCAGTGGTCAATGTCTTCGATTCAAGTTGTGCTAGGCATGGCTGCCACCATGGACTTGGAAATTGAGCAACTCGACATGAAGACTACATTATTACACGGTAACATAGAGGAGGAGATATACATGGAGCAGCTAGAAGGATTCGTGGTTGCAGGCAAGGAGAACCAAGTGTGCAGATTAAAGAAGAGCTTGTATGGATTGAAACAAGCTTCTCGGCAGTGGTACAAAAAGTTCGAGTCATTTATGACTGATCTTGGATACCATAAATCACAACCTGATCATTGTGTCTTTATGAAGAGTTATGCCAAGGGTGACTTCGTTATTCTCTTGCTATATGTAGATGACATGTTGATTGTTGGAAATGGCACAGCGAGGATTTCTCTCCTCAAGAAGGCATTGAGTAAATCATTTGCTATGAAGGATTTAGGACCAGCTAAGTTAATACTTGGCATGAAAATCTCCCGTGATAGAACAAAGAAGTTGCTTTGTCTCTCACGGGAACGATACATTGAGAAGGTACTTGAAAGGTTCAACATGAAAGACGCAAGTTCTTTTACCTCTCTACTTGCAGGCCATCACAAACTAAGTTTATAAAACTGTCCTAGCGGCAAGAAGGAGAAATAAGAAATGAGTAAAGTATCGTACCAATCTGTCGTGGGAAGTTTGATGTATGACATGGTGTGCACTAGGCCTGACATTTCCTATGTAGTTGGAGTTGTTAGCCGGTTCATGACAAATCCAGGTGAATATCACTGGAATGCACTAAAGTGGATTCTCAGGTATCTCAAAGGTACTTCTAGATTGTGCTTATGCTTTGGAAGCGGTGATCCTGTATTACAAGGCTATACAGATATTCTTGGAAGTCTACCTCTAGATACTTGATGACTTATGCAGGGGAGCAGTGTCATGGCAATCAAGGTTGCAGAAATGCATTTCACTATCAACCATAGATGTTGAGTACATAGCAGCGGTTGAGGCTTGCAAGGAAGTGTTGTGGATGAAGAACTTCATGCAAGAGTTGGGCATGAAGCAAGAGAATTACAATATGTTTTGTGATAGCCATAGTGTTATCCATCTTGCCAAGAATCCAAGTTTCCACTCTAGAACCAAGCACATTGATGTGAGGTATCATTGGATTCGAGATGTTGTGAGTTCCAAGTTGCGGAAACTTGAGAAGATCCATACCAACAAGAATGGCTTGGATATGATGACCAAGATATTGCCAAGTGAGAAGCTCCTTATATGTTGCAAGACAGCAGGCATGGAGTTGCCCCCCACATGAGTCATATGGGGGATAATGTTGGGTATCCTCCTCATTTGGGATGTGATGAGATGGCCTAATGAAGCCTTTCAGGCGGCCCAAACAGGTGCAAGAGCCCATCAATCTTTAGGGTTATGACCAATGGTCATTTTGGACATTGCACATGAGGGAATGGGGATATAAGCCTCCCATCTAGCCACCACAAGGTGGACTGACAAAAATCCAGGTTAGCCTCCATTGGAGAAGAAAACCAAGAGAGAAGGGAAAGAGAAGTTGAAGGAAGAAGCTGAATCAAGCATCGGGCTCTGCCCATAAGGTTGTGCAGACCCAGATCTACTACCTTTTCTCCTTCAAGATGTGGTTCCACCATCTTTGGTGAGATTGTTCCAATACCTAGATACTGTGCCCTGAATCTTGTTATTGGCATCCAAGATACATGTGTATCTTGATGTATGAGATCCTCTAGTGCTCTCTAGAGAAGGACAAGTTGTATCCCCATTTGATAATAGTGGAAGAATATTTGGGTGTCTTTGGTTCGTGGTTTTTCCTCTCAAGTTGAGAGATTTCCACGTAAAAAAGGATTGGTGTCCATGTGTGTTGATTTGCTTCTAAGAACTTCTTGCCTTACCATAGACATTGTCTAGGGTCAAGAGAGAGCTTCTCAGGGTCTCATTCCTCCATATATGTTTGATGCATATGTTTCCTTCCATGAAGAGAAACGATCCATGAGTTTTCATATGAGTGGTGCTGAAGTTTACACTTATTATGTTGCGTATTTTTAGATCACGATTAAGAGTGGGCTAATCACAATTAATGGATAACCGGGCACCGTCCCGATAATTTCCCCAACAATATACTGCATGTGATGCTCTTATGAAGATCATCATTCCTAAAGGCTTGTTTCTTTCACCAAGTGACAAGGATGCAATGTTTGGAGGCAACATGTTAACCTCTTAGAGACCTCGGCATCTGAGGTACCACCACACTACAATCTTGGCATTCATCAATCACCCAAGCAAGTATGTACGGCAGAATTAGTATCCCTTCAAAGATAAATGTTCAGCATATTACTCGAACAATATAATATGTAGCTTTTGATTCCTTGTTTGCTACTGTAGGACATATAGTGTAGGACAACGATGGTGTGCATGTTATTTACTCCCTCTATAGCAAGGAATCTATGGCCTGGAAATATATTAATTACTCGAATGATATATTATTTACTTCATTTGTTTTGCACAAGCACAAGTAACCTATTCAGCATGTCCAGCAGAGTATTTTGTACACAAACCTGTTCATCATATTATTAGTACTCATGTACAAGTAGCCTTTGTTGAATTGTTTATCTGTGTACTTGTGAATTACTCAAGCTTCATTGTTTATATGTATAAGATGGAGTATTTTGATGCTGATGCAAAAAATAATTGTGCTTGTGCTCCAAAGCTTTACTGTACTTGCATTGTTAAATTCAAAACTTGCACATAAATATAAACAGTAGCTTGCACTGAACTTCACAATAGTTTTTTCACTGCAATTGTGTAGCTTTACACACAACATAACAACACATAAACACAACAAACTTTAGTGCACATCTTCATACACTTCTTCTTGCACATCTTGGCCTAGGATTTGTTTGACATTTGCTTCTTTGCCTAGGATCTATTTGCTTGCATGTTTTGCACTTGTCGTTTGTTCGCTTGCATATTTTTCACTTGCTTCTTCTTCCTTTGCTTCTTGTTCCCTTGCTTCTTATCTCTTGCTGCTTGTTTGCTGATAGTGCTTAGATAGTGTTTGCTGGTAGTGTTTATGCGCTGCCTTTTCCTGTGCTTATATAGTGTCTGCTTAAATTTGGAGTAGTGTCAAATGAATATCACTCCACCATTTGTGTTAGTAGCCTCTTAAATCCTCATGATCCATATCTACAAATTTTGCTCTTCATTTATAGTAAACCACCAAGTACAGGATAATATAGGAGTACTGAATATTAAACCAAATTACTTCTTACTGTGAGTATACGCTTGTAGCACTACATATTTAAGACTAAATAGCAATTTGTTGGTTTAGCTCAAGCTCAGTAGTTTTCCTATGTATTCTGGATGCAGATATGGATGGAAGATTGGACATGATCACGTAACAAAAAGATGTGGTTATGCTGCTATTACTCTCATGCAGAAGACATTATTTTACCAAGTTAAGGTTTCTTATGGACCTCCTGTTGTTGTAGTTGTTGAGTCTAAGCGAGCATAATAGAACCGCATTTCCTTCTAGTTTCACTATAAAACTTGTTGAGAAAACTACTACTGAACCTGGAGTACTCATAATTTGTCTGGTACTCACAATCTGGGAGTACAATAGATTCAGCACTTGTCATGTTGTTTAGTTGAACGTGTTTTTACTGTCATATAATCTGGTACTCATAATCTGGGATACTATGGTGTATACCTTAAATACACACTGTTTTCATTGTCACAATTACCTATAGCATCCTGCTTATCATGATCTTCCATTTCTTGTTCTTGCATTTCCTGTTCTTCCATTTTTTTCATCTACACAAATATTGAAGAATAAATGATAGGTGCATTTGTTTCTAGGGCTCATACACATAAATCTGCACTAGTATACCTGCATGTTGATTAAGACAACCCTCTTGTTCTTCAGGTGGCGGAGTGAAGTTGAGGTCAAAACGTGGTTGCGCCATACTTGCAATTGGGGTCCGATCCCTCCCATCCCTTGCTGGAGTAGGATCCTTGCAGTGCCTGCTGGACGCGAAGTGCTGGGCGAGAAGAAAGTCCTCAAGCGGCAAGGAGGAAGCCAGTGAGGTACTGTTGCTGTAGATTGCCGGCGGCGAGGTGCTGTGTCTTGTTGGCGTCCGACTGCATGTTGCTAGGCCCCTAGAAAGAGAAGAGCAAGAGGGAGGTCGGGGGCAAGCTGATGGAGCTGCCAACGTTATCGCACAGCTGGAAGGTCGGGGGCGAGCTACCGATGTTTCCCCTTGTGGAGCTAGGAGGCCGTGGGCGAGGTGCCGGAGGTGCGGACGTTCCCTCTTGCGGAACTAAGAGGTTGAGGGCGAGCTGCCGATGTTTCCTCTTTCACAAATGGGAGGTCAGGTGAGGTGTCGGAGCTGTCGGTGTTCCTCTTACGCAGGTAGGAGCTCGGGGGCGAACTGCCGATGTTTTCTCTTGCGCAGCTGGGAGGCTATGGCTGCCGGAGTTGTCGGTTTTCCTCTTGCGCAGGTAGGAGCTCAGGGGTGAGCTACGAGAGTTGTCAGTGTTTCCTCTTGCACAGCTAGAACTGGGAGGCCACGGCAAGCTGCCAGAGCTGTCGGCATTCCCTCTTGCGCAGCTGGGATGTTGAGGGCGCACCTACACCTCCAAGTGATGGACGTGGTGCTAGGCGTGCATGGAGGTGCTCGCTGGCCTCGCGTGGAGGTGCTCTGCTGGATATTCTGGCCTCGCGTGGAGGTGATCTGCCAGCCTCACTTGGAGGTGTTCTACTTGATCTGCCGCAGAGGTGCTCAACTAGAAGCTGTGCTCTGCTCGATTGATTTTGGTGGATCGATTCCAGTGAGGTGGAGAAAATCAGCTGGACACGGGGTTCTCTGATTGGGAGGATCGATTCAAGCGAGATGCTAGAAGTTATGCTCTGGTAGATCAGTTCTGGTGGATTGAATTCAGTGAGATGGAGATGATCAGCTAGATGCAGGGTGCTCTGATCAGGAGGATGCGAGCGCTCTGATCAGGAGGATGCGAGCTAGAGGTGATTGGGAGGATCGGGAAGATTCAAAATTCAAAATATGGACCGATCATGTCATCGAGGGAAGTTTTGTCCAATTCATGTATTTTGTGCTATCGAGACGTTTTCTAAAACATTTTATAATATGAAACGGAGGGAGTAGTATTTAGAAATTAATGTATCATGTCAACGATGAGGTAACAAATTCTGCATGCATTGCACGTGCTCTCCTCTCTCCCTGTACGGAAGAAGGAAAAAATTATCTCCTATTTTAACCACGAAATGGAAGCACTTAGTTTAGCCGATGATTGATACATTGGAAACGTATCTATAATTTTTGATGCTCCATGCTTGTTTAGTATCTAATTTGCTTTACTTGTCCACACTTTGAGGTGCTTTTTACATGTTTTCTGGTACTAATCTACAAACAAGTTGCAACAGTGTCAGATGCATGTTTTCTGCTGTTTTTGGTTTCAGAGAAGTTAGTAAAGAAATATTATCGGAATTGGACGGGATAAAGGACAAAGTCAATTACTTCCCTTGGGGAACAAGAAGTCTAGAGGAGAGCCCGAGAGGCCAGCTAGGGGGGCTAGACCCAACCCAGGCGCGGGTGGGCCCCACCCCATGCCTGGCTAGGGTTTGGTGGCCTTGGCCGTCTCCTCGGTCGTCTCCTTCGCCTATAAGAAGCCCCTGATGCAGAAACCCTGAGTACCCGATCAGAAATCCACGAAACCGTCTGTAGCCGCCGCCACCATCGTCCCTAGATCGGGGGGATCTAAAGTTCTTCCCGGCACCCTGCCGGAGGGGAGATCATCCTGGAGGCCTTCTCTCCAGTATGATGCGTGAGTAGTTCCACCTTGGACTATGAGTCCATGTAGTAGCTAGATGGTTGTATCTCCTCCTTTGTGCTTTCATGTATAGATCTTGTGAGCTCCGTTCATGATCAAGATCTAATCTATTTGTAATCATGCATGTTGTGTTTGCGGGGATCTGATTGATATTGAGATTATTATATTGGTTTGATTAATGGTTTTGTCTTTATGATTCTATCATGTGTGTGTTGTTTGTGATCTTGCATGCTCTCCGTTGTTAGTAGCTATCTTGGCCAAGTAGTTGTTAGTGACTCCAAGAGGGGGTATTTATGCTTGATAGTGGGTTCATGCCTCTAGTTTCCAAGGGAAGTGACAATAATCTCTTTGGTTGTAGATGTGTTGTTGCTACTAGGAAGAAAACAACGGTCTCTTGTTCATGGAACATGTGGACTTTTTACCTTACACACTTTGCTTAAAGCAGTTGTCTGTTGCTTGCAACTCAATACTGGAGGGGGTTCAGATGATAACCTAAAGGTGGACTTCTAGTCATAGATGCAGTTGGATGGCGGTCTATGTATGTCGTTGTATTGCCCAATCAACCTCATAGGATCTTTCTGACTAGTAATTACATTGTTATGCCTTGCTCAGTTCCTGTCAATTGCCTCGCTGTAATTTGTTTACCCTTCATGCCATGTTGTTTATTTAAGGAGAGCACCTCTAGTGAACTATGGACCCCGGTCCAATATTTACCATTGATACATATTCCACTGCAAATCACCATTACCTTCCACACCATACGTTTAATCCTTTGTTACAGCAAACCGGTGAGCTTGACAACCTCACTGATTCGTTGGGGCAAAGTCTTGAGTTTGTGTTTTGCAGGTCTCCGCATTGCTTGCAACACCTGTGTGACGTTTCCTTCCTCCTACTGGTTCGATAACCTCGGTTTCTTACTGAGGGAAAACTTGTTGTTGTGCTACTTCACACCTTGCTCTTGGGGTTCCCAAGAAGCGCTCCTACATCAACCCAGTGCAGCCAATAATGATCCATCCTTAAAGGACCGTGCTACGCATCCCCCGGAGGATAATTTCCCCGACCCCCAGGTCTGGAGCCGTACGATCGAGCTCCCCGGTACACCCAATCCCGCTTCTACTACACGGTAGCAAATAATGGTTCGCGTAGCAAAAAGGAAAACATATCGCAGGCTCGGACAGGTCGCATGCAGGGCGGCGCTGTGAGGACGACGGAGGGCGACCGCGGCGTCGATCTCCTCACGCAGCGCCGGAGATGAGCCATCTTCGCTCCACCATATTGTACCCCCTTCTGGACATCCTCACCACCTAATACCGCCGCCAATCGTCGCTTCTAGTGGTGGATCGAATCCTCTCACACGGCGGCACCATGATTCCGATTCGGCGAACACCGGTGCCTCCAAGAAGTTTCAGCAACCTAATCGAGCCCAGCACGTGAATCCACCCATGTTTTTCAATCAAAATCGTGAGGTTGAAGCTCTAGCTCCATCGGTGAGCACTTCCCCTCTCCCTAAATTTCCTTCTTAGGGTGTCCACCATTGTTGCTTCGGATGGTGCTACTAGGTAGCAGAAAAACTAAAAATTGTAGCAAGTATAGTAGTGAATCATTGTTGCTTCAGATGGTACATTGTAGCAAATTAGGGTGCTTCTAGGAAATTGTAGCAGATGGTGCTACTAGGTAGAAGATGGTGCTACTAGGTAGCATATGGTGCTACTAGGCAGAAAAACACCGAGGAAATTGTAGCAAAAGTAAAAATTGTAACACTAAGGAAGCAAAAAGTATGCAGCAGAAGTAAAAATTGAGGAATCAAAAAGTATGCAGCATAATAAGTAGAACATGTGTTTATTTCTTGAAGAACATGTGTTGTAATGTACTGTAGTAGTAGTCTTGCTACCACTAATATTGATTCATGTTGATACGTTGCACAATTATGATTTGACCTGAACTTTTGCTATTTAAATTGCAGGGGTTTGTTGCTGACAATATACTTGGAGGATTCGACCCCAACCAGCCTGCTGATGGGTACGGTCCTGAAGGATATGCCGCTGAAGGATTTACTCCACCAAAATCTACTTCTGAAGGTTATGCTGCTGCAGGAAACTATGGAGAGAAATTTGCTACAAGAGCAGAAAGTGCAGCAAGTAGCAATGCTTCTTTTGCTGTTGAAGAAGCCGGTGAAGAGATTTGCTCACAGCCTCTTGTTCCTTATGTTGGAATGACATTTGATGACCTCAAAGTTGCGAAGCAATTATGCAATGACTATGCTTTCAAGCTTGGTTTTGGTACACGGATTGGTAACACCAAGTATAGCACAACAAGAGGTGTGTCAAAACATGCAATTCTTAGTAGGGTTTTTGAGTGTGTCCATGCTAGAAAACCAGTTGATGAAGCAAAAAATGCTACTAAGGATAGTTCTAGAGAAGGAGGTACCATAGACATGAGCAATTTCAGTGCACAAAAGTCACATAGCAAACAAGCTGGCCTCAAGATGGATGTAGCAGATTTGAGACAGAAGAATAGGGTGCTACGGCATGATTGTAAAGCTAGAATTCTTGTTGGAAGAGAAATGGGATATGGACTGTCACGGTCTTCCATGGAGAGCACACACACCAGATGGTGAAGCAAATTGGGAGAAGACGGTACTACTGGTCTCACAGGAAGGTGACTGAGGAGGACTTTCAGTTCATCCAAACTTTACACAACCAAAACATAAGCACAACTCATATGATGGGATCCCTCGAAAGTGTGCACGAAGGCAACCCTAAGTTCCTTGGTTTTGTGAAGCGTGATGTGTCCAACATAATAAATATGCTACGCGAGGAAGTTTCACAGCGAGATATGTCCATGACGATTGAGTACTTTGAAAGGAGACAAGCAGAAAGCCCTACATTCTTTTTTTGATAATAAAGTGGATGAAAACAACACAATGGGAGCTCTCTTTTGGGTGGATGGCAAGACAAGGGCATTGTACCCCAAGTACAAGGACTCGGTGTTTTCTAACACTAAATTTTGTACAAACAAGTACAACATGCCCTTTGCTCCACTTGTGGGCATCAACAACCACACACACACAATTGTGTTGGAATGTGCTCTGCTACCTGATGAAACAACCAAAACATTCAGATAGGTATTAACCAAAATTAAGGAAGCAATGAACGGTTTGTCACCAGACCATATCATGACAGACCAAGACCAAGTGATGGTTGCATCAATTTCGAATATATATCCTGATTCAATTCACAGATGTTGCATCTTCCATGTGCTACGATTATCAAGAACAAAGCTTGATCCTCACTTGAGAGAAGGTAGCCCATTTGCTACAGCGTTCTACCCATGCATTTATAGCACAAACACCATAGAAGAATTTGAGATATGCTGGCAGCATATGTTGGAAACTTTTGCTATGGCTAAGAACACGCATTTGCAGAATATGTGGAAGAGCAGAAACATGTGGGCGCTTATGTACTTCAGACAAAATTTATTTCCTTTTACAAGCACAACGGAAAGATCTGAAGGCCTCAAATCGTACTTTAAAACTTTAATTCACCCAAGTGGCTCAGTTTGGAACTTTGTGCAGCAATATGAGTTGTGCCAAAACCTGATGCTAGACCGAGAAGACAATGCAGCATTCACCATGGATACAATAACAACACTACTATGAGGAAGGTGAGATTTTCTCTTTATAGACTGCTGTTCCAGTATCATTATTTTATATCTATTGTAGCATGTTTGTAAAACTATTGTATCATAATGTAACACCGGATGTAGCACCACTCTGACAGTCAGCAACACGCATTTTTTGCAGCTACAACATTGAAAAGCAGGGGCTGGAGTTCTATACAAGGGAGATCTTCAAAAGGTTCCAAAATATGATTGAGAGGTCTACAAGGTTTTATGCAATGCAGGTTGAGGGTGAAGCCATGTTCTTTGATCTCATTCCAAACCCTGGTTATGGTGTTAAAACTTACTAGGTGCAAGTCAAGCTTGATGATGAGTGCTACAAGTGCGGATGCAACACATTTGAGATGTGTAGCCTTATATGCCCGCATATAGTCAGGGTGATGGTGCACTTGAATGTGCAACAAATTCTAGAGAGATACATGCTACAAAGATGGTCTGTTGCAGCAACAACGCCTGCACCTGATCCCGGGACAAATACCATCATATTTGGGATCCCAGGAACCAATACTCTCAAGTACAATGCTTTGTGTAGAAAGATGAATGAACTCGCTTTAGATGCTTGCTTTAGTGATTAAACATATGTTGTTATTTCCAAGATGATTGATGAGGCGAGGCAGGTTGTTGTAAACATGAGGAACACACAACATGCTACACAGCAAGGAGGGGAGCAAGAAGGAGAGCAGCAAGGAGGAGGACCAGAAAATGTTCAACCACATCAAGGTATTCCTCCACAACATGATGTAAACAATCAACATCAAGAAGAACAACGTAATGAGGCTCCTAGTAGCACACTCAAGAACCCTGTGAGGGTAAAGCCAAAAGGAAGACCAACTGAAAAGTCAAAGCGTAACAAACCATTGGTTGAGCTTCGTGATGAAGCAAATGCCAAGAGAAGTAAAAAAACTCAAGATACAAATAAGAAGCAAACTGATGCAACGCCAAAAACCAATAGAAAGCCAAGAAAGCAAAAAATTCCCATACTGCAATGAAGAGGGTCACACTGTGAAACAATGCGTCTACATGGAAGCACTAATTGCGGGCAATGTTGCGAAAATAGAGTTGAAACTATAGAGATGCAGCTACATGTACTAGCAGCTGTAGCATTTTTATTGTTACTGTGTAGCATATATACAGTATAGATGTAGCATCATCCTGATGCAAGATATGAATTTTGTGATATGACAGAATCTTTTTGGTAGCAAAAGTATTTCCACTTTGGGGCATACAATATATCATGTGGTAGCATTATTGTTGTTCATATGTAGCAAGAGCTAAAATTTCTACCAAAGACAAATCTAGTTCTTCAGAATGAATGTTGTAGCAATATTTGTACTTGGGTAACATTTATTCTTATTGAATATAGCATTTTTGCACACTTGGAACATTGTGCTGACTAATTTGGTAGCATAAAAGTTCTTTATATACATCAATACTTGAAATTGCTACCTAAAGTCTGGAATGAAACCTAGTAGCAATTTTTGAACACCTGGGTAGCATTACATTTCTATGCATGTAGGAAAGTGGTTACACAAATATAGCAAATTGACACCTGGGTGGACAAAAAATTGACAGCATGTCTGGAGAAATACTCATTTTTAGCATTTCTGCAGCATGTATGTAGCATATACCGTACTTATACTTAGCAAAACAATCACACTATTTGAAGCTTTAGAAGATAATAACAACATGACAAACATCAAAAGATATATATAAAATCAAATGTAGCGAACCATTCCAAACATGTAGCGGTTATCCATCCAACATAACGATTTGGTAGTACACGAACACATCCACGATTACATCAGTTTGAACCTTTACAAGTGCAAAATAAGATCACAAAGATGACATCAGTTTCAACGATTACATCTGTTTCAACCTAGCTACGCTTCTTCTGTAACTCTTCTTCCATCAGCTATTCATTGGATCCTTTGTTTTGCCTTACCTTGATTAGATCTGCTGCAAGAAGTTTCCTTAGAAGTGGTATAGCATTGTTGCCGAACTCCGCCATGACCTTGCCGCTGGAGCTTTCCATGAAGAGGATGCAGAATAATCCACAATCAAATTTGCCAAAAAACAAATAGATAGATTAGTAACAACCAAGCAGAAACATATGTAGCAAGTTTAGGAACTTAGAGTAGCATAAGATATAAACTAAGGTAGCAATAAAAAAACAATAATGTAGCATATGTTTACTGCTAGTGATCAATACAAGGATTGGAAAAATAGCGAAACAAAAAGAAAGAGCAAATCTTACATGGTAGTTTGCTGCGGCTAATCAGGATTAGTTAGCAGGAAAGTGTTGAAGTTGATATTGTCTGATAGTTTCGGTTGTTTCACAAGAATAACAAAGTTTGCAAACTGAAAAAGAGCAAACACAATGCATGGTTATTGATATGCAGCAATAAAAGGCCCAACTATAAGGTAGCAAACACAATGAAAAAGTGCAGCAGGAGTACTAACCAGATTGCATGCACAATCATCCAACACACCAGCATTCTTGGCCCCTTTCATTGAATCAAAAATATGCATCTGCTTTGCTACTAGGTTTATACAAGGAACTGCCCAATGGTCTAATTTCACAATAGGAAAGTATAGCTACATTGTAACATGAAAAATATTTAGCATAATGTATGGCAGCATATAGCAAAAACTTGACTATATGAAAGCAAACAAGAACAAGATAGGAAGAGGATGTTAACTCACAAGGCCACACATGAAAATCTTGAACTTTGCATTATGCTCTTTCAACTCATCCATACATGCTTTAGCATTGAATACTTTTGGATCAACAACAAGCTTCTCCTGTTTTGTGTTGAAGATAAAAAGAAGTCAGATGAGGCAGCAGCAAAAGCAAGTAAAAATTGCTACTCCATGTATTGGTCAGCAAGCACAATGTTCAGAAAAAAGTAGAACCAAAGAAGGATAACAAATGTAGCAACATAAGATTAGTATGTAGCAAAAAAGCAACAGTAATGTAGAATGAACAATTTAACACAACTACAAAGTGGATGAAAAGTGATAGAAACTGAATAAAACAAATATAGAAAAATGTATGGACTAAACTAGCAAGCAATTAACAGTAATGTAGCAGATCAGTTGTCATACATATTGAGCAAGTAAAAGATCAAGAAAAATGCTACTTACCACAAAGTGCTGCGTAAATCTGTACTACCTATTTTGCCACACACTTTTCTTGCAAATTATGTCTGACTCATGGTTAAATTTCTCAATCCAAACATTCATCAACTCACTATCGAGATTTTGGCGCGGCCGAAGAGATGTTTGGAAAGTTCTGTAGCGGGTATAGTACCGCCCAATCTCCACAAAAACTGGCCTGCAGAAAGGAATGCACATGTAGCAGACAATTAAATGTGAAGTAGCAAACAATGAACTAAACTAGAAGGTAGTTCAAGCAGCAGAGGATTCAATGCAAAAACAATATCCTACAATGCAAAATAATAAGTAGAAAAACACACAGACACATGTAGCAACTAGTTAGATGTAAGGTAGGAAAAACATTACTTCAGAGTAGCAAAAAACATAAACTTACGATGGCCTATCCTTTGGATGGCTCTTGAATTTCCGACCATTCATCACAAATGTGGAGTAAGTTTGTTCTACATCTTGAGAGACCTTCATATTTTTCAACTTTGGAGGTGTGAGCTCTTCCTTGGAAGCCCTCTTAAACCTTGTGTTCTTCTCATGTGTCAACAAACCCGAGCTAGCATCTCCCTTGGCACTTGACTCAATGTTAACAACAACTGTAAAAGAGAAAACAATTGTGTATGAATCAAAACAAGCAGGAGCATATTTATGAAGCTACAGTAATACTATAAAACGTTCATACCAGGTGCAATGGGAATAGTCGGTGTCACAGACTCTATCGAAGTGGAAGGTACGGGCTCGACCAAAGTGGAAGGTGCTGCTTGAATACTCTCAGAGGCAGTGATCAGGTCATCAGAGGCAGCGGTCGGGGCAGAAGTTGGGGCATCAGAGGAAGATGGGAGAGACTGTGAAAATGCAAATCTCTGCATATTCCTCAGTCCTAGGCTCAAACAGATCGAATGAGGGTTTGTCCGAAGCCCTGGCCCAAGCTTCATAAAAAATGTCCTTCCTAGGGCTGCAGCGAATTGGAGACCTATCAGGGCTAACAACATTAGGCTGCTCAGTAGCATCAACTCCCTTGGTCATAGAATCAATGGTTATTGCATTTTGAGGAACATCGACATGTTTTGTTGCAACAGGAAGCTCCACAGTGGCAGCTGCAGCGCCATCATGTTCCTCAGCAGCATCTGTAGCACCAGCATGCTCCTCAGCAGCACCACCACCACCATGCTCCTTAGCAGCATCTGCAGCAACACCATGATCCTCGGGCTCCGATGTAGCATAAAGCTTCTCATCATCCTCAGTTTTTGAACCATAATCATCCTACGACTAATCATCATCTGCTGTAGTATTGGTTGGGAAAACAACACTTGGTCCAGCTTCTTCTTTACTTGATGATTCAACATCAACAAAAAGGGCAGCCATGCGTTGAGCCTGCATGCGCTTCAATCCAGCAGACAGGTTCTTCTTTGTTCCATCAACATCAGCTTCAAAAATTGCCTTGTGCTTCTCAAACAAGTGCTTGAAATGAGCGGGAACCTGATAGCAAACATTAGAAGCATGTTAGTAAACCAAAGACAAGAAAAATGATGAACTTCAGAGCATTGTTTTATAATAGTAGAAAGTGTAAACTCTAGTATAGCGGCTCAGATTCGTCGCCCGTACACCGCTATGGTGTAATAAAAATCTATTAAACTTCTTTTGCATACGGGTAGATAATTTGGGGTAACTTACGCATCACCCCTACCCTAAGTCGTCAACCTACGTAAAGCATAAACTCTAGTCTAGCGGCTCGGTTTCGTCGCTCGTCGCCGCTGTCGCGTCGTACAGGCGACGAAACCTCGAAGGGTGTTAGGGTACAGAGGCATCGTCGCCCATTACCGCTATCATGTCACAGTGACTCGGCCTCGGTACCCTAACACCGAGGCTAATGCGTAGGAAGTAGCAAATTAATAAAACTAATGCAACAACAATTATGTACCAAAGTAGCAAAACAAAATAAGTAATGTAGCATAACATTTCAGTACATGTTGAAAGAACTACATAAAGTGATTTCAAAGTGGTAGCAGAGTAATGAAGCTAAAGTAGCAAAACCTATGAACTAAAATAACAATCCAAAAACAGTAATGTTTCAAAGCACTTGTTGAAGGGATTCGCAGCATAGTAAATCAAAAAAATTCTACGGATACGAACAAGAAATCCAAGATCTAATCTATGAGATGCAATAAACGAGATAGATAGATGAGATCTTCATACCCTTGAAGAAATCGCACAGCGGAAACGTTCAACAGAACGTGGGTGATGTAGTCGAACTAGCTTTCTCCTCCTCGCGATCCGATCTGATCCAACGCCGCAAGTGGCGGCGCCTCCGAGAGATGCACACATATGGTGCCGCGACGTCTCCTCCTTCCTTGGTCCAGCAAGTGGGGTGGAGAGATGGATTGGATCTACAGCACGACGGCGTGGTGCTATGGTGGAGAGTTTCTGGGGCAGGGCTTCGCCTACGCACAGTCGGGAGAGAGAGAGGTCGAGGGGCAGCAGGACAGCGTCTACGGTTGGAGGAGTGGGAAGGGAGGGTGCGAACCTTCCCTCTTTATATAGGGGGCTGGCTGGCCCCCTTGGCCCCTCCTCCAAGCCCTAGGGCGGCGGCCCCAAGGGTTGGAGTGGGGGGCAAGTTTCCTCCCTCCTTCTAGAAGATCTCCCCTAGGGTTTCCCCTAGGCTGGCCGGCTGGGCCTTTGGGGCCTTGTGCCCCTGGACCAATGCGGCCAGGGCACTTCCCCTGAGGCCAACTGTAACACCCTCATAATCGGCCCTATGCAAGTTTTAGCGAAACCCGCCAAACCCGCATAGAAACGATTCAAAGGTGCCCACCAGGCACTTTCGTGCGGGTGGAAAACGAAGTAATAACATTACACAACAGTCCTCGATGGGACCCATGAGCAGATATATATACAACACGACTCCATGAGTCAAGAATACGATATAATATACAAAGATCCAAATCACCTTGAAAATGATAGAGCGTCCGCCACGGACAAGATGCAAATGGGGCTAAGAGCCCGAAGAATAACCAATGGCGCCCATAACCCGCCTAGGCCAAGCCGTAGGGTAACCCCGCTAACGACGCCGATCTAAAAACCTGCTCAAACAAAAGGGTGCCGACAAAGGGCAAAGGAAAAGAGGAGTCAAGATCGAGGCAAGACACGGCGAGACTAGAATTTGGCGGTCCTCGCCTACATAGGTATGGTGGATCGAGCGCAGCGGCAGGCAAAGATGCACTAAACAACCTATAGAGACTCGATGCAACCGGCGGCTATCGAGAGGGGTGAGAAAGACCTATTCGAACCATCCGACATACTACCATCAAACAAACCCATCTGGTGTTTCCCTCGAGACCAAACGAGGAAGTCAACCGAGGAACTCACACAGGTTGGCGCTTTATTTATTCGCTTATCGTTGCACCAATTACTAGTCGTATAGCTGGTCATCCCGATAAAATAAGCAATGGGCGTTTTATTTATTCATTCCGCTGTAGTTATGCGACACTTACTAGTCAAATACAATTGGCATGAGATATCCCAAAACCCAAAGCTTGTTGGTACTTTTATTTAGCCATTCCGCTAGAAGTTGCAATACTTACTAGTCAGATACAATGGTCGCAAGCGACAACCCAAACAAGCTATTGTTGGCAGTTTTATTTAGCCATTCCATTATAGTGAAGCTGATTACTAGTCATTATAAAGTCAAATTTATAGTACTACTTTAGTTATAGTTGTCTATGATCGAGATATCAGTGCTCCAAGTCGTCCATAATCCATGACACGGCTTTCAGAAAGTTTTACCCTGCAGGGGTGCACAAATAGCAACACACACTCGATCAACCTCGGAAAAAACCAAATCAAAACCCAACGAGGCTTTCACGACAAAGCAATCACAGGATTCAGAAATATTTCAGGGGCCACCCATTGAGTAGACCCAACGGTGAACGAGGCGAGGCGGACTCAAGGTTTCGACAATGGTCAAACCCATGGGAACCCAAAACTGGCTTACCGCGAAACAACACAAAACACTTAAACAGACAAGTGTGCTCCTCGCACAACCGTAAATAAAGCGGTAAAGCATGGCATAAGTACAGGATAGTAAATAAAATCTCAAACTAGTTTGTGGCCCCAAGAAATAAGAATGAATCAAGCTCTGGCTCAGGGGGGTCCCATAATCCTCCCGGATGTGGATAGCGCGAAAAATGAAGGAACAGGTATCAAGTACACGTGGTCCTACGGGACACAAGTGGAAGGTTAACAACCAAATAACATCTATTGCCCACCTGTGCCTCTTCTTACCTACTTCAATTTTAGTTGTTTAACAGGAATTAAAGTGAACGATAAGTAAAGCCATGAACATCTCCAACATGAAACATGCGGCAATACTCCAACAACTGTGGTACTGGTCGACACGCAACAGCACTTGAGCAAGCGACTACGACGTGCAAGTCCAACTATCTACCAAACAACAGGTAATAGGATGTGTCCAAGGCAATATAAGGCGGCAAGGGATATCTCGGGTACGAAAACTAGAGCATCGCAACACAGATAGCAATAGATCAACATGAGGGAATAAATACTATAAAAGTAAGATAGGTAGAAAGGGGGAGATGCTCGCCTGAAAACATTGCCGAAGGTTCATCCGAAGATCGGGGCGAAGCTCACATCAACTCAACGGCCTTATCCGCGAAGAAGCAAAACACTAGAATAAACACCGAATGCACTATTTAATACTACGCCAAAAGATCGGGCATGATGCATGTATGAGGTATGACATGGCAAAGATGCGGTGCAATTAGGTCATATTAAGCGGAACCGGGGTCCCGACATTTAAATATATGGTTCAAGTTGTTTATCTACCCCGCAAATTAAATGTTGTATTAGCAAGGCAAATATAGTATCGGTTTGCTGCACAAATTTAAATGGGGCCAATATAAGACTAGATTTGCCCGCATATGGGCCCCATATTTAATTGTATGGTGAATCGGCATAAGGCCCCCAAACCACATAAATATGTATGCCAAACATGTATGGTTGAATGCAACAAGTTTATATATAGCATTTATAAAATAGGGGCTCGGGAAAAGGTTCACACATCTGGGTTCGGAGGATCCCGGCCCGAGGGGTTCGGGTCTCGGGTCCGGATCTAGGGTTCGGCGGGAGCATTCTCGGATAGCTGAGGTAGACCTAGTCGCATCCGGGAAGCAGAACTTGGTTGGCGTCGGGGCGCATCGGACTCGCCCTGGTCGGTGACGATCTTGTCGTCACGAAGATCTTGTCGGGTCCTCGTATCGGGTCGGTCTGGCGCTCGATGCGTAACTTGGCGTTCCCGCGGCGTTTGGCGTCATTTGGTTCCATGTCGACGGTCTTGGTGTCCTTGATGGAGAACTCGGTGTATCCGTGTCGTCGGCCTTGGCGGTTATCGGGTCCGGTCTTCGGAATCCGTGAGACGTTCTTAGGGATCCGAGAAGAAGATCTTGTTGAGGGCCTCGCTTGAGATCGATGGTGACTTGCAAAGGTCTCCTAGGGGCATGATGGTTCTCCGGGTCCGGACTTGTCAAGGCGTCGATCTCGGTCCAACCGATGGCGGGTTCGAGAAGATAGGGCGACAAGATAACTTAATTGGGCGGCCAATACCACGGTACCGGAGGCGATACGCTGGCGTCGGCAACTGAATCAACATACACGCATGTCCAAAAACGACACACACGGGTACTTGTCGACAACGCGCTGCAGGCCAGAGAGGCTTGTAGGCGTGCCCGCAGCAGGAGGCAGGTCTTGGCGGCACGATTCCCTGGCGACGGCGTGGTGTCCTTGAACGGCGAGGATGGGGCCGGGGAAGACGAGCGGCGGGCGCTTCGGGAGGCCGACACGGCGCAGGCGACCAGCGAGGGACGGTGAGGACGGCTAGGGGCCGGCATGGCCGCGGGCCAGAGCGTCGGCGGGCTCGCGGGCGGGATGGACGGCGCCATAGGGAGGACCCGCGAGGCGCGGCGGCGCGCATGGAGGCGCTGGTCAAGCGGAGCGGGGCGGTTCGCAACAGAGCCCGACGAGGTAGGGGAGGCGTCACGGGCCGGCGCAGGGCAGAGGGAGGCGCGGAGAGCGTCGGGCGCCATGGGGTCGGCTCGGGGAGGGAGAGAGGAGGCCCGAGCAGACGGAGCGGGTCGGAGGTCGCGCGGGCGCTGGGAGCGAGGCCCGGCGGCGGCGGTGGCTGGCAAGGCCGGCTGAGGGGACGGGAAGAGGGCGGTTGGTCGGCGTGGTGGAGGTGGCTAGCGGGAGGGGTCGGGGACGGTGGCGGTTGTCGGGGAGGGAGAGGGGACGGCGGAGCTCGAGGGGCCGGCCGAGCACGGGCTGCAAGTGGAAGACGGAGGAGGTCGGCAACCTTGCTCGCGGTAGAGGCAGAGACGGAGGTTGGGGAGCGGCGCGACGGTGGGAGAGGACGGGCGAGGCGGGGCTGGCGGGGTCAGAAGGGGCCGAGGCGCCGCGGGAGGTCGACGGCCTGGTGTCGGCGGACGGAGGACGGGGGGAGAGAGGTGGGAGGCCAGAGGAGGGAGGAGACGCGTGGGGAGGCTGGGGTGGTGGGACCCAGGGCAAAGGGCGGGGTGAGCAAGGGGTGCGTGCATGCGTGTGTTTACTGTGGGGAGGGGTGGGACCCAGGGAGAGGGTGGGTGTGTTGTGTTGTGTGCTGCTGTGGGTGGGGCCAGGTGGGGCATGGGACCGAGGTGTAAGGGAGAGAGGGTCAGGCGGGGTGGGGTCGGTTGGGGTGAGAGAAGGAGTGGGGTGCTGCAGGGTGGATTGATGAGGTGGCAAGGTGTGTGGGGATTGGGTCCAGGGGTGAGGTGGCGAGCTGTGATTGGTGGGTAGATTAGGACTAGGTAGTTTTAGGAATTCGGGTGGGCTGGTTTTATTCTGGGGGTGGCCGACTGGGTCGGATCGGCCCGGTTTGGCTGCCCCCACTAAAATAATTAAATATTTATTTGTTTAAAACAGGGCTTGTGCAAACCGATAGCAGACAAAACAAAATAATCCGGAGACCCGGGTTTTGCGTTTGGAACAAAGACGGGGCGTTTAGAAAACAAAAACAGGTTTTTCCGCAAATAGTTTTATGCAAGCAAATGCAAGATGATGATGATGCTCAAATGCAATGTGGCATGATGACATGAGCATGCGGTCATGATGATGCAATGCACAAAAACAACGCGATTTTCTAGTAGTGGTTTTGCGGGATGCCACAATTCGACACCACTAACAATGGATCTCGCCCTCGAGATCCGCCTCATGGTACCGGGAAGAAGGCGGCGATCTGAATCTTCTCACATAGTGTAGACCTTCGCGACACCACTAACAAGAGGTCGTTGTCCGTGATCGTCGAGAGAACACTCCGGGAACAAAAGGTCGAAGGTAGAGGTATCAACAAATAAGGCCACCTCTAGCTTCCGTGGAAGGAGTAAAATTGCTGGATCCACTGATTCGATGTAAAAGAGCGAATGATAAGAGTAGTCGGATGGTGATCAGTCCATCGCGCACCCAAACCATTACTCTGCACACGAATAGGCGGATTATGCAACCAACTCTCGGAATTCAGACTGAAGATCTCGACAAACGAGGTTCAGAAACAAAGGAGTATTGCAGGCTCTGCATCGGATCTGGCGTAGATGATGTCGTCACGTCGGAAAACACCGGAAGGCACAAACAAGGAACAAAGAATGGTACCTCAGTAGACGGATTTCCTCAGACAGCATGAACATCGGATGGTAGAACACCGTTACCAAAGGAGGAAGCGAAGCCCTAAAGATACGACGGAAAACCCAACCACGAGAAGTCCTGGACTCGAAGCAAGAGAAGAGAGCAGATTCAAAACACGCAGAGATGAGAGGAGAGCAGCAGAGGGGTAAGGAGTAAAAGCAGACCTAACCAGAACTATCCAACCATTTTTTTTCAAAATAGTTTTGACACTCTACTTCGGCCGTTAGCTAGGTTATCCTACAGGCTGGACTTGTGGGGTATCGCAACTGCTGAGCTCTGATACCACTCAGAACACCTCAGATCGCCCTATGCAAGTTTTAGCGAAACCCGCCAAACCCGCATAGAAACGATTCAAAGGTGTCCACCAGCACTTTCGCATGGGTGGAAAACGAAGTAATAACATTACACAACAATCATCGATGGGACCCACGTAATATATATACAACACGACTCCATGAGTCAAGAATACAGATATAATATACAAAGATCCAAATCACCTTGAAAATGATAGAGCATCCGGCCACGGACAAGATGCAAATGGTGCTAAGAGCTCAAGAATAACCAATGGCGCCCATAACCCCGCCTGGCCAAGCCGGAAGGGTAACCCCGCTAACGACGCCGATCTAAAACCTGCTCAAACAAAAGGTGCCGACAAAGGGCAAAGGAAAAGAGGAGCGTCAAGATCGAGGCCAAGACACGGCGAGACTAGAATTCGCGTCTCGCCTACATAGGTATGGTGGATCGAGCGGCAAAGGCAAAGATGCACTAAACAACCTATAGAGACTCGATGCAATGGCGGCTATCGAGAGGGGTGAGAAAGACCTATTCGAACCATCCCGATACTACCATCAAACAAACCCATCTCGGTGTTTCTCGAGACCAAACGAGGAAGTCAACCGAGGAACTCACACGCTGGCGCTTTATTTATTCGCTTATCGTTGCACCAATTACTAGTCGGTATAGCTGGTCATCCCGATAAAATAAGCAAGGCAGTTTTATTTATTCATTCCGTTAGAAGGCGACACTTACTAGTCAAATACAATTGGCATGAGATATCCCAAAACCCAGCAGTTGTTGGTACTTTTATTTAGCCATTCCGCTAGAAGTTGCAATACTTACTAGTCGATACAATGGTCGCGACAACCCAAACAAGCTCTTGTTGGCAGTTTTATTTAGCCATTCCATTATAGTGAAGCTGATTACTAGTCATTATAAAGTCAAATTTATAGTACTACTTTAGTTATAGTTGTCTATGATCGAGATACTGTGCTCCAAGTCGTCCATAACCGGACACGGCTTTCAGAAAGTTTTACCTGCAGGGTGCACAAATAGCAACACACACGATCAACCTCGGAAAACCAAATCAAAACCCAACGAGGCTTTCACGACAAAGCAATCACAGGATTCAGAATATTTCAGGGGCCACCCCATTGAGTAGACCAAGAACGGTTAATGACTCGAGGCGGACTCAAGGTTTGCGACAATGGCTGTAAACGACTGGGAACCCAAAACTGGGCTTGTCGATACCGCGAAAACACTCCGCTTACCTAAACAGTACAGTGTGCTCCTCGCACAATCGTAAATAAGCGGTAAAGCATGGCATAAGTCCAGGATAGTAAATAAAACCTCAAACTAGTTTGTGGCCCCAAGAAATAAGAATGAATCAAGCTCTGGCTCAGGGGGGGTCCCATAATCCTCCCGGATGTGGATAGCGCGAAAAATCAAGGAACAGGTATCAAGTACTCGGGGTCCTACGGGACACAAGTGGACGGTTAACAACCAAATAACATCTATTGCCCACTTGTGCCTCTTCTTACCTACTTCAATTTTAGTTGTTTAACAGGAATTAAAGTGAACGATAAGTAAAGCCATGAACATCTCCAACATGAAACATGCGGCAATATGTAACACCCTCAGAATCGGACCTATGCAAGTTTGAGCAAAATTCGCCAAACCCGCATAGAAACGATTCAAAGGTGCCCACCAAGCACTTTCGTGCGGGTGGAAAACGAAGTAATAACATTACACAACAGTCCTCGATGGGACCCACAGAACAGATATATATAACAGCGACTCAAAGAGTCAAGAAGACAGATATAATTTACAAGATCCAAATCACCTTGAAAATGGTAGGGCGTCCGACTACGGACAAGAAGCAAATGGGGCTAAGAGCCCTGAAGAATAACCAATGGCGTCCATAACCCTGCCCAGGCCAAGCCGGAAGGGTAACCCTGCTAACGGCGTCGATCTCAAAACCTGCTTAACAAAAGGGGTGCCGACAAAGGGCAAAGCAGAAAACAAAGAAAGAGCGTCAGTACTGAGGCCAGTACACGGCGAGGCTAGAATTCGGCGGTCCTCGCCTACATAGGTATGGTGGACTGAAGCGGCAGCGGCAGCATGCACTAAACAACCTATAGAGACTCGATACACTGGCGGTAATCAGAGGGGGTAAGAAGGACCTATTCGGATCCAACCTGATACTATCATCAAACAAACCCATCCTGGCGTTTCCCCCTCGAGGCCGTCGAGGAAGTCAACCGAGGAACTCACACAGTTGGCAGTTTTATTTATCCGGTTATCGTTACGACACTTTACTAGTCAGGTTTAGATAATCATCCTGATAAAGTAAGCAGTGGGCACTTTTAGTTAACCATTCCGTTATAGTGGCAACACTTACTAGTCAGATACAGTTAACATGAGGAAACCCCATAAACCCAGCAGTTGTTGGGACTTTTATTCAGCCATTCCGTTGTAGTTGCAAGGTTTACTAGTCAGGTACAATTGTCGCAAGCGACATCCAAACAAGCAATTGTGGGCAGTATTAATTAGCCATTCCATTATAGTGAAGCTGATTACTAGTCATTATAAGTCAAATTTATAACAAGAACTTTAGTTATGCTTGTCTATGATCGAGAATCATGCTCCAAGTCGTCCATATCCGCGGACACGGCTTTGAAAGTTTTAACCCGGGGTGCACCAATAGCAACACACGCCGATCAACCTCGGAAAAACCAAATCAAAACCCAACGAGGCTTTCACTGAACAATCACAGATTTAGAAATATTTCAGGGCCACCCTTAAGTAGAATCCAGAACGGAGTAAGCAAGCTCGAGACGGCCTCAAGGTTCTGCTGGTCGTGAGCGATCGGGAACCCCAAACGGGCTTGTCGACACCGCGTAAACACTCCGCCTAAAATAAAGACAGTGTGACCTCGCAATCGTAAATAAAGCAAGAAACCATGGCATAAGTACAGGATCGTAAATAAAACCTCAAACTAGTTTGTGGCCCCAAGAAATAAGATGAATCAAGCTCGCTCGGGGGTCCCATATACCTCCCGGATGTGGATAGCGCGCAAAAATCAAGGAACAGGTATCAAGTACTCGGGGTCTTACGGGACACAAGTGGGCGTTCGGAAACCAAATATTATCTATCACCCACCGATGCCTCTGCTTATTCACTTTTAGTTGTTAAACAGAAAGTAAAGTGACGATAAGTAAAACTAGAATCATCTCCAACATCAACATGCGGCAATACATCAACAACTGTGGCATATGACGACACACAACAGCAATATAGCAAGCGACGGCGACGCGCAAGACCAACTAGCTACCAAACAACAGGCAATAGGGTGTGTCCAAGGCAATATATGGCTGCAAGGGATAACAAGGGTGCGGAATCTAGAGCATCGCAACACAGATAGCAATAGATCAACATGAGGGAAGTAAATACTATAAAAGTAAGATAGGTAGAAAGGGGGAGATGCTCGCCTGAAAACATTGTCGAAGGGTTCACCGAAGATCGGGGCGAAGCTCACATCAACTCAACGGCCTTATCCGCGAAGAACCAAAACACTAGAAGAAACACCGGATGCAGTATTTAATACACGGCAGAAGATCGGCATGATGCATGCATGATGGATGGCATGGCAAGGTGCGATGCAATTAGGTCAAGATTAAGCGGAACCGGGGTCCCGACAGTTAATTAGGTGGTTCAAGTTGTTTAGAAACCCCGCATTTTAAATGTGGTTATAACAAGGCAAGATAGACATCGGTTCGCTACACAAATTTAAATGAGGCCAATATAAGGCTAGATTTGTCCGCATATGGGCCCCATATTTAATTATTAGGTGAATCGGCATAAGGCCCCCAAACCACAGATATGCATGCGAGATGACAATTAAACATGCAACAAGTTGTGATGTTATAAAATAGGGTTTTCGAGAAGGGGTTCACACATTGAGGGGTCTCGACGGACTTGAGGTTCTGGGGGTCGGGGTCGGTCTCAGGGTTCGACGGATCTGGGTCCAGGGTTCGACGGGATCGACGAGGTTCGACGGAAACGTTCTCGGATAGCGGGGTAGGTCTTGGCGTTCCGAGAAGCCGGACTTGGTTTGGTGTCGGGGGCGAAACGGTGCTTCCGGGTCGGTGTCGTTCTTGTTGTTGCGCAGATCCTGTCGGGTCCGAGCCATCGAGTCGGCCTTGGCATCGGGCTCAAGTACTTGGCGGTCCGAGATGAAGCGCTTATCGCTCCATGTGGCGGTCTTGGCGTCCGAGCAAGGGTCTTGTCGCCTCACACGGGGTCTTGGCGCCCGGTTTTTCCCGCGTCCGAGATGTAGTTCTTGTCGGTTCCCTGTCGATGGCCTCCGGGTCCCGTGGAGGACGTCTTGTAGTGCCGTAATCCTCAGGGTCGATCATCGATCCGGCTCAAGCGCTTTGGTCTTGCCGGATCGGTCTTCGTGGCGGCCTCGGATTCCGTGTAGGCGGTCATGGTGTCGGGGTTTCCGTGATGAAGATCTTGTCGAGGTTTCGGCTAGCGCCACCGGTTCCTGTACGTTCTTCGGAGCTCGCGGTTCTAGACGTGGTCCCACGGTCTCGGTGATCTCGTCGGACAGGGAGCGGTGACGGCCAGGTCGACGCGGCCCGCACGGAGGAGGCGAGGTGGCGTCGGAGAGCCGGGCGGTCACGGCCTGCAGGGGCGGGGATCGTCGCTGGCCGGGCTCGCCCGGATGGAGCGGCGACAATGGCGAGCCCGAGGCGCACGGAGGACTAAGCGGCGGCGGTACTGCTGAGGCGCCGGACGGGCGGGGCAGGCATGGCGCTCAGGAGGCGGTGGCAGCTCGGCGGCGTGAGGCGGGTGAGGCAGGCCGGCGTCCCGCAGGGAGCTCCGGCGAGAGGGCTCGGCGGCAGCGGCTGCGGATGGGGCTCATGGAGGCGGGAGCCGCGCGGCTGGCTCGCGTGGCGGAGGCGGGTGGACGCGAGGCAGCGGAAGAGGAACAGGACGGGAGGTGGGTTGGATGTGGGGCCAGGGGACAGGTGGGTCCCAGGCGACAGGGGAGGTAGTTGGATGGGTGCGGCTGTAGTGTGTGCGGGTTGTGTGCTTGCGTGTGCTGTGTGGTGGAGGGAGTTAGCTGGGAGTGGGTGGCTGAGAGGGTGTGAGGGAGGGGTTGGACACGTGGCAGGTGGGGATTGGGTGAGGGTTAGGGAGTGTTTGAGGTGGCACAAGCTGATTGGCCCGGGTGATGTGGCTGGGTGGGGATGGGTAGGAAGATGGGTAGACATAGGAATTAGAGGGGCAGGTTGGGGTGGACCGTTTTATTTCTGGGGCGGTCGTTCGGTCGCTTCGGCCCGTTCGACTGCCCCACTAAAATAATTTAATATTTTTTTTATTTGTCTCCAAATAACTTTTATAAATAGTTTTCGACAAACAAAATATCCGGAACTTCCGGGGGTTTGGCGTTTGAATAAAAGTTGGGGCGTTTTAGAAATAAAACGGGTGTTGCGAAAATAGTTTTGGCAAACAATGCATGATGACGACGATGCAATGCACAAATTCAACGCGATTTTCTAGTAGTGGAATTGCGGGATGCCACAATTCGACACCACTAACAATGGATCTCGCCCTCGAGATCCGCCTCATGGTACCGGAAGGAAGGTCGGCGATCTGATCTTCTCTCTTCGTGTAGATCCTCGCGACACCACTAACGAGGGTTCCTTCTTCATCTGGGAATCGGCGACACCACCAACAAAGGGTCTTTGTTCCTGATCGTCGAGGGAGCACTCCGGGAACAAAAAGGTCGAAGGTAGAGGTATCGCAGATAAAGCCACCCCTAACTTCCGTGGACGGAGGGAACCGATGCATTCTCGTCCACTTCAATGTACAAAAGCGAATAGAAAGGGTAGTCGGCATGGGGGCCAATCCATCACGCACCCAAACTATTACTTCGCACAATCAGTGGAAAAGCGTGCAACCATTCTCGGAAACAGACTGAAGATCTCGACAAGCGAGGTTCGGAACAAAGAGGTGATGCAGACTCTGCATCGGATCCGGCGTAGAGGATGTCGTCGCGTCGGAAAACACCGGAAAACACGAGAAGGAACAAGAGAAGTCCACCAGACGGAGGATTCCTCGGATAGCAGGAAAACCAGATGTAGCGACACCGTTAACAAAGGAAGAAGCGAAACCCTAAAGGTACGACGGAACCCAATCACGAGAATTCCTGGACTCGAAGAAAGAGAAGAGAGCGGATCCAAAACACGTAGAGGTAAGAGGAGAACAGCAGAGGGGTAAGGAGTAAAATCAGACCTATTCAGAACTATCCAACCGATTTTCGAAAATAGTTTTGACTCCCTACTTCGGCCGTTAGCTAGGTTATCCTACAGGCTGGACTTGTGGGGTATCGCAACTGCTGAGCTCTGATACCACTCTGTAACACCCTCAGAATCGGACCTATGCAAGTTTGAGCAAAATTCGCCAAACCCGCATAGAAACGATTCAAAGGTGCCCACCAAGCACTTTCGTGCGGGTGGAAACGGCAATAACATTACACAACAGTCCTCGATGGGACCCACGTAGCAGATATATATAATGACTCAAAGAGTCAAGAAGATGATATAATTTACAAGATCCGAATCACCTTGAAAATGGTAGGCGTCCGACTACGGACAAGAAGCAAATGGGGCTAAGAGCCTCAAGAATAACCAATGGCGCCCATAACCTGCCAAGCCGGAAGGGTAACCCCGCTAACGGCGTCGATCTCAAAACCTGCTTAACAAAGGGTGCCGACAAAGGCAAAGTAAAACAAAGAAAGAGCGTCAAGATCGAGGCCAAGACACGGCGAGGCTAGAATGGCGGTCCTCGCCTACATAGGTATGGTGGATCAAGCGGCGGCAACATGCACTAAACAACCTATAGAGACTCGATACATCGGGCGGTAATCGGAGGTAAGAAGGACCTATTCGGATACAACCTGATACTATCATCAAACAAACCCATCCTGGCGTTTCCCCCTCGAGGCCGTCGAGGAAGTCAACCGAGGAACTCACACAGTTGGCAGTTTTATTTATCCGGTTATCGTTACGACACTTTACTAGTCAGGTTTAGATAATCATCCTGATAAAGTAAGCAGTGGGCACTTTTAGTTAACCATTCCGTTATAGTGGCAACACTTACTAGTCAGATACAGTTAACATGAGGAAACCCCATAAACCCAGCAGTTGTTGGGACTTTTATTCAGCCATTCCGTTGTAGTTGCAAGGTTTACTAGTCAGGTACAATTGTCGCAAGCGACATCCAAACAAGCAATTGTGGGCAGTATTAATTAGCCATTCCATTATAGTGAAGCTGATTACTAGTCATTATAAGTCAAATTTATAACAGTAAACTTTAGTTATGCTTGTCTATGATCGAGATACTGTGCTCCAAGTCGTCCATATCCGCGGACACGGCTTTCAGAAAGTTTTAACCCGGCCGGGGTGCACCAATAGCAACACACGCTCGATCAACCTCGGAAAAACCAAATCAAAACCCAACGAGGCTTTCACGACTGAACAATCACAGGATTCAGAAATATTTCAGGGGGCCACCCCTTAAGTAGAATCCGCAACGGAGTAAGCAAGCTCCGAGACGGCCTCAAGGTCTGCGTCAGTGGCTGTGAGCGACTGGGAACCCCAAACGGGGCTTGTCGACACCGCGTAAACACTCCGCCTAAAAAGCAGACAAGGTGCATGCACAATCGTAAATAAAGCGTAAACCATGGCATAAGTACAGGATCGTAAATAAAACCTCAAACTAGTTTGTGGCCCCAAGAAATAAGAGAATCAAGCTCGCTCGGGGGTCCCATATACCTCCCGGATGTGGATAGCATAAAAATCAAACAGGTATCAAGTACTCGGGGTCTTACGGGACACAAGTGGGCGTTCGGAAACCAAATATTATCTATCACCCACCGATGCCTCTGCTTATTCACTTTTAGTTGTTAAACAGAAAGTAAAGTGACGATAAGTAAAACTAGAATCATCTCCAACATCAACATGCGGCAATACATCAACAACTGTGGCATATGACGACCCACAACAGCAATATAGCAAGCGACGGCGACGCGCAAGACCAACTAGCTACCAAACAACAGGCAATAGGGTGTGTCCAAGGCAATATATGGCTGCAAGGGATAACAAGGGTGCGGAATCTAGAGCATCGCAACACAGATAGCAATAGATCAACATGAGGGAAGTAAATACTATAAAAGTAAGATAGGTAGAAAGGGGGAGATGCTCGCCTGAAAACATTGTCGAAGGGTTCACCGAAGATCGGGGCGAAGCTCACATCAACTCAACGGCCTTATCCGCGAAGAACCAAAACACTAGAAGAAACACCGGATGCAGTATTTAATACACGGCAGAAGATCGGCATGATGCATGCATGATGGATGGCATGGCAAGGTGCGATGCAATTAGGTCAAGATTAAGCGGAACCGGGGTCCCGACAGTTAATTAGGTGGTTCAAGTTGTTTAGAAACCCCGCATTTTAAATGTGGTTATAACAAGGCAAGATAGACATCGGTTCGCTACACAAATTTAAATGAGGCCAATATAAGGCTAGATTTGTCCGCATATGGGCCCCATATTTAATTATTAGGTGAATCGGCATAAGGCCCCCAAACCACAGATATGCATGCGAGATGACAATTAAACATGCAACAAGTTGTGATGTTATAAAATAGGGTTTTCGAGAAGGGGTTCACACATTGAGGGGTCTCGACGGACTTGAGGTTCTGGGGGTCGGGGTCGGTCTCAGGGTTCGACGGATCTGGGTCCAGGGTTCGACGGGATCGACGAGGTTCGACGGAAACGTTCTCGGATAGCGGGGTAGGTCTTGGCGTTCCGAGAAGCCGGACTTGGTTTGGTGTCGGGGGCGAAACGGTGCTTCCGGGTCGGTGTCGTTCTTGTTGTTGCGCAGATCCTGTCGGGTCCGAGCCATCGAGTCGGCCTTGGCATCGGGCTCAAGTACTTGGCGTGTCCGAGATGAAGCGCTTATCGTTCCATGTGGCGGTCTTGGCGTCCGAGCAAGGGTCTTGTCGTCTCACACGGGGGTCTTGGCGTCCCGGGGTTTTTCCCGCGTCCGAGATGTAGTTCTTGTCGGTTCCCTGTCGATGGCCTCCGGGTCCCGTGGAGGACGTCTTGTAGTGCCGTAATCCTCAGGGTCGATCATCGATCCGGCGTCGGGCTCCGAAGCGCTTGGTCTTGCCGGGATCGGTCTTCGTGGCAGCGGTCTTCGGATTCCGTGTAGGCGGTCATGGTGTCGGGGTTTCCGTGATGAAGATCTTGTCGAGGTTTCGGCTAGCGCCACCGGTTACGGTACGGTCTTCGGAGCTCGCGGGTTCTAGTCGTGGTCCCACGGTCTCGGTGATCTCGTCGGACAGGGGAGCGGCGGTGACGGCCAGGTCGACGCGGGCCCGCACGGAGGAGGCGAGGTGGCACAGCGTCGGAGAGCCGGGGCGGGTCACGGGCCTGCAGGGGGCGGCGGGGATCGTCGCTGGCGGCGGAGCTCGCCGGATGGAGCGGCGACAATGGCCGAGGCGCACGGAGGAGCGAAGGCGGTGCAGTACTGCTGCAGGCCGAGGCGCGGACGGAGGCGGGCCGGGGTGCATGGCGCGAGGCGGGCTCGCAGGCGGTGGCGGCTCGGCGGCGTGAGGCGGTGAGGCAGGCGAGCGGCGTCCGCAGGGAGCTCCGGCGAGGGCCTGGGCGAGCGGCGGTGCTGCGGGATGGGGCTCGGCGGAGGCGGGAGCCGGCGCGGCCTGGGCTCGCGTGGCCGGAGGCGGGGGTGGACGCGGAGGGCAGCGGCGGAAGAGGAACAGGGACGGGGAGGTGGGTTGGATGTGGGGCCAGGGGACAGGTGGGTCCCAGGCGACAGGGGAGGTAGTTGGATGGGTGCGGCTGTAGTGTGTGCGGGTTGTGTGCTTGCGTGTGCTGTGTGGTGGAGGGAGTTAGCTGGGAGTGGGTGGCTGAGAGGGTGTGAGGGAGGGGTTGGACACGTGGCAGGTGGGGATTGGGTGAGGGTTAGGGAGTGTTTGAGGTGGCACAAGCTGATTGGCCCGGGTGATGTGGCTGGGTGGGGATGGGTAGGAAGATGGGTAGACATAGGAATTAGAGGGCAGGTTGGGGTGGACCGTTTATTTCGGCGGTCGTTCGGGTCGCTTGACCGTCATTGCCCACTAAAATAATTTAATATTTTTTTTATTTGTCTCCAAATAACTTTTATAAATAGTTTTCGACAAACAAAATATCCGGAACTTCCGGGGGTTTGGCGTTTGAATAAAAGTTGGGGCGTTTTAGAAATAAAACGGGTGTTGCGAAAATAGTTTTGGCAAACAATGCATGATGACGACGATGCAATGCACAAATTCAACGCGATTTTCTAGTAGTGGAATTGCGGGATGCCACACAATACTCCAACAACTGTGGTACTGGTTGACACGCAACAGCACTTGAGCAAGCGACTACGACACGCAAGTCCAACTATCTACCAAACAACAGGTAATAGGATGTGTCCAAGGCAATATAAGGCGGCAAGGGATATCTCGGGTACGAAAACTAGAGCATCGCAACACAGATAGCAATAGATCAACATGAGGGAATAAATACTATAAAAGTAAGATAGGTAGAAAGGGGGAGATGCTCGCCTGAAAACATTGCCGAAGGTTCATCCGAAGATCGGGGCGAAGCTCACATCAACTCAACGGCCTTATCCGCGAAGAAGCAAAACACTAGAATAAACACCGGATGCACTATTTAATACTACGGCAAAAGATCAGGCATGATGCATGTATGAGGTATGACATGGCAAAGATGCGGTGCAATTAGGTCATATTAAGCGGAACCGGGGTCCCGACATTTAAATATATGGTTCAAGTTGTTTATCTACCCCGCAAATTAAATGTTGTATTAGCAAGGCAAATATAGTATCGGTTTGCTGCACAAATTTAAATGGGGCCAATATAAGACTAGATTTGCCCGCATATGGGCCCCATATTTAATTGTATGGTGAATCGGCATAAGGCCCCCAAACCACATAAATATGTATGCCAAACATGTATGGTTGAATGCAACAAGTTTATATATAGCATTTATAAAATAGGGGCTCGGGAAAAGGTTCACACATCTGGGTTCGGAGGATCCTGGGCTCCGAGGGGTTCGGGGTCGGGTCTCGGGGTCCGGATCTAGGGTTCGGTCTCGGCGGGAGCGTTCTCGGATATCTGAGGTAGACCTAGTCGCATCCGGGAAGCAGGACTTGGGTCGGAGTCGAGGCGCATCGGATTCGCCCTGGTCGATGTCGTTCTTGTCGTCACGAAGATCTTGTCGGGTCCTCGTATCGGGTCGGTCCTGGCGTTCGGGATGCAGAACTTGGCGTTCCCCGGCGAAGTGCTTGGCGTCATTTGGTTCCATGTCGACGGTCTTGGTGTCCTTGATGGAGAACTCGGTGTATCCGTGTCGTCGGCCTTGGCGGTTATCGGGTCCGGTCTTCGGAATCCGTGAGACGTTCTTAGGGCTCCGAGAAGAAGATCTTGTTGAGGGCCTCGCTTGAGATCGATGGTGACTTGCAAAGGTCTCCTAGGGGCACCGTGATGGTTCTCCGGGTCCCGACTTGTCAAGGCGTCGATCTCGGTCCAACGGATGGCGGGTTCGAGAAGATAGGGCGACAAGATAACTTAATTGGGCGGCCAATACCACGGTACCGGAGGCGATACGCTGGCGTCGGCAACTGAATAAACATACACGCATGTTCAAATACGACACACACGGGTACTTGTCGACAACGCGCTGCAGGCCAGAGAGGCTTGTAGGCGTGCCCGCAGCAGGAGGCAGGTCTTGGCGGCACGAATCCCTGGCGACGGCGTGGTGTCCTTGAACGGAGAGGATGGGGGCGGGGAAGACGAGCGGGCGCTTGAGGCCGACACTGGCAGCGGCAGGCGAGGGACGTGAGGACGGTTAGGGGCGGCATGGCTGGCCAGAGCGTCGGCGGGCTTTGGCGGGATGGAGCGCCATAGGGAGGACCCGCGGCGACAGCGAGCATGGAGGCGCTGGTCGAAGCGAGCGGGCGGGTCTGCAATGAGCCCGACGAGGTGGGGGCGTCGCGGGCCGGGCGCAGAGCAGGGAGGCCAGAGCGTCGCGCCATGGGTCGGCTCGGGGACGGAGAGGGAGGCCCGAGCAGACGGGCGGCAGGGCGAGGTCGCGCTGGGGAGCGAGGCGCCCGGGCGGGCAGGCTGGCGTCGCGCTGGAGGGACGGGAAGAGGCGGCGGTTGCTCGGCGTGGTGGAGGTGGCTGGGAGGGTCGGGGGCTGGCGGTTGTCGGGGAGGGAGAAGGGACGGAGGAGCTCCGAGGGGGCCGACCGGAGCACGGGGCCGCGGCGGAAGACGGGGAGGAGGCCGGCGGCAACCTTGCTCGCGGTAGAGGCAGAGACGGAGGTTGGGGAGCGGCGCGACGGTGGGAGAGACCAGGCGGCGGGCTGGCGGGGTCGAAGGCCGAGGCGCCGCGGGAGGTCGACGGCCTGGTGTCGGCGGACGGAGGACGGGGGGAGAGAGGTGGGAGGCCAGAGGAGGGAGGAGACGCGTGGGGAGGCTGGGGTGGTGGGACCCAGGGGCAGGCGGCGGTGGTCCAGGGGGTGAGCAAGGGGAGCGTGCGTGCGTGTGTTTACTGTGGGGAGGGGTGGGACCCAGGGAGAGGGTGGTTGTGTTGTGTTGTGTGCTGCTGTGGGTGGGGCCAGGTGGGGCGTGGGACCGAGGTGTAAGGGAGAGAGGGCCAGGCGGGGTGGGGTCGGTTGGGGTGAGAGAAGGAGTGGGGTGCTGCAGGGTGGATTGATGAGGTGGCAAGGTGGGTGGGGATTGGGTCCAGGGGTGAGGTGGCGAGCTGTGATTGGTGGGTAGATTAGGACTAGGTAGTTTTAGGAATTCGGGTGGGCTGGTTTTATTCTGGGGGTGGCCGACTGGGTCGGATCGGCCCGGTTTGGCTGCCCCCACTAAAATAATTAAATATTTATTTGTTTAAAACAGGGCTTGTGCAAACCGATAGCAGACAAAACAAAATAATCCGGAGACCCGGGTTTTGCGTTTGGAACAAAGACGGGGCGTTTAGAAAACAAAAACAGGTTTTTCCGCAAATAGTTTTATGCAAGCAAATGCAAGATGATGACGATGCTCAAATGCAATGTGGCATGATGACATGAGCATGCGGTCATGATGATGCAATGCACAAAAACAACGCGATTTTCTAGTAGTGGTTTTGCGGGATGCCACACCAACGCAGGCCCCCGACAAGTGGTCCCACGTTGGTCCCACTCCGGAACCTCCTAGAACCTTCCGGTACAATACCGATAAACTCCAAAACGATTCCGAAATCCAAAAACTGTTTTCCTTTATATGAATCTTATTCTTCGGACCATTCCGGAACCTCTCGTGATGTCCTGGATCTCATCCGAGACTCCGAAAAAAAACTCATAAACCAATTATCCATTCTATCCTAGCGTCGAGGCACGTTAAGTGTGTGACCCTACGGGTTCGAGAATATGCAGACATGATCTTCTATCAATAATCAATAGCGGGATATGGAAACCCATATGGAATCCCACATATTCATCGATGATCATATCGGATGAACCATGATGCCAGGATTCAATTAATCTCATATATGTATTCCCTTCGTCACGCGATATTTTACTTTCCCAAGATTCGATCGTTGGTATCGGTATACCTAGTTCAATCTCGTTCACAGCAAGTACTTTACTCGTTCCGTAATCCGATAGCACTTTGTGATTAACTCCTTAACCACGTGCTTGCAAGCGGTGTTGATATCGATTACCGAGTGGGCCCGAAGTATATCTCTCTGACTCGGGAGGGACAAATTCCATCTCGATACATACAACCCAACAAGTACTTTCCGATCACCTGAGAGACACCTTTATGATCACCCTCACATAGGATGATGTTTGATGACCTCAAAGCTTTCTTCCGATACCAGGGAGTTGTATTATCTCATGGTCTAAGGAATACAATACTTGACATAAGAAAAAGCTTCGCAAAGATGAACACGATGACACGATCTAATTGCTCTGCTTAATTTGGGTCTGTCCATCATATCATTCTCCTAATGACATGATCTCATTATTAATCGACAACTCATGTCTATGGTTAGGAAACATTTAACCATCATTAATCAATGAGCTAGTCCATAGAGGCGTACTAGGGACATGGTGTTGTTCATAAACCACACAAGTATCAAAGTTTCCGCTTAATACAATTCTAGCATGGAATATAAACTTTATCATGAACAAGAATTATAACAATAGCATCTTTATTATTGCCTCTAGGGCATAATTCCAACAGTCTCCCACTTGCACTAGTGTCAATAATCTAGTTTACATCTGGCAACAATCTAACACCCATGGCATTAAGTTGCTGATCATGTTTTGCTCGTGGAAGAGGTTTAGTCAACGGATCTGCGACATTCAGATCTGTGTGTACTTTGCTAATCTTCAGATCTCCATCTTCTATATAATCTCGAATTATATGAAAACGGCGATTGATGTGCTTGGTCTTTGGATGATATTTTGGTTCCTTAGCCAGTGCTATGGCGCCAGTATTGTCGCACAATATCTTCAGTGGGTCCAAGGCACTTGGAACCACACCAACCTCAGTGATGAAGTTCCTGATCCAAACTCCTTCACGTGACACTTTTGAAGCAGCCATGTATTCCGGTTTCATTGTAGATCCCGCGATCACGCTTTGCTTGCAGCTTCTCCAGCTCACAGCTCCTCCATTCAAAATATAAACGTATCCTGTCTGAGATTTAGAATCATCCGGGTCGGTGTCGAAACTAGCATCGACGTAACCTTTTACGACGAGCTGCTCATCACCTCCATAGACCAAGAACATTTCTTTAGTCCTATTTAAATACTTTAGGATGTTCTTTACGGCTGTCTAGTGTTCCACTCCTGGATCACTTTGGTATCTGCTCGTCAAACTAAGAGCATTGTACACATCCGGTCTAGTACATAGCATGGAATACATAATAGAACCTATGGACGAGGCATATGGCACTTTGCTCATAGTATCTCTATTTGTTACCATAGCTGGACACTGTGCCTTGCTCAATATCTTACCTGACAACATGGGCAATGAACCTTTCTTTGCTTTATCCATTCTGAACCTTTTCAGAACTTTGTCTAGATATGTACTTTGGCTTAAAGCTATTAGGCGTCTTTGTCTATCTCTATAGATTTTGATGCCTAATATATAAGCAGCTTCTCCTAGGTCTTTCATTGAAAAACATTTATTCAAATAACTCTTCACATTATTAAGCATACCAATGTCATTTCCAATAATCAATATGTCATCCACATATAGTACTAAAAATGTCACCGAGCTCCCACTCACTTTCTTGTAGATACAAGCTTCGTAGCAATTTGGAACAAATCCAAAACTCTTGATCACTTGATCAAAATGAAGGTTCCAACTCTGAGATGCTTGCTTCAGTCCATAAATGGAACGCTGAAGTTTGCACACCTTATCAACATCCTTAGGATCGACAAAACCTTCGGGCTACATCATATACAACTCTTCATCAATGTTGCCATTGAGGAACGCAGTCTTGACATCCATCTGCCATATTTCATAATCATGAAACCCATCAATTGCTAATAAAATCCGAATGGACTTAAACATCGCTAAGGGAGAGAAAGTCTCATCATAGTCAACACCTTGAACTTGCCGAAAACCCTTTTGCGACAAGTCGAGCTTTATAGACAGTAACATTACCATCCGCGTCCGTTTTCTTCTTGAAAATCCATTTGCACTCAACGGCCTTACGGTCGCTAGGAGGGTCCACCAAAGTCCATACTTGGTTTTTGCTCATGGATCCCAATTCGGATTTCATGGCCTCTAGCCATTTCTCAGAGTCTGGGTTCATCATTGCTTCCTCATAATTTGCAGGTTCACTATTGTCTAACAACAAGACGGTTGAGACAGGGTTGCCGTACCATTCAGTAGTGGCACGTGACCTTGTCGACCTGCGAAGTTCAGTAGTAGAATCGTTCGAAGTTTCATGATCCTCGTCATTAGCTTCCTACCTTGTTGGTGCAGACAGCACTGGAACAATTTCCGGTGCTGCGCTACTCTCCAACTCGAGAGAAGGTTCAATAACCTCGTATAGCTCTACCTTCCTCCCACTCACTTCTTTTGAGAGAAACTCCTTTTCAAGAAAGGATCCGTTCTTTGCGACAAACACTTTGCCTTCGGATCTGTGGTAGATGGTATACCCAATCGTTTCCTTAGGGTATCCTATGAAGATGCATTTCTCCTCTTTGGGTTCGAGCTTGTCCGGCATCAACTTCTTGACGTAAGCTTCGCATCCCCAAACTTTAAGAAATGACAACTTAGGTTTAGTACGAAACCACAGTTCATACGGTGTCTTCTCAATGGATTTAGATGGTGCCCTATTTAAAGCGAATGCAGCGGTTTCTAATGCATAACCCCAAAATGATAACGGCAAATCTGTAAGAGACGTCATTGATCGCACCATATCTAATAGAGTTCGATTCCGACGTTTAGACACACCATTGCGTTGTGGTGTTCCGGGTGGCGTGAGTTGCAAAACGATTCCGCTTGCTTTAAGCTACGTGAGAAAATCATAACTCAAATATTCACCTCCACGATCGGATCGTAGAAATTTAATTTTCCTGTTACGATGGTTTTCCACTTCGATATGAAATTCCTTCAACTTTTCAAACGTTTCAGATTTATGTTTCATTAAATAGATAAACCCATATCTACTTAAGTCATCAGTAAAAGTGAGAAAGTAGCGATATCCACCGCGTGTCGAAACACTCATTGGTCTGTATACATCGGTATGTATGATTTCCAACAAGTCTGTTGCTCGCTCCATTATTCCGAAGAACGGGGTTTTGATCATATTGCCCATGAGGCACGGCTCGCATGTGTCAAATGATTCAAAATCAAGCGACTCCAAAAGTCCATCAGAATGGAGTTTCTTCATGTGTTTTACACCAATATTACCTAGACGACAGTGCCACAAATAAGTTGGATTATCACTATCTACTTTGCATCTCTTAGCCTCAATGTTATGGATGTGCGTTTCATTGCTTTCGAGATTCAGAAGAAATAAACCATTCACAACAGGTGCATGACCATAAAAGATGTTATTCATGTAAATAGAACAACCATTATTCTCTGATTTAAATGAATAACCGTCTTGCAATAAACACGATCCAGATATGATGTTCATGCTCAACGCAGGCACATAATAACACTTATTAAGGTTTAAAACTAATCCCGAAGGTAAAACTAAGGAGAGTGTGCCGACGACCATCACATCAACTTTTGATCCATTGCCAACGCGCATCGTCACCTCATCCCTTGCTAGCCGCCGTCTATTCCGTAGCTCCTGTTTCGAGTTACAAATATTAGCGAACCCGATGTCAAATACCTGTGCACTACAACGAGCGCTAGTAAGGTAAACATCAATAACATGTATATCAAATATACCTTTAATGGTGCCAGCCTTCTTGTCCGCTAAGTACTTCAGACAGTTGCGCTTCTAGTGACCCTTGTCCTTGCAATAGAAGCACTCAGTGCCCGGCTTAGGTCCATACTTGAGCTTCTTCTCAGCAGGTGCAACGCGCTTGCCGCTGCCTTTCTTGAAGGATTTCTTTGCACCCTTACCTTTCTTAAAGCTAGGGGTCTTGTTGACCATCAACACATGATTATCTTTCTTGATATCCACCTCCGTAGCTTTCAGCTTAGCGAAGAACTCAGTGATCGTATCAGTGGAACCAATTTGATTGTGAGTGACTACAAAACCTTTGTAGCTGGGAGGGAGTGATTGCAGAACTCTGTCAATCTTGAGCTCTTCTGGAATCTTGCAGTCCAGTTGCTCAAGACGTTGAGTGTAGCCCGACATCTTAATGGCGTGCTCACTAACGGAACTCCCTTCCTCCATCTTGCAGTTAAAGAACTTCTCAGAGATCTCATATCTCTCAGAACGGGCCTGAGTCTGAAACATGGTTTTCAGTTCCTCAAGTATCTCAAAGGGCCCGGCGAACTCCTCAAAACGATTTTGAAGGTCCGGTTCCATAGCAAACAACATGGTACTCTTAATCACTCCATAATCATCTTTGCGCGACTGATAAACAGCTTTTTCATCAGCCAGCGCATCAGTAGCAGGGGCGTCACCTAGCGCTTTCTCTAGTACATAGTCCTTTTGACCGCCAGCGATAATGATTCTCAAATTGCGGAACCAGTTGGTGAAGTTAGACCCATTGTTCTTAAGCTTTTCTTTCTCAGCAAAAACGTTGAAGTTGAAGTTGGACTTAGCCATTTGATCTACAAAATTTGCAAATACAATTTAGACTATGTTCATGATAAATAGTTCAACTTAATCAAATTACTAGATGAACTCCCACTAAATTCAACATCCCTCAAGTTGTTTAGTGAACATGATCCAAATTCACCACACCTAATCCGATCTTCACGAGAAGAGATGTGGTTTCAATGGTGGACAACAAAGTGTCGATCATATCATTCATATGACTCATGCTTAACCTTTCAGTTTGTGTGTTCCGAGGCCATGTCTGTACATGCTAGGCTCGTCAAGTCAAACCCAAATATTTCCGCGTGTGCAAAAACTGGCTTGCACCCGTTTTATGTGAACGTAGAGTTTATAGCACCCGATCATCACGAGGTGCTTGAACACGACGAACTTTCGCAACGGTGCATACATGGGGAGAACACAATTTTATCTTGATCTTTAGGTGAGGAATCATCTTATAATGCTACCGTCGCGATCTAAGCATGATAAGATACATAAAAGGATAAATATCACATGCATATAATTTTATGTGACATGGTATAGCCAATCTCCGCGCAATGATCTCCATCTTGTGCGCGCCAGCATGATCTCCATCACTCCACCATGATTGCCTCCACCACGAATAGCAACAACAACTATTGCTAACTACTTAGCGATAAAGTAAAGCTATTACATGGTGTATAAGAAGTTGACACACAGGTCATACACAATTATAAAGACAACCATATGGCTCCTGCCGTTTGTGTACTCATCGACATGCAAGTCGTGAACTATTACAAAACATGATCATTGCATACATCATACACATCATGTCTTGGGCCATACCATATCACAAAACACTCCCTGCAAAAATAAGTTAGATGCCTTTACTTTGTTGTTGCATGTTTTACGTGGCTTATGGGAGTAACAAGCTAAGAACGATTCTTACCTACGGAAAGCCACAACAGTGATATTATGGTTGCTAACATCCGGTGTAAATCCCATGACTACTATAGTGAGAGAAACTGTCATCCACCAGCCGCATGTGTGGAACAAGCCACACGTCAAGTGCGGAGCCGGTCTTGCGAACGAGGTCGCGTAAAGTTGGCATGGACCGCTTCGATCTCACTATGACGTGCCATAATAAATACACAACAAGAGCCTTGCAATAGAAAACATCAATGCCCGTAACAAGCATGTTGCGTTCTACTCGTGAAACACATCTACGCAAAGATCTAGCTTTGATACCACTGAAGCGATTCGCAGCATAGTAAATCAAAAAATTTCTACGGATGCGAACAAGAAATCCAAGATCTAATCTAGGATATGCAATCAAAGAGATAGATAGATGAGATATTCATACCCTTGAAGAAATCGCACAACAAAAACGTTCAACAGAACGTGGGTGATGTAGTCGAACTAGCCTTCTCCTCCTCGCGATCCGATCTGATCCAACGCCGCAAGTGGAGGCGCCTCCGAGAGATGCACACGTACGGTGCCGCGATGTCTCCTCCTTCCTTGGTCCAGCAAGTGGGGTGGAGAGATTGGATCTACATCACGACGGCGTGGTGCTATGGTGGAGAGTTTCTGCGGCAGGGATTCGCCTACGCGCAGTCGGGAGAGATAGAGGTGGAGGGGCAGCAGGACGGTGTCTAGGGTTGAAGATGTGGGAGGGGGAGGTTGCGCCCCTGCCCTCTTTATATAGGGGGCTGGCCGGCCCCCTTGGCCCTTCCTCCAAGCCCTAGGGCGGCGGCCCCAAGGGTTGGAGTGGGGGGCAAGTTTCCCCCCTCCTTCTCGAAGATCTCCCCTAGGGTTTCCCCTAGGCTGGCCGGCTGGGCCTTTGGGGCCTTGTGCCCCTGGCCCAATGCGGCCAGGGCACTTCCCCTTAGTCCCACGCAGGCCCCCGACAAGTGGGCCCACGTTGGTCCCACTCCGGAACCTTCTAGAACCTTCCGGTACAATACCGATAAACTCCGAAACGATTCCGAAATCCAAAAACTGCTTTCCTTTATATGAATCTTATTCTCCGGACCATTCCGGAACCTCTCGTGATGTCCTGGATCTCATCCGAGACTTCGAACAAAAACTCATAAACCAATTATCCATTCTATCCTAGCGTCGAGGCACGTTAAGTGTGTGACCCTACGGGTTCGAGAATATGTAGACATGATCTTCTATCAATAATCAACAGCGGGATCTGGAAACCCATATTGACTCCCACATATTCATTGATGATCATATCGGATGAACCACGATGCCAGGATTCAATTAATCCCATATATGTATTCCCTTCGAAACGCGATATTTTACTTGCCCGAGATTCGATCGTTGGTATCGGTATACCTAGTTCAATCTCGTTCACAGCAAGTACTTTACTCGTTCCGTAATCCGATATCACTTTGTGATTAACTCCTTAACCACGTGCTTGCAAGCGGTGTTGATATCGATTACCGAGTGGGCCCGAAGTATATCTCTCCGACTCGGGAGGGATAAATTCCATCTCGATACATACAACCCAACAAGTACTTTCCGATCACCTGAGAGACACCTTTATGATCAACCTCACATAGGATGATGTTTGATGACCTCAAAGCTTTCTTCCGATACCAGGGAGTTGTATTATCTCATGGTCTAAGGAATACAATACTTGACATAAGAAAAAGCTTCGCAAAGATGAACACGATGACACAATCTAATTGCTCTCCTTAATTTGGGTATGTCCATCATATTATTCTCCTAATGACATGATCTCATTATTAATCGACAACTCATGTCTATGGTTAGGAAACCTTTAACCATCATTAATCAATGAGCTAGTCCATAGAGGCGTACTAGGGACACGGTGTTGTTCATAAACCACACAAGTATCAAAGTTTCCGCTTAATACAATTCTAGCATGGAATATAAACTTTATCATGAACAGGAATTATAAAAATAACATCTTTATTATTGCCTCTAGGGCATAATTCCAACACTTGTAATACATGTTGAAAGAACTACATAAAAAAGATTTCAAAGTGGTAGCAGACTAATAAATCTAAAGTAGAAAAACCTAGTAACTAAAATAGCAATCCAAAAATAGTAATGTAGCAAGGCACTTGTAATATATGTTGACAGAACTACATAAAACTGATTGCAAAAAGTGGTAGCAGAGAAATGAAGCTAAAGTAACAAACCTATTAACTAAAATAGCAATCCAAAAACAGTAATGTAGCAAAGAACTTGTAATACATGTTGATAGAACTACATAAAACTAATTGCAAAAAGTGGTAGCGGAGCAATGAAGCTAAAGTAGTAAAATCCCAGCACTGAAGTAGCAAAAAAACAGTAGTGTAGCATATTTTATACCTGCAAATCCTGGATGCTAGGGAAATTGAGTCATTCGTTCAATGACGCAGAAGGATTAACATCAACATCTTCGACAGGAGCAGATTGGCTCAAATCATCATAACCAGGAGCAGTACCATAATGTGTTGTCAACAATGGGAGGAACTACACACAATAAAAATTCATGTTAATATTAAGAGGATTAACGGAAGAAGAGAATGTTTGTGGTGGTGAAAAGTACAGTACCTCTCGCCTCCCGAAAACAGTTTTGTTCGATAAAATCTTTCTATCCCAGTCATTTTCTACAACAAAAGTGAAGTCACTGGTCTTGACCAAGCATACTCTAGGCAATGACTTGTCAAACTTGTGATCGCACGGTGGGAAGTCCAAATAATCCATATAAACAATCTATAAAAAAGCCAAATACAAAGTTCGGCAAGCACAACAACAAAACGCTATGAACCGCTACATACTAACATAAAAGAGGGGACATAACTTACACCAAGAAGAACGAAAGGGCCAGTTATCCAAAATTCAAATTTGATATAGTCTTTTGGAAGAACAAGTCCTCGCTTCTTCTTCTTCTGAATATTGCTCACAATTTGCATCAACAAACCCAATAAATGCTCATCCCAAGCATACTCATCTGTTTTGGTTGGGTCAGCCATGAGACCAACATATTCCAAGTTAACATGGTTTGAGCTTTTTGGAGCAAAAACAGTGGCCAAGGAAACAATATCCCAAGTGCGAATGATGTTTCCTTATTTGTATCAGCACACTTCTTCAAGATATCGATAGCAGTTAAATCTGCCCTCTTCTTTCCAGCATGGTAAAACCCCCGAATCTTGTCAAGCACTGCACCTCTAGTGTTAGAAAGATCAATAGGCTTGCTCCCACAGCGGATTCCAAACACTTTCCTCACCATATCCCTGGTAAACACCATCTGGTTCTTTCGAAGCTTATACTCACGAAGACGAGGAGTTGTATGGGCAGAAACAAAATCCGTAAGCTCATTAGGAATCCTGAACTGTGCAACATTCAACAATGCTCTAAATGCACTCTTTGACTCAATAATGCGCTTCTTGGCTGAAGAAAGGTTGTCCGCAAGGGTACGCTAACGCTTGGCACCGAAACGGTCCTTCGACATCCAAATGTCCACCTTGACATTACTCACTCCCTCACCATTTTTCTTGCAGCTCACAATAATATTTTTTCCCTTACAAACCTTGCTCTTACCAACTGCATCAACCTGCAGCAAAAGAAATAGAAATCCAAATATGGTTAACATGCGACCTTAACCTCCAAAAAAGCTACATGTAGCAACCAATCAAAAAATAGAATGCAAACAAAAAAGAAGCTACATAAAGCTACATGTAGCAAACCCAACCAAAAAAAACTAGCATGTAGCATACAAACCAAAATTAGCAAACCAATCTCAAAAAGCTACATGTAGCATGTCAACATATGAAAACATAAAAGTAGCAAAAATCCTACTTATAGGCCACATGTAGCAAAGAGAGGCAATAAATATAGCAAATCATAGAAGTAACAACATGTAGCAAAACCTGCTGAAACTGCACAAGTAGCAAATACTACTACTGAAAAGCACAAACTAGCAAAATGCTACTACTAAATTAGCATAAACTAATAAAAGATAACTAAATCATTAAAATGCTACTAGTAAATTAGCAAAATGCTAGTGGGACAACTACATACTGAAACAGCAACAAGAGCACAAGGGCACAACCCCAAGGATTCCCCACACAAACAACACCTATATACATGTAATTCCTTACATCATCCATCATCTATTCTCCAAACAAGCAAGCAAAAGCAACAACTAGGCACAACCACACAGATCCACACAGATCCCCCACACAAGCAACATCTAGGCCCAATATCTATTCCCCACGGCACCGAAGCAGACACAAGCAACTACTAGGCACAACCACCGAAAATGGAAGGGGAAAATGATGAAATAGGGTTCACCTCAACATTTCCGCCGCCGTAGGTGCTCCCTCTTGCCGCATCGGTCGTCGGCGGTGGTCACATCACCCTGCCGCCTAGGGTTTCTGCGGGAAAATCAAAGAGAGGAGATATCAGAGAGATGGACGATTTTCGTGGTAGGAGGAAAAGCAAAGAGAGGGGAGCACGAATCGGAGAAGAGGCCGCGCTCGGCAGCGATCACCGGCGGTCGAGGACGAAGAGGTCGGCGGCCGCGCGGGCGTCGCACCGCGGTCGCCTCTCCTCCGCTGCAATCGCGACTCCCCTGGGACGAAGCGGTCCTCGCGTGGAACTGCCGGACCCGTGCGAGCGGGCGTGTGTAGCAACTGCACGGAAGGAGGACACGTGGCGCGAAACGCGCGAAACAGACGGCACGATTAAAAAAAAGCTAGATCCAACTGCTCGCGACCAAGAGGACGCGACGACGTGATCCCCGTAGAAGACGTATCATTTTCCATCCTTAAATCGTTTTCTTACATGTAATATAGACATTGCTCTTTTTTTAAGGCATATCATCTACGAACGGCAATAGAGTACGTAAATGCAAATTTACACTTAGGCCCGCTTGGATCTCTATTTAAATATCCAGCCCAGAATTTTATTGTGCCCGCTGAACGGCCGGAAAAAAGTGATCTCCAGAGGTCCATGCGATTCTAGCAGCCTCGAGCGTAGGAAACGAACGGGCAAAACAAAACGGGCGAAAGGAATCCCGACAAACCGAGCACAAAAGCATCTCCACTTGTTCGGCATTTCTAAATCTAGCGCTAAATAGTATTGTATGGATGGAATTTTCAATCTGAAAATTGCTAGTTTTTCGGACGCGTTTCTAACCAAACCTAAAATCCGATGATATATTTAAAAGTTTTTTTTCCCACCGCAAAAACTCGTCCAAAAGTGTTTGACAGAAACTCATCCAAAGCAGTTCAATAGAAACTCATCCAAAACAGCTCGGCGATGGAAAGCTGTCCATGTTTTGACCTTTTTATAAAAATCATGAAATTCGGCGATCACTTGTCGACAAGGATGGGCTCATCCACGGCAGGCGAAGCCTCCGCTATAGCGTCTGTGGTAGAGCTCGTCGGCGGGTTCGAGGAGGTGGAGGCGGAGCTCGGCGATGCGGTGGTGGCGAAGAGCGCCGACGCGGAGCTCGGCGTGCCGGAGGAGGCGGGGATGTCCTCGTCCAGAATGGCATTGCGACGCGCCATGTACCAGGCCTTGAACTGGGGGCTCATCGCCGAGGTGTCTTCACCACCCACGAGGTATTGCAGGTCTATGTTCCTCTTCTTCGCGGCGAAGTTGGTCTTGAGCAGGTCGAGCTTCTTGTCTTGGTTCTGTAGCAGCTGGATCCACCTCTCTTCGGCCTTCTCCTCCCTCTTCTCGGCATGGGCCTTCGAATCGGCAATGCACTTCACGATCGATGCGTGAGGCCGTTCGGCAGGCGGTTTCATGGCCTTCAGCGCCTTGGCCTTCTTCTGGCCGAGCTAAGGCCTTCCTTCGCCTGCAGCTGGGGGTGGCACCTCGGGGTTGTAGATGCCGTCCTTGGTCTTAGGCAAGGTACACGCGAGTTTCCAGCCATTTCTGTCACTTCTCGATCCTATTGAACACATGGTGAAACTTGAACTCGGTCTTGGTGTCGCCGCGGTACATACCGAGAGCACGGGCGAGCTGCAAGGTGAAGCGTCAGTCAAAAACGGTATGAACTTGGCATAGGATCGGCGGATCACATTACCTTGATGTCCATGCTTGCACGCTTATTGAGCGATGATCGATTTGTTATCGAATTCCATGCCATTTTCTACACGCTTGTTGCATGACCCCCTAATGGTTCCTCATGGCCTTCTCGCCACGCTCCATGTGGACATTGTTGAACACCGGATCCAATAGGTTGCGCTCATCGAACGCATGCTTCACTCGCCTCTAGTAGTTCTCCTAGTTTTGGTTCGCGACGATGATGTCGTCCATGCTCACCTACTTTCATGCTTCGGTGAGGCACATGTCCTCAAGGGAGGTTCACTTGACGCGGGGCTCCATAGGTGGTGCCGTCCTCGGCTTCCTCTTCCTCTTCCCCTTTCCCTTGGCCGTCGCCATGGCATCCTCTTCGGCTTCCTCCTCATCCTCGTCTCGCATTTGGTCATTCGACTGGCTATCAGCGAGGTCCTGCGAGTCCAGGCCATGCTCGACATCGATGCAGGACTGCTCTTGTCTAAGGAACGAGCTCCCGGCCACGGCGAAGCCGGACACGATCATCTCCGCCATGTATGAGTCGCCCGGCATTTTGCCAAACAAGCCGCGGGTGTCCATGTCACCAAACTGGATGGCGAATGAGCTGCTTTGGGCTAAGGTGAGAGGGCTGCGACACAACACCGGCGATGGCCCCGTGTACGCGGGAAAGCTGAAGTAGGAGACGTTGATGTCGATGTTGAAGGCCGACGGGCGAGGCGCGGGGCAGTGGGGGAACAACACATTGCGTTGATTCTGCCGTCGAACTCGGAAGACGATGGGAACCTTTGGCGCAGGTTCGCCTGGCTCTCCCGAAACATCGTCGGCGAGATCGGCGAGAAGCCTGTCGGAGATCCGCCGCTGGGTTGGCTTCCCCACGGCACACTATACTGCCTGGCGTGGAGAGGTGGATGGCCCATGGCCTCTCGAGTGGTGTGCTCGGACGCCAACTTCGCCTCCATGATCGCCTGCACGTCCTCCTCTCCGTCGGCATCCTTCTTCTTCTTCTTCTTCTTCTTCTGGGTCCTCTTCTTCCGGCTTTCTATTTTGATTTTCCTCCGCCGGCAATTCTTCGCCCAAGCTACATCGGTCCAGCCTTTCAGCCTTGGCGTCGGTGCTCTCGGCTTTCTTGGCTTCAGCTCCTTTGGTCTGCCGCCGGTGGTGCGGGGTTTGGCGAATCTCCTGGGCGGCATGGCAGGCGGGAGCTCGGGAACTGGCGAGAGTTGTGGTGGGGAATGGAGAATAAAGACGGGAAGGGGAGAAGAAAGGCAGGAGCTCGGCCTTCTGTCGCCGATAGCCCTGGCCCACCCGTTTTTTCGCTTCATCCGACGTTCTCAGGCCATACCCAGGACGCCGGGTGTCTCCTAGGAACGCCAGATGAAAGTTGGACCAAATCCGGCTGAATTCAATGTCCTAGAAAAGCAACTGGACGAAAACTCGCCGTCCGGATGAAGAAACGGTCCGAGGAGGGCAAGGAAACCCTCCTAGTGGAGATGCTCTAACATCTGTAAACTATTACAGAGTGGCACCGGTTTTGCCTAAAATACAATGAACCAAACAGGGCCTTAGATTATATATACTTCTTCCGTCTAGAAATATCTGACTTGAGTTTTCCTATATTCAAATGTATTTAAACGTATTTTAATGTATAGATACATTTAAATTTAGATAAACCCAAATTAGTTATTCCTGGACGGAGGGATGTGGCATCCCGCAAAAACCACTACTAGAAAATCGCGTTGTTTTTATGCATGGCATCATCATGACCGCATGCTCATGTCATCATGCCACATTGCATTTGAGCATCGGCATCATCTTGCATTTGCTTGCATAAAACTATTTGCAGAAAACCCTATTTTGTTTTCTAAAACGCCCCATCTTATTCAAACACCGAAAACCGGGTCTCCGGAATATTTTGTTTTGTCTAAACACCGATTGCAAACGCCCCGTTTTAATTAAATAAAAAGTTTGATTATTTTTAGCGGGGCAGTCGAACGGGCCGAATGACCCGAACGACCACCCCAGAAAAATACAATCGGTCCAACCTGGAAAGCTTTTCTACCCGGTCCTATTCTACCCAGCCCCCTCCACCTCACTCCCTCCAATCGGCTCTCGCCACCTCCCCTCCTCCCTCTCCCTTACCCGCTCACAACCCGCCACATCAGCACCATCCAACCAGCCCTCTCCCCTCCCTCTCTCTCACCTCTCTCTCACTCAGCCCCACAGCCCCAACCACACACGCGCGCGGTCCCACCTTTCCACACCGAGCCGCTCCCTCCCCACCTATCCCACTACGTCCCTGGAACCCGACCCCACCTGCCGTTCCGCCCCGTCCCAGGTCCACCGCCCCCGCTCGCGTGTCACACCCCCGACCCCGCGCCCCTCTCCATCTCCTCTCCCCCGCTCCTCTGCACCTTCCCCACCCCAACCCCCGGCGCCAAGCTCCGATCAAGCCTCCTCAAGAACCATGAGCCTCCCTCGCCTCGCCTGCGCCCCGCTCCTCCAACCGCGCCACGGATAACCTCCTCCTCGCCTCCGCCTGCCCTCCGCCTCCGCCGCCTCGGCCCCCGGCCGCCGCCTCAGTGCCTCCTCCGAGCCGCGCCTGCCCTCCTCCAACCTCCGGCCCGCCTCTCTCCTTCCTTCGGCCAAGTCACAGGCCGACGCCGGGCGACTCTCCGCTGCCACCTCGCGTTCTCCGTCGCCTGCCTCGCCTGGCCGGAGCCTCACGGCGCCAGGACCTCCGCTGGCGCCACCCCTCTGCCTCCTGCTGGGCGCCTCCGTCCGCCCGACGACTCGCCATGCCAAGGCCCCATCCCGAGCAGCCCGTGGTCTTCCGCCCGCCGCCGAGCTCCTGTCGTGGTTGAGCTCACGCCACCAGTTGCCTCGCCAGCGCTACTGGCCTCCTCTCCTGTGACATCATCGCCAAGGTCCTCGATCCTTTCGCTGCACCAACGCCACCTCTACCCGTTCTGCCTGGGTGTTTCCAGTTGTGTGTGTCCTCTGTTTAGAAGTGCACACGCCTCATGTTTTGTTCCTTATGTTGCTCTCCGATCTTTTCCCTGGAGTTGCGTGGTAGCGATGCTACTGCTTTTGTTCAAGCCGCGATGTTGCCCGATCCCTCCGTGGTGGACAAGACCTACATGTTGAGCAATTATACGCCTAGGTACCGATGAGAACCACCTCGATGCCAATCGGAGACCTTGGTGTCGCCAAGTTCACTGTCGACTTTTGGAGCCAGAACTCTAGGATCTCCACCGCAAACCCCAAGATCGCCGAGAAACGCCAAGATCTCCAATCGGAACCCAAGGACACCGAGACCCCGGTACGACAAGAACTCCTTATCGCACCGATGCCCGAGGACCGGACGCCAAGGTCGCCTACACGGAACGCCAAGTTCTCCCCCTTGAACGCCATGACCGTCTACACGACCCGACGACCGCGGATGTGACAAGATCGTCTCTCGGACGCCATGATCTTCGTCACGGACCCGATTGAAACAAACCCGAAGACGGTAGATGCGACAAGTTCTCCTTCCCGGACGACAAGTTCGCCGAGAACCCGGATACGCCAAGTCCTGCTTCCCGGACGCGACAAGAACTACCCCGATATCCGAGAACGACCCCGGAGTCCGAGAACGTTTCCGACGAACCCTGGACCCCGAGACCCGACCCCGAACCCCGGAACCCCAAGATCGTCGAGCCCCCTCAATGTGTGAACCCTTCCCGAACCCTATTTTATAAAATGATAACAACCTGTCGCATATTAACTTGTCATTCTTGCATGCATGCTTGTCATGTGGTTTGGGGGCCTTATGCCGATTCACCTAATAATTAAATATGGGGCCCATATGCGGGTAAATTTAGTCTCATATTGGCCTCATTTAAATTTGAGTAGCGAACCCGGTACTATTTTCTGCCATGTTATGACAACATTTAATTTGCGGGGTAGATAAATAACTTGAACCGTTTAATTACTTGTCGGGACCCCCGGTTCCACTTAATATGACCTAATTGCATTGCACATTTGCCATGTCATACATCATACATGCATCATGCCGATCCTCTGCTGTTGTATTAAATATTGCATCCGGTGTTCCTTCTAGTGTTTTGGTTCTTCGCGGATAAGGCCGTTGAGTTGATGTGAGCTTCGCCCCGATCTTCGGTTGAACCCTTCGACAATGTTTTCGGGCGAGCATCTCTCCCTTTCTACCTATCTTACTTTTATAGTATTTATCCCCTCCTGTTGATCTATTGCTATCTGTGTTGCGGTGCTCTAGTTTTCCGTTCCCTGGATATCCCCTGCAGCCTCATATTGCCTTGGACACCTCCTATTACCTGTTGTTTTGGTAGATAGTTGGACTTGCGTGTCGTAGTCGCTTGCTCTAGTGCTGTTGCGTGTCGTCAAGTGCCACAGTTGTTGATGTATTGCCGCATGTTGACGTTGGAGATGATCTTAGTTTTACTTACCGTTCACTTTAATTTCTGTTTAACAACTAAAATTGAAATAAGCAGAGGCATCGGTGGGTGATAGAAAATATTTGGTTTCCGAACGCCCACTTGTGTCCCGTAAGACCCCGAGTACTTGATACATGTTCCTTGATTTATCGCGCTATCCACATCCGGGAGGTATATGGGACCCCCCTGAGCCAGAGCTTGATTCAGTCTTATTTCTTGGGGCCACAAACTAGTTTGAGGTTTTATTTACTATCCTGTACTTATGCCATGCTACTTATGTATTTAAATTGTGCGAGGAGCACACTGTACTGTTTAGGATCGGGACACGATTCCGCGGTGTCGACAAGCCCAGCCACACTTTCGGGTTCCAAATGCTCACACCGTCTACCCAAACCTTGAGTCCGTCTCGAGTCACCGCTTCGCAGGGGATCTACTTAAGGGGTGGCCCCCTGAAATATTTCGGCATCCTGTGATTGTTCAGTCGTGAAAGCCTCGTTGGGTTTTGAGTTGGTTTTTCCGAGGTTGATCGAGCGTGTTGCTATTGGTGCTCCCCGCCGGTAAAACTTTCTCAAAGCCGTGTCCGCGGATATGGACGACTTGGAGCACAGTATCTCGATCATAGACAAGCATAACTAAAGTTTATTGCTCTAAATTTGACTTTATAATGACTAGTAATCAGCTTCACTATAATGGAATGGCTAATTAATACTGCCCACAATTGTTTGTTTGGCTTGTCGCCATGCACTGACTGACTAGTAAGTATTGCAACTACAACGTAATGGCTGATTAAAAGTATCAACAACTGCTGGGTTTTCGGGTTTATCTCATGCTAATTGCATCTGACTAGTAAGTGTTGCCACCATAACGGAATGATTAACTAAAAGTGCCCATCGCTATTTTATCGTGATGATTATCTACACCGACTAGTAATTGCTGCAATGATAATCGAATAAGTAAACGCCAACCGTGTGAGTTCCTCGGTTGACTTCCTCGCTTGGTCTCGAGGAGGAAATACTGTGATGGGTTTGTTTGGTGTTAGCTTCGTTGGATCCGAATAGGTCTTTCTCACCCTCTCTCGATAACCGGTTGTATCGAGTCTCTATAGGTTGTTTAGTGCATGCCGCCGCTTCATCCACCATACCTATGTAGGCGAGGACCGCCAATTCTAGCCTCGCTGCAATCGGCCTCGATCGACGCCCTTCTTTTTCCTTTGCCCTTTGTCGGCACCTCTTTGGTTTAAGCAGTGTTTGAGTTCGACGTTGTTAGGTGGTTACCTTCCGCTTGGCTCGGTGGTTATGGACGCCATTGGTTATTCTTCGTGGCTCTTAGCCCCATTTGCATCTTGTCCGTAGCTGGACGCCTATCGCTTTTCAAGGTGATTTGGATCTTTGTATATTATATCTGTATTCTTGACTCTTGAGTCGTTATATACATCTGCTTTGTGGGTCCCATCGAGGACTGTTGTGTAATGTTATTACTGCTTTCCGCCGCACGAAAGTGCTCGGTGTGCACCTTTGAATCGCTTTCTATGCGGGTTTGGCGAATTTTGCTCAAACTTGCATAGGTCCGATTCGAGGGTGTTACAGAGTGGTATCGAGCTCAGCAGCTATGACATTCTACAAGTCCAAATTTCAGGATAACCTAGCTAACGGCCGAAGTAGAGCGTCAAAACTATTCTTGCAAAATCGGTTGGATAGTTCTGGTTAGGTCTGATTTTACTCCTTACCCCTTTGCTATTCTTCTCTTACCTCTACGTGTTTTGAATCCGCTCTCTTCTCTCTCTTCGAGTCCAGGATTTCTCGTGGTTGGGTTCCGTCGTACCTTCAGGGTTTCGCTTCCTCCTCTGATAACGATGTTCTACCATCCGGTGTTCAAGCTGCCTGATGAATCCGTCTACGGTGTTACTATTCTTTGTTCCTTGTTTGTGATATCCGGTGTTTTCCGACACGACAACATCACCTATGCCAGATCCGATGCAGAGTCTGCATCACTCCGTTGTTCCACACCTCGCTTGTCGAGATCTTCAGTCTGATTCCGAGAGTTGGTTGCATAATCTGCCTATTCGTGTGCAGAGTAATGGTTTGAGTGCGGGATGGAGTAGCTACCATACCACTACTCTTATCATTCGCTCTTGTACATCGAATCAGTGGATCCAGCAATTTTACTCCGTCCACGGAAGTTAGGGGTGGCTTTATTTGTGGATACCTCTACCTTCGACCTTTTGTCCCCGGAGTGTTCTCTCGACGATCACGGACAACGACCCCTTGTTAGTGGTGTCGCGAGGATCTACACGAAGCGAGAAGACGCAGATCGCCGACCATCCTTCCGGTACCATGAGGCGGATCTCGAGGGCGAGATCCCTTGTTAGTGGTGTCGAATTGTGGCATCCCGCAAAAACCACTAGTAGAAAATCGCGTTGTTTTTGTGCATGGCATCATCATGACCGCATGCTCATGTCATCATGCCACATTGCATTTGAGCATCGGCATCATCTTGCATTTGCTTGCATAAAACTATTTGCAGAAAACCCTATTTTGTTTTCTAAAACGCCCCATCTTATTCAAACACCGAAAACCGGGTCTCCGGAATATTTTGTTTTGTCTAAACACCGATTGCAAACGCCCCGTTTTAATTAAATAAAAAGTTTGATTATTTTTAGCGGGCAATGAACGGGCCGAATGACCCGAACGACCACCCCAGAAAAATACAATCGGTCCAACCTGGAAACCTTTTCTACCCGGTCCTATTCTACCCAGCCCCCTCCACCTCACTCCCTCCAATCGGCTCTCGCCACCTCCCCTCCTCCCTCTCCCTTACCCACTCACAACCCGCCACATCAGCACCATCCAACCAGCCCTCTCCCCTCCCTCTCTCTCACCTCTCTCTCACTCAGCCCCACAGCCCCAACCACACACGCGCGCGGTCCCACCTTTCCACACCGAGCCGCTCCCTCCCCACCTATCCTACTACGTCCCTGGAACCCGACCCCACCTGCCGTTCCGCCCCGTCCTAGGTCCACCGCCCCCGCTCGCGTGTCACACCCCCGACCCCGCGCCCCGCTCCATCTCCTCTCCCCCGCTCCTCTGCACCTTCCCCACCCCAACCCCCGGCGCCAAGCTCCGACCGCGCCTCCTCCCGGCAACCGCCATGAGCCTCCTCGCCTGAGCTGCTCGCCTCGCTCCTCGCTGGCCAAGGCCCGGATAACCTCCTCTGCCCGGACACGCCTCCGCCGCTGCTCGCCGCCCGGCCCGCGTGCTCAGCCCGGCTCGCCGCCTCGTGCCTCCTCCGAGCTGCCGTCCTCCTCCAACCTCGCGCCGCCTCTCTCCTTCCTCTTCCGGCCAAGCAGGCTGACGACCCTCCGCGGCCACCTCGCGTTCTCCGTCGCCCTTCGCCGCCATGGAGCTCCCGACGCGCCCGTGACCTCCGCCCGCGCCACCCTGCCTCCTGCGGCGCCCTCGTCCGCCTCCCGACCTCGCCATGCGTGCGTCCCATCCCCGAGCAGCCCGTGGTCTTCCCGCCGCCGAGCTCCTGTCGTGGTTGAGCTCCGCTGCCACCAGGTGCTGCCCTGCCAGGCGCGCTGGCCTCCTCTCCCAGGACATCATCGCCAAGGTCCCCTGATCCTTTGCGCGTGCACCAACGCCACCTCTACCCGGTTCTGCCGCTGGGTGTTTCGCAGTTGTGTGTGTCCTCTGTTTTAGAAGTGCACACGCCTCATGTTTTGTTCCTTATGTTGCTCTCTGATCTTTTCCCGGTGGAGTTGCGTGGTAGCGATGCTACTCTGTTTTTGTTCAAGCAGGCGATGTTGCCCGATCCCTCCGTGGTGGACAAGACCTACATGTTGAGCAATTATATGCCTAGGTACCGATGAGAACCACCTCGATGCCAATCGGAGACCTTTGGTGTCGTTCCAAGTTCACTGTCGACTTTTGGAGCCGGAACTCTAGGATCTCCACCGCAAACCCCAAGATCGCCGAGAAACGCCAAGATCTCCAATCGGAACCCAAGGACACCGAGACCCCGGTACGACAAGAACTCCTTATCGCACCGATGCCCGAGGACCGGACGCCAAGGTCGCCTACACGGAACGCCAAGTTCTCCCCCTTGAACGCCATGACCGTCTACACGACCCGACGACCGCGGATGCGACAAGATCGTCTCTCGGACGCCATGATCTTCGTCACGGACCCGATTGAAACAAACCCGAAGACGGTAGATGCGACAAGTTCTCCTTCCCGGACGACAAGTTCGCCGAGAACCCGGATACGCCAAGTCCTGCTTCCCGGACGCGACAAGAACTACCCCGATATCCGAGAACGACCCCGGAGTCCGAGAACGTTTCCGACGAACCCTGGACCCCGAGACCCGACCCCGAACCCCGGAACCCCAAGATCGTCGAGCCCCCTCAATGTGTGAACCCTTCCCGAACCCTATTTTATAAAATGATAACAACCTGTCGCATATTAACTTGTCATTCTTGCATGCATGCTTGTCATGTGGTTTGGGGGCCTTATGCCGATTCACCTAATAATTAAATATGGGGCCCATATGCGGGTAAATTTAGTCTCATATTGGCCTCATTTAAATTTGAGTAGCGAACCCGGTACTATTTTCTGCCATGTTATGACAACATTTAATTTGCGGGGTAGATAAATAACTTGAACCGTTTAATTACTTGTCGGGACCCCCGGTTCCACTTAATATGACCTAATTGCATTGCACCTTTGCCATGTCATACATCATACATGCATCATGCCGATCCTCTGCCGTTGTATTAAATATTGCATCCGGTGTTCCTTCTAGTGTTTTGGTTCTTCGCGGATAAGGCCGTTGAGTTGATGTGAGCTTCGCCCCGATCTTCGGTTGAACCCTTCGACAATGTTTTCGGCGAGCATCTCTCCCGTTCTACCTATCTTACTTTTATAGTATTTATCCCCTCCTGTTGATCTATTGCTATCTGTGTTGCGGTGCTCTAGTTTTCCGTTCCCTGGATATCCCCTGCAGCCTCATATTGCCTTGGACACCTCCTATTACCTGTTGTTTTGGTAGATAGTTGGACTTGCGTGTCGTAGTCGCTTGCTCTAGTCGTCAAGTGCCACAGTTGTTGATGTATTGCCGCATGTTGACGTTGGAGATGATCTTAGTTTTACTTACCGTTCACTTTAATTTCTGTTTAACAACTAAAATTGAAATAAGCAGAGGCATCGGTGGGTGATAGAAAATATTTGGTTTCCGAACGCCCACTTGTGTCCCGTAAGACCCCGAGTACTTGATACCTGTTCCTTGATTTATCGCGCTATCCACATCCGGGAGGTATATGGGACCCCCCTGAGCCAGAGCTTGATTCAGTCTTATTTCTTGGGGCCACAAACTAGTTTGAGGTTTTATTTACTATCCTATACTTATGCCATGCTACTTATGTATTTAAATTGTGCGAGGAGCACACTGTACTGTTTAGGATCGGGACACGATTCCGCGGTGTCGACAAGCCCGGCCACACTTTCGGGTTCCCAGTCGTTCACAGCCGTCTACCCAAACCTTGAGTCCGTCTCGGAGTCACCGGCTTCGCTATGGATCTACTTAGGGTGGCCCCTGAAATATTTCGAATCTCGTGATTGTTCACCGTGAAAGCCTCGTTGGGTTTTGATTTGGTTTTTCCGAGGTTGATCGAGCGTGTGTTGCTATTGGTGCTCCCCGGCCGGGTAAAACTTTCTGAAAGCCGTGTCCGCGGATATGGACGACTTGGAGCACAGTATCTCGATCATAGACAAGCATAACTAAAGTTTATTGCTCTAAATTTGACTTTATAATGACTAGTAATCAGCTTCACTATAATGGAATGGCTAATTAATACTGCCCACAATTGTTTGTTTGGCTTGTCGCTTGCGACCACTGTACCTGACTAGTAAGTATTGCAACTACAACGTAATGGCTGATTAAAAGTATCAACAACTGCTGGGTTTTCGGGTTTATCTCATGCTAATTGCATCTGACTAGTAAGTGTTGCCACCATAACGGAATGATTAACTAAAAGTGCCCACTGTTTATTTTATCAGGATGATTATCTACACCTGACTAGTAATTGCTGCAATGATAACTGAATAAGTAAAACTGCCAACCGTGTGAGTTCCTCGGTTGACTTTCTCGTTTGGTCTCGAGGAGGAAATACCAGGATGGGTTTGTTTGGTGTTAGCTTCAGGTTGGATCCGAATAGGTCTTTCTCACCCCTCTCTGATAACCGCCGGTTGTATCGAGTCTCTATAGGTTGTTTAGTGCATCTTTGCCGCTTGATCCACCATACCTATGTAGGCGAGGACCGCGAATTCTAGCCTCGCCGTGTCTTGGCCTCAAGATCTTGGCCTCCTTCTTTTCCTTTGCCCTTTGTCGGCACCCTTTTGGTTTAAGCAGGTTTTGAGTTCGACGTTAGTGGTTACCCTTCGGCTTGGCACAGGCAGGGTTATGGACGCCATTGGTTATTCTTGAGCTCTTAGCCCCATTTGCATCTTGTCCGTAGCTGGACGCCTATCGCTTTCAAGGTGATTTGGATCTTTGTATATTATATCGTATTCTTGACTCTTGAGTCGCTGTTATATATCTGCTTACATGGGTCCCATCGAGGACTGTTGTGTAATGTTATTACTTCGTTTTCCACCCGCACGAAAGTGCCTGGTGGGCACCTTTGAATCGTTTCTATGCGGGTTTGACGAATTTTGCTCAAACTTGCATAGGTCCGATTCTGAGGGTGTTACAAGGGAGTATCTGTTTCAATCTTGACCTATGAACATTGTGATAATTTTACAGCAAGAGGTTCAATTCTCGCAGGACACAGTAAAGACTCCCGCAAATCAACCCAAACAGTTCCAGTTCAAACTAGCCTTGAGGTAAACAGGCCATTCTAACAATGCTATAGAAAGTTCTAACTAGCCTTGAGGCAAACAGGTCATTCTAACAATTTGCAGAAGATTTTACACAATAGAGATGCTGGAAATTTGACGCTCCCGAGCTTCATATTTATTGCAATCGAGCAGGCAATAATGATTTGCATAACCAAACTGGTTGAATTTCTATGATTCTCCAGCAATGTATTCAGCCACTACTGTAGTCTTTATTTGATATAGTAATTCTATTTCTAGTTACGTGTCCTAGATTAAACCAACAATTCCCCATCTACTCAATTTTCCTAGTTCACAAATTCTATTTCGGTGATTGGCTCCCCTGCATGAAGCTTGAGGGCAACATCACCAAGAACCTGCACGAAAAGGCAGAGTGTAAGTCAGTTCGATAGGTAATGGTAGTTGGTCTCAGCCATGTTGTATTGCTTACATTGAGGATTTGTTTTTCCAAAACAGGGGCAGAATCTTTGCCCAATAGATTAATTAAGTCAGTACATTCAGGATTTCAAATACTTGTATGGCAACAATACACACAATTAATGATGGATGGAGGTGACCTTTATTAAGAAGGAAATGGCAATGAAAACCACACGCCCATCTATCCTAAGCAGGGTTGAATGAGGTGCCCGCCAAAGTATGTTCAGGATTGGAAAAGGTTTAAAAAGGAAGAAAGGAAAATCATGAATTCACGCGCAAAGAAAAGGAGGTTCACTAAGTGGCATATTAATAATGAAGCCATTTGATATTTTTAAGCAAATAGGTTCTTGTTTAGTGATACTTATATCATGGGGAAAAAATTCTTCCAACACAACACTTCTTCATACCAATCATGTGGTGCTTCTGAATCTAGAGGTTCTTTTAACACACACAATCAATACCGTGATGCAACTATAGGAGTTAATAGTCAAGATATAACTACTAGCAAGAAAAACTTGATTGATTGATTGCTGAAAAGTAACTATTAGCATTGCAGCGAAACAAGTGCAAACCTTTGCCATCGTTCTGTAAGAGTACTCCGTGATTCCTGCAACATGCGGTGTTATAATAACATTTGGGAGTTTCAGAATTGGATCCTCTGGATCAAATGGCTCCGTCCAAGCAACATCAATGCCCAAACCACCTAAATGACCTGATTTAAGGTGATTAAACACAGCCTCATAGTCCAGTAGGCCTCCTCTAGCAATATTAATGAGATATGATCCCTACAAAAAACGGGCAGCTACTGAGAATGGATGATCTGCTTCAAGGCGCATATGTTCACAGTTTTCAAAAAATTAGAACAAATACTATGTGTAGATTGTGAAAAAAAAATGCACTTTGAAAGTGCATCTAGGACCCTTAATGGGTTTTTGTTTGATTACTAAGTGTTTCAGGATTTAGTCCATATGCTACTCCCTCTGTCAATAATTACCCTGCATTTTAGGTTTAGTCAAAGTCAAACTTTGTAAAGTTTGGTAGAACATATAGAAAAAACTATAAACATCTATTACACCGAATGTATATAATATAAAAATATATCTTATGACGATTCTAATGGTACTTCTGTTGTATTATAGATGTATATAAATTTTTCTATATGTTTGGTCAAACTTCACAAAGTTTGACCTTCACAAAGTTTGACCTTGACTAAACCCAGAATGCAGGGTATTTCCGGACAGAGGGAGTAGTTGGAACATAGTCAATGGTGACCCACAAAATGGAGAAAAATGATGGCATTCCTCAATATTAGATTTCCTAGTTTATTTCTCTACTACCTAAAAAAGATGAAGCGTTCCGTCTCCTGGCACCAGCAGCATTTCGCTCCCACGCTTCATCCTTTCGTCGCACCACCTCCTTCGTCGCCCGAGAAAAAAAAACACAGAACCACACGCCGTGATTGTCGCGCATCTAGATCCTTCCCCTCCCCATCACCCACCTCCCGCACGCCCTACTCCAGCGCCACCGACCCGCCTCGCCGCCCGCCTCCATACTCGGCACCGCAGACCGGTCGCTGCATCCCAGCCTCCATGGATCCCAGATCTCCATCACCATGAATCCCGGCCCAGTACCCCACCAAGGCTCGTGTTCTCTCTGCTAATGTTGGCTGCTCCTCCCTCTCCAGTTCTCCTTCTCGGCACGGTGAGTTGGGTCATGCTGCAGCTCCGTCTGGCCGACGAGGAGTTGGGCGACGGCACGAGTCGAATGAGTAGTGCGCAAGCGTCGTGCCACCTCTCCTGCAGTCCTGCCACACCAGCTACGTTTCTATTTATTCTTTTACTCTGATTCTCCAAGAAAATGTGAGGCAGGAGAAAAGACAGCCCGTCATGTTCACCCCACGGCTCATCGCACTACCGCAGGCAAGGTCTCTTTTCTCCTTTCTCCTGAATTTTGCATATTGTTGTGGACTCTCAGGTTGTTCATTAAGGAAGTTATCAAGCATATTGTGCGACATTTTAACTAAATATACTGATCTACATATCTGTGTACACGTTATGCATTGAATGTAACGCTGATGTGCCCGGTGGAGGCATTCCTCTCATGCTTGATCTCCGGGTTGAGCTTGATCTTGTACTTTTGCAGATTTGCGAAAGTTTCGGCGAGAAGGTCGTCCCGCCGAGTCGACTTCACCATCACGTCGTCGATGTAGACGTGGATGTTGCGGCCAATTTGGCTCGCTAGGCACTCCTGCATGCACCTTTGGTAGGTCGTCCCGGCGTTCTTGAGGCCGAAGGTCATGGCGGTGTAGTAGAAGGCTCCGAACGGCGTGATGAAGGCCATCTTTTCTTCATCCTCGGCGGCCATCTTGATCTGGTTATCCTTCATGGCAAGCCGCGTTTGAACATTTCTACACGTTGCTTGGCACGGCAGCGATGCGAGACCACACGATGAACCTAGATGACCTGATTGAACCCAAACCCAGCAACCTATACGAGCTGGAGCTACCATTTAGTGGAGAGGAAATCTGGGGCGCAATCAAAAACCTCCCCACGCGCAAGGCACTAGGACCGGACAGGTTCACGGCAGAATTCGTGAGAGCATGTTGGAGCACGGTCAGAGAGGATTTCATACAGGTGTTCCAGCAACTTTTCGAGATGAGAGGCCATGGATTCAGTCGCCTGAATGAAGCGCCGCTGACGCTACTGCCCAAGCGTGTCGACGCCAGCCAACTCAGCGACTACAGACCGATAAGTCTGATACACCTGGTCGCCAAATTTTTCGCAAAGGTCCTATCATTACGGCTGGCTCCGAAGCTGGATGATCTGGTGAGCAAGAACCAGAATGCCTTCATATCAGGGCGCAGCCTCCACGACAACTTCATCTTGGTGAAGCAATCGGCGCGGCTGCTGCACCAACTAGGCGCCCCACGTGTTCTACTGAAGCTCGACCTTACCCGCGCTTTCGACTCCGTCGCGTGGCCCTTCCTCTTTGAGGTGCTTCACCGATATGGCTTCGGGGACAGATTCCTGGAGTGGCGTTAGATCCTCCTCACATCCGCAAGCACACGCGCCTCATCAATGGAGAACCGGGACCCCCAATTTGACACCGCCGTGGGCTGCGCCAGGGCGATCCGCTATCCCCACAGCTGTCCGTGCTTGCCGTCGACGTGCTGGGACGGCTAATCAAGCGTGCCAGTGATCTGGGCATCCTCCACCTGCTACACCCGAGGCGCACAATTCCAGCAATCTCACTCTATGCTGACGATGTCGTGCTCTTCAGTCACCCAACGCCAACCAACCGCGCAATCCTCAACCTATTCGGCACCACATCAGGCCTTGTGGTAAACTACCATAAAAGCTCTGCCACGCTTCTGGGACGCGATCCAGAGGAAGCTACGCCCGTCATCGCACAGATCGGATGCCCAATTGTTGACTTCCCACTCACCTATCTGGGTATCCCGCTTATGATTCGACGGCCCAAAGCTGCACAACTACAACCACTGGTCGACAACATCGCTGGGCGGCTACCCACATGGAAGGCTGGATTGATGCAGAAGGCTGTCCAGCTGGCTCTTGTCAAATGGGTACTCTGTGCGATCCCCGTGCACCAGCTACTGGTTTATGCGCCCCCCAAAAAAACCATCAAGCAGATACAAAGGATCGAGAGAGGCTTCCTGTGGGCAGGGCGCAAGGAGGCAAATGGCGGCAATTGCCATGTCAACTGGGACCATGTCAGCAGGCCCACTTCACTAGGAGGGCTGGGCATCCTGATCTGGAGCGGCAAGGCCTCGCCCTCAGGCTTCAGTGGTTATGGCTCGAGCGTGCTGACGATCAGAGAGCCTGGAGCGGGCTTGACCTGCAGTTTTCTTCAGAGGAGCGCGCATTATTCTTCGCGTCCACCACAATGCTGCTGGGGAACGGCGAAACGGCGCTCTTCTGGGAAAACCGATGGATCCACGGCCGTTCAATCAAGGAAATCGCACCTGATCTCTACAAATGCATCCCCAAGCGACGCCGCAAAATCAGGACTGTGGCACAAGGGCTCAACAGCAATAGCTGGGCAAGAGACATTCAGGGCGTGATTGGCCTCCATGAGATTGGCCAGTACCTTCAGGTTTGGCAAACTATACAAGGCACCACACTCACAGAGCTGCAAGACCAGTTGCAATGGAAATGGACACTCGATGGTACCTACTCAGCGCACTCTTGCTACCTTGCGACCTTCCAAGGATCAACCTCTTGTTTTTCCTGGAAGATCATATGGAAGAGCTGGGCGCCGCCAAGGGTCAAATTCTTCCATTGGATAGCTAATCAAGACCGTTGCTGGACCTCCGAGCGTCTCGCACGCCACGGCTTGCAGCACCACCCTCGCTGCCCTCTCTGCGATCAGCAGCCTGAGACGATATGGCATCTACTCCTGGAGTGCCCTGTCGCCAAACAAGCCTGGCACGAAATTATGGCTTGGTTGAGGATGACGGCGCGGCCCCCTGACCAGGAGGCGTCGATAATGGAATGGTGGCAAAAGGCCAAGCGGAGCACGCCGAAGAAAATGCGCAAGGGCCTGGCCTCGGCCGCCCTCCTGGTTCCCTGGATGATTTGGAAACATTTTTGAGAAAACGCAAAGGACCTTTGTGTTTCATTCATTGAAAAGACAGAATAGTTACAAGCCTACTAACAGGTCGGTAATGAAAAGACAGAATAGTTACAAGCCTACTAACAGGTCGGTACAAGTGTAGCTCGCTCAGTGTACATCCCAAGACGGCGGAAGGACTGCTCTAAGACCTAGAGCCCCTGCCCTCGCCCATAGGCAAGCCTCTTCCTTGATCGCGGCAAGCAGATTGCTGCCCGGGGGAGGTAGCCTGTCAAAAACGCAGCCATTCCTATGCTTCCAGATCATCCAAGGTATGAGCAATGCGGCTGAACCCAGGCCCTTCCGTAGTGGCTTCGGCGTCTCCCGCTTTGCTTGGGCTAGCCACTCGATCAGGGAGCCGTCCTCTGGTCCGGGGATCCTGCAGGTCATACGGAGCCAGGCTAGGGCTTCATGCCAAATCTGCCGCGAGAAGGGGCACTCAACGAGCAGATGGTGCATGGATTCCGGCGCCTGGTCGCAGAGCAGGCATCGCGGATGGTGCTGTAGGCCGTGGCGCTCGAGGCGCTGCGCGGTCCAGCAATGGTCCTGGAAGGCAAGCCACAGGAAGAACTTGAGGCGGGGAGGTGCCCAGGCCTTCCAAATGTGCTTCCAAGCGGGGCAGGTCCAGGATCCGTGGAAGGAGGCTAGGTATGATTTGGAAACATAGGAACGACTGCATCTTCGAGGGAACACAACCGTCTGCCCAGTCCCTGATCACCAAGATCAAGGATGAAGCCAGACTCTGGGCTAGAGCTGGCGCCCACAGACTTCGGGTCCTGTTGCCACCCACCTGGGATGTACATTAAGTCTTTTCCTGTTAACTGAACCATGAACCGTGCCTCCTAGGAGGGGTAAGACAAACTCTATCTTTTCAATCCAATGAAACACAAAAGTCTTTTGCGTTTTCTCGAAAAAAGAAAACCTAAATGTAAATCCCAAACTGCCAAGCTTAGTTTTCGAAACCACCGGACTCGGTTTGTCTTTCATTTGGTGTTCTGTTCAGTTCACTACCTCCAAATGGATGGTGACTAATACCTCCGAGTCTGTAGTTTTTCCTCAGCCAGGTGCAGTTTAGGTATAGGTCCGGAAATACCCGGTGGTGTTTTTCTAGAACCTCCGAGCTGGGACTTAGCAGTTATCGTCCTGTCCCTTTTCTGATGGTGTTCTGTTAGGTCTGGAATTTCCAGTGAAGTTTGTCGGCACTACAGGATGATGTATCTTTGCTGTGGACAGAAGGTTGCCAGAACCTCCAGAGTGCTCATGCCCGGTACCTCTGAGGTGTCATGGTTTCTGAGGTATTTTTAGATGGCAAGGTACCTCTGGGTAGTTTGTCAGAACTTCCAGGGAAGGTGTTTTCCCGCTCTGACCGTTCAAGTTTTTTACATGTCAGGTACCTGCTGGTATGTGTTCCATAGCTTCCGGACATTTTTTTTTTCGTCCACCGGCTGGATTTTCAGCCTTGCCTATGTATAGTTGCTCCTGCCCTTTGGGAAGTTGAGTGAGAGAAGGGCTTTGAACCGCCACCCCTTGTGCTTTGTGCTTGTGATCTCTCATCCACTGCACTCTAATATTTGAGAGACCCTCGGGAATTTTGAGATATTTCCTTGATGTCTGCGAGGGTTCAAGACCCAAGTGGAGGCACCAACTACTTATTACCAGTTATTACTCTTGGAGGGTGTTGCACCTCCTAGAAGGCTAGGTGTCACTTGGAAGCCTTTGTAATTTATGCAGGAGCCAAGAATTTTGTGAAGGCCCAGAGATCGCCTACTTTGTGTGAAGATCTACCCTTAGTAGTTGGGCATGTACTTAGTATCCGAGATCATGGAGGCATAGGTGGAGGCCGAGACCTTGGTGGTCTTAGGACTTTGTGTCTGAATCTCTCCAACGAGGAGGTATGATTGACTAACAAGCTGAACCACGGGTCAACATCCAACGAGGAAGAAATGCTAGAGTCAAAAATAGCAACTCTATGTCACAAACCTTAGTTCATGACGGATAATACCTTCAGCCTGGGATGGGTAGGTTGACAGTGGAGAGGAGAGGCTCGAAGATAAGACTGGTCATTTCTTGTTTCATTATATATCCTAAGAGGGTCTTTTTTATACAAGCCAAATTATAACAAACAGGATTCCTGTTTCTGCTGGCTTAAGGTCCAGGCTACAAGATATCCGTTATATAAAATAGTCAACTAAGCATCCAATAGTTAGAGCTGACTAGGGCCAGCTATGTCTGTCAACTGTGTCGTCTGCAGTGGTGCACACATGACACTATGTGCGCACTTGCACAAAGAAAAATACTTCCAAAAGGAACTGTATAATATAGTTCCAGAAACGTTGATGAATATTCTTGGATTTAAAAAAAATTGGGGCAGGACGTGAGCAGGAACATATGCTCCCGAGATCATTTTGGGATTTTTTTCAGATGCTATCAGTGCATATGCCAGCACAATTTAATCCTCCAAAATTATTATAAGATTAAAAGTGTCTGGTGAACATATTTTCTTCTTATATAGGATGAATGAAGAATGATGGCTTATTTATTAGATACTGTAAATAAATATCAGGAGATAAAGAATAAGAAATCTGCTACGATGTAGATAAGTATGTCAAAGAAAGATACACGTACCTTTTTCAAAGCTGAGAGGAACTTGTGATCCACAATTCCAACCTGAAATATTTATAGCTTAGAAATCGCAGTCAAATAGAGATTTAGCTGGCGGATTTCTATTAAAAATGAACATAGAGAAGGATTAACTGAATCACTGTTTAAGGTCATGCAAGTTATAACTATGTCAGCTTCTCGGGCAAGTTCATACATATCTTCTGGGCCACCTTTCTTGTCAACCAGCCCATCAAGATCTGCATTGGCAATGTGGCAATATTTTAAGGGAGAGGAAGAGAGGGAATGGTACTAAAACTACTGCAGCTTACCACAAGGCATTGTACTTGACGGCCAATTTCTTTTTGTAGCATGAATTTTTACTCCAAATGGTCTTATTCTCTTGGCAATTTCCAAGCCAATGGCTCCGAACCCCAGGATGAGGATCTGCGACAATAATACAAGTTGCCACTCAAATGGATTCCTGTGGGTAGTACACCCTTGGTTCCTAAATATAAAACGTTCTGGGAGTTAAATTTAAACTCCCCAAACGTCTTATATTTAGGAACAAAGATATTAGATAACAAGTAATTTATACACGAGAAGCATACTGTTTTCCCAAATATTGTTTCTCCAACTGGAAGGCCCAAGTCCTTCTGAATGACAGCAGTGTCCATTTCCTTCTGAAAGTTAAGCCAAAAGTCCAAAACATTAGTTCATTACAATTGACAAAAGGTAAGTTAGATTCAACATGTGTGCCCCATATTTCTGCAGCTTGCAGGCCCTTTTATCCCAGAGAGGACTGGTTCAGAACACAAGTCATTCCAATTCAGAAGATGTGTTGTTATGACCTTTCAAGTTCTATACACTTATCTATTGACAATTCCAAAGTGTATACCTGAAACTTGGAGTACTTAACGTGCCATTATGTTTCATGTGCTGCAGAATACTATACGCTCACTTACTTCACACTTTAAATGCAAGTAATTTACAACCAAAGACCTAGTGCTACAGAACAGTATATGCTCACTTGCTTCATGTTTGTTCTAATCTTTCATGAACATTCAGAAATATCAAAATAATTAAGCCCGCTATCATGAGAACCTTAGGTATACAGGAGAGGAAATAGTCTAGTAAGAAAATTAATGCATTCAGTGTTCATCAAGAGGAGCTCATGATAGAGCACTTTCAATAGATCAAAACTGATAGCCATACAACGTACTTGCTTTCGCAGAACACCTAGAGTTAGGTAGATAGCCATTTCTGCGCAAGCGATTGCATTTCCTGTCGTACTCCCGGGTATCCGTGCAACTTTGATTTTTTGTTCTGTAGCAGCATTTATATCAACACCTGTGAAAAATACAGACTCCCTATAAGAAGAGCTAGTTATGTTGATAGATCAATAAGAATGTAAGATAACACATCAACACCTGACCCACTACTCCAGACTTATAATCACCTTCTAAACCAACACCATACTGCATAATAATCTTCATCTTAGTTGCCTTGGCAATGATATCTGAATCTAAACGTTTATTTTTCACTACACATATATGGTAGTTGTGAATAACATCGGGAACCTGCTCAAGACCTACTTCATCAACCTGAAAAGTGCATTAAAATGTGGTCAGACACATATACGTACATGGGTAGTCACATTTGGCACATAGAAAACACACTCAAGACTATAACGCAAGCGCGTACCATCAACCACTATATCAGAATAAGACTATCAAGAATTCAGGATTAAGGATTTTCCGTACTCCAAATGGGTACACATAATCCATGTAAACACTAAAACCAGGAATCAATACAGCCTAACTTACAAAAAAAATTCAGTACAAATGTACTATTTTATATCAGCAAGAAAAAAGAAAATTTTAAATTTGTACCATAGATAAAGGACGTTCATTACTATGAATACATCATCGTTGGGTCCTTGCACAATCCTTAATTGACTAGATTGCCTGCTTGTTCTTCTATTGGAACAGGGAAATCAAAGTATGTGCTCTGTGTCCATTCCTAGCAAGGACATGCAGCCATCACGTGTGCTCTCAAAGTCGAGCTACAAGCCTACAACTACAACGGGCTCAGTAGAAACTAAATCAACAGTCATTTGAGCTTCAAAGATGCCTCATTACGTAGTACAGGTAGCTAACAGAAGATAAATAACTATTAATGTGGTATTAGAGTTATATATGAGTTGAAAATTTTCAAATTTCAGTTATCTTTAGCCTACTAGTATAACATCAAGTTAAAGTTAGAAGACGGTCAGCTAATTCCACATGCATCACTAACCTGAATAAATGGATAATTTTGCAAATACTCCTGCGTATACATAGTAGAAGCAGGCCAATAAGGGCCACAGAATAGCACACGTGTAACAGCACTGTAGCCGTTGCTTCCAACTGAACCAGCCATCTTTGAATAATCTGCAATGGAAAATAAGCACGAATAAGAACTATTGTGAACAAAAATTATATGGTATCAGAGGCTGAATATTGCTTAGGAAAATTGTAAGATAAATAAAAAATATACTCCTGTCATATCACAAATAATGATGTTTTAAACATTGGCACAATCTTCAAGATGTAACTTTGACCACTAATTTCTATTGTAATAAATGTATAAAAACAAAAAACTATAAGATTCTAGAATAATTTTTGAGAAAAATCCGATCTGAATAATTAAAATGATACTCATAGTAAAAGTTTTAAAAGTTTGACTGAAGGCATCTCCGAAACGTCGCTTATTTATGACATAGAGGGAGTATCATCTACCAACTGAACTGTAAATCTAGGATAAAAAAATCTATATTTTCCTAAGGAACTAATGTCTGCTAATCAATATAACAACTACATTCCTACAGTAATGTCTAACTTAATTAATAAATCTCGTAGAATTACTTAAAATCTAGACACGAGATTAGAGAAAACAGTACATAACAATTAATAAAAAAAACTACTTGCTGTCAGGTTGGCAGTCACTAAACCCGGGAAAAAAATTAAAGTGGGCGGTCTCCAGCCACCTTTTTTTGCACAAAAGGTCGAGATTTATTCATTGACAGTAAAATCATGAACGCTATAACAAAATTAGGTCAGCAAGGAAGTAGGTAAAAGGAAGAAAAGAAAGGGATATTCAGAAACTGAAGAGATGGCTGGCGAGGGACAAAGAGATCCAAAAAATTATTGGAATGCTTCTGACACACTTTGCCAAGATTCTATTATCTTGACTTGCTAATTCTAGATTCAAAACTTACTTTCATCAATGGCTGCTTGGATGGTGTTAGTTACGAGCACAAGGACAAAAATGAGTCTGCACCGACTATTTCCGAAAACAAACTCTGAACAGATTAACTTTAGTGATAGAATTTTATATAGAGCACTTTGAGGGCAAGCAAGTTTCAGGAATCAATTGGAATCTTACGGTTTTTGAATGATTTGATATTTCTATCTTCAACATATTTATAAGCATAAAATAGCATTGCTGATTCTGTGTTTATATATTAACGGTTACAAATTCAGAAATGTTTCCACAAGAGAAATAATTATCAGTTTAAATCGAGTATCTTTCAAGGATTTGGTTTACAATAGCCCAGAATATGTGAGTCAAACGATTATCTGCAAGGCTGCAGGACCAGACTAAGGTAAATTTTTGGAACCCTCTCACAAACTCTTTTGAGAATTTACATGCAATTAAATGCTTGTAAGAAATCAAACTTTGTTCTTTAAAAAAAAGAAATCAAACTTTGCAATTTCAATTACTTTGTTCAATTTTTTTGTCTTTCCTATTTTATTACTTTCTCCAAACTGAAAAACTTCATCCACTTGTTAGGACTACAACGCAAGTTTAGATAACTAATCACATACTCCCTCTGTTCCACAATATAAGCTAGCTTGCTAAAAAGGCTTATATTGTGGAACGGAGGGAGTACTTGTTAATGGCATAAAATAATAAATGATGTCAAATTTCATAAATTTCTGTCAAATTCAATGAAATTAGTCAATTTGCCGAACATGAGAAGCAAAATGTGCCACACTGCTCATGGACCATGTTGGATATACCCTAACGAATGCGGGTCTGAGTTATCCACCTAGTAAGCTGTCATGCCATCCTGACAAATAGGTCCACCCTGCCTATTCGGGGAAAATAATAAAATAGGATGAAAATCATTACAATGTAACAAGTAAGGGGTAAAACGTGACAAGATCATAAAAGCAGAAAGTTTCTCTAAGAATATTTTTTGTATTCAAAGATCTGATCTGTTTTAGCAGGTGGCCACCTTCGGATCCACAATTAGACAGAACCTCACCTATGTCATATGGAACTGCAAACCCGGAAATTTCAAATGGAGATAGCAATAAGTTACAGTAAAACCCATTGATAAGTAGTAATCCAGTAAAATGGAGTATCAAACCTATTTACATTGTTGCGCAACAACTCTCGTTTGCCATACTCCAGTGCCAGACGCTGAGCATTTATCTTTTTTTAATTAACTATTGCACCTGAGACACTTTACTGATATGCATACTGATTGCTAGTATTCCTATTCTTCTCCTCCTCCCACAACCATCCGATTTCATCTTTTTCAGAGCCAATTCACCGCAACACATCTCAAAACAACCCGAACAAAATTAGGAGGCACCCGGCACCACGAGAGACCAGAAGTCCAGAAGGGGCCAAGCTCAAGAAAGATCCATTGTACAGAATAGGGCGGAGAGTAGGATGAGTCGGCCGTACCTCGCGGGGGGCAAGGGAGATTGGGACGGCGGCGCGCTGGAGCTGCGGCGGCGCGAGACAGTTGGAGTAGCGAGGAGCGTGCGAGTATGGTTGTTGCTGATCTTGTGCCAGCCATATGGAGAGAGACGACAGAGTACTACATTTTTTTTTTGACTTGCAGAACAGAGTTTGGTGGTGGGTGGGTGGGGGTGGGGGTGGGGGTGTGGGTCAGCACGACCTCCACGTCATTAGACAAGATAATAAAAAAGGTCGTAATCATTTTTTATTGTCGCCTCTAACAATTAATGTAAACTAAATATAGTAAAAAAAACTGTGTTGATAAAGAAGTCACAAGATATAATAAAGAAAATAGTTTTTTTTCAAGACTACGCCAATGTACCTTATATTATCTTTATAAAAGGGTAGCAAATATTTTACAATCGAAATCCATGAGTAGATGGACGGATAAGAATCACACTCTTACATCATCTCTAGCAGACAGGGACGACACCATAAAATAACCGTCACTTTTCAGTTTCACGTGATAAAAGTGACTAGAACAGACGCCTTAAAATGGACCGAACCGAAAAGAAATTTAGGGCCCCCGCGAAACCAGAAAAACCTAGGTTTTGAGCCCGACATGGTCGTAAACTATATCCTACATTTCTATTGGCGGGAGGGAAGTTTCAGCTCATTCCTCCTTCCGCCAAGACACCACCACGACCTTGTAGTAGATTTCTTCGCCCCACTCGATTCCTCACAAAGACCGCCAAGCCCGCCGACCTGCCTCACCACTGTGGGTCAAAAAACTCCTCCCGACGGAGATCCGGTCACGCCCCACCGCCGCCGTCCTCCCGCCACCCGTCAAAGGTGTAACATCCCAGCATTTAGGAACCAACGTATTGTAGATATAGGAATTTATGCATATACATGCATTCATCTGTAAAGTGTGGGTAATTTTTTCGCCAAATAAAAACCTAAAGGGATCAGAGTTTCTTTCACTCTCTAAGTATAGGAATAGCTCTGGGAGTGATCGTTATAAACTTTAACATGATCTTTTTGAATTAATGTGTTTGGGGGAAAGAATTTGAACTCAAACTTGAAAATTGAACTTATATTTTTAAAGTTAGGATTTGGTATTTTAGAATGAATTCCAAAATGATTTAATAATATTTTATAATTTAATCAAGAGATAATAAGAATCAATAATAGAAACTCAAATAAGAAATGAATCTTTACTCATTATCTTTATTCCATAAATAAATTACAAAGATTGACTCAATGAGTCAATAAAGGTTCATTACAGTCAGTGGCGGAGCTGCATGTTCATTATGTGGTTAAACGACCACACAAAAAATTGGCCTGCACTAATACACCATTATTGACCCCATAAATTTTAATATTTGACATCACTGTAATTTCTTTTAAGCTTTGACATCACTCGCTACTATTCCTGGCTCCGCCATTGATTACAGTAAAAATATTACAAAAAGATAAATTCATATATGAATAAACTATTACAAATTTTAAAAAAAGAATGAAATAAAAATTACAAAGGAGTCAATCTATCTAGGTCATCCTATACTAAATCTTGAGTGTCCAGATCTTGTACCTGCAAAATATACAAAGCAAACAAAATAAAAATAAAAGTTGAATTGTTAGTTTTACTCTTAGTAGAGAGCAGTGGAGTGCACTGCTCAAGATTACATCATTGAGTAATTTTTATAGGGGCAAGTTTCACCAATATGGAAGAATTTAATATTTCATAATAAATCAGCCACAAGTCAAATATTCACAGCAAGTAAGAGGGGCAAGTTTCACCAGGAAGGTTAATAGTAAAAATATCAAAGGGTGAGACACCTCACTGATCTGATCCACAACCATGTACCAGGCACACAGGCAACACAATCACCAAATGCATGGTGAGTGTTGTCGACACAGCAACAGCAGCTCACACAAGTGAAAGGAGCAGCACAGCCGTGGGAAGCCCCACCAGTTCATCTTTGCATCTCAAACACCACACCAAGAACACACTCAGCTTAGCAAAGCCAAGCAAACCACCAGCCAAAACCACACACCAGATCATCCTAGTATCACCAGATGGTGACATAAGGAGGGGTGGATCATGTGGATAGCAAGGTCAAGCTGCAAGAGCTAGGAGGTGAAGGGCAGATCAAGGTCAAGCTCACAGGAATCAAAGGTAGCATGAGCAGCACCAGGAGGTGAAGGACCAGATCAGGCCAGCAACACCATTAGCAAGATCAAGCCACAAGATCAACCAGATACAACACCAACAACTCAACTGTTGTGGTGGGTAGTATAAAACCATCACATGATCTGTCTATCTAAAGTTAGGTAAGAATTCATGTGTTTTCTTATATCAAACCTCTCAGAAAGCACCCAAGTGGGCTGGATCCATCATAGAGGATTTTGAATACTAAAGTCATAGCCATAAGTAAATCATACAATTAAATCCACCAAATCAACCAGGATCTCAAGCTAGCATCATAGATCCTGGTGATAACAAACAACCCATCTATTCCAACATGAGTTCATATAGTTTATAAATTCTGGGCACATATCCTAAAGGAGTAACACCTTAGATTTCATAAATTTTATGCAACAACAGAAAGCTATGAGCAAACTAACCATCTTAGCCAACTAGGATCCAAGATCCAGTGAACAACCATGATACTTAAGCATTTCTATGAGGGACAGCAAAATAGGAACTTAGTTCATATGCCTCAGACCAACATCATAGGTATTAATCCTCAAACAAAGAAGCTTACAATTTATCTTTAGCATTTATCCAACCTTAAGCACTGACCAAAATAAAGTTCAGTAGTAGAACCACAACTTGTGTGCCATTCAAAGATGGTGTCACAAGAACAAGTTCTAAAACCGAAGCCAAAACAATTACTTAACTTTCATACATAAACCAGCAAGCCATTAACTATCATTTTCCTGGAAACCATTACCAGGAATCATGTCCAAGTTCATGTATACGGAGCATCACTGTAAGAAACTAATTAACCTCAATTTGCACATGAATCCACAAGCCAATATCTACTGATGCAGTGAATCACCACTAACAGTGCTACTGTCAGTACTAAAGTACTAATATTAGATGAACACACTAAGCATCAACACAACCACTAGCTTTCACAGTTATACCATCAGATTAACCAAGCTTAATTACCAATGAGGGGCAACACTACAGAACCACTAGCATCAGACCACCAATAGCATCAGACCACCAATAGCATCTGACCACCAATAGCATCAGACAATCAAATCATGACAGTAAGCAATGAAGTGCAGTAGATCATAATACTTACTAGGCACCACTATCAGGCCAAATCATCAGATTACAAGCACACAAAGGGATGAACCCTAGAACCAGGGAAGAACCCTAGAACATTTAAGAACCCTAATTACGGGTGGCCACTAGAAATACACAGATGAACTCAGAGGACAGAGGGCAGAAGACACGGGTGACGATCGAGACCAAACTCACCTGTGGTCCTCGCTGAAGAATCGAAGAGGAAGCAGAAGGGACAACGAGCGCACGACGGCACGGGGAGCACCCAAAGGGCGCTGCAACCCGCACCTAGCTGCGGCGGCGGCCACAACAACACACGAGGATGCACAGCACCCCACAGCAATGCACGAGCACCTCATAGCACCACGGGGGCATCGACGGAGGTGTCACCAGCACCACCCCAAACCCTAGGGTTCGGGAGTGGCTATCCTGGCCGCAGGAGTGCCCCAGAGCCAAATCGAGTTGGAGCAGACAAAGGAGTGTGGTCAACAACCTCGCCATACACCACGGCGGCGGCGCCGGCGACCATGGGGTCGAGGAGGAGAAATGATAAGGTCGAGAGAAGGTGAGGCAGAGGAATGGGCCGATAGGGCCAGTACCCCTTCGAGGAGAGCCTTTGACTAGGATACTTGGGCCAAGTTGGGCCCAAAAGCCCAATGGTTGGCCCAAAATCCTAAAAGAAATTTTAACAATTAATAAAAGACCAAAATACCCCTAGAACTCAATAAATTCTAGAAAATAAAATAGTCTAAAAAATACAAATAATATATTTTTAGATTCATAATAATCCAACCTATTTAACTAAATTAATAAATTATATATATATATAATTTTTGGTTAAGAATTTTATGATATATATTCCCTATGGAATTTTATAAAATTAAAGAAAATGGATAAAAATAAATAAAAATCACTTTTATTATATCTTGTTATTGTAGTATTTTAAAAAATACTAAATAAATATTTAGAGTTACCAAAAGAAATTCCCTTTTATTTAAATGATAATTCTTAAAAGAATTATTAAGCAAATAAATACAAGAGTTCATATTAAATAATTTTTTTTAGATTTTAACTCTATTAATAATATATTACATTATAAAAATAGTGAATATAATATTTATAAAATAATAAAGATTATTCTTTAAAATGAATTTCTTTACTACTTAAAGAAATTCCAGACACTAAAATATTGGGTAAAACACACAAAGAAGATAAATAAGAAATAATGCATTACATTACTATGCATATTCATTTTGCTTCTTTAAATATTGTCCTTACCGGGCAATAATGATGTTTTGTAGACATAGAAGCTCAAGGTCCAGTGCAAGCATCCGACTTCACTACCTTGCAACACAAGGCAAGTTCATCACTTGCTCATGTCCTTTGAAGAGTCTTTACCAAAGTATTTGCAAATTGTGTGTTATCATCTATGTTTCAAGGAAAGAAAATATTATTTTATCAAATAAATAAGTTGTTGATATCATCCTAAGTGATGATATAATGGAGCAATAGAACTTAGGTTTCTATTTTCAATAATGATAATCACCTAGGAATTTAACAACCCATGACATCAGTGATTCTAGCACCGTATATAACGCGTTAGCCATGAGATTTGGAATGGGACAGAGAAGTCAGCTGTATCCTTTTCCTTTTGTATGGAGGCAAGACTACCTTAATGTGACGTTGTGATTCCTTGTGCGGATCCAACATATGGGTGGGCACCCTTTGGCCCCACATTTTTGGTGTCTAGATTATCTATGAGTGGTTGTGGGAGGTTTAGCCGGACCTATTTGGTACTTGCCAGGGGCATCACCAACTCATAGAGTCTTCAGGAACTCATTAGGGTTTTAGCCTGCCCGGAAGGGGGCTTAACGGAGGTGAGCCAGCCCCGAAGGATCGTGTAGACATATGGGGTCGCGGAAAGGGCAGTGATTGGCTTGGATCACCTACTAGGCCCCACATCATGGAAATGTGGACGGGAATGTACGCTCGGTTGTGCAACAAGGAGTTGATCTCTCATGGTAAAGTAACGCACCTCTACAGAGTGTAAGAATTGTAACTTGTTACTCCATGTTCCAGGAAGGAGCTACGAACGCAGCAAGAAAGGAACTCCATGAAAGTTCTAGTAAACATGTGAAGGCTGATGGGCATAGTTTTGAATAATAAAATTAATCTTTGAAGAAAGATTTACGAAAACTGCATAGTGCCAAGGACTTATAGTCCGAGGTGGTAGATAGAGCATCAAACTTCCCACCTTGCATATAATGAACCTGCTGGGTAACGTTGTTACTCACATTTTCCTTTGATCCCTGCTTAGACTCTGAGGATCCAAAAGATACCCCAATGTATGCAGTTGAAAGCCAAGAGGAGGTCTTCTATGAAAAGCCCGATATGTACGGTGTCGTAGAAGGGGTGGACTACGATGTCGTCTATAGAGGAGAGCACCATGAGTCAGAATAATTACCATAGTACTAGGAACGAATTGAGCCGAGCAACATGAACAATATATAATAATAAGTTGTTGAGCTCAATTAGGAGTTGAAGTTATCACTTTAAAACTTATGCTGAAACACTTTATATTTGGTTTGTAAGTTGAATCTTTTGAATTCTTGAACTCCTGGTATTGTAATAATAAATATGTGTGTATGTTTTTAATATGGACCCACAATGTTTCTGTTGTACCACTCTGAGGGATGTGATATTTACGGAACAGTGTTCTATGAATGTCATGCCAATGACTATAGTGTACTACACATGCAGTGGTATGTTGGGTCACTGCAGTTGGTATCAGAGCAAATTGCTTTGACCTTAGGTTGGAAACCTAGTAAAGGGTATTACCTGTAGGAGTGTATAGCAACGATAAAGAATTCTCCAAAAAGGTATAATGGGTATTCAAATGAGAATATTTTGTTATATATTTTAGTGCGATAATTATTTGTTATGATGCAATGCATTATTTGTAACTAATAAAAATATTTGTTGTTACACAGAGTTATGGCACCAAAGTTTCCAAAACAAACTTTGGTAAGGAAAGAAGAGACTCTCGATGATTTCCAAGGATCATTCACTAATCAGCTCTGTCAACTCTTAAGGATTTTTAGTTGTCCAACTAAAATCCCAGTGAATACCATAACCTATTATGATGGTCATATGTTATATAAGTATCGTGTGAGTATCCAACTTCCATAGGAGCTTGGATTATATCACGATCTACCTATAGGTGAATGTAGGAGTCATTTGGCAGCATACCATGTTGTTGTTGTGGATGCGATAACCAATATCCGGGAGCATAAAGCAAAGGAGTTAGAAGGGAGAACATTTTATGTAATTCCTCATGATTCTATAGACTCGGAGCCAGTACCGGATCATCTTACCTTGGTAAAGAAGCATCCTAAGCTGGCTTCCAAGTTTATGGATCGATATCGAACACTTGTTGCGTCTTTTTATAAGACACATAAAGTTATAGTTGAAGATAAAAATGACATGTTAGAGGATCTAACTAGTCCAGAAAGAAGGAAACAGTTAGTATTCCAGTTGGAGAAAGAAGCAAGTAGTAGTGCAAAACCAATCTTTAAGGATATACCCATAGATCCCGAATCTTTTACACCATATCCTTATTCACCCAGACCAGAACCTACCTATGATCCTACTTTAGATATGAGGTATCCTATACCACAGGGTTCGGAGGAAGGGTCTGATTCAGAACTTCCTATCGAGAATTCTGATGGTTGGAGAATGGGATCATTTGAAGGATCCCAAGGGAATCAGATGTCCGTAGATGGGTCTGACAGAGATGTTGGACAATCCAGCTAGATGGGTGTGAGAACCAATCCTAATAATAGTAGTAGAAATACCATATTCGTAGAAAGTCAGGATGAGGAAGAAGATCCTGAGGAGAGAGTGTTTGAATTATCAACACCTTCTCAAAACCCAGGGAATATACATTATCTAGTGTTTAACTATCTTGCCCAACAGAGCACCTGGGGAGCAGCAGAATCTGTGTATTCTGTTAACAACTGTAGGAATGAAGCTCAGGAGATGCAAGTGGGGGATGATGTTGAATAGGTTTCTGAAGACTTTTCAGCTGAGCTGGATGGAGTCAACGCACTCAGGCTGAGTAATGACTCAAGTCCTGATACTTCAGATACTGAGTATGTTCCTTATGGAAGGCCATTTGTTCCACAAACTCTACGACGGACGTTACATCATCACGGTTGGACTTCAGGCATGTATGATGAGCGTCACAGATACTAGAAGAAGGTTACTTATTATGAAGTATCGAGTATTGCGTATTGTAATCCGATAGGGTGATGTAGTTAAATAAGTGAGGTAGTGTTTTTAATCTGTTATTGTACCTGTATGGTACATGCTGTAATGACTTTGTGTTTACTAAGTGGTTTGTAATGTATAATATGTGAAATTCATATTTGGATTTTATTTGGGTTTTGATTTCCATTGTGTGACTATTTTTGTGCGTAAATTTGAGCTCAAAACACATGTGCATGATGTAATTATGAGTATTCGTTTTATGTTGCAGGACTAGGGGGTCATGGAATCGGGTGTAGAAACCGAATCTGAATAGCACTGCATGGAGCGCGAGGCTAAGGAGAAGGCAGATGCAGATGCTGGAAATCAGAGAACATTACCACCACCACCACCAATGAGGCTGCTAATGGAGCAGAACTTTATGCAGTACATGCAAATGATGCAAGAAAACCAAAACAAGTTCATGGAAGAGCTGTTGGGACAAGCAGTAAACCAGAGAGCACCTGAAGGCGGAGGAGTGAGTCTTTCCGACTTCCAGAATGCAAGGCTGTTACCTTTTGCATCAGCTCCAGAACCAATGGATGCATAGGATTGGCTAGCAGATACTGAGAGAAAGTTGAAAACTGTAGGCTGCAATGATGAGGAAAAGCTGAGGTATGCAACTCATCTTTTGACAGGACCTGCATCATCATGGTGGTAAAATCAGTTAGCCATGCAACCGCCAGGAAGAGAGTATACTTGGGAAGAGTTTAATCAGAGGTTCTGTGAGTATCATGTTCCTGAAAGTGTGATGGAGTTGAAGCGTAGAGAGTTTGAAGAGCTTCAACAAGGTTATACTAGTGTCATGAAATACATCCGGGAGTTTAGCCAACTGTCTCGTTATGTAGAGGAAGAAGTCAGCACTAAAGAGAAGAGGAAGAAGCGTTTTCTGTGAGGGTTAAATCCATTCGTGAAGATGCAGTTGAGGTTGGCCAATAAACAAACTTATCAGCAGTTACTAGATGCAGCCATCACTTTTGAGGATGATTATAAGAATGTCCAAGAGGATCAAAGGAAGAGAGCAAAGAAGGAAGCTAAGAGGATTCAGGCAAGTAAACCCAAGCCCAATCTAGAGTTCAAGCCGAGGAATAGACCTTACAACAACAATAATTCCAACCGGAGTGCAAATTCCACCGGAAGGAATATTATATTCCATAATTGCAAACTTCCAGGGCATATAAGCAGGGATTGCCAGAAACCAATGATAGTTTGTCATGCTTGTGGCCATAGGGGTCATATAAAGACAAATTGTCAAAGCAAACCACAAGGTGGTTGGCCTGTTAAAGGTGGAGGATAAACTAGTGGAGGCAATGGACAACCCAACAAAGGAGAAAATTATGTCAAGAACAACAATGGTAAGAGGAACAGACCAACCGGAAAGCTAAATTGTGCAACCTTGGAGGAGGTGGATAACTCCGAGCATGCAGTGATAGGTACGCTCAATATCCTTACCAATCCCGGAAAATTTCTTTTTGATACCGGTGCAACTATTTCATTCATTTCTAAAGAATTCTATGATAAATTCGGGATTAGAAGGGCAACATTAGAAAACCCTATGACTGTGGTGACGGCAGGGGGAAATGTAGTTGTACGCCACATTAAACAAGATTAGGTTATCTCGATATGTGGTTGTACATACTTTGTGGACCTTTATGTGATTCCTTTGAAGGGAATTAAAGTAGTGCTGGGTATGGACTATATGACTGGACATGGGGCTCAGATTAATTGTGAGGATAAAACTGTCTCAATCAAGACTCCAAGTGGAGCAAGGATGGTTTATCAAGCTGATAAGCACGGTCATATCATGGTGGATCTTCAGTTGAATTAAATGAAGGAGGTAAAGTTGGAGGATATTCCTGTAGTAAATGAGTTTCAGGATGTTTTCCCAGCAGAATTACTAGGAATGCCACCAGATCGGGAAATAGAGTTCACTATTGATCTAATTCCGGGTACAACACCAATTTCTCAAGCACCATACAAGATGGGTCCGAAAGAATTAAAAGAACTTAAAGAGCAAATTGATGAGTTAGCTAGAAAAGGTTTTATTCAAGAAAGTGTATCTCCATGGGTAACTCCGATGATCTTTGTAGATAAAAGAGATGGAGGAAGAAGGATGTGTGGGGACTATATAAATCTCAACAATGTTACCATCAAGAATAAGTATCCATTGCCTAGAATTCAAGATCTGTTTGATCAAGTTAAAGGAGCTGGAGTATTTTCCAAGATTGATCTAAGATTCGGATACCACCAGATAATAATCAAACCGGAAGATGTTCCAAAGACAACATTTCTCTCAAGGTATGGACACCATGAGTATCTTGTCGTACCATTTGGTTTGACCAATGCACCAGCAATATTCATGAATCTGATGTACAAAATCTTCATGCCATACTTGGACAAGTTTGTCATAGTGTTTATAGATGATATTCTGATATATTCCAAGGACAAGGAAGAGCATGCTGATCATTTGAGAATAGCATTGCAGATTCTAAGAGAACATAAGCTTTATGCTAAGTTCGGCAAGTGTGAATTCTAGTTAGATGAGGTAGAATTTCTTGGTCATGTGATCAGTAGGGATGGGATCGCTATAAATCCATCCAAAGTTCAATCAGTATTAGAATGGACTGCACCAACCAATGTGAAATAAATTCGAGGTTTCTTGGGTATGGCTGGTTATTATCGGAGGTTCATTGAAGGTTTCTCCAAGATAGCTGTACTAATGAACAAATTGTTAAGGAAGAATACACCATTCATTTGGGATGAGAAGTGTGAAGCAAGATTTCAGGAGTTAAAGACTAGATTAACTACCTCTCCAATTTTAGCAGTTCCTGAAACAGGGAAGGACTTTACAGTATACTGTGATGCATCTAAAGAAGGTTTGGGTTGTGTGTTAATGCAAGATCATAAAGTAATTGCTTATGGATCAAGACAACTAAAACCACATGAAGTCAATTATCCAACCCATGATTTGGAATTAGCAGTAGTAGTCTTTGCTTTGAAAGGATGGAGGCATTTTCTCTATGGAGCAAGGTGTGAGTTATACACTTACCACAAAAGTCTCAAATATTTCTTCACTCAAAAGGAATGAATATGAGACAGAAGCGTTGGTTAGAGCTGATTAAAGATTATGATCTGACAATTAATTATACTCCTGGAAAAGCAAATGTTGTAGTAGATGCTTTAAGTCGAAAGAGCGCAGATATTCAGCCTAGCAACCGAGAGCTACCAAAAGAGCTACGGATGGATTTGGAAAGATTAGAACTTCAATTCATAAGAACTGAGACTCTTGGAGGACTATCTACTATGCAGGTAGTTGCATAACAGAATAGTGATCTCAAGCACGAAATTTTTAGACATCAAGCAGAAGATCCTTTTATTGCTGAAGAAATTTGGAGGATATCTCAAGGTCAAGCATCAGTTTTTTGCTTAGGAGATTATGGATCTTTATGGTTACAATATCGTCTTTGTGTTCCAGATGTGTCAGAGATTCGTGAAGTAATACTTTGAGAGGCACATGAGACACCATATTCCATTCATCCAGGAAGTACCAAGATGTACATGGATTTGAAAGAATTATTCTGGTGGAATAACATGAAGAGGGACATTGCAAAATATGTGTCAGAATGCCATACTTACCAAAGGGTAAAAGCTGAACATCAAAGTCCAGCAGGACCATTACAACCCTTGGAAATTCCTGAGTGGAAATGGGAGGAAATTGGTATGGATTTCATCACAGGATTACCCATGACACCAAAGAGGAAAGATATGGTATGGGTGATTGTTGATAGACTCACTAAAAGTGCACATTTTATTTTGGTAAATCAGAAAGATAATGCCGAGAAGTCAGTAGAAGTTTATATCAAGGAGATAATAAGTAAGCACAGAGTGCCCAAGAAGATCGTAACTGATAGAGGATTCGTGTTTACTTCAGCATTTTGGAAACAATTACATGAAGCACTTGGTTCAAAGTTGGATTTCAGCACAGCCTATCATCCAGAAACTGGGGGTCAAACTGAAAGAACCAATCAAATATTGGAAGACATGCTTAGGGCTTATGCATTAGATTTTGGAGGTTAGTGGCAAGATCATCTACCATTGGCAGAATTTTCCTACAATAACAGTTATCAGAGTAGTCTAAAAGCAGCTCCATATCAAGTACTCTATGGAAGAAAATGTAGATCACCTATATGCTGGTATGAGCCTGGTAGTAGCAAAGAATTTGCGCCAGACTATATCAAGGAAAGGCAAGATATCATAGATACAATCAAGGATAGATTGAAAATAGCTCAAAGTAGACAGAAAAGTTATGCTGATCTAAGTCGAAGATCATGTCATCCTAAAATAGGAGACATGCTATATCTCAAAGTAAGCCCAATGAAAGGAGTTAAGAGGTTCGGAGTTAAAGGAAAATTGAGTCCCAGATATATAGGACCATTCAAAGTGATGAGTCAGAACAGGACTATAGCTTATGCTTTAGAGTTACCATCAAGATTGGCTCAAGTTCACAATGTTTTCCATGTGTCACAACTCCGGAAATGTCTTAAGGTTCCATATGATGCAATTACACATCAAGAGGTGGAATTACAAGCAGATATGACATATGTTGAGAAACCTTGTAAAATTCTGGAAGAGAACTGGAAAAGGTTGAGAAATAGGGCAATCAAGTACTGTAAAGTACAGTGGGAGCATCACCCCGAGAGAGAAGCCACCTGGGAGAAAGAGGAGGACTTAAGAGAAGCCTATCCAGAACTATTCAGGTACACTTCAGCAAACTTCGGGACGAATTTTAATTTAAGGGGGGAAGTCTGTAACATCCTAGCATTTAGGAACCAACAGAGGGTAGATATAGGAATTTGTGCATATGCATGCATTCATCTGTAAAATGTGGGTAATTTTTTCGCCAAATAAAAACCTAAAGGGATCAGAGTTTCTTTCACTCTCTAGGTATAGGAATATCTCTGGGGAGTGATCGTTATAAACTTTTACATGATCTTTTTGAATTAATGTGTTTTAGGGAAAGAATTTGAACTCAAACTTGAAAATTGAACTTATATTTTTAAAGTTAGGTTTTGGTATTTTAGAATGAATTCCAAAATGATTTAATAATATTATATAATTTAATCAAGAGATAATAAGAATTCAATAATAGAAACTCAAATAAGAAATGAATCTTTAATCATTATCTTTATTCCATAAATAAATTACAAAGATTGACTCATTGATTCAATAAAGGTTCATTAAAGTAAAAATATTATAGAAACAGAAATTCATATATGTATAAACTATTACAAATTTTAAAAAAATAATGAAATAAAAATTACAAAGGAATCAATCTATCTAGGTCATCCTATACTAAATCTTGAGTGTTCAGATCTTGTACCTGCAAAATATACAGAGCAAACAAAATAAAAATAAAAGTTGAATTGTTAGTTTTACTCTCAGTAGAGAGCAGTGGAATGCACTGCTCAAGATTACATCATTGAGTAATTTTTATAGGGGCAAGTTTCACCAATATGAAATAATTTAATCTTTCATAATAAATCAGGCACAAGTCAAATATTCACAGCAAGTAAGAGAGGAAGGTTTCACCAGGAAGGTTAATAGTAAAAAGATCAAAGGGTGAGACACCTCACTGATCTGATCCACAACCATGTACCAGGCACACATGCAGCACAATCACCAAATGCATGGTGGTGAGTGTTGTCGACACAGCAACATCATCTCACACAAGTAAAAGGAGCAACATAGCCGTGAGAAGCCCCACCAGTTCATCTTTGCATCTCAAAACACTACACCAAGAACACACTCATCTTAGCAAAGCGAAGCAAACCACCAGCCAAAACCACACACCAGATCATCCTAGCATCACCAGATGGTGACATAAGGAGGGGTGGATCAAGTGGATAGCAAGGTCAAGCTGCAAGAGCTAGGAGGTGAAGGGCAGATCAAGGTTAAGCTCACAGGAATCAAAGGTAGCATGAGCAGCACCAGGAGGTGAAGGACCAGATCAGGCCAGCAACACCACTAGCAAGATCAAGCCACAAGATCAACTAGATACAACACCAACAACTCAACTGTTGTGGTGGGTAGTATAAAACCATCACATGATCTGTCTATCTAAAGTTAGATAAGAATTCATGTGACGAGGTTTGATCTCATCAATGCCCATTGTTATGGACTTGGGTTTTGGAGAAGATGGGGATGTTGGAGATCATGGAACGGTTAGCAAACAAGCAACACGGGGACACAAGGTTTACCCAGGTTCAGGCCCCCGGAGGGAAAACCCTACTCCTGCTTGTCTGCTCTTGATTATGGCGGAACCGAAGGTTACAAGGGTGCGCAGATGCAATCTGGCGTGGAGGTGTGTATGCGAGAGTATGAGAGAGAGATCTAGGTCATGCCCTCCTAGCCTTCATATAGACTCAGGCAGGTCCCGGGCATAGACCTAGTAGGTTACAGGTTCTAGGGTTTTACCCCTTTGAATTTCCTATCTACTCTAGTCTTGCTCTCCAAGGATCCGAAAGCGTCATGGGCCTTGGCCACCCGAAAATCTTCATGGGCTGGCGTATAATTGCCGTGGGCCTTCCTTTGGCTGGACCAGGTATGCTGAGATCATGTACCCGTGGGGTATAACCATGTCAGTAGCCCCCGAGTGTTCAGTCGCATCGTAGATTCGGATGAGGACTCTGCAATCTTTCGGGTGCAACTATGTATTTCAATAGTTCATGTGCAGGGATTGTTGATGCGTGTGCCTGACTCACCCGACGGATCAGGGTCAGTTAACTGTCTTAGGACAAAACAACACGATCTCCTTCAGGTTGGAGTCCCTCAACTCGAACCCGGAACATATGCTGGCATAATTCGACTCAGGACGCGGAGGACTTACAGGAGTGGAATTCCAGTGAATTTAATTGATGTACCCAACGCGTCCGTCGGGATTTTTCATCGCACCTGTTAGCACGGGTTTTTACTAGCAGAGCGCAGTCATGTGCGTTGCCAGGCCATCAGATGATATCTGTAGGTCTTATCTTTGTGTCGCAGACACAGCATGCGAATATTTTATCACCGCGGAGGTGTTTCGGGTGGACAAGGAGAACGTTGCTCACTTAGCGTCTAGTTGGGGCAGAGTTGCCGAATTTTTTTTGCATGCTGATCCGAAAGATTTCAGTCGAAGAATTCATAGGGTGCGCGACCAGCGCTCCCTATGGGAATAGCACCCGAGTGTTTGTTCGAGTCGTAGACTCGAGCGGAGACTTTAATTCAGGCCTTGTTCAGTGTTAAGTCCGTAGGACAAATTTTTTTTCAGATGCTTGAATCCATCCTCCCTATGGGAGTAGCCCCCGAGTATGTAGTGGAGTCGTAGACTCGACGTAAGACTCGAAGAAATATTTCGCTTCTATTGATGTTTCGGATGCGTGGCCAGTGCTCCTAATAGGAGTAGCCCCCGAGTAATTAGTCGAATCGTAGATTCGAGTGAGTACTTTTATCTTTGAAGCCGAAGAAATTGTAGTTGTTGCTAGTATAGCTTTTGATGATGTCAGTGCTGACGATTGATGACCTCAAACGTCTGCTGCGCCAGAGATGACTTGACTGGACGAACGTGGGTCCCACTTGCTGACCTTGAATTGACCGGTCACGTGCGGCGTGGAGATAATTACGGCGTCGCCTCAATTTACGCGCGTAGTGGACGGCGTGTTAGCGACAGTTTGTTGTGATGCTGACACGTGTATGGCCAGATCTGCCGTTGGCGTTAGGTCTTCTCGATGGACGGTTGTCGTGCGTCGTCTTCGTTGTTATAATCATTGGGGAAAGCTGCAGTTTGTTTTCACCGCATCTACTCTTGTTTTCACTGCCTCCTTGTGCTCTAAGAGTTTTTGCTGCGCGCTGGAATATCCTTGCACATTTCCTTCTTCCCTTCTGCGCTCTTACCGCTGGCGCCGCCGCACCGCGATGGGGAAAACGAAGAAGTCATCATCTGCAGCTGGTACCAGCGCCGCCGGAGGGAAAAATGGCGCCACCGCTACCCGTGTCACCGACGGTGGTTGGCGGCGATCAGAGATGCGGGAGAGTGACCTGCGCAGGCTTCGCGAGCGGGGCTTGATCCCGCTGGATAGGAAGGCCGTCAAACTCCCAGGCAACGAGGTAATCCCCCGTCCCCCTGCTGGGTATCGGGTTATGTTCCTTGCCTTCGTTATTCGCGGGTTTTCCTTCCCAGTCCATGAATTCCTTAGTGGGCTGCTCTTTCTCTATGGCATCCAACTGCATCATCTTTCCCCCAATTCTCTTCTTCACATTGCTTGTTTTATCACCCTCTGCGAGTGCTGGCTCGGCATCGAGCCTCACTTTGGCCTCTTCCGGAAACTCTATTCCGTGAAGAGGCAATCTGGTTCAGATGGTGTGTATCCCATTGGGGGTTGCATCATCTCCCTCAAGGCCAATATTCTTTTCTTTTCTTTCTCCATGTCCGAATCTGTCCAGTACTGGCAGAGGCGATGGTTTTACATTCGCGACTCCACAGTGGCTGGGCAGCATTTTGGTCTTTCTCCTTTCGACTCCTCCCAAATAATTGAGCCGAAGAGGTCCTGGAAAAACCTGATCTTGGATGGCGAGGTAGCGGAGATAGAGGCCCTCTACCGTCAGGTGGAGGATCTCCAGTTGATTCCGGAGAAAGAAGTGAATGGCGTGGATATTATCCGCATGTTTCTCGAGCGTCGGGTGCAGCCCCTCCAGGCTAGGGCGCACCCGATGTTTCTTTATGCTGGGCGTCATGATCCGACGCGAGTTTCGGCCGATAAGCTCTCCCAGGGAGATCTCGACAGGGCCCTTCGTACGCTGCTGAAGTACAAGGCTGGAGAGGATATCCCGGGGAAGTCGCTGACTCCCCCATTTTCTTCTACGCTGGCCGTTCCACAGGTGTAGATTCGTGCGCGTAGCGCTTTTGTTGGATGTATGTTTATTTTCTCTTGTTTGCTAACAACGTCTCTTGTTTTCTGCAGAGCTTCAAGGTGCCGGGCATGGTGCCGCCATTGTCTGAAATCTTTCCGGATGCTCCGGATAATGATGTGGTGGATTCCATGTCTGAGCTGCCGTCGGCATGATCTCCGGCTGAAGATGCCAACGAGTCGAGCGAGGACCACACTCGCAAACGATCGCGGAGCTCCAGTGAGTCTTCGGATGCTTCGACTCCTCCGACTCCTAGGAATCCTCTGTGTCTTGAGCGTCATAGTGACGGGCATGGAGGCTCTTCCTCTCCAATTCCTGCTCTTCCTGTGCGGGCTATAGCGCCGCACCCGCCAGTGAAGCAGAAGAAGGAAGAAAAGAAGGAAGAGAAAAAGGAAGATAAGAAAGAGGAGAAGAGGCTCCGAAGGATCCCTCCTGTCTTCAACCTGAGCGAGCTTGACTCGTAAGTTTCCTCTACACTGCGTTTTCTTTGCTGTTTACTTTGTTCCTGTACTAATTTGTTCGTGTGCAGGCGCTCTTCCAATGACTCCTCTAGCGATGGTGCTCGGGAGATGATGGGGGAGTCGAAAGTCGCGTCTCCTCCTCCTTAGACGGTGGCAACTTCTGAGGGCGCTGCTCCGAACCCTCTTCTGCAGGAGTTGCAGGTGGCTGCGCCTCAGAATTTCGCCAGCGAACCTTCGACGTCGCCATTGGATCATGTAAGTCTCCTGCCACGGGGGAAGCCCCCGCGCGTTTGTAAAAGAGTTTTCTTGTTTTGTTCTTCGAGTCTCGGGGGGAGCCCCCGAGCGTTTTCGTGTGTGTCTTGCGCTTCTGTTCTTTTCTGTTGGGCGTAGCCCCCGAGTCCTTTTTCTGACTGGTAGGTCTTCTTCCTGCAGCCTTTTGTGTAGGATGCCAAGCGACTGGTGCAGGAGCACCAGGTGCTGGAGGCCAGCCTCAAACAACTTCAAGGTACTGTTATGCCTTTGATGTTTGCTTCTGCGTGTATTCTTCTCCTGTTATCTGACACCTGTATCTTTTGGATGCAGAGGAGCATAACACTTCCCTCCGTGAGATTGATGCTCTCAAGAAGAGCCTCGGTCAAGCGGAGAAGAAGGCCGAGGTCGTTACTGGTGCGAAAGAGCGCCTCGAGTGAGCTGCCACCTGGCGGAGGCTAAGGAGCGCTGCGGGAGGCCAGGATCATGAGAGCAGCTTGCCACTGCTGCGACTGCGCGTGAAAGAGAGGTGGCCGGCAAGCTCATGGCTGCTGCCAAGGCTGTTTCGGGTGAGTATCCTCTTTTGCCCCTTTTGTTTTTCTTGTCTTTCTTCTAGGTGCTTTCTTCATTCCTTTTCTTTATTGTCTCAGATACCGCAGGCATCGAGTTTGACCGCAGCGCTCTGGAGCACGGGAGTGCTCTAGATGATGCTACTGCAGCGGTCGAAGATCGCTGCAGCACCGTCTTCAGCTCACTTGCCAAGGCCAAGGAGGTCCTTGGCCGCTTCTACAAGGAACTTGTCCCCAAGGGCGCGACTCTTGATGATGTTGACGCCTTGGCGGAGGCATTGTCAGCCGAAGCGCCTGCGGCGTACAAGCGCAAACAGAAGGGCATCGGCGCGTCCGTCGGGCTGGCGATGGCCTTGGCGGCTGGAGCGGAGATGGACCTTCCTCAGATCACCTCTCGGATGCCGACGACCGCGGATGGATCCGAGGTAGCCTTCGCTACCTATTACTCGTCACGCAGTTTATATGGGCCTAAGTGATTGATCTGCTGCGGCGATGCACGCTATGGCAGGGGAAGCCAAGGCGAGGCAATCCGGCTCCGAGGCGACTCAGGGCGCCGCGTCTTAGGCGCTGTAGCTGTAGGATAGTTTGTAATTTTCTTTTGTTGTAATTATGTTGAGGAAACAAAATCCCTGTGCCATGTAGTGGCATTTATCCACTTAATGAATTTTGTTGAGTTGTGTTCTTCGCCGTCTAAGTGTTTATGTACTTTTCTTTTCTGCTGCTCTAGGTTCCTTCGGGTGCTCATCCCGTTGACACCTCGCCTGCAGCGCGGCTGCAGCCATCTTTGGATGATTCGTCACAACTTGCTTTTCTTAGAGACCGTGTTCGTAGTCTTGAGAAGGAGTTGCTTGGGGTGCGTGGTCACGCCGATGTTTGGAAGTCCAAGGCAGATCGCGGTGCAGCCAGAGTGGAGTATTTGATGGCGGAACTTCTTCGACTATCTTAGCAGCTGCAATGTAAGTTGTTCTTTGTTTCGAGCTGCAGCTCAGTTCTTCGGATGTGCCTGCTGACCTTGTGTCTTATTTTGGTGCGGGTGTCGCAGGTGCTAATCTTGCTCCAAGGGAGGAAAAAGAGCGTGTCGCTGTTCGGGTCAATTGCTTGACTCAGCAAGACATGGAGACCAGCGAGTTCTTCTGGATGGATCGTGACCGTGCTATGGTCCTTGCGACGGTGCAAGATCGTGTGCACCAAGTTTCGCGGGTGCTTCGTCAGGTGCAGACGTCGCTTGCGTCGGTACTGCATGTTATGTTTCCTTTGGATGCCGTGCCAACAAACCTTGCTGGTCTTCTATCGAAGTTTCGGAATGTGAATAATGTCAAGGAGTTGGTGCGGGAACAGCTCGTCGCAGGAGTGAAGGCTGCGTTGTCCCTTGTGAGGCTGCATCGCCCTGATGTAGATTTGTCTGCTGTAGCGGCTGGGCCACCTCTTCGGCCGGATGGTGGTGAGTGGGACATGCGTCCGCATTATGCGGCGGTAAGGCAGTATGATGAACAGATCGTAGATTTGTTTGAGCAATGTGCTCAAGTTATTCTTCAGAATAGGTAGTACCTGTAAAAGAGATAGATGTAAAATTTGTATGTACGTGTCTGGGCGCGTTTTGCCCCTTTGTTATAAAGATGCAATTGTTTGTTTTAGCACGTAGTGCTTTGTTTGCGCACGTGTCCTTTTCGTTAGCCTGACGTGATCAGCTACTCAGGTATACATGTGTTATCCTCAGTCGATGAGATCGTGAGGTGGGGGGAGCCCCCGAGTGCGTTTGTAGCATGTAGTAAAGGTGTAAATAGTAAAACGAAATTTTTGGGCCGAGACACTTAGCTTTATTTATATCGTAATGGAGGAAGTACATTTTTCGGCTGAGTAGCCTTGGCTGAATAGCCTTATTGAAAGTAAAGGGGTAGATAGCTAGGGGTAGAATCGTCGCAAGTGCTCGATGTTCCATGGGTTGGAGTATGCGACTCCAGACTCCACGTGCTTGAGGCGATAGGCGCCACCTGGGATGACTTCGGTGATGATGTAGGGTCCTTCCCATGGCGACTCGAATTTCTTCGGTCGCTCTTGCTTGAGTCGCAAGACGAGGTCTCCTTCGACGAAGGACCTTGGGCGCAGCCGACAGCTGTGGTAGTTGCGGAGACTCTGCTGGTACACCGCTGATCGAGTTGCTACTACGTCTCTTGCCTCGTCGAGTGTGTCGATGGCGTCTTCAAGTGCAACCGTGGATTCGGCTTTGCTGTAAGCGACGACCCGAGGGGCCTGGTGGCGTACTTCGGCTGGTAGTACGGCTTCGGCTCCATGCACCATGAAGAACGGCGTGTAGCCGGTGGAGATGTTTGGCGTAGTGCGCAAACTCCATAGGACGGATGGTAGATCTTCCGTCCAGGCTCCGGCCTTTCTTTCGAGTGGGCTCATGAGGCGCTTCTTGATGCCAGCGCCGATTAGGCCATTGGCCTTTTTGACCTGCCCATTCGTTTGCGGGTGAGCCACCAAGGCGTATGTGATGTTGATCCCGAGGCCTTCGCAGAAGTCTTGGAGTTCTTTGGAGATGAAGTAAGATCCATTGTCGGTGATGATGCTGTGCGGTACGCCGAACCTGTAGACAATGGATTCGAAGAATTTGATGGCGGTCTTGCCCTTTTGGTTGGTAACCGGCATGGCTTCGACCCACTTGGTGAATTTATCGACTGCGACCAGGAGGTAAACGTGCCCCCCTTTCGAGGACTTTGGCAGTTTGCTGATCATGTCGAGGCCCCATTGAGCAAAGGGCCAGGTTATAGGTATGGGTCTGAGCTCTGACCTGGGTGCGTGCGGTTTATCGGCGAACCTTTGGCTCCCATTGCATCTTCGGACGATGTCCTTTGCATTGCTCATTGCCGTTGGCCAGTAGAATCCAGCTCGTAGAGCTTTGACGACAAGGGAGCGGCTGCCTGCGTGATGGCCGCAGATGCCCTCGTGGATGTCTTGGAGGATGGTTTTCCCATCACTGATGGTGACGCACCTTTGTAGTACACCCGTAATACTGCGCTTGTACAGCTCGCCATTGATGATGGTGAAGGCTTTTGACCGACGAGATATGCGTCGGGCATCCGTCGGGCTGTCAGGCAGTTCTCCGTTTATCAAGAACTGGAGGTATGGTTGCGTCCAAGTTTCTTCGACTGCCATGACCTGCATCAAGTTGACCATAGCAACCTCTGTGTCCAGTTTCTCGGGTCCTTCGTGTCCTTCGCGAAGCGTAGCCCCCGAGTGTTCTGCTTCTTCGGGTGATCCCTTGGGGAATTTCCGCTTGATGGATGGCACGCAGATCTGTTCGAGGAACACACCCGGTGGCACCTTTGCGCGGGTGGAGCCGATGTTGGCGAGTCTGTCGGCTTCCTCGTTGCTTTCTCTTCCAAGGTGCCGAAGCTCGCAGCTGTCGAATTCTCCTTCGAGTGCGTTGTAGAGTGCGTGGTACGCGATCATGTTTCGGCGCAGCGTCGACTCGCTCATCGTCTGCTGACGACGAGGTTGGAGTCACCAGATGACCAGGCGTTGCGCCGCAGATCTTTGCCATCCTCATACCATGGATGAGGGTTTCAGATTCGCCTCGTTGGAAGCTCGAATTTCATCCGAGGACGTACTTCATCCGTCGCCTGGGAGGTCAAGATGACTCGCTCCTGCTCCAGCTTCACGCTTGGAGCCGTTGAAGTGCATCGTCCATGACTGCGACATGTCTAGGGTGTCTGGCAGCTGCAGCTCCATCCAATGTACAAGGAAGTCCGAGAGGACTTGAGATTTGATTGTGAGTCGCTCAGAGACGATGTCCGTGGGGTGATTTCGATTCCCCAGGGCCACGCGTCATGTGGCCTCCGGGTTATTCAGATGTCGCTCGTGGGTGCTTCGCTGACCACCATCACCGGTGCTCCGGAAGTAATGGCTCACCGGCCGAGTCATGAACACGCCGTAGGCGAAGTTTCGCAGTGAGGGTACCTCTGCTTTGTTGGCGTCGATACCTGTTGAGGTAGTAGATTGGGCGTTGGACCCCATGGGTCTTGCCTTCTTCGGTCGCTCGACCACTAGCACGGTCTTGACCACCGTGTGTGGCTATGTACAACAGCAGAGGCTCGCGCTCCTTTGGCGTGACCAAGACGGGCGAGGTGGAGAGTAGCCGTTTGAGGCTTTCGAACGCATCGTCGGCTTCAAGCATCCACTCGAATTTATCTGCCTTGCGTAGCAGCTGGTAGAATGGCCTTCTCGCCCATGCGGCTGATGAATCTGCTCAACGCCGCTACTCGTCCTGCGAGCTGCTAGACACCCTTGAGGTTTTTCGGCTTCTCCATTGCCATGATGGCCCTGATTTTCTTCGGGTTCGCCTCGATCCCTCGCTGAGAGATGAAGTACCCAAGTACCTGGCCCGATGGGACGCCGAAGGCGCACTTTTCGGGGTTGAGCTTGATCCTATAGAGATCGAGGTTATTGAATGTCTTGCGGAGATTGTCGATGAGCGTTCTTGCCTCCCCGATTTTGATGACTATGTCGTCGACTTAGACTTGGACGTTGCGACCGATCTGGTCCTTGAGGCATGCCTGCATGCATCGCTGGTACGTGGCACCTGCGTTCTTTAGCCCGAAGGGCATTGTGTTGTAGCAGAACACTCCGAACGGTGTGATAAACATTGTTTTCTCTTGATCTTCGACCTTGAGTCGAATCTGGTTGTAGCCTGATGTAACACCCTCAGAATCAGACCTATGCAAGTTTTAGCGAAACCCGCCAAACCCGCATAGAAACGATTCAAAGGTGCCCACCAGGCACTTGCGTGCGGGTGGAAAACGAAGTAATAACATTACACAACAGTCCTCGATGGGACCCACAGAACAGATATATATAACAACGACTCCATGAGTCAAGAATACAGATATACGGTACAAAGAACCAAATCACCTTGAAAACGATGGAGCGTCCGACTACGGACAAGATGCAAATGGGGCTAAGAGCCCTGAAGAATAACCAATGGCGTCCATAACTCCCGTGCCAAGCCGGAAGGGTAACCTCGCTAACGGCCGATCTTAAAACCCGCTAAACAAAAGGTGCCGACAAGGGCAAAGGAAAGAGGAGCGTCGATCGAGGCCAGTACACGGCGAGGCTAGAATTCGGCGGTCCTCGCCTACATAGGTATGGTGGACTGAAGCGGCAGCGGCAGCATGCACTGAACAACCTATAGAGACTCGATACAACTGGCGGTTATCAGAGAGGGGTAAGAATGACCTATCCGGATCCATCCTGAAGCTAACACCAATCAAACCCACCCTGGTGTTTCCCCCTCGAGACCAATCGAGGAAGTCAACCGAGGAACTCACGCAGTTGGCAGTTTTACTTATTCGATTATCGTTGCAGCAATTACTAGTCATGTTTAGATAACCATCCTGATAAAATAAGCAGTGGGCACTTTTAGTTAATCATTCCGTGATAGTTGCAACACTTACTAGTCAGATACAATTAGCATGAGATAAACCCAAAACCCAGCAGTTGTGGATTCTTTCATTTAGCCATTCCGTTGTAGTTGCAATACTTACTAGTCAGGTACAATGGTCGCAAGCGACAACTCAAACAAGCAATTGTGGGCAGTATTATTTAGCCATTCCATTATAGTGAAGCTGATTACTAGTCATTATAAAGTCAAATTTATAGCAATAAACTTTAGTTATGCTTGTCTATGATCGAGATACTGTGCTCCAAGTCGTCCATATCCATGGACACGGCTTTGAGAAAGTTTTACCGGCGGTGCACCAATAGCAACACACGCCGATCGACCTCGAAAAACCAAATCAAAACCCAACGAGGCTTTCACGATCGAACAATCACAGATTTCAAATATTTCAGGGGCCACCCTTAAGTAGATCCCAAGAAGCTAGCCGACCGAGACGGCCTCAAGGTTTGGGTGGACGGTGGTAAACGATCGGGAACCCGAAAGTGTGGCTGGCTTGTCGATACCGTAAACGTGTCCCGATCCTAAATAAGACATGCAGTGCTCCTCGCACAATCGTAAATACATAAGTAGCATGGCATAAGTACAGGATCGTAAATAAAACCTCAAACTAGTTTGTGGCCCCAAGAAATAAGACCGAATCATGCTCTGGCTCAGGGGGGTCCCATATACCTCCCGGATGTGGATAGCGCTATAAAACAAGGAACAGGTATCAAGTACTCGGGGTCCTACGGGACACAAGTGGGCGTTCGGAAACCAAATATTTTCTATCACCCACCGATGCCTCTGCTTACTTCAATTTTAGTTGTTAAACAGGAATTAAAGTGAACGGTAAGTAAAACTATGATCAGCTCCAACAACAACATGCGGCAATACATCAACAACTGTGGCACTGAACAACACGCAACAGCACTTGAGCAAGCGACTACGACGCGCAAGTCCAACTATCTACCAAACAACAGGTAATAGGATGTGTCCAAGGCAATATAGGGCTGCACGGTATATCACAGGTACGGAAACTAAAGCATCACAACACAGATAACAATAGATCAACAGGAGGGAATAAATACTATAAAAGCAAGATAGGTAGAAAGGGGGAGATGCTCGCCTGAAAACATTGTCGAAGGTTCATCCGAAGATCGGGGCGAAGCTCACATCAACTCAACGGCCTTATCCGCGAAGAAGCAAATCACTAGAAGAAACACCGGATGCAATATTTAATACTACGGCAAAAGATCGGCATGATGCATGTATGATGTATGACATGGCAAAGATGCGATGCGATTAGGTCATATTAAGTGGAACCGGGGTCCCGACAATTAGATATATGGTTCTAGTTGTTTATCCACCCCGCAAATTAATTGTTGTTTTAGCATGGCAAAAGATAGTACCGGGTTCGCTACACCAATTTAAATGAGGCCAATATGAGACTAGATTTGCCCGCATATGGGCCCCATATTTAATTATGAAGTGAATCGGCATAAGGCCCCCAAACCACATGCCAAGTATGCATGCAAGAACAAATAATATGCGACAAGTTGTATTATATTATAAAATAGGGTTTTCGGGAAGGGTTCACACATTGAGGTCTCGACGATCTTGGGGTTCCGGGGGTTCGGGGTTCGACAGGGTCCGGGGTCCGGTCTCGGGGTTCAGGGTTCGACGGAAGCGTTCTCGGACTCCGGGATTAGGGTCTTCGGATCTAGGGTGTAGATCTTGTCGCACGAGCGCCGATGCTTCCGGGACGGAGAACTTGGTTCGGTGTCGGGGCGCATCGGATTCTCCCGTCGCCGTTGCTCGCGCCGTGCAGATCTTGTCGGGTTCCATGGGGTCGATCTTGCCGTTGCGAGGGTCTTGTCGGGACCGCGCCATCGAGTCGGCGTTCAAGGTGGCGAACTTGGCGTTCCAACTGGAGATCTGGGCGATTCCATGTCGTGGACCCTGACGGCCGGGAAGGAGAGCTTGACGCCCCGGTGTTCGATCTTCGGTGTCCCTGAAGGAAGGTCCTGGTGTCCGAGAAGGCGAACTGGTTTTCTGGGCATCTTTGGGTCGGGGTCTCGATGTCTTTGGGTCCGGGAACAGCTCGGAATCCGCGAGGCGATCTTGGCGCTCGATGTCTGTGAGGGAGTCCTTGGGGTCTAGGATGGAGATCTTGTCGGTGGTCTTGGCGTTCCGGGGATCTTCGAGTCGGGGATCTTGGAACGTGTCGGCTTTCTCCAGATCATGCATCGCCGCTCCGTGTGGAAGGTCTCGAGGGTCCGGTGACGGAGATCTTGACGGCCCGAGAGGAGAACTTGGTGCCCGCTCAAAGGTCGAGGAGGGTCTTGTCGGTGCCGAACTTGGGGTTCTCGCCTCAACCATCGATGGCCTACTTGGATCAGCGCCAAGATTACCTCGGGATTATCCGGGTCACGCCGATCTTGTTGTCAGGGGCAACACCACTTATCCGCCAACCACGACGGAACATACAACCACCACCAAGATAGCCGGGTGCTGCAGCAACAACTGAAAAACATTGGCGACGAGGCGACGCTTAGGGAGCGTGAAGGCACCGTTCGCAGAAGGCCAAGGCCGACCGTCAAGCAGAGGTGCGCGGTGTGGGACCGCACTTCAAGCAGGCCAAGGACAGCGGAGCGGCAGGCTCGCCGGGCAGCACGGCACGTAGACGGGAAGGAGCAGCGGCGCAGACGGGCGACGCTGCCGCCGGAGGGGCGCAGGACCGGGCGAGCAGGGCGGCTCGTCTTCTGCACCGAGAGGAGGCCGAGGGGGGACGCGGGGCCTCTGGGAAGGACGCCAGCCGGGCCTGTGACGCGGCCGGGAGGAGGCGGCGAGGTGCTCTGGGAAGGACGCCGGAAGCTCGTGGACACGGGCGTCGGGAAGAAGGACGGGACGGGGAGCAGAGGGGAGGAGGCAGCGAGGTGGGGGACGGGGTGGCTGGGGCGGAGGCGGAGGAGCCGGGAGAGGCGGGCTGCGCAGCTGGCGAGGAGAGGAGCAGGTAGCTGGCCGTGGGCGGTGAGGCGGCTCTGGCGGCGGCGGAAGCCACGGCGAGAAGGGAGGAAGGGGGGGTGGTGCGGGGCGGTGCAGGGCCGGCGAGGGGCGAGGCAGACGGGGAGGCTCGGGCCGGCTCCTGGCGCGGGGGGGGGAGCGTCCTGAGGTGGTGTCGGGAGGTTGAGGACGGGTGGCTGTGCGTGCGTGGCGTCTTGGTGGGGCCGGATTGCTGTGTCAGGCGCAAGGCGTGTGGTTGTGTGGGGTGTGGTGTGTGTTGAGTGGGGTGGTGGGGAGAGGGTTGGGTCTAGGTGGCAACATAGGATTGGTAGAGGGAAGGGAGAGGGCGAGGTGGCGGTCACGGATTGGTCCGAGTGATGTGGCCAGAGGGATGGGTAGATAGCTTGGTAGGAAAAGAAAACGGGGTGGACCGATCTGTTTTGTACGGGGGTGGTCGTTCGGGTCGATTTGGCCCGTTCGAATGCCCCCACTAAAATAATATAATTAAATTATTTATTTCAACCAGCGCTTTTGCAATCCGACAGCGGACAAAACAAAATAATCCGGGGGCCCGGTTTGACGTTTGAATAAAGAGGGCGTTTTAGAAAACAAAACGGGCTTTGCGAAAATAGTTTTATGCAAACAATGCATGATGATGAAGATGCAATGCACAAATTCAACACGATTTTCTAGTAGTGGTTTTGCGGGATGCCACACCTGAGTAGGCATCGAGGAAGGAGAGTTTCTCACATCCTGCGGTCGAATCGATTATCTGGTCGATCCGAGGAAGAGGGAAGTGGTCCTTTTGGCAGTGCTTGTTCAGCGACGTGAAGTCCACGCACATCCGCAGGATATCCGTGTCCTTCTTGGGGACCATCACTGTATTTGCGAGCCACTCGCTTTCTTTGATCTCCCTGATGAAGTCTGCGGTGAGTAACCTGTTTATTTCCTTCCCGATGGCTTCGGCCCGTGGCTCGGACAGTCTCCGAATGGACTTCTTGACGGGCTTGGTGTCTGGAAAGACGTTGAGTGCGTGCTCGGCGAATTCCTTGGGAACTTCTGGCATGTCCGCAGGACACCAGGCGAAGATTTCCTAGTGCTCACGGAGGAATTCGATGAGCACACTTTCCTATGCGGGGCTGAGGTCGTTGGCGATCAGCGCCGTCTTGGAGGCATCCGTCGAATGGACCTGCACCTTCTTTGTGTTGACGGTGGAGTCGAAGGACATGTCAGGTGCGTTTTGTCGTGCGACTGGGGGTGCCCCATTGTCCGTCACCTCGCGGAGCCTTACGAGTTCCTCCTGCATGTCGAATGATTGGGAGATTCTGTTGAAATCCCTATCGCATTGATCCGATCGGGTGAAGCTCCCGTGGATTGTGATGACGCCCTTCGGCCCTGGCATCTTGAGTAGCAGGTATGCATAGTGTGGAACAGCCAAGAACCTTGCGAATGCTACATGCCCGAGGATGGCATGGTACTGTGATGGCCAGTCCACCACTTCGAATTCGATCCGTTCGAGTCGGAAATTGTCCGGCTTGCCAAAGATGACGTCGAGCCATATTTTGCCCAGGGGGAATATGCCCTTTCCTGGGACAATGCCGTGGAACGTTGTATCTGACTGTTCCAGGCTGCACCGCGGGATCCGCATTGCTGCTAGAGTACTTGCGAACATCAGATTGATGCCGCTGCCGCCGTACATGAAGACGCGACTCATCTCAAAACCTCCGACCGCTTCCAGCACGGGCAGGCGCATGATCCGGGCGAGGATCCGCAAGGGTGATCCGAACGACTGAACGTGATGCAGGACTCCGATCCGCTGAGGTACTCAGGGATGGCGGGTGGAGTTGCCACGACCAGGTTGATCTGTCGGGTGATTTTCTTCTGCACCCTATTCGTGGGGCGCCCCTTCTGGATCATAAGTGCTCCTTTCGGCGGGGATGCCTGCTCCAAAGATTGTTCTTTGGTGCGACTGGTTGGTTCGGGCCTCCTGCTGTGTGGAGGAGCTCCATGCACTATCTCACCTGGCGCGGGTGCGTTCCCGAATCCAGGAAGTGGAGCTTCCTGCCTCATCTGGACCATGCTTTCGCTGAGTTTCTGGAACTCGCGGCATTCCTTGAGCATGTGGCTTGCCTTCTTTTTGCCATCCTGCTTGTCGATGTAGAATTGGATGGTGCATGGACCCGAAAGTTTTTCGTATGCTGAGGGTCCGTTATCGCGGTCGCGCGCCGCTGATCGCTGGCGTCCTCCGTCGCGGAGGTTTCCTCCGCGGTATCCTCCGCTGTTGCGGTTGGCGTCGTTGCGGCGATCGGCGTAACCGGCCGCGACCATGTCCGGTCCATCGTGATCGTCGTAGACGCGCTATATTCTCTTGCTACGGCGCTCTCGTTGTCGGCCGTAGTCGTCCTCTTCTTCCGATTGTGCTCGGTGAATGGAATCTTCGCCGTCAGCCCACCTGTTGGCGATGTCCATGAGGTGGTCGAGTGTTTTGGGCTTGACGCGCCCGAGTTCCTCCTTGAAGTCTTGGCGCTTGACGCCGTCCCTGAAGGCGTCGATGGCCCTCTCTTCGGAGATGTGCGCTACAGAGTTCTTGGTGTTGGACCAGCGTAGTATGTACGAGCGAATGGATTCGCCCGTTCGTTGAGTGCAGGCTCGCAACTCTTCGATTGAGGCGGGCCTCTTGCTGGTGCCCTTGAAGTTTCGGATGAAGCTATAAGCTAGCTCATCCCAACTTCGGATGGACCTCAAGATAGGTCACGAGCGATCTGGCCGCTCTGTCACCGCGGTGAAGGTATTGCATGGCGGTTTCCTTATTTCCGCCGTGCAATTTGACGGATGATAGGTGGTCGCTGAGCCATGCCTTTGGGTCTTGTGTGCCATCGAACTTCGGAGTATCCGAAGGAAGCTTGAAATTGCGCGGCATCCTTGTTCGCCGAATAGATCTGCTGAAGCATCGGGCTCCGCAGAGTTCTCCTTCGTCTTCGTCCATCTCGGATTCAGACGAGCATGCGCGCTTGGCTCGCGCTTTGTCGATTTTGCGCTGTGTGAGCGCGTCTCTGGCATCGTAGTCTCGGTTGCGGTGGCGCGAACTCTTCTTCCTTCGAGGAAGGTCATGTTCCTTTTCTTCGGATGAAGGGGTGGGGCTGCGGTCGAACCTGACCGGAGCTTTCTTCTTTGGCTCTATGGGAGCTTCCTGGTGGAGCGCAGCTCCGACGAGTCCGAGTTCGGTAAGTGCGGACTTGTGCATGGCCCTCTTCGGGTCCCCCTCTGGAGGTGCGTGGGCCGCGAGGTACGCAGTGGCTGCCATGATCGCAGCCTGCGGCGTTTTCGGGATGCCGTTGCCATCGGCGTCCATCTCCATGAAGGATGTGTGGAGGGTTCGGGTCACCTCACGGCGCTCCTTGGGATCCATGTTCTCCATCCGAGAGCGGTGCTTGTTGCCTTGGTTGCCGTTCGAGCTGGAGCCGATGCCCATGGCGGACAGCGCGGCTCGTCGCGCGCTGGACTCTAAGGCTGCCTACTTGCATTTGTCAAGCACCTCCTGCATCTTGACCTGCTTCTTGTGCTCCTCGATCAGGAGCAGATGGTAGGCCATCAGCAGATCCCGGGAGGAGTCTGCATGCAGGACTATGTTGCCTGCCACGGTGTTGCGTGCCTGGGCCCATCCTTCTTTGCTAAGGCGGATTACATGGCCGTTGTTTTCCCCTTCTGGTGGGGGGGGGGGGCTGGCTTCTTCTATTCCCGCCATTTCGATCTGGCGGGTTAGGTGTCGGGTTGGGCGGCGGGTTGGGTGTTTGCTGATCCACGTCACTCTGGATGACTACGGCGCATTGGTAGTGCTCGTATATTGGTCCGCTGCTACCGCAGCTTTCAGATCCGGAACCGTAGGTCCCTTCATCCGATGGCGAATCGCATAGATCGGAGTTGCAGCTGCTGCTATCGTAGGAATCATCTGTTGATGATGTTGTGCGTAGCACAGGGTGTGGGGTCCATGAAGCGGGCCTGATTGATGGTAGGGGCACCCGCGTGGAGGCGAGGGTGCCGCTTGCCCCACCGGAAGCGAATCTCGAACAGATCTCGAGTCCGCCGCCACGGGCTCAAGTCCTTCATGGTGGCCGTGAGTGGGCGATGAAGTCGAAAGCGCCAAGAGGAGGTGACTCTCCGCCGCGCAGAGTTGTAGATAGATCGGGTTGGGACCGTCACGATCGCACAATCAGCGCCCCCGGTTCCCACAGACGGCGCCAATTGACGAGGTTTGATCTCATCAATGCCCATTGTTATGGACTTGGGTTTTGGAGAAGATGGGGCTGCTGGAGATCGTGGAATGTTAGCAAACAAGCAACACGGGACACAAGGTTTACCTGTGTTCAGGCCTCAAGGAAAAAACCCTACTCCTGCTTGTCTGCTCTTGATTATGGCGGAACCGAAGGTTACAAGGGTGCGCAGATGCAATCTGGCGTGGAGGTGTGTATGCGAGAGTATGAGAGAGAGATCTAGGTCGTGCCCTGCTAGCCTTTATATAGACTCAGGCAAGTCCTGGGCATAGACCTAGTCGGTTACAGGTTCTAGGGTTTTACCCCTTTGAATTTCCTATCTACTCTAGTCTTGCTCTCCAAGGATCCGAAAGCATCATGGGCCTTGGCCACCCGAAAATCTTCATGGGCCGGCATATAATTGCCGTGGGACTTCCTTGGGCTGGACCAGGTATGCTGCGATCATGTACCCGTGGGGTATAACCATGTCATCATGTGTTTTCTTATATCAAACCTCTCAGAAAGCACCCAAGTGGGGTGGATCCATCATAGAGGATTTTGAATACTAAAGTCATAGCCATAAGTAAATCATACAATTAAATCAACCAAATCAACTAGGATCTCAGGATAGCATCATAGATCCTGGTGATAACAAACAACCCATCTATTCCAACATGAGTTCATATAGTTTATAAATTCTAGGCACATATCCTAAAGGAGTAACACCTTAGATTTCATAAATTTTATGCAACAACAGAAAGCTATGAGTAAACTAACCATCTTAGCCAACTAGGATCCAAGATCCAGTGAACAACCATGATACTTAAGCATTTCTATGAGGGACAGCAAAATAGGAACTTAGTTTCTATGCCTGAGACCAACATCATAGGCATTAATCCTTAAAGAAAGAAGCTTACAATTTATCTTTAGCATTTATCCAACCTTAAGCACTAACCAAAATAAAGTTCAGTAGTAGAACCACAACTTGTGTGCCATTCAAAGATGGTGTCACAAGAATAAGTTCTACAACCCAAGCCAAAACAATTACTTAACTTTCATAAATAAACCAGTAAGCCATTAACTATCATTTTCCTAGAAACCATTACCAGGAATCATGCCAAGTTCATGTATACGGAGCATCACTGTAAGAAACTAATTAACCTCAATTTGCACATGAATCCACAAGCCAATATCTACTGATGTAGTGAATCACCACTGAAAGTGCTACTGTCAGTACTAAAGTACTAATAGTAGATGAACACACTAAGCATCAGCACAACCACTAGCTTTCACAGTTATACCATTAGATTAACCAAGCTTAATTACCATTGAGAGGCAACACTACAGAACCACTACCATCAGATCACCAATAGCATCAGACCACCAATAGCATCAGACAATCAAATCATGACAGTAAGCAATGAAGTGCAGTAGATCACAATACTTACTAGGCACCACTATCAGTCCAAATCATCAGATTACAAGCACACAAAGGGCTAAACCCTACAACCAGGGAAGAACCCTAGAACATGTAAGAACCCTAATTAGGGGTGGCCTAGAGACACACAAATGAACTCAGAGGACAGAGGGCAGAAGACACGGGTGACGATCGATACCAAACTCACATGTGATCCTCGCTGAAGAATCAAAGAGGAAGCAGAAGGGCCGACGAGCGCACAACAACACGAGGAGCACCCAGAGGGCGCTGCAACCTGCACCTAGCCGCGGCGGCGGCCACAACAGCACACGAGGACGCACAACACCCCACAGCAACGCACGAGCACCTCACAGTACCACGGGGCATCGGCGGAGGTGTCACCAGCACCACCCCAAACCCTAGGGTTCGGGACGGGGCTAGCCTGGCCGCAGGAGTGCCCCAGAGCCAAATCGAGTTTGAGCAGACAAAGGAGTGTGGTCAACATCCTCGCCATACACCACGGCGGTGGCCAGGGCAGACCACGGCGGCGACGCTAGTGACCACGGGGTCGAGGAGTAGAAAGGATAAGGTCGAGAGAAGGTGATGCAGAGGAATGGGCCGATAGGGCCAGTACCCCTTCGGGGAGAGCCTTTGACTAGGACACTTGGGCCAAGTTGGGCCCAATAAGCCCAATGGTTGGCCCAAAATCCTAAAAGGCCAGTACCCCTTCGGGGAGAAATTTGGAATGGGACAGAGAATTCAGTTGTATCCTTTTCCTTTCGTATGGAGGCAAGACTACCTTAACGTGACATTGTGATTCCTTGTGCGGATCCAATATATGGGTGGGAACCCTTAGGCCCCACGTTTTTGGTTTCTAAATTATCTATGAGTGGCTGTCGGAGGTTTAGCCGGACCTATTTGGTACTTGCCAGGGGCATCACCAGCTCATAGAGTCTTCGGGAACTCATCAGGGATTCAGCCTACCCGGAAGGGGGCTTAACGGAGGTGAGCTAGCCCCGAAGGATCGTGCAGACATATGGGGTCACGGAAAGGGCAGTGATTGGTTTGGATCACCTACTGGGCCCCACATGATGGAAATGTGGACGGGAAAGTACGCCCGGTTGTGCAACAAGGAGTTAATCTCTCATGGGTAAAGTGACGCACCTCTGTAGAGTGTAGGAATTGTAACTTGTTACTCCCTGTTCCGGGAAGGAGCTACGAACGCGGCAGGAAAGGAACTCCATGAAATTTCTGGTAAACCTGTGAAGGCTGATGGGTATAGTTTTGAATAATAAAATCAATATTTGAAGAAAGATGTACGAAAACTGCATAGTGCCAAGGACTTATAGTCCGGGGTGGTAGATAGAGCATAAAACTTCCCACCTTGCATATAATGAACTTGCTAGGTAACGTTGTTACTCACCTTTTCCTTTGATCCCCTGCTTAGACTCTAAGGATCTAGAAGATACCCCAATGTATGCAGCTGAAAGCCAAGAGGAGGTCTTCTATGAAGAGACCGATATGTATGGTGTCGTAGAAGGGGTGGACTACGATGTCGTCTACAGAGGAGAGAACCATGAGTCAGAATAATTACCATAGTACTAGGAACCAATTGAGCCGAGCTACATGAGCAATATATAACAATAAGTTGTTGAGCTTAATTAGGAGTTGAATATGTCACTTTAAAACTTCCGCTAAAACACTTTATATTTGGTTTGTAAGTTTAATCTTTTGAAGTCTTGAACTCCTGGTATTGTAATAATAAATATGTGTGTATGTTTGTAATATGGACCCGCAATGTTTCTGTTGTACCACTCTGAGGGATGTGATATTTATGGAATAGTGTTCTATGAATGCCATGTCAACGACTATAGTGTACTATACATGAAGTGGTATGTTGGGTCACCGCAAAAGGTAAAATCCGCTGCCGCTCGAGTTCGATCTCATAGATCTCCTCTCCGCAAGCTCTAAATATCTTCCGTCATTTGTAGATGGACTTGGACCCTTGCGAGCATTTTTTTGTTGGACGACTCGTCCTCCTCCGACGACTCGGATGTGGAGACGCTGCTCAGGAACCACTGTCAACACATGATGGTGGTTGTTCTTGCCCTCAAGGAGGAGGACGGCAGGAGGAAGAGGTGGCGAGGCTCCACGGTCGGCCGCCTTTGCATCCCTTGCAACCGCAAGTTGGGCAACGACATGCTCATGCGAGATTATTTCGTCGAGGTACCCACATACCCACCTCACCTCTTTCGTAGACGCTATCAAACGCGCCGCTCGTTGTTCGTGAAGATAGTGAAATTTTGCGAGGCCAAGAAGCGGTACTTCAAGCATCGAAGAAATGCCACGGGGCTGCTTGGATTCGGTCCGTACCAAAAAATCTCCATGGCCATGAGAGTGCTCGCATATGGGATCCCGGCCGATTATGCCGACGAGTATCTTTGCATCAGCGAAGATACGACTATGGAGAGTGTTCATAGATTTGCCAAGGCGATTATTCACATTTTTGGCCTGGTGTATCTGCAAGCACCGAACGAGCAGGACACAATTAGGTTGATGGTGATGAATGAGAGAAGAGGATGGCTGAGCATGCTAGGAAGCATAGATTGTATGCATTGGACTTGGAAAAACTGCCCGAAGGCATGACATGGGCAATATTGTGGCAAAATCCGAGCTGCAACAATTGTGCTAGAAGCCGTTGCATACAAGGACTTGTGGATTTGGCATTGTTTCTTTGGTTTGCCTGGAACCCTCAATGATATCAATGTTTCCATAGATATCCTCCATTTGCAAAGCTAGCTAGTGGTGAATCACCCGCTTGCAACTACACTGTCAATGGTTATAATTATGACAAGGGGTATTATCTAGCTGACGGTATTTATCCTTGTTGGGATACATTTGTCAAAACAATCTCGAATCCTCAAACTAGGAAAGAGATTGAATTTGCAAAGGCTCAATAGAGTGCCTGAAAGGACATTGAGAGAGACTTTGGTGTTTTGCAAGCTCGATTTGAAGTTGTGCGAGGTCCAACTCGTTTTTGGGAAAAGAAAACTCTTAATGACATAATGTGTCATTCTTCACAACATGATTGTTGAGGATGAGAGGGGTCTAGACTTGGACATATTCTACGACAATGTTGGCAGTCATCTGAAGCCAGCTAGAAACCCAAATGCCATCCAAGCCTTCCTTTAAACCTACTGAGACATTGAGAACATGACCACCCACGACCAGCTGCAACATGACCTCATTGAGCACCACTGGCAGCTATTTGGGAGGAACTAGGCTGACACATTTTATCATTCATGTGTGTGAAACATTATTTGCATTCAGAACTATTCATTTGATTTGGTCATTTGTTGTAATTGGATTATTGTTTATTCAGTCTGTTTGGACAATTGTTGTAATTGGATAATTTTTGTAATGTACAATTAATAATTTCGGGATTTTACTTTACGTTGGTATCATATTTCTGTTTGAAAATGCGAGATATGTGGTGAAATTGATAGAACATAGTTCAATTTACGGGCCGACCCTTGTTGTGGCGGAACAGACCCCGTATGTGCGAAACTGGGAAAAGGGAATATTCCCTTTTCTGGTTTGGGTTTCTGGTTTATGTTCCGCCCCGCCGTTCGCGAAAAAAAAACCCACGAAATGTGGCCAAAAAACACGTTTTCTGGTTCGCCCTTTTACGGTGTCTGCTAGAGATTCTCTTAGACCTAAAGCCTACACCCGTGCGCTATGTTTTCTCTCCCTCTATTGATCGCTAACTCCCACAAGCTAAACTCCTCCTTAATCCTCTTGATGAGCTGGTCTACTCCACAATGATGTTGTTGATTGCCAAAAACTCAGGCCTTCCTTTGCTTCCACAACATCCAAGTCACCAATATGATCAAGGTGTCAAACCTCCTGACATCTGACCACCACACCTTCAATGTGCTATATAGTTGTGGTATCTTGATGTGCAGTTGCACTGCTAGCAAAAACTCATACCAAACTTGTCTTGCATTTGGGCATTGCATAGAGATGTCGTCAATGTTATCCTCTTCCTGCATGCAGTTAAAATAGGCGTCGATGTGCTCATGTAGTGCATGCCTGAAACAACTGTCAGAAGTCCAAAGTCTGCACCTAATTGCCAGCCAGGTAAACAACTTTCACTTGAGCAGCGCATGAGATTTCCAAATGGGTTTATTCATAATGAATCTTGACTGGCCCTCACAAAGAATCGTGTATGTGTCCTTCGCCGAGTACATTCCTGGACTTGCTCCTTTCCAAGCGATCTTGTTAGGAACCTGTGTATCTCTTTGAACTCCCTCAATCTCTTATTAAAGTCGAAGGCATTGGATGCATGCCTCGACTAACATCTCCCCACCTATGTCAGATATCCACTTGTTATTCCGTAGAGCATCTCTGACTATGATATGGTTATACCCCACGGGTACACAACATTAGTATACCTGGTCCAGCCCAAGGAAGGCACATGTCAAGACACGCGACTCGTGGAGATTTCGGGTGGCCCAAGCCCATGATGTCTTCGGATCCTTGGAGGACAAGTCTAGAGTAGATAGAATTTCAAAGGGCACCAACCCTAATCTGTAACCGACTCGACCTAAGCCCGGGACCTGCCTATCTATATAAAGGCCGGGAGGGCACGGCGAGAAGGATCTCTTCCACCCTCATGTACACACCTTCACGCCAGATTGCATCTGCGCACCCCTGTAACCTTCGGTTCCGCCGTAATCAAGAGCAGACAAGCAGGAGTATGGTTTTCCCTCCGGGGCCTGAACCTAGGTAAACCTCGTGTCCCGTGTTGCTTGTATATTAACCGTTCCGCGATCTCCAGCATCCCCATCTTCTCGAAAACCCAAGTCCATAACAATGGGCATTAACGAGATCGAACCTCGTCAATTGGCGCCGTTTGTGGGAATCGGGGACGCTGATTGTGCGATCATAGAGGTCCCATCCAGAGCAATCTACAACTCATCGGCGACGGAGAGTCACCTCCTCTTCGGCACCTTCGACTTCACCGCCCACTCGCCAGCCACCCTGAGGGATTTCGAGTCCGTTGGCGACGGACTGGAGATGCTGTTCGGGAGCTTCTGCTTCCAAGTGGGGCAAACCGGCACTCTCCGCCTCCCAGAGCGGGTGCCACCACCATCCATCAGGCCCGCTTCGTGGGTCCCACCTATCGGCGCATTACATGCATCGACGCTGACAGATGAGTTAGAAGACAGTAGCAGCTGAAACTCAGATCTATGCAGCCCTCCCTCGGATGAAGGAACCTACGGTTACGGATCCGAAAGCTACGACAGCAGCGATCCAATCCGCGGACGCTACCTATGCGCCGTGATCTTCCAAAACGAATCGAATCTGCCACCAGGTTTGAGTGCACCCAACCCGCCTCTCAACCCGCAAGGTGATAACGAAGGAAACGGGGGAGATCCGCCGCTCAGGCCCAACAAAGGCGACGCTAACGCCTACCAAAAGATCAACCTCAATGAGGAAGGCTAGCGCTAAGCACGCGAAGCCGTGGCAGGCACCATCATCCTACCTGTGAATGCTTCACGGGATCTGTTGATGGCTTACCACCTCCTTCTCATCAACAAGCATAACCGGCAGGTGAAGCTGATGGAGGAGCTCGACAAGCGTAAGCAGGCGGCTTCAGAGTCTAGCGCGCAGCGAGCTGCGCTTTCTGCCGCTGGCAGCTCCAGTTCGCACAACAACAACGCCAACAAACACCGCTCCCGCATGGAGCACATGGACCCCGCCGCACTACGCGAGGTCACCAGGGCCCTCAACACGTCTTTCATGACGATGGACATAAACGGCAACATCATGCCGAAAACACCAAAGGCTGCGATCATGGCGGCCACTACATACCTCGAGTCCCATCCACCTCCGGTGGGTGACCCGAAGAGCGCAATGGACAATTCCGCGCTAGCTGGTCTTAGACTCGTCGGAGCCGCACTCCACGACGAGGTTCCTACGAATCGCCCTCAACCGAGGAGGATGAGAACGATCTACCCCGACATCGCAAGAGCCCACGGAGCCGCAACAAAGACTACGACGCTCGCAACAATCTCACCCAGCGCAAGATCGACAAGGCACACGCTAAACACGCGTGTTCAAGTGAATCCGACGAGGAAGACGACGGAGAGCTGTGCGGAGACAGATGCTTTAGCAGATCCGTTCGACGAACGCGGATGCCAAAAAATTTTAAGCTCCCTTTGGACACTCCGAAGTTCGACGGTACGCAGGATCCAAAGGCCTGGCTCAGCGACCACCTCTCATCCATCAAGCTGCACGGCTGAAACTAGAACACCGCCTTACAGTGCCTTCAGCTACAGCTGACAGGCGCAGCTAGGATCTGCTCAGCAGCCTGTCCTCCGACTCCATCCAAAGCTGGGAGGAGCTAGCATACAACTTCATCCGCAACTTCAAGGGCACCAGCAAGAGGCCATCCTTGATCAAGGAACTGCGAGCCTGCACCCAACATGCCGGCGAGTCCATTCACTTGTACATACTACGTTGGTCCCATATCAAGAATTCCACCGCACATATCTCCAAAGAAAGGACAATCGACGCCTTCAAGGATGGTGTCAAGCGCCCGGACTTCAAGGAAGAACTTGGGCGCATCAAGCACAAGACGCCCGAACACCTCATGGACATAGCCAACCGATGGGAAGATGGCGAGGATTCTGTCCACCTAACGCATTCGGATGACGAGGACGACTACGAACGCTGGAGAGAATGTCGCAACAAATGAAGATCGCACGTCTACGACAACCGCGACGGAGTCGACATGGTCGCGGCTGGATACGCCGACCGATGCAATGATGGCAACCATAGCAGCGGATACCGCGGAGGCAACTACCGTGACGGAGGGCGATCCACACAGACGTGGCAACGTCGCGACCGTGACGACGAGCCTTCGGCATACGATAAGTTGTCTGGCCCTTGCACCATCCACTTCTACATCGACAAACAGGATGGAAAGAAGAAGGCCAACCATATTCTCAAGGACTTCCACGAGTTCCAGAAGCTCAGCGAGGGTCTCACCCAAATACGACGGCAGATCGTAAAGCCTGGATTTGGGCCCGCACCTGTACCAGGTGACATCGCCCACGGACCTCCTCCACCACCACCCGCTAGACCGTTGAACCCAGCGATCGCACCAGCGCCAAATAACGGTGCAGGAGGGTACCCGCCACCAAAGGGGGCCCTGATGATCCAGAAGGGGCGCCCAACTAACAAGGTGCAGAAGAAAATCACCCGCCAAGTCAGCCTGGCAGTGATCTCCCCACCAGCCATACCTGAGTACCTTAGCGTCTTGGAGTCCTACATCACGTTTGACCGTTCGGATCACCCACGCCAGATCCCTCGCCCAGATCATGCTTCCCTGGTGCTCGAGGCGCAGATCGGGGGGTTCGATATGAGCCCCGTCTTCATGGATGGTGGCAGCGACATCGATCTGATGTTCGCCAACACACTTACAGCAATGCGGATCCTGTTGTGCAGCCTGGAGAAGTCGACATGACGTTCCACGGCATAGTCCCAGGGAAGGGTATATATCCCCTGGGGAAGATATGGCTCGACGTCATCTTTGGCAAGCCCGAAAACTTCAGGCGCAAGCGGCTGGAGTTCGAAGTGGTGGATTGTCCATCACAATACCACGCCATCCTAGAGCGCGCGGCATTCGCAAGATTCTTCGCAGTACCGCACTACGCGTACCTGCTACTGAAGATGCCAGGACCTATGGGCGTCATCACCGTCCAGGGAAGCTTCACCCGATCCGACCACTGCGACAGAGACTTCAACAGAATCTCCCAGTCGTTCGGCATGCAGGAGGAGCTCACGAGGCTCAGAGAGGTGACAGACAACGGGGCACCCCCAGTCACCAAGAAAAACGCACCCGACATGTCATTCGACTCTACGGTCAACACAAAGAAGGTGCAGGTCCACCCGACGGATGCCTCCAAGACGGCGTTGATCGCCAACGACCTCATCCCTGCATAGGAAAGGGCGCTCGTCGAATTCCTCCGTGAGCGCTGGGAAATTTTTGCCTGGTGTCCTGCGAACATGCCAGGAGTTCCCAGGGAATTCTCCGAGCACGCATTCAACTTATTTCCAGATGCTAAGCCCGTCAAACAGTCAATCCGACGACTATCCGAGCCAATAGCCGAAGCCATTGGAGTCGAATTCAACAGACTACTCGACGCCAACTTCATCAGAGAAATCAAGGAGAGCGAGTGGCTGGCAAACACCATACTGGTCCCCGAAAAGGACACGGACATCCCATGGATGTGCGTGGACTTCACATCGCTCAACAAGTACTGTCCCAAGGACCACTTCCCTTTACCACGGATCGATCAAATCATCGATTCGATTGCAGGATGCGAGAAACTCTCCTTCCTTGACGCCTACTCAGGCTACAACCAGATTCGGCTAAAGGTCGAAAATCAGGAGAAAATGGCGTTCATTACGCCGTTCGGCGTGTTCTTATACAACACCATGCCCTTCGGGATGAAGAACACAGGTGCCACGTACCATAGGTGCATGCAAGAGTGCCTGAAAAACCAGATCGGTCGCAACATTCAAGTCCATGTCGATGACATAGTAATCAAGACTAGGGAGGCCAAGACGCTGGTTGATGATCCCCGCGAGACATTTGATAACCTTGATCACTACAAGATCAAGCTGAACCTAGAAAAATGCGCCTTCGGTGTCCGATCTGGCCAACTACCCGGCTACTTCATCTCCCAACGGGGGATCAAGGTGAATCCGAAGAAAATCAGGGCCATACTGTCCATGGAGAAGTCGAAGAACCTCAAAGGTGTCCAGCAACTGGCCGGGCAGATCGCGACACTGAGCAGATTCATCAGCCGCATGGGCGAGAAGGCCCTACCTTTTTACCAGCTACTGCGCAAGGCGGACAAATTCGAGTGCACACACGAAGCAAATGACGCATTCGAGGAACTCAAGTGGATGCTCTCCACCTCAACCGTCCTGGTCACGCAAAAGGAACAAGAACCTTTGCTGCTATACATCGTAGATACGCATCAGGTTGTAAGCGCCGTACTTGTGGTCGAGCGACCCGAAGATGGCAAGACCCATGGGGTCCAATGCCCAATCTACTACCTCAGCGAGGTACTGACTCCAACAAAGCAGAGGTGCCCTCACTACCAGAAGCTTGCCTACATCGTATTCATGACGGCTCATCGACTGATCCACTACTTCTAGGAGCATCGGACCATGGTCGTCAATGACGCCCCACTGTCCGACATCCTGAACAACCCCGAAGCCACATGACGTGTACCTCTGTGGGGGCATCGAGCTATCCCCTCTAGACATAGTCTACGAGCGGCGCAAGGCTATCAAATCTTAGGTCCTCCCTGAATTCCTCGTCCACTGGATGGAACTCCAGCTGCCGGACACTCCGGACATGTTGCAATCATGGACGATGCACTTCGATGGCTCTAAGCGCGAGGCAGGAGAAGGAGCTGGCGTCATATTGACGTCCCCTCAAGGCGACAAGATGAAATACGTCCTTCGGATGAATTTTCGTGCCTCCAACAACAAGGACGAATACGAGGCCCTCATCCATGGCATGAGGATGGCCAAGATCTGCGGCGCAATACCCCTTGTCATCTACGATGACTCGAACCTTGTCGTCCAGCAGACGATGAATGAGTGCGACGCTTACAACGCCAACATGATCGCGTACCGCGCGCTCTAAAACTCACTCGAAGGAGACTTTGACGGCTGCGAGCTTCGGCATGTCGGAAGGGAAAGCAATGAAGAAGCTGACAAGCTCGCCAACATCGTCTCAACATGCGCACGGGTGCCACCAGGTGTGTTCCTCAAACAAATCTGTGTACCCTCTATCAAGAGGAAATTCCCAAAGGGCTCAGTCGAAGAAGCAGAGCACTGAGGGGCTGTGCTACCTGAAGGACAGGTAGGACCCGAAATGCTCGACACCGAGGTCGAACTGGTCAGCCTGATGCAGGTCATGGCAGTCTAAGAGACATGGACGCAGTCGTACCTTCGGTACCTGATAAACAAGGAACTGCCTGAAGACCCGATAGATGCCCGGCGCATATCTCGCTGGTCCAAGGCCTTCACCATCCACAATGGCGAGCTGTACAAGCGCAGCATTTCGGGTGTGCTCCAAAGGTGCGTCACCATCGACGACGACAAAACCATCCTCCAAGACATCCACGAGGGCATATGTGGCCATCACGCAGGCAGCCGCGCTCTAGTCGCCAAAGCTCTACGAGCTGGATTCTACTAGTCAACAGCCATGAACGATGCCAAGGACATCGTCCAATGGTGCAACGCCTGTCAGAGGTACGCGGACAAGCCGCACGCACCAGGATCCGAGCTAAGGTCCATACCATTGGCCTGACCCTTCGCCCAATAGAGCCTCGACATGATCAGCAAACTTCCCAAATCCTCGAAAGGAGGCCACGTCTTCCTCCTGGTCGCAGTCGACAAGTTCACCAAATGGATCGAGGCCATGCCCGTCACTTACCAGAGCGACACAACTGCCGTCAATTTCTTCGAGTCCATTGTCTACAGATTCGGCGTGCCACACAACATCATCACGGACAATGGCTCAAACTTCATCTCAAAGGAATTCCAAGACTTCTGTGAGAACCTCGGCATCAACATATCATACGCCTCCGTGGTGCACCCGCAGACAAACGAACAGGTTGAAAAGTCCAACGGCCTCATAGGCAACTGCATCAAGAAACGCCTGATTTTCCCACTCGAAAGGCTTGAGGGAGCCTGGGCAGAGGAGCTACCCTTCGCCCTCTGGAGCCTGCGTACAACGTCGAACAGCTCAACCGGCTTCACGCCCTTCTTCATGGTGCACAGAGTCGAAGCCGTGCTACCCGCCGAGGTATGCCATAAGGCCCCACGGTCCGTTGCTTACAATGAAGCCGAATCATCGGCAGCACTCAAAGACGCCGTCAACACACTCGACGAGGCACACGACATCGCTGTAGCTCGCTCAACAGTCTATCAACAAAGCCTCCACAACTATCACAGCCGTCGGCTGCGCCCAAGGTCCTTCGTCGAAGGAGACCTCGTCCTACCACTCAAGCAAGAACGGCTGAAGAAGCTCGATTCACCCTGGGAAGGACCATACATCATCACAGAATTCATCCCAGGTGGCGCCTACCGCCTCATGGACATTGCATCAGGAGTCGAATACTCCAACCCCTGGAACGTCGCACGTCTGCGATGCTTCTACCCCTAATTACCCTTTACTTTCAATAAGGCTACTCAGCCAAGGCTACTGAGCCGAACAATGTACCTCCTCATTACGATATGAATAAAAGCTAAGTTCCTTGGCCCAAATATATTTTCACCTTACATTATTCCTCGCTAAATACGCTCGGGGGCTACACCTCACCTCACCTCACGACCTTGTCGACTGAGAACAATGCATACAACCTGAGTAGCTAATCACGTCAGGCTAACGAAAAGGACATGCACATAACAACGCACCACGTGCTAGCACATATAAACTTTACAAAAGGGAACTATAAGCCCACTCGAATAAATAAAAATGTTACATTAAGTTTTTTATTTACAGGATCTACCTATTCTAGAGCATTACATTTTCCCGCTGTTCGAACAGATCTACGATCTCTTCAGCATGCTGCGCCACAGCCGCACAATGCGGGCGCATGTCCCATAGGGTGTTATCCGGTCGAAGGGCGGCCCAGTTGCCACCTCCGCGAGGTTGACATCTCGGCGATGCAGCCGAACAAGTAACAAGGCAGCCTTCACCCCAGCAATCAGCTGATGCCGCACCAACTCTTTGACGTGGCCCACATTCTGAAATTTCGCAAGAAGGCCCCAAAAGGTGGAAGGTGCCTCATCCAAGGTGAAAGGACTATATTTTCCCATGCTATTTTGGTGATGATGACAATCCCACTTGTGGTTTAACCGTGTAATTGAGTTTCAAGAAAAATGCTTTTGATGATTCCTATGGATGGGATCTCGTGAAGACGATGGCCCTTAGTTTTTCTAGTTTCTCTCTTTTTATCGCTTTAGGTCGCCGTACTATCAAGAGGGTGTCCATCTCGGAAGGCTGTGGGAAATCACTTGTTCTTGCACAAACCCCATATGCACCGCCATAGCCATCCTAATTTTCTGCGAGAGAGCGAGGTTCTGATCTTCTGGAGCCATTTCTGTCTGATCGGAACTTCTAGCCAGGCGCCGGAAGTTCCGCTCAGGGCTTTTTTGTGGGAAGATCTGGAACTAAGTTCCGATCCAACTTCCATTGGAACTTCCGGCCAGCTCCTAGTACCTTCTGTGTGGGTATGCTCTATTTGCCAGAACTTCCACCAGAAGTTGCATCGGAAGTTTCAGCGAGGAATTTCCATTGCTTCTTCCAGAAAGTTCCTAAGCGGAACTTCCGCCCAGACACCAGAACTTCCGACCAGACATGATTCGCTACCCAGATGTTCCGCCCCTAGTTCCACTCCAAGTTCCGCTGAAGGATCAGTACCCTTCTGTTCGAAGTGGTCTATTTGACAGAACTTGGGCCGGAACTTGCATCGGAAGTTTCGCTGAACTTGGTCGGTTGACCGAACTTCGGTCGAGCTCGAGTGGGCGTCAACGGGCTGATGACCGTTGGAGCCTTGTTAGGCGGAACTTCCGGCCCCTCACCGGAAGTTCCGGTGAGGTTGGTGAGGCTTTAACGGTTCAGTGCGGAGGGAGCCTATTTAAGGCACCCTCCTTCTTCCTCCCACCTAACTCGAAAATTTTCTCTCTCCTCCATTAATGCTCAAGCTTCACCTCACTAGATCTCTCTCACTAGCCACTCAAATCACTTCATCTTTTTAGAGGTGAGGGAGGTGACCTAGATCTACACTTCCACCAAAGAAGATTTGATTTCCCCCACCTATCCTTTGTGGATCTTGTTGCTCTTGGGTTTCTTGAAACCCTAGACGGTGTAGGGAATCCTCGGAGCTAAGGTCTTGTGTTGTAAAGCTCCGTGGTGTTGTTGAGGGACTCCAATTGAGTTGTGGAGCTTTCCCCTCAACCTTGTTGTAAAGATTTCGATTGGCGCCTTCAAGGTCATTGGTTAGTGGATTGTGAGGCCTCCTTTGTGGGGGAGCTCACCGGAGAAGAAGGTGAGGCCTTTTTGGCGCTCGGGTGACCTTGTGTGGCCCCGACACCTCTCCAACATAGACATAGCTCCTTTGGGAGTGAACTACGGGAATTACATCTTCATGTCCCTGCTCCGGTTACTTCGTTTCCCTTCCTTTACTTCTTGCTCTTTACCGTTCTTGTGGTTGTTGTAAGTTATCTAGCATATAGGTTGTTCACCTAGTTGCACATCTAGATAACTTTCTTTCTCGCTAAGCCTAAAAGTGTGAAACAAATTAATAATTGGTAGTCGCCTATTCACCCCCTCTAGTCGATTCAAAGTTGGTAATTTCAATTGGTATCAGAGCCAAGGCTCTTATTTCGGGCTTTACCGCCTAAGAGACAATGGCCGACGAATGGGGTAGTGAAACTGAAAACCCCAAGATCTTGGCCACCATGGATGACCTCAAGCAATTGGAGACATCCATGATGTCCAAGTTCGATGAAATGATGACTATCTTGCAGTCTCTCAAGCCAAACCCCATGGTTGCTCTTGACACACCCCAAACCATCGAGCTTCCTCCCACCGTTACCGTGACCGCCCCGGGGTGAATCCCACGGCCGTCACCACTCACTTGGGACTTGGTTTTGTTTCTCAAACATCTACCAAGGTTCTAAGTGAGAACACCGAGGAGCCCGAGAACTCAACTTCCAAAGAGGAAAATGGAGGAAAGGACTACTCGGCGGTACCCCCACCGCCAAAGTACACTCCGAACTCATCCATTCCCATTCCACACATCATTCCTCAAGGAGAACCACCTATGCTAGATACTTCAAATTTTGCCAATTGGCAATATCTAATGCACTCACATATTTCCAGGTCTTCTATTGAGTTAATGAGGATTGTGGAGGATGGGTTCTATCCATATGACGCAAAGAAGTTGACACGAGGTGAAGTGGTGGATAAGCAACTCAATGCCATGGCTTTGGGGATGATTCAAAAGGCCTTGACTCCAAAGGAATTTGCTCACATTCGCCAATTCGACACCACCAAGGGAGCATGGGATCAACTCACCGAGCTATTTGTTGGGAATGCAAGCATCCAAAGCTCCAAGTTTGATGAAGTCAACAACGAGTGCGATGGTTTCTCTATGCAAGATGATGATACTCCCGAAGATATGTATATGCGGCTCAAGGTCCTTTGTTGCACTATGAGGGATCTTGGGGCCACCTATGTTGATGACAAGTTCATGAAGAGGAAGTTCATTCAAGCTCTCCTTCCATTTGAAGAACAAAAGCTCAACTCTATCAAGGGAAGAACCAACTTTCACCTAATGACCTCCCAAGAAGTCTTGAGTGAAGTGATTGCCATGACCATTGCCAAGAAGAATGCGGAGTCCGCCCGTGCTAGGGCCATTGGATCAACCAAAGTGAATCTTGCTTTGAAGGCCAAGGCTATTGAAGTTGATGATGATGATACATCAAGTGAGTGGTCTCAAGAGGACCTCAAGTGTGCCTTCAACGAACATATTGCTCTCGCTTCAGGGGACTTTTGGAACAAGTCCGGGCTCAAGTCAAGGTCAAGGGATAACTCAAGGTTCAACTCACCCAACAAGTCTCCCAAGGCAAGGTCATGCTACAATTGCAACGATAAGGGTCACTTTGTGGCCAAGTGTCCCTTTGAGAACCGTGAAGACAATGGTGGTCGTCTCATTCGCAAGATCAAGTCAAGGCCTCCTCATCCTTTGAACAAGAAATACGCCATCAATAATGTCGCCAACAAGGAAAGAGCTATTGTGGTCCATGAAGAATACATTTCAGGCACGGATGAAGATGATGATGAAGTTCAAGGTGGTGAGATTGTGGGAGTTGCTGCTATTTCCACTACCTCTACTCCATGATTGTCCCTCTTCGACTCACCTAATGAGAACGTAATCTCCTCCAACCAAAAGTTTTTCATGGCCAAGGCCACCGATGTAACATCTAAACCCACTCCTCAACCCATCTCTAGTGATCCTTCTTCTCTTGATCTTGTTGGTCTAGAGGTGAAGAAAGAGATGATTGACATGTGTGAATTTGTTGCCACCTTGGATGAAGAAACTAAAACTTGCTTTGAATCCTTGCTTGCACAACTTGACAATGCTAGGGATGCTTTAGATGAAAACGAATAACTTCTTGACTTGTTAAGTAAAAATGAAAGATATGCCACAGCGACAATTTCTTCTCTCACTCAAAGTCTTGAGGACGAACAAAATATGAGAATTAATCTTGAAGAGAGTGTGTCTAAACTAGTTGATGACCATAACAACACCATGTGCTCTCTAGTTAAAGAACGTGATCATGCTCTAACTTTGGTTAAAGTGCTTAAGAAAGAAAAAGTTGAGTTGTTGGTTAGTCATGATAGGACTCAAGAAGATCATGAGAAACTCAAAGAGGAACACAAAGACTTGGAGGGAAAATTATCAAGTCTTTTTGAAGCCCATGAAAAACTTCAAACTCAACTAACTTGTGAACATGCTAAGTCTTCCACTGTGCAAATTATAGACTTTTCTAGCACTCCTAACCCTTGTTGCAAGCATGAGCATCTCATTGAGGAGAACAAGGTGTTGAAGGATCAACTTGCTAAGACTAAGAAGAAGAAGAGCAAGAATAAGAAAAAGAACAAGGGCATGGCTCAAGGACCCTCATATGGTCCAACCATCTTGCAAAGTGACAACTTTGCTGGAAAGAACAATCCCTCTTATATTCTTTGCAAGTCCTATGATGGTCATGTATATGCTAGATATGTTGGAACTTCTTACAGACATGATTATCATTGGGCCATTTGGGTGCCGAATACTCTTGTTACTAACAAAAGGGGACCCATTGCAAAATGGGTACCTAAAACCAAAGCTTGATTTTCTTGTAGGACTATGCTTCTGGTGGATCAAAATGGGTGCTTGATAGTGGTGCCACAAGTCATATGACTGGAAGCAAGTCTATCATGACGGAGATGAGGCCAAATATTGCCAACACCATGGTCTCCTATGGTGATAAAACAAGTTCTCAGGTTTTGGGTTTTGGCAAAGTGGTGGTAACCCTGGATATATCCTTGGTTGACATCATGCTTGTCAAAACTCTTGGTTACAATTTACTTTCAGTTCGTGCTCTTGCCCTTATGGGTCTTTCTTCTTTCTTCCATGTGCATTCCGTGGTCCTCATGTGGAGCAAGTCTCTCAAGGTGGCTTTCCTAGGGTACGTAGAGCATGACTTGTATGTGGTAGACTTTTCGTGGACCACTACTCCTCATGCTCTATGTCTCTATGCTAAAGCCGACAAGGGCTGGTTGTGGCATCGCCGCCTAGCCCATGTTAACATGATAACTTTGCAAAGACTTCACTCCGAGGGACACATCCTTCGGCTTAACAATGTTTTTTTTGCCAAAGATCGTGTTTGTAGGGCTTGTATTGAAGGGAAGATGCATGAAACTCCTCATAAAGTTCTTAATCAAATCACTATGAAGAGATGTTTGGATCTCTTGCATATGGACCTTTTTGGTCCTCCCTCTCATGATAGTCTTGGAAGCAAGAAGTATTGTTTGGTTATTGTGGATGATTTCTCAAGATACACTTGGGTGTTCTTCAAGTACAAGAGTGAGACTCAACAAACCGTCATTGATTTTGCCAATGAAGTTCAACGGAAACACAATGCAACCATTCTCTTAATTCGAAGTGATAATGGCACCGAGTTCAATAACTATACTTTGGATGAGTTTCTTAGTGATGAAGGAATCAAGCATCAATACTCCACTCCCTATACCCCTCAACAAAATGGGGTTGCCGAAAGGAAGAATCGCACTTTGATGGATGTGGCTCGGTCTATGCTATCTGAATTCAAGTCTCCATACAACTTTTGGGCCGAGGCCATCTCCACCGCTTTCCATTCAACCAACCGACTCTACCTTCGCAAGAAAAAGAACAAGACTCCCTATGAGCTGCTCACCGGGAAAAAGCCAAATGTTAGCTACTTTCGAGTGTTTGGTTGTAAGTGCTATATTCTCAAGAAAGGAGTCCGTTTGTCCAAGTTTGAATCCAAGGCTCAAGAAGGAATTTTCGTTGGTTACTCAAATGAGTCCCATGCTTATAGAGTCTACAACAAATCCAATGGAAGAGTTGAAGAGACGAGCAATGTGAAGTTTGATGAAAACCATGAGTCCCTTGTTAGGAAAGACGGTGTTTGTGCTCCAAGTGATGAAATTCCTCCTAAGGCCATAATAAGAATGGGTGTAGGTTTCCACCTCCCCATTGAGGATCCCCTTCTGGACGAAGGAGAAGGACCAATCTCTACTCAAGTGGAGCCCTCACTCTCACAAGACCACCTTGCCTCTCAAGGACCTACTATTTTGGCACAAGCTCCCTCAATCTCTTCCGAAGCTTCTCATGCTCATGACTCTCCAAGTCTCGAAGGTCAAGCTCTTCATCAACAACATCAACCTCCCCAAGATGGGGCTCCTCCTCGAGGAACCTCCCAAGGTCAAGCTCTTCATCAACCACATCAATCTCCCCAAGATGGGGATCCTCATCAAGCTCGTCAAGATCAAGGGCAAGCCAATGATAATCAAGGCTCTACTCCAAATGATGACTCTCTCGAAGTGGAAATTGATGAAGATGATCCTCGTGTTCGTGCTTATAGTCAAGGCGGGGACTCCAATGGTGGCAATGACCAAGTGGTTGCCCAAGAATCTCGTGTTGAAGCACAAGCCCACCGTCAAGCCTATCATCTCGCCAAGCTCATTCGAGATGGCCATATCCTTGATAATGTTTATGTAGATTTCAATAAAGGTTCCACTACTAGGAGGCAACTAGCCTCCTTTAGCTCTCACTATGCTTTTAACTCTCTTGTGGAACCACAAAAAGTCTTCGAGGATCTTGAAGATGATGATTGGCTTGACGCTATGAACGAAGAACTTCACAACTTCAAGAGGAACAATGTTTGGACATTGGTTGAGCGGCCCAAAGATTGTCAAAACATCATCGGTACCAAATGGGTTTTCAAGAACAAGTGTGATGCGAATGGAAAAGTTGTGTGTAATAAGGCAATATTAGTTGCCCAAGGATACTCACAAGTTGAGGGCATTGACTACGGTGAGACTTATTCCCCCGTTGCTCACCTTGAATCCATTCGTATGCTTCTTGATTTTGCTACTCATCATAACTTCAATTTGCATCAAATGGATGTTAAGAGTGCTTTTCTTAATGGGCCTTTGAAAGAGTTGGTATACGTCAAGCAACCTCCGGGCTTTGAGGATCCACTTTTCTCGAACCATGTCTACAAGCTCAATAAGGCACTCTATGGCCTTAAACAAGCCCCACGTGTGCGGTATGATTGCCTTAGAGAGCTCTTGTTAGACCATGGCTTCGAAGTGGGCCTCATTGATCCCACTCTTTTTACTAAGAAAGTTGGAGGCCACTTATTCGTATGCTAAATCTATGTTGATGATATTATCTTTGGGTCTATTAACAAAGCTTTTAATGAGGATTTTACCAAACTCATGACCGATCGCTTCGAGATGTCCATGATGGGGGATTTGAAGTTTTTTCCTTGGGTTTGAAGTCAAGCAATTGAGGAAAGTGACTTTCATCAACCAAGCCAAATACATCCAAGACATGCTCAAGAAATTCAAGTTTGATCAAGTCAAAGGTGCCAAGACTCCCATGCCAACTAAGGTTAATCTTGATCGCGATCCCAAGGGTAAGGATGTGGATCAAAAACTCTATCGCTCTATGATTGGTTCTTTGATCTATCTTTGTGCATCCCGACCGGATATTATGTTGAGTGTGGGTATGTGTGCAAGATTCCAATCCACACCAAAAGAAAGCCACATGGTGGTGGTCAAGAGAATATTTTTATATTTGGTTCATACCACAAACTTTGGGTTGTGGTACCCCAAGGGAGCCAGCTTTGACCTTATTGGATACACTGACTCGGATTGGGCTGGTGATAAAGTGGGAAGAAAGTCAACCTCCGGAGCTTGTCTGTTTCTTGGAAGATCTTTGGTTTGTTGGTCCTCGAAGAAGCAAAAATGTGTGTCTATGTCCACTGCCGAAGCTGAGTACATCTCTGCCACAAGTTGTTGTGCTCAATTGCTATGATGAAGCAAACTATGAAGGATCTTGGACTATATTTTGACAAGGTGCCCCTTCTTTGTGACAATGAGAATGTCATTGCTATTGCTCACAACCCCATGCAACACAACCATACTAAGCACATTGAGATTAGTCATCATTTCATTCGGGACCATGTTGCTAGCAGAGACATTTTGTTTGGAGTATGTTCCCACCAAGGCAAATCTTGCGGATCTTTTCACGAAGCCTCTTGATGAAGCAAGGTTCCGAGAGTTAAGGAATGAGCTAAATATCATTGATTCGAGCAATGTGGCTTGAGTATCTTGCACACCTACCCATGTCTCAATGTGTATCTTGTTTGGATGTAGGCATGGATTTAGGGGGAGTGTAGTCCCTCTCATGAACAAACACTATCCCTATTATGCGCACATTAAAGTTTTCATACTCTATAGTCTCTAAAGGAGACCATTTGAGCTTCATGATGAGTGTTGGTAATGAACCCAAGATATATCTTCGTGGTGTCAAGCCATTTACTCTTATATAAGGTGGCCTCGGCCACCGACTCATTTTTGTCTCTTGTCTTGTTTTTCTTTGTGTGCTTGGTTATTTTTGTGTTTTTCTTGGTTTTTGTTGGCTTTGGTTCTTCACAGTTTGAGATCTCTATCCTAATCCTTTACTTTCCTCAAGCCCTTTCTGTTTCCTGCACAAGTTATTCCTTATTTTCTTCCAATCTTGAGAAGTTTTTCTGGCATCACCGGAACTTCCGGTCAGCACGTTGTTCATAGGAACCACTTACTGACCTGGACAGTTTCTGCCTGACCCGGAACTTCCGGTTCACCAAAACTTCCGGTAATTGACCAGAACTTCCGGTGAGGCTCTCTGTCCTATATAAAGTGGGCCCTGGGGAAAACGAGATCTTCCTCTTTCCCCCAAGACCCACCTTTTATTTGGAGAAGCCGCCGGCAAAGACTTCTCCGCGAAGGTGCTCTGGCCCCTTCGTCTCCGGCCACCCCTCCTCAGATCTGCTCTGTGGGAACCTTCCCCACCTTGATTTCCCGCCATGGACTCCAGTATTTGCTCTCAACTCCCTCCATTAATGGAGATCTAGCTCTCTCACCATTGCTTGAGTTAGGGCTCACCTTGTCTAGGCTATTTCTTTGGCTAGAACGTGTTGGGAGATCTTGGTAGGCCTAGGGAATCATGCTAGGGTAGATTGGTCCAATACATTCTTGCAAATTTTTACTTGTGCCTTGTAGATCTAGATCTATGGATCTTGCTGTTTGAACCGCCAGTTCGTGGTCTCACCGAAACTTCTGGTGAGCCACGACCGGGACTTCCGGTGGACCATTTACACTGGAAGTTCCGGCTCTTCAGCAGAAGTTCCGGCGCTAGTAAAATTATTCCCTGACTGTATTTTTACAATCTTCTTTTGTATCTTCTTCCGAACTTTTGCACTTACCCCATCTTCCCTCCCTATTCTTTTGCTTTCTTCTCAGGGCAAGGTGGTACCCGCAAAGGCAAGCATCTCCGTCGACCATCCTCTGCTATTCCTCTTGAGATTGATGAAGATGATGTTGAGGTGGTGCGTCCATCCACTCAGACCAGCCGTCAGAGGTCTGCTGCTGCTCGTCGTGCTACTGCTGCTGAGGGAAAGAGGCCTGTTCTTGCCTCTCAGAAGGCCACTGCTGCTGGGCCTGACAAATCCAAGGACAAGATCTCTAAATGGACTCAGAAGGCCTACTCTGAATTCAGGCGTGCGGATCCTTACCTTGTTCCTCGTGAGCGTCTCTGCTTGTATCTCCTCTTCCACAACTGCCGTCAGGAATAGATCTTTGCTGAAATCTATGCTACCAAGACAAAGTTTGTGGTTGCTCCTCAGAAGTACATCAATGTGGCTCACATGGAAGAAAAGCATGCATACTTTGGCGAGGCTCTTGATATTTGCAGGAGGTTTGGTCTGATTCCCCTCATGGAGCACCGTCAGAACTTTGATGAAGGTGCCATTGCTCAGTTCTACACTACTCTTCACTTGAATATGAGTTCTTCTACTGAAGGTGTGATGAAGTGGATGAATAATGGCGTGCTGCTTACCACATAATGGTCTGAGTTTGCTAAGCTCCTTGGCTATCCCATTCAGCCTGGCAAAGGGGCAAATGGATGGCATGTCCATACCGCCATAGCTTCTGATCCTAAAGTCCTGGAGCCTCTTTACATTGAGGGTTGGGGCACTGTTGGTTTTGTGAATCATCTACAACCAGTTTATGACATCATGCATAGGGTGTACTTGAACACCATCTCTCCCAAGGCCGGCAACTTTGATCAGTTTCATGCCTATCAAGTTGATCTCATGCATCAGACTTACCTTCATCGTGACTCTGACAAGAAGATGGATGTCATGCATTTCATCTACACCGAGATGTGGCAGGCTATCATTGATAAGCGCTCTTGCCCCTATGCTCCCTATATTCAGGCTCTCATCAATAACAAGTGGCTTGAGGTGACTTGTACGCGCTTCTCTGAGGACTCCATCACCATTCATGAGGAGAAGAAGTTGCGTGTGAGAAAACACAACAAGCCTCGGTCCCAAGAAGAAAAGGAAGAAGCTCTTAGGCAGGCTCATGCTGAAGCTGGTGGTCCCTCTTTTGCTCATGGTGGCTCTAGTGCTGGTGGTCCTTCTCTCCAGAGGAAGCTTGGGCAAAGAAGCTTCTTGGAAAGGTGAAGAAGACTTTCTGCTTTCTCCAGAATCGCGAGTATCAGTCTTATGTCGATCAGTGACACAGTGTTCAGTGCCAGAAGGCCATCATGTCTGCTCTCAACATTCCTTGCTCTCCTGTCACTAGCTCTGTCACTGCTCCCAGGGATGATTGTATTCGCGACAACTGCCATTGGTCTGAGGATGAGTCTGAGGAGGAAGTCACTGGTCCGCCGCTTGCGTGGGATTCTTCGGTCCCTGAGCCTGCTCCTCCTCCCTTTCATGGTTGGGGCGATTAGTTTGATCTTTTCTTCCTTTTTGGTGTCTTGATGCCAAAGGGGGAGAAAGATGTCTATTAGGTTGCTCACGGGATTTGCATGGGCTGAGTCGCGAGCTTGTTCTTGTCTTTGATATTTTCTAGATCGTGATCTCTCTAGTTTTATTTGTGTGCTTGTGGACCTCTTTGTGCTTGTGAACTTATGTGTGCTTGTGGACCATCTTATGTGTATGAGACTATGTGGTATGTTATGTTATGCTTGGTTAATGCCTAGTGTTTGGTATTATTGTTATTAGATTATGGGCATTTGTATATGGTGGTGGAGCATCTTTAGTCTCCCTTGATATTTCTTCTAATGTCTCCACCACAGTTGGTTGGTGCAACAGTTTGATCTCTATACTATCTATTCCTTGCACTTGTGCTATCTTTGAAATTGTAAGGGGTAACCTCCTTGTATGTGTGCTAGTCTTGTCCTTAGAGCATTATCTCTACCTTGCACACATATAGGGGGAGCTTGTTCCATCCATTGCAAAGATTACTTCCATCTTATGCAAATCTTTGGGATTGTCATCAAACACCAAAAAGGGGGAGATTGAAAGGACTATATTTTACCATGCTATTTTGGTGATGATGACAATCCCACTCGTGGTTTAACCGTGTACTTGAGTTTTAGGAAAAATGCTTTTGATGATTCCTATGGATTTTGTGGATGCCCTCTTTGGGATCTCGTGAAGACGGCGACCCTTAGTTTTTCTAGTTTCTCTCCTTTTTTTGCTTTAGGTCGCCGTACTATCAAGAGGGGGTCCATCTCAGAAGGCTGTGGGAAATCACTAGTTATTGCACAAACCCCATATGCACCGCCACAACCATCCTACTTTTCTATGAGAGAGAGAGGTTCTGATCTGCTGGAGCCATTTATGTCTGATCGGAACTTCCGGCTAGGCGCCAGAAGTTCCGCTCAGGGCTTTTCTATGGGAAGATCTGGAACTAAGTTCCGATCCAACTTCTGCTGGAACTTCCGGCCAGCTCCTAGTACCTTCTGTGTGGGTATGCTCTATTTTCTAGAACTTCCACCGGAAGTTGCACCAGAAGTTCCGGTGAGGAATTTCCGTTGCTTCTTCTAGAAAGTTCCTAAGCGGAACTTCTGCCCAAACACCGGAACTTCCAGTCAGACATGCTTCGCGACCCAGATGTTCCGCTCCAAGTTCCGCTGAAGGATCAGTACCCTTCTGTTCGAAGTGGTATATTTGACGGAACTTGGGCCGGAACTTGCATCGGAAGTTTCGCCGGAACTTCTGGTCAGTTTGACGGGAACTTACGGTCGAGCTTTTGGAGCGGGCGTCAACGGGCTGATGACCGTTGGAGCCTTGCTGGGCGGAACTTCCGGCCCCTCACCAGAAGTTCCGGTGAGGTCACGGAGGCTGTAATGGTTCAGCGTGGAGGGAGCCTATTTAAGACGCCCTCCTTCTTCCTCCCACCTAACTCAAAAAATTTCTCTCTCCTCCATTAATGCTCGAGCTTCACCTCACTAGATCTCTCTCCCTAGACACTCAAATCACTTGATCTTTTGAGAGGTGAGGGAGGTGACCTAGATCTACAACCAAACAAGATTTGATTTCCCCCACCTATCCTTTATGGATCTTGTTGCTCTTGGGTTTTTTGAAACCCTAGACGGTGTAGGGCATCCTTGGAGCTAAGGGCTTGTGTTGTAAAGCTCCGTGGTGTCATTGAGGGCCTCCAATTGAGTTGTGGAGCTTCCCCCTCAACCTTGTTGTAAAGGTTTCGGTTGGCGCCTTCAAGGTCACCGGTTAGTGGATTGTGAGGCCTCCTTTGTGGGGGAGCTCACCAAAGAAGAAGGTGAGGCCTTTGTGGTGCTCGGGTGACCTTGTGTGGCCCCGACACCTCTCCAACATAGACGTAGCTCCTTTGGGAGTGAACTACGGGAATTACATCTCCATGTCCCCGCTACGGTTACTTCGTTTCCTTCCTTTACTTCTTGCTCTTTACCATCCTTTTGGTTGTTGTAAGTTATCTAGCATATAGGTTGTTCACCTAGTTGCACATCTAGATAACTTTCTTTCTCGCTAAGCCTAAAAGTGTGAAACAAATTAAAAATTGGTAGTCGCCTATTCACCCCCTCTAGTCGATTCAAAGTCGGTACTTTCACAAGGGGAACATGATGGACCAAATGGCCGCCAGAGAATTCCTCGCCTGCTTAAGCACCCAAGGAACCTGGTGCACGCGATCTTGCACCGTCGCGAGGGCGATGGCTAGATCGCGGTCCATCCAGAAAAAGCCACCAGCTTCTAGATCATGTTGAGTCAAGCAATTCATCTGAATCGCGACGTGCTCCTTCTCTTCCTTCGGAATGAGATTCACAACTGCATAACGCATGAAATGAGCAAACATATAGGGCTACACCCGAAAGAACAACTATTCGCGAAGACTAACATTGCAGTTGCTCGCCCATCTACCGCAGCTCCCCCATCAAGAACTCCTCCCGGGTTGTGGCTCGCTCGGCATTGGACTTCTAGACATCCGTGTGGCCTTGAATGCTAAGGACATCTTTCTCCAAGTTGCGGACACGATCGCACAGAAAAACCAACTACGACGCATCATCCAAGGATGGTCGCGGCTCAGGAGCAGTCGGAGTGACAGCAGGAACCTCACCCGAAGGACCCTAAAGGCAAATACGCAAGTATAAACATCACAAGCACTTCTGACAGCAGCTCAAAAGACAGACTTATGTACATAAATAATGCCACCTCGTGGAATAATTGGACTTTTTCATCAGCACGATGTTACAAAAGGAAGAAAAATAATAAGCTATTCTAGCTACAACACATGGGCCTAAGCACCCGCATCCGGAGCAGTCTTGGAGCCCGACTGCCTACTCTTGGCTTCATGCTGCTACTTCGTCGCATACTTAGCCAGGAGATCGATGAGCTTAGGCCCATAGCGCTTACAACAAGAGGCAAAGAGGGCGAAAGCTACCTGCAAGCCATCTGCAGCCATCGGCATCTAGGACGTGATGTGTGGAAGGTGAAGCTTAGCTCCAGACGCCATCGCCATCGCCAACCCGATGGAGGCACCAATGCCCTTCTGCTTGCGCTTATACGCCACCGGAGCTTCCTCTGACAAAGCATCCGCAAGGGCGCCAACATCTTCAAGGGAAACGCCCTTGGGGACGACCTCCTTGTAGAAGCGTGTGAACACTTCTTTGGCATTCGCCAAGGAGCTAGCCTCAACAGTGCAGCGATCTTCGACCGCCATAGTAGCATCAGCCAATGCATCACCATGCTCCAGGGCACCATGATCAAACGTGATGCCTGAAGCATCTAAAACAAAGAAGAAAAGCACTCGAATGAGAAAACACAAGATGTAGTCGAAAAACACAAGACCCAAACAAGTCAAGGGAAAACTCACCAGAAAAATCTTTGGCTGGAGCCATAAGCTTATCCGCCATCTCCTTCTCGCGGGCAGCTACTGCAGCCGTGAGCTGCTCCTCGCGATCGACAGCCTCCTTCTGCAAGCACTCCTTGGCCTCATTGTTTTCATCTGCAACATGAAGAAACACCTGATCAATTCAAGAAAATCATTGGGACAGACGAACTTAAACAAGGTGAAAATTTACGTACCTTGAAGCTGCTGCAGGTTAGCCTCCAGCGCCAGGTGCTGTTGAATAAGGAGGTTGGCACTGTGCACAAAGGGCTGCAGAAGAAACAAAAACAAAAGATCAAGAAGTCATCGGAAAGGGCTCGGGGGATCTGTCCCGCAAAAGCAAAACGACCCACAGGTCACCCAAAAAGGCTCGGGGGCTCCCCCCAAGGAGTAAAACATAAAGTACTTACGTGTTTAGGCATGGAATCCGAAGGTCTGCGTGCTGTCTTTTGAGCTACGACTGCCCCAGCTTCTCGCCTGAAGGAGTTCGGGTCGTAGTCCTCAGAGTCGGCCACCACCTAGGGGACCGAAGCCGTCGTCTTCGACTCCCCTATAAGCTCCTGGGTGTCCTTGTTACGGGGTCCTTCGAAGAATTGCTGCAAGTAAAGATTTGATCAACAACAACTCACACTACTCAGACAGACGATAGCGAAAATACTCAGGTGAAGTCACTTATGATCGATGTCTGATAAGTTGAAGACGAGACCCGCCTTTTGCTTCTTCTTCTTGGCCGGCTGCTGGGGAGCCACCGCCCGAAGAGGCAGAGCAGGAAAAGGTGTAGACGATGCACCGTCATCCTCCCATGTTGTTCGAGGAAGGACGAACCCCTTGGATTTGGCGGGGTAGACGCATCCGAAGACTCGCTTCGGGAGTGCTTTCGGGTCCTCCCTTCGCTCGTCTCGAGGGCTTCCAAGGTCGGAGATTGCGCCGGAGGAAGCTCAGACTCAGAGTCCACCTCCTCATTGTCCGGCGCCTCCGTATAATTCTCAGGCAGAGGAGGCATATACCCCATTACCTTGAGGCGCTGCAAGCGAAAGGAAAAGGGAAACAAGATAAATAACAATAGCAAACATCGAACAATTGAAAAAAGCGCTACGCGCACGAGCGAGTGTCACATGGGAAACCCCTTCATTGGCGCTAAAAGGAGGGGTCAAAGATTTCCCCGGAAGATCCTCATTGACTTTGGCCTTCAGCAAGGGACGAAGGGCCCTATCCAGGTCACCCGAAGACAATTCTTCGGATGAAACCCTCGTCGGATCGCTGGAGCCGGTGTAGAGGAACATTGGGTGCACCCTTGCTTGGAGTGGCTGCACCCGGTGCTTGAGGAAGGTGCGGATGATGTCGACACCATTGTCCTCTTTTCCTGGCACCAGCTGAAGAGCCTCCACCCGCCGGTAAAGCCTTTCCACCTCTTTGGATTCACCCTCCAGGATGTGGTTCTTCCACGATCTATTTCGGATGATCTGTTGGGAGGAATCAAAGGGGGCAAGCCCATATTGCTGACCGTCCAGCTTAGCATCACGGATGTAGAACCACTTCTAGCGCCATTGCTGGACCGACTCGTAGATAGAAAAAGAGAAGAATTGGATGGAGAAGCGGATGGAAATGATGCAGCCGCCGAGCGGATAGACTCCGCCGGTACCGGACTGCCTCTTCACGGAATAGAGCTTCCGAAAGAGGCCAAAGTGTGGATCAAAACCGAGCCAACACTCGCAAAGAGTTATGAAACAGGCGGTGTGAAGAAGATAATTGGGAGACAAATGATGCAATTGAATCCCGTAAAAGAAGAGGAGTCCACGAAGAAAATCGTGAACAGGGAGAGAGAGAGACCACGGATGATAAACGCAAAAAACATCACCCGAAACCCTTCGGGTGGGCGGGGGATTACCTCATCACCAGGGAGGATGGCGTCCCCCTTGTTCTGGGGGATCAACCTAGAATTGCGCAGCTTGCGCAGATCCCCGTTGCGCATCTCTGTGCGCCTCCACCCGCCGTCAGTGATGCGAGCGGTCGCGACGACCTTCTTGCCGCCGAAGGCGGCGCTTGAACCATCTCCGATGGTGGTCTTCTTAGGCTTTCCCATCGTGCAGCGTTGAGTGCGCCGGTGTGCGTGGAGAAAAGAAGTGGGAAATATGCAAAGAAATTCCAGTGCGCATCGGAGGAAAGCAAAGCTCGCGAAAATGGAGGCAAGAACGATGAGAAAATGGCAAAGGGCAAAAGAAAAATCACTGTTTACCCATAGTATTAAAGGAGGAAGACGATGCACACGAGATGTTGACCCAGAAGCCCTAGCGCGCACCCCAAATCTCACCCTACACGTGTTAACACAGCAACGAACCGTCGCCAGCACGCTGTCCACTATGCACAGAAATCGAGGAGACGCTGTAATTTTCGCCACGTCTACGCGTGACTAGTCAATTCCAAGTCAGACGGTGGGACCCACGATCGTCTCATCGCATCATCTCTGTTGCCACAAATGGTTGAGATCACCAACCGTCAGCACTGACGTCATCAAGGCCAAGCTAGCAACGGATGAAAGTTTTCGGCTGATCAATCAAGTACTTACTCGAATCTATGATTCGAGAAACTACTCGGGGGCTACTCCTATCAGGAGCGCTGTCCGCGCACCTAAGAAATGACTACGGTAATACACCTCACAACAATCTTCGAGTCCTACGTCGAGTCTGCGACTAAACTACGGACTCGGGGGCTACTCCCATAGGGAGCATCAGTTGAGCATCCGAAAAAATTATGTCCTTCGGACCTATGTTGTAAACGATTTAATAAAAGTCTCTGCTCGAGTCTATGACTCGAACAGACACTCGGGGGCTACTCCCATAGGGAACACTAGCCGCGCACCCTATGCTTTTTTCGACTGCGATCCTTCGGATCAAAAGTGACAAAAACTTTTGGCAACTGCGCCCAAACCAACGCTAAGTGAGAAGAATTATCCTTGGCCACCCGAAACACCTCCGTAGTGATAAAACTTCGGATGCTGTGTCTACGACACAAAGATAAGTCCTGCAGATATCATCTGATGGCCTGGTAACGCACCTGACTGCGCTCTGTTAGTAAACTTCCGTGTCAGCAGACACGATGAAAATCCCGACGGACGCGTTGGGTACATCACTTGAAAACCACTGGGATTCGACTCCTATAAAACCTCAATGGCCTGAGTCGATTTACGCCAGCATCCGTTCCGGATTCGAGTCCAGGGACTTAGGTCTGAAGAAGATCATGTTGTTTTTTCCTATGACAAGTAACTGACCCTGATCCGTCGGGAGAGTCAGGCACACGCATCAACAATCCCTATGAACTCAACATTTCTCTTTTTAAAACAGGTTCAACTACATAGCACCCGAAAGATTGAAGAGTCTCTAGCCGAATCTACGATTCGACTGAACACTCGGGGGCTACTGACATGGTTATACCCCACAGGTACACAACATTGGTATACCTGGTCCAGCACAAGGAAGGCCCACGTCAAGACATGCGGCCCGTGGAGATTTCGGGTGGCCCAAGCCCATGATGTCTTCAGATCCTTGGAGGACAAATCTAGAGTAGATAGAATTTCAAAGGGTACCAACCCTAATCTGTAACTGACTCGACCTAAGCCCGGGACCTGCCTATCTATTTAAAGGCCAGGAGGGCACAGCAAGAAGGATCTCTTCCACCCTCGCCTACACACCTTCACGCCAGATTGCATATGCGCACCCCTGTAACCTTCGGTTCCGCCGTAATCAAGCGCAGACAAGCAGGAGTAGGGTTTTCCCTCCGAGGGCCTGAACCAGGGTAAACCTCGTGTCCCGCGTTGCTTGTCTATTAACCATTCCGTGATCTCCATCATCCCCATCTTCTCCAAAACCCAAGTCCATAACAATGGGCATTGACGAGATCGAACCTCGTCAGACTAATCTGCTATTTTTACGCCTTCTAGTGACTAACTCTGATATGGTGGGTGAAATTTCCTCGGTTGATCGTCCCCTCTCCATCTATCGCACCAGAACTTGATGCTCCAGCCATCTCCCACCTCAAATCTTGCTAGGCTTTGAAATACCTCGGTCTTCTCATTGTCTTTTTTTGCATTGGTAACCCTTGCCAAGGCCGGCTGGGATCAGTTCTCCTAAGCCATTCTCATCTCACTCTTTCTTCTTTTATTGTTAATATATCATCCATTATCTAAGAGAAGGCAATATTTATTTTTCTTAATTCTCTCTCCTCCAACTAAGCAAAAAAATTCTAGGTAGCAACTCCAAGGGGAAACTGATGTCACTGAAGGTAATATGCTCAAGAGGCAATAATAAAGTGGTTATTATATTACTCCATGTTTATGGTAAATGTTTATTTCTCATGATATAATTTAACCAACAATGTCAATACATGTGTGTTCAATAAACAAAAAAAAAGTTCCTAGTAATGCCTATCATTACACTATCTTGTTGATTAACGGATGATCAAGATTTCCTGATCATGAACATTGGATGTTGTTAATAACAAGGTTATGTCATTGGAGAATGATTAAACCTGGGAATGGTTGTTATATAACCGGGTGTATTGGTTCAGTTTTTGCACGTGGGCTTGTTTCGGTTGGGTTCTAATGGGATAGCTCTAAAATAAGTTTGGTTTAGTTTAGTTGCTCTAGAAACTAGTTTGGGTATAGTCAGGTATGGGGCCAATGGTTTTGGTTCTGAACAGGCCTAACCCGTGGTTCCTAATCGGCTCATAAGAGTGGTTTTCAGGCCAGATCTAAGCCCCGTCTAGTTTTTAGGGCAGGGCTAGTCCCGTCCCTTGCCTATCGCTCGACGATGGTGGCTGCCTAAATCATCCCCTACCTCGAGTTCTTGCATGCGGCCCGTCTCAGGACGATTTTTCTCCTGCTACCCCAGCACGATCTTCTGCTCGTCAGCTCCGGCGATAGTCTGGCAGGGTTCGCCTCTCATCTCGGGCAACACCAATGCGCCAGGAAACCGTGTCCCTCGATAGCTTCATGGTGAACGAACATAGTCACCATCCTTGGCACCGGCAGGTCTAGGTCCCTGCACTCGAAGTAGAATTCCATCCTCGGCACCGTCACCACGGACGCGCAACTCCCCAAAGGCGCCGTCGTGAAGCATACGCTGTTGTCCGGGCCACTGCTGTTTTTGAACGGCGGCCTCAGCTGCGAGCGGAACACCCACAACACCTGGGCCATCAGGAACAGCGTGGTGCAATGCCGGAGCCGACGGTCACCGCGGCGGAGCCGTCAGGCCTGAGCTCATCAGCATGGGGGAGTTCTGAATGTTGAAGGCGCCTAACTTGCTACACGCCTACACTCGCACACGAATCCTGGTGTTGGAGGACTCCCGACATCATGCCGGACTTGACTCCCGGCGGTGTCGTGCCGGACATGACTCTCGGCTCCATGCAGGACACGACTCCCGGTGTCGGAGGACCATCGGAGCCGTGCAGGAAACGACTCAGCCGCCCGACTTCCCCATGCTCCCTGTCTCGCCGGAGGCCATCACCGTATAACGCGCTAGCTGCTGGCATGGATAGAGTATGAGAGTTCGATTTTCCCGTGCCGTACGTTCTTTTGCATGAAGTGGTGCGCTGATGGCAACCTCCATGAGCTAATCAAACCATTAGATCGAACAATTATTAACCCGTTTCTGAAAATGGTTCCAACCCACGGGTGACGACTGGTTATAGTTTTGTTTGGGTGAGGAACATATATCAGGTTTGGATTTGGTTGGGCTGAATTATATATCGAATGGGTTTGGTTTAGGTTTGGGTGCAGAGTTTTCTCGCGTGGGTTAGGTTGAGGCATGGTTCAGTTCCGAGACCATTCTCAGGTTTAAGAATGATGTGATGAACATTCACCCATAGTAGGTTTAGCAATACGATCATGTCTTCAAAGTTTATATTGCTATCTCACTAGAAGTAACACTAATCCTTAGACCATGAGATCACGCTAATCAATAACACTATAAGAGTACTTTGATTCTATCAAATGTTACGCTATAATAGGATGATTATAAAGATATCGTTGGGGTACTTAGATAGTGTTAGTTGAGGATCATGGATCAAGATTAGGATTTTTCCATCCTGATGGCGGAAAGATATATTATCAGCCCTCTCGGTGATATCACATTGATAACAACTTGCAAGCAGGTGATTTGATCACAAGGAATGTTTATCACGGAACAAGTAAAATATTACTTGTTGGTAACGAGATCGAACTAGGTATGGATGATACCAAATAATCGGATCTTGGACAAGTAAAATATCGCGAGACAAAATGAATTGGTTACTAATAAAAAGGTTCACATGATCACTAGTTTATCGTTGAGTAAGTGGGGGTTGTTATGGCTCTCGAGATCCCGCTGATGATTATTGACCAGTGAGAGTCTCGATCATGTACACTTAGTTCACGAACCGTAGGGTGACACACTTAAGACTCGTCGACACATTTGAGTGGATACGGAACACCGGAGAAAATACTGGACAACGCATGGAGGGATTGTTTTGATAAAGTACATGAATAGTTTTAGGATATTAAAACAATGCAAGGGGATAAGTGTTAATATTTATTGATTAAAATAATCAACAAATATTAAATCTCAAATAAACGAATTAAAAATAATGTATTCATTTATGGGAGAAAACTCTTGGATTTATGAGTGGGAGTTTCTACCCAATTAATGGGGAAGTTTCAAGTGAGTAAATAGAGTATTAACTCACATTGAAGGGGGGAGGTGGGGGCACCATAATGGCCACCACGCCATGGCACTTGGGGCTTCCCCCTCACCTATAAAAAGTCCTCCTCCTCCTTTCAACTCACTCATTTCATTCCATCTCATATGTCCTTTGGTTGGCATCTTCTCCCCCTTGCTAGTTGTTCCACTATTCACGAGTACGGTGCTTAGGCACAACCCTGCTCAAGCCTCTATCCACCACCACCATGTCGTAGTGATGTTGGATTTCCCGTGGATCCGCTACTTCTGCTGCCCAACTAGAGAAATTGACGGAGGTCTTCGTCACATTGGACGTGTGACCGATTACGGAAGCGCTGCCCGTTTGTGGTGATGATCGTATTCTCGACCGTCGAATTTGTATTTTGATTCTTTCCCAAAGTGAATACTGCTGAAGTAAGAAGGGCAATCACAAATTTCAAGAACCGCCTAGGAGAAGATTTGGTAAGAGCCTTCAAAAGGTATAATTCTATTCTTAATAGATGTCCCCATCATGATTTACCTGAATAGTATGTTTTACATATTTTCTATGGGGGACTTAATCAAGAAATAAAGTGTGAACTTGACTCAAATTCCAGAGGTTCCTTTATGCACCTAACTATAACTAAAATTTGGGAACTTCTAGAACTAATTCATCGTAATAGATAAACTTGGGGATTTGATTTAGGCGGCGAAGGAGGAATAGAAATTTAATACAATTGTCTCAATCATTACAAGAAATCTGGTAAGGTTAAGGAAACTGCCAATGAACTTCAACTAGACAATGATATTATTTTGCAAATCTTTCAATCTTTTATAGAACACATTGAAGATCTAAAGAAATATTGGCTTTAATATACTCCGCCACCAAGCAAGTTGAAGAAATGGAGATGAAATTTGTGGCCCTATAGAGCCATTAAATAAAAGAGAACTGTATGCTGAACCCCTTCATTTCCCAAGGATGGCAAGGAAACATATGGTAGCCCAATAGCTCGAAGAACAACTAGAAGTGGAAATAATGGTCCTCAAGAAGCTAGAGGAAGAGGCGAAAATAGAAGAAATTATTAAAGAGGGCATACATGCGATGGGTGAGACAACTAAATAAGATATATTGACCATGTTTGCACATTAAAATGTAATCGAGCTAGACACTGGAGCTTCTCAATTTGTTGAAGGGAAGGTAAAATCTAAGAATGTTGGTAAACCTATTGTTCCTCGCACTTTTGGTGAATCTTATTATTATGGCCTCTGTAATATTGGAACACTTACTTCTTAATGTAATCCCTTATAATTTTTACTTGAACATTCAGGATGAACTCAAGCCAACTAAATTAGAAGATACTGGTATGATAATCACCAGATAAGACACTTAGAATCCCTATGGGAATAATTAGAGATGTCCCAATTTGTATTGTATCGTACAAGTGTCCTATTTATTTTGTACTTGTTGATATGCCTACAGACGATTATTGTCCAATTATTTTTGGGAGAACCTTTCTTAACATCGCAGGAGCAAATATTGATTGCAAGCAAGAGACGTATCTCTCAAGTTTGGCGAGGATAAAATGAATTTCCATTTCTCTAAATTTCAACATAGGCCAACTATTGAGGAGTTTGATGAATATGAGCAAGAGCAAGAAGAGGAAGGTAACATTACTAGTCTTGCTACCGCATTTGATGAAACTCCTAATGATAAGTTAGAAAGAAGCTTAGTTGAAAATGATAATATTCCTAAAGATATAGAGAAAATGGAAATTTATGGATATCTTAATTCATCCCCTATAGTTGATCCTGAAATGAATAAAATTTATGAGGCACCCATAAGAAAAGGTGATGATGAGCTTCCACCTTCTACACTTAAACCCCTTCCTAAAGAACTAAAGTACAAGTTTATTGATGGCACTAACAAATATCATGTTATTGTAGGCTCTAATCTTGTAGATAAGGAAGAGGAAAATGTAATGATAGTCTTAAGAATGCAACGAAAGGCCCTCGGTTATTTAATGGATGACTTGAAAGGGATTAGTCCCTCGATAGTCACTCATAGAATATTTATTGAAGAGGGATCCTAGCCGATTGACTTTCTGTGGCATCCCGCAAAACCACTACTAGAAAATCGCGTTGAATTTGTGCATTGCATCGTCATCATCATGCATAGTTTGCATAAAACTATTTTGCAAACCCCGATTTGTTTTCCAAACGCCCCATCTTTTTTCAAACACCGAAAACCGGGTCCCCGGAATATTTTGGTTTGCCCGATATCGGTTTGAAAAACCTTGTTTGAAATAAATAAAATATTTAATTTATTTTAGCGGGGCAGTCGAACGGGCCGTAGCGACCCGAACGACCGCCCCATATTTTTAAAATCGGCCCACCCCAATCAGCCCCAACAAATCCTACAGCTACCCAGGAATCTACCCTCTCTCACCCTCCACCTCACTCCCTCCTATCAACACACGCCACATCAGCCCATCTCCTTCCCCCACCCAATCCTAGCCCTCCACCTAGACTCCCTCTCTCTCTCCCTCTAAACCCAACCCCACACAACACACACAGACCACACGCACACTGCACGCACGCTAGCCCCAGGCCACTCGCGCGGGCCCCACCCCAGACCCAGTCCACCGCGGCCACGCGGTCACCCCACCTCCCTCTGGCCCCTGACCGTGGGACCCCTCCCCACACGCCCGACCCCACCTGTCCCCTACCCTCCCCACGCGCCCACGACCTCTTCTCCCTCCCCCGTTCTCCCTCCTCGCGTGTCTCAACCCGACGCCCGCGCCCCAGCAGCCCCAGCACCGGCCCTCCTCCACGCCGCCGGCCACCTCCATCCTTCTCTCCCCCGGTGGCGCCGCCCCTCCTCCCCGCGCTCGGCGCCTTCGTCCCCGCAACCTCCCACCACCGCCCGGCCCACGCCCCACGCAACTCCACCTCCCGCTCCCCTGGCGCTTCGCCGCCCGCCTCATTCTCTGCGTTTTCCCGTCGCCGCCCGCCTGCGAGCTCGCCGCCTCCGCGCCTGCCAGCTCCTCCGCCGCCAAGCTCGCCCGCCTCGCCCCTCGGCCCCGCCCACCGCCTCCACTCTCGCTCCGTTCCCCTCCACCTCGCAGCCTCGCTCCCGCTCACCACCTCGCCCGGCGACCCAGCGCCCCGCCCCCGCTCTGGCGCCCCGCCGCCGCGCTCCAGCGGCTGCGCGCGTCGCCCGTGGCCGCTCCTCTCCGCTCCACCGCCCCAAGAACCACGCCGCCCTCCTCCGGGCCGCGCCCCGCCCGACGCGGTCCCCAGCACCCTCCGCGTCGCCGCCTCCCCGCCTTGCTCGCGTCGCCGTCCACCTCAGCGGCCCCGCGCGACCGAGCCCCTCCTCCACCTTCCGGCCAGCCACCGTCAAGCTCTGCGCGTCCCCGGCAGCCATCGCGTCTGGCGGTGTCTCCGCGGCCCTTCCTCCGCAGGCACGCGTAGCCTCGTGCGTGTGTTGTGGTTTGGCAGAAATCCCGCGAGGCCTCGACCAGATCGCCAAAGGCCCAAGTACCACGAAAACCGATGCCGAGAGCCGCTGCACATGGAGAACCTGGGAAGAACCACAAGATCTTCATCGATGACAAGGCCGCCGTGAACTACCAAGTTCGTCTACCGCCGTTGTCACTCGAGACCGACATCAACCACCGGGATCCAGAATCTGGGGGCAGCGATGATTGACCCAAGGCCCCTTCCTTGGAGTGTCGAGATCGTCTACATGGAACCCGATCACCGCCAAGATCCGTTCACGGAGCCCGAAGACTGATCCCGCCGAACGCCAAGATCGTCAAGAACCCGGATGCCAAGATCGTCGTCAAGATACGCCAAGTGCTTCGCCGGACGCCAAGACCGATCCGATTCGAGGACCCGACAAGACCCTCGAATCGCAAGCTCGACCCGTGGAACCCGACAAAGGTCGGCATGCGACAAACGGTACCGACCGAGCGAATTCAAGCGACCCGAAACCCCAAGTCCGGCTCCCCGGAACGCCAAGACCCTAACCCCCGGAGGCCGAGAATGATCCCGTCGAACCCTGAACCTCGAGATCTGACCCCCGTCGGGCCCCGACCCCGAACCCCGGAACCAAGATCGTCGATCCCCCTATAATGTGTGAACCTTCCCGAAACCCTATTTTATCATATAATAACAACTTGTTGCATATTTATTTTGTCATCTCGCATGCATATCACGTGGTTTGGGGGCCTTATGCCGATTCACCTAATAATTAAATATGGGGCCCATATGCGGGAAAATCTAGCCTTATATTGGCCTCATTTAAACTTGTGTAGCGAACCGGCTCCATCTGTTACATTGCTAAACAGCATTTAAATTGCGGGGGTTCTAAATAACTTGAACCATTTAATTAATTGTTGGGACCCCGGTTCCGCTTAATCTTGACCTAATTGCATCGCATCTTGCCATGCCATACATAATGCATGCATCATGCCGATCTTTTGCCTTAGTATTAAATAGCGCATCCGGTGTTTCTTCTAGTGTTTTGCTTCTTCGCGGATTGGACCGTTGAGTTGATGTGAGCTTCGCCCCGATCTTCGGATGAACCTTTCGACAATGTTTTCAGGCGAGCATCTTCCCCCTTTCTACCTATCTTACTTTCATAGTATTTATTCCCTCCTGTTGATCTATTGCTATCTGTGTTGCGATGCTTTAGTTTCCGTACCTGTGATATACCGTGCAGCCCTATATTGCCTTGGCCACACCCTATTACCTGTTGTTTGGTAGATAGTTGGACTTGCGCGTCGTAGTTGCTTGCTCAAGTGCTGATGTGTGTCATCATATGCCACAGTTGCTGATGTATTGCCGCATGTTGATGTTGGAGATGATTCTAGTTTTACTTATCGTCACTTTAATTTCTGTTTAACAACTAAAATTGAATAAGCAGAGGCATCGGTGGGTGATAGATAATATTTGGTTTCCGAACGCCCACTTGTGTCCCGTAAGACCCCGAGTACTTGATACCTGTTCCTTGATTTATCGCGCTATCCACATCCGGGAGGTATATGGGACCCCCCTGAGCCAGAGCTTGATTCAGTCTTATTTTCTTGGGGCCACAAACTAGTTTGAGGTGTTTTTTACTATCCTGTACTTATGCCATGCTACTGCTTTATTTACGATTGTGCGAGGAGCACACTGTACTGTTTAGGATTTGTGACCCGTTTACGTGGTATCGACAGTCCCCGTTTGGGGACCTGCTGTCGTTTACCGCCGGCCCCACAAACTTTGGGGTCCGTCTCGGAGCTAGCTTACTTCGTTGCGGGTGTACTCCAAGGGGTGGCCCCCTGAAATATTTCTGAATCCTGTGATTGTTCAGTCGTGAAAGCCTCGTTGGGTTTTGATTTGGTTTTTCCGAGGTTGATCGAGCGTGTGTTGCTATTGGTGCACCCCGGCCGGGTAAAACTTTCTGAAAGCCGTGTCCGCGGATATGGACGACTTGGAGCACAGTATCTCGATCATAGACAAGCATAACTAAAGTTTACTGCTCTAAATTTGACTTATAATGACTAGTAATCAGCTTCACTATAATGGAATGGCTAATTAATACTGCCCACAATTGCTTGTTTGGTTGTCGCTTGCGACAAATGTATCTGACTAGTAAGTATTACCTTCAACGAATTGGCTGAATAAAAGTACCAACAAGCTTTGGGTTTTGGGTTTATCTCATGCTATCATGTCGATTAGTAATTGTTGCAACTATAACGGAATGGTTAACTAAAAGGGCCTTGCTTGTTTTATCGGACGATCATCTACACCGACTAGTAATTGCTGCGATAACGAACAAATAAAAGCGCCAACCGTGAGTTCTCGGTTGACTTCCTCGTTTGGTCTCGAGGAAACACCGGGATGGGTTTGTTTGGTGTTAGCTTCAGGTGGATCCGGATAGGTCATTCTTACCCCTCTCGATTGCCGCCGGTTGTATCGAGTCTCTATAGGTTTTTAGTGCATCTTTGCCGCTTCGATCCACCATACCTATGTGGCGAGGACCACCAATTCTAGCCTCGGTGTCTTGGCCTCGATCTTGACGCTCCTTTCTTTTCCTTTGCCCTCTGTCGGCACCCCTTTTGTTTAAGCGGTTTTGAGATCGGCGTCGTTAGCGGTTACCCTTCCGGCTTGGCACAGGCAGTTATGGGCGCCATTGGTTATTCTTGGGGCTCTTAGCCCCATTTGCATCTTGTCCGTAGCTGGACGCTCTATCGTTTCAAGGTGATTTGGATCTTTGTATAATATTTACGTATTCTTGACTCTTTGAGTCATTTATTAAATATATCTCTGCTACGTGGGTCCCATCGAGGACTGTTGTGTAATGTTATTACTTCGTTTTCCACCCGCACGAAAGTGCCTGGTGGGCACCTTTGAATCGTTTCTATGCGGGTTTGGTGAATTTTGCCCAAACTTGCATAGGTCCGATTCTGAGGGTGTTACACTTTCAAAGATGGCTTAAACCTCATATGAAAGAAGATGTGAGAAAGAGGTAATCCAATAGCTATCCATCCAGATGACCAATTTAAAATAACATTCACATGTACTTTTGGTTTATATGCTTATCGTCGTATGCCTTTTAGACTTTGTAATGCTCCTGCCACTTTTCGAAGGTGTATGACTGCTATATTTGTTGATTATGTTGAAAATATTATGGAAGTATTCATGGACGACTTCTCGGTCTATGGGACTTAGTTTAACCATTGCCTCCATAATCTCCATAAGGTTCTACTGATATGCGAAGATATTAACCTGGTCTTGAATTGAGAGAAGTGTCACTTCATGGTTTAAGAAAGTATAATACTTGGTCATAAAATCGCAGGTAAGGGCATAGAAGTCGATAAAGCCAAAATAGGCAATAGAGAGGCTCCCCCTCCTTGGTATGTAGGAGGTATAAGAAGTTTCTTAGGTTACGCAGGATTTTATGGAAGGTTTATTAAGAAGTTATCTAATGTTGCAAGACCATTAACTAACCTTTTATAAAAGGATGCTACTTTTAATTTTGATGAAAATGGTCTTACTACTTTCAGCATATTAAAACAAGCCCTTCTTAATGCTCCTATAATTGAACCACCAAATTGGAAAAGCCTTTTAATTTGTTTTGTGAAGCCAGTCATGAATCAATGGGAGCTATTATTTGTTAGTGTAATGGTGATGAACTTAATATCATTCATCACGCTAGTCGTACCATGAATAGTGCTCACAACAACTATGCTATGGTAGAAAAATAAATCTTTGTTGTTGTCTTATCTTGTGATAATTTAGGTCTTATATAATTGACTCAAAATTAAGAGTGCATACTGATTGTAATGGCTTAAAGGAAATTCTTGAAAAAACTGATGTTAAGCCAAGAAAAATCCATTAGACTTTCCTTTTATAGAGTTTGACTTGCAGATCTTGCAAAGAAGAGAAGAACACATGTTGACACACCGATGGACATTGAATAGATGAGACCACAAGAAGGATTATCATCAATATGCATACCTTCAGGAACTATTTGTCCCGAGAGAAAATTTTATGTTTCTCTTTGTAATGGTTTTAGAAATTTCTTGCGACCAACCATATTCAAAGGGAAGAAGAAGATAATCCAAAAGTTGATGGGAGGAAAATCATTAAAGCAAACTTCATTATCACCGGTTAAGTGAGGTAATCCCAACCTTGTTTTTATCTTCTTTAATCGTTGTTTTGTTGTTTTTGTTTTCATTTTTGAGCTCCTTGCATTTTTTTGAGTTTACTGCCAGTTTTTGGAACCTGGTACGAGCGGACAATACGGACGCATCTGCCCATACTAGTGGTCGTTAAGCTTGTAGTACCTTTTCTTGTTTTTCTATTTGTTTCTACGGAATGGTACGACCAGGCCGTACGATCATCGTCCCACTGTACAACATCTCGTTAAACCCTCTATAACATTTGTTTAGTTTTCATTGTTAGATTGTTTTCTTAATTGCCTTCTTAAGAAAGGTCAGTAAATGCCAGTACGTGCGGACTTACGGTCCAATCCTGCGTGTGCCGTTTACTTAGAAAGATTTGTTGTCGTGGGAATGGCCATGGCAGTCACTACCAAGGATAGCGATTGAGTCGAAAGGGGGCAAGAGCGAATCACCATCCGCAGATCGAGATTGAGGGCAAGACAAGGGTTTATCTAGGTTTATCCCCCATAGGGTAAAGACCTACTTCCTGCTTGATTGTATTATCGGTGAGTGAGATTATAAGGTAGACGAACTCGGTGTATGGGCAGCGAGTCGCAAGGGTGGGGTAGATAATAGCACATGAGTATAATGGGGACCCTAGGGAGGTTTATATAGGGGTACCTTGGTAGGGTTTACAAGATTACAACCGATTAAGTAAAGGTTTCAGATGCTTTGATCTAATCTGAATGGACCTAGCTACGGTCTTGGGCCTTCGCGTTCAGTCACCCAGTCTTCACTGAATCCTTCTTTCTGGTCGCCGTTAGAACATGCCCACTCGACATTGTCCTGGGCCAGTCGTTTCCACCCTCTACATACCCCGATTGGCATATCCCCACCAGTAGTCCTCGAGTGCGTCAGGGGTTTGTGTTGGGGATATACTTTCCGGGTATACCCATAGGAGTCACTGACCAGGGTGGCCTACCAACAGGTTAGATATTTGCTTCACGGGAGGCCCAGTCAGGGAAAGAAGATGGAGTCCATTTTGGTTATGATAAGGCCTAGAAGACTTACCGACTGTACTTAGTTACCGACTCTGTAGCCGGATAGGTTTCTCCTGTAACCCTAGGTCTTGGCGCATTTATAAGCCGGACCTATGGGGCCTTTAGGGCACCAGATCATAGATCAACCACAACCAACTCACATAGGAGAACCTCTCTTGTAATCCGTTGTAACATCCGGCTCTCGCCGATATATTACTAGGTTGCTAAAAGGAGTAGGATCCAATCACCACAGTCGGATCTTAACCTGGGTAAATATTTGCTCACCGCTCCCAGAACACCGTATGACTCACGCCCCATCTTATCAACACCTTTAGGACCCCCTATGGCATACTTGTCATCAATCCAACAAGATTTCGCTCCCACCGTGGGGCAGGTGACCTTCAGACCTTCGTTCCGGGCGGAATCTGCGCGTGCAGGAATCGACGAAACAATCATCGTCGGTCGTGTTCTCTATGCCTGTGACATCCCTCTCATTATCCTCGACGAGACCTGGATTTCGGATAAGGAGCCCATGACGACCTTCACCATCCTGCCAATCGTTGAGATCGATATCTATCTAGGTTTTGCTAAACCCGTCCAACCCACCCTTGAGGCGATGCCCATGGCGGAAGAAAAATCCGGATCTACTATGTCTGCGAGGCAAAAGAGTTCAAGATCCCATAAAATCCCGAACCCACCCAGCCCGCTCCTATAGTGGAAGAAGTGGTGGAAGAAAGAACTGGGTCTGATCTCCCTGTTGAGGTTGGATACAGAGATGAGGAATATATTCGCTTAGGATCTGGTTCTACCAACATTGGATCATGACAAACACTCTTGAGGCATAGGATAAATCAGATGACGAAATGCCCCTATATTGACTACGAAGCAGTCACTGAGATTAAGCAGAGATTTGAAGAAGCGGAGGCGAGAACCTAGCTATTCCGGTACCTCGAGGCCATGAAGAATAAGAAGAATTGCTTCGTGAGATATGTTGGCTCCGGGTCCGACTATGCTGATGCTGGAGACGGAAACAATTTAGTCCTTGATGCAATCGAATAAAACGCTGACTCACCTGACTCTCCTCGGGAATCATTGACGTTGCAGGAGCTTCACGACATCAAGAAGGAGATGAATGCGTATGAACAAGAATACAACTCCAAGAAAGCGCAAGGTGATCCGGAGACACCTACGAGTCCATACGATAGCATGGACGGAGACTACACCTTGTAGGATGACATGGACACCAAAGATTCTTCCGAGGTCCAGAAGCGAACCATGACGAAAAGTATCGACAAAAGTTTATCTCCCGGTACCAGACCAAAAACCATCTTTGCCACCGGTACGCACGTAAAGGCTACTGGGCGGTCAAAGAGGAAGAAGAAGAACAAAAACTCGACACCAGTAGAGCTGGTAGAGGAAGTCAACAACAAAGAAGTCGATGAACAGATCGAGAACTAGGACGAAAATCTGGTTAAACCCACACTGATCGATCCTCCGGTTGAAGCACACGTAGTCACCCAGGGTGCATGTGTAATTTATGGAGATGTGCTAACAGTACCAATCCCAACTGCTTCGGATCTAACACCGAAGGAGCTGGAGAAAAGGGACGAGGACCTAGAGAAGCATCGTTTTCTTTTGCTCAATGAAGCTGCACGCATCATCAAAATTAAGTAGCAGATAGACAACAACCCCGCCCAGTATCAGTCAGACTACAAGGAATTGCCGAACAAAACTAGAGGTGGCCTGGTTCTTGCTAATAGGAACCCAGCAGTCCACAAGGATTTATTTGATGGAAAAATCAGAGAGAATATCCGAGTCTACAACACACCAGTGGAAAACGCTACAGCTGCTCGACCTATCCTCACCAATAATCTGTCTCCAGAACTGGTATAGCAGTGCGTAACATTGCTCAACAAAGGACTACAGCAGCAAAAGGCAGCTGCATCGTTCAGTGGGAAACTAGCATCAAAGTTGGAATTTTGTCACACTGATGCAGGTCACAAATACTGATGTAAGACCCCAAAGGGATAAGAATCAGCGTCATCACCCTAGGAATGAAGAAAATTCAAGGACCGGATCAAACGGTCATCATCGCAGGGTCATGCGGGACTGGTCGGGAGTTCTTTTGGCTGCGTCTCGAGATGCCATCAGGGCATTAGTCCCTCACCAACCCCCTCGTTGGCAAAATAATAGCCATAAGGATGAAGATGAAGCGCGACTCAGGCAGGAGCGGGTGTAGCATCCCAATTGTCTAACAATTGCAATGCTACTTTCCTATTTTATATTGCTACATCCTACATGTTACTTATGGCATCATCATTATATCATGCTCATGTCACCATGCCACCTTGCATTTGAGCATCATATAAACCCCTTTAGTTTGGTTCTTATCCCATATGCATTTATATGGTATTGCTTATATTTTCCTCTTGATATATTGTATTTGGATATTGATATATTGCTTAACGCCCAATTTGAGTTGGGGGCATATCTCTTCAACCCTTTCCATCACTAACCAAGAACTATTATTGTTGGCCATGATGTTTCTCTTATATACTACATATGGCATTTGGGACCTTTTATTTTATTTGGTTTCTAAATCCTACCTATGTGCTCATGTGTGGTTCCTTTCCATCTAATGGACACCTTTTGTTTTTTCTTGTCATAATCCCTCTTTGTCTAGTAGCAAATGCCTTTTCTTTTTCCCATTTGACTAGGCATGATCACTGCCACTTGAGTCCATGCACTGCCTTGCAATGGGATTTTCCTTTTTCCCTATGCAAATCCTTTTATCACTCTCACGGATTCATGAGGTCCTATTTATATACAATACCAAACTAAAACCCTATCTCTCCAACCCTATAACCACACCATGTATGCATGTGTATATGTGCCCCATCAACCTCCCTGTTTTACCTTTTTTCCCCATCATCAAAACCATATCTGGGCCCCTCTCTGGATTGCAAAGTAATAATCCTTGTGCCAACTTTCATGGTATTGCTGACGAGTACGCCATGGAGGGGTCCTCATAGAGCGTGTTTAGAGACGTGGGGTAAGGTGGAAGGTTGGCGGGTATGAGGTGACATAGCTTACCTAGGTTCAGATCCCACGACGGTGGAGGAATCCTACTCTTGCTATAAATCACTATAACGGCAATATGCCGGGTTACAGGGATCGGTTTGTTGTGCGTGATATGAGTTGATTCGTGCCCTAAAGGCTCCTCTAGGTCCGAATTATATAGTCGCCAGATCCTAGGGTTACAAGAAAAGTCTTAGCCGAACAGGTTACAGAGTCCTACAGAGTATACAACTAGTCTAGCGTGTCTTGCACTCCAAGGCTCTGGGTACGCTGGTGACTCCATCGTAGCCTTCCTTTATCCGGCATGGGCCTCCCTTTTGGATCCTTCTAACTGGGCCACCCAGCAGGCCATAGGCCTTGCTACCAAATGTGGGCCACCCGGGTTATCCAGATTAGAAACATGCAACGGTGACACTCATTTAGCATATCCCCAACAGTGCCCAAACCTCTTTTGATCTTTCCCCTTTGTCTAAAAGTTTGCAATATTTCCCCAACCTAAACTCTCAAAACCTTCTCCAAATTTTTTATTTAATGGGATGTTTTAAAATCTACCCACACAAATAAACAAAAGCTTGTGTTAATAACAAAATCAGAAAGAAATAAAAAATAAGAAGAGAAGCATCCAGCCGTAGCAGCCCACAAGAGAGACACCTTCCATAGCCTAGGAACCTCCCCCGGTGCACCTTCCTCCACCATCTTGCTACCCCTTCGCGCCGGCCCCCTCCTGTTCTTCTTCTCTGTTTTCTCGCCGTCTGCTTCCTCCCTCTCTGCAACTCACGGCAGCGGGAAGGTCACCGTTCCTCTTGTTTGTCGCATCACTACACTCACCCAGAAACCCTAGCCTCGCTTCTTACCCCCCGCGCCGCTATTCCCCCTCTATCTCTATCTCTGTTTGTTGTCTTGTCTTGCCAAAAACTGCAGCGAGGAGAGCGATGTCGCCTCGCTGCCATGGGCTGCCCCGAGGGCGTCTGAGCGTGGGAACATGTTCGCCATCTCGCCAATGACCTCCCCGCTGAAGACCGTGAGCCTAAACCACTCAGGGACGTCATCCATGTCAAGCCCTTCTTCCTGTAGTTCGCCGTCTCCCGGAAACCGCCGAGCCGCTTCTCTCTACCTCGCCACAGTCTTCCTCTCAGCCACTGGCTCCAGCGCCCCGGCAAGGTGAGCCTCGCCTTCCCCTTCACCCCGCTTACTCCCTGTATGTTATGCCCGCACGCGCATGTACAACCGCTGCAACACAGCACCAAACACCGCAGGTCTGGCTCTGTTCATCAGCTTCTCACGGTCATCACAGGTCGTGTCCGGCACCTACCATCTGTTGGAATTTGGTGTATATTGGGTTGTTGGCCCATTAGACAAATTCTGAAATTCTCTTTGGCCCACTTGTATATGGCAGCATATGGCTGTGTTAGTGGTGCTAAAGTTTAGTCCCACATTGCCAGTGGAAGGGGAGTTGGACCACCTTATATAGTAGAGTGTTGCACCACTCACTAAGGTGTGACAAGGAGAGAAGCCCTCGCGCACTCCTCCTCCGACGTTTCCCGCCTCGCCATGCCTCGCCTAGTCACGACGCACGCGCGCCGCGGGTTGCGGGAATCTCGCCGAGCCGAGATTTATTTTGCTGGTTGGGAAAACTAATTATGAGTCATTAACGGACGCGTTAATTACAGTCGTTTCCAGTTTTTATGGACATGGGCTGTTACCGACTCGGACGTGGGGTGTGTCCCACGATCTCCCTGACCTGCACTATATAAGCGTATGCGCTAAACCCAATCGGTAATCAATCCACAACATGCACCTACCTCCAGAACTATGCGCCGCTGCTTTTGTCTTCCCCATCCCGGCTTGCGGTGTGCACCGCATATCGGGACAGTAGGCCTCCGGAACCCCGCCTCTCATGAACCTGTACGGGTGAGGGGCGATCTTTTTTGGGGAGCGCTCAAGCGCGAGTACTAGCAACGATGACGTCGTCCGACGAATAGTTCCCGAACGACGACTTCTTCCTGGACGTCAGCGACCTATTCGGCAACCTCAACATGGGCGACATCTCTACTGCTACTACTGCGACACCTACATCGTATGTGATCTCAATCTCTCTCTTTCGGATTATGCTAGAGTTTCTAGTTCCAGCGTTTAGCATAGATGTGATAGGTTTGTCTTGTATAGATGTAATCTGTTCATCTACTTTGTTGATCTGCATGATTGGATTTACTACTATTTGTATGATCATGCTTTATCAGTTTATTATTCAGATTAAATCATATGGATTATTGCTTATATTTTCAACAATCCAAAAACCTGATTATAGGCAACTGAATTCCACTGGTGTAGCTGCGGCTACTAGGCCGCCTCCTTTTGAAGGCATGCACTATAAGAGATGGCGCAAGAGAGCAGTTCTCTGGTTTGAAAACCTAAACTGCTATAGCGCCACTCTTGGCAAGCCTGAAGGAGATCTTTCTGCTGAGCTGGAAGCGACCTTTAAGAAAGCCGATAACATGTTTATGGCGGCTTTGTTCAGTGTTCTTGGGGACAACATTTTTTACCCGTATATGTCATTTGATAATGGCAAGGACGTGTGGGAAGCGCTCGAGGCCAAGTTTGGGGTCTCGGACACTAGCACTGAGTTGTATGTCATGGAGCAATTTTATGACTACAATATGGTTGATGAGCACTCCGTCGTTGAGCAAGCTCATGAGATACAATCATTTGCCAAAGAACTTGAGCAGTTCAAGTATTCCTTACCGGACAAATTTGTGGCCGGTGGCATTATTGCCAAGCTTCCTCCCTCGTGGAGGAACTTTGCTACTTCTCTGAAACATAAGAGACAAGAGTTTCCCGTTATGGATCTCATTGGGTCTCTTCATGTGGAAGAGAAGGCGAGAGCAAAGGACAAAACTGCTCGAGGATTTGAGGGAGGTTCTACTGCCAATTTGGTGTAGAGGAAAAACTTCCAATCCCACAAGTTCAAGAATAAGAACAAAACTGAAGGAAAGGGGAAGTTTGACGGCAAGAACAAGGCCACGCACTCAAACAACTTCAAGAAGAAAAATGATAAGAGGAAATGGTCTTGCCACGTCTATGGTGATCCTGATCATTGGGCTCTGATACGTCGGAAACGTATCTATAATTTTTGATGCTCCATGCTTGTTTTATATCTACTTTGCTTTACTTTGTCTACACTTTGAGGTGTTTTTATATCTTTTCTGGAACTAACCTATTAACAAGTTGCCACAGTGCCAGTTGCCTGTTTTTGTAGAGGTCCCAACCTTTAATAAGGTATAGGTCCCTGTGTTTACAATGCTAGTCCCTGGATCAATAGCTAGCATCCACAGTTAAGATGTAATATCAAGAAACAAAGGTCATAATACAACTTTGTAACCAGGAATAAAATAATTTATTACATCTTACATAGCTCATTTGGCTATCTCATTACAATGCATCAGAATATAACTATAGCATGGGGTCCTTCATCTTCAAAGTGCCATAGGCAATCATGTTAGTTGTAGACTTGTAATCCTAATCAACACACTTCACTAACATCAAACAAACCTGCAACATAATAAGTTATAGCCACAAGGGTCAATACATTTGAATTGTATTGGCAAGTGATACTATGGTAGTATAGTGGAGTCTATCATCTATATGCATTTGGCTAAGTGGAGCTTAGGTTTTCTTTGCTCAAAATAGATTTTCCTTATCATTTGAAAACACTAAGTTTTTGCTTGACAAAATCACCGTAGGCATATCCCAATAGAAATTGGTGATCCTTCAACCCTTGTTCATCCACAAAATTTTAACTTAGAAATTGGGATGAGGAGATTCTTGATAGCTTCCATGTCTTGTTGCTCAAATTGTCCTTTGCCAGGGACATGGCTAAGTACTTAGATTTTACACTCTGCAGAGGTGGTGCACTTACCGCACAAGACTTGGTTTCACCAAGACAAGATCTTTTAGAAGCTTTCCCTTAGACCAGAATGGACGCGCTCCAACCTATCAAACCCCTACCACCAACTGTCCATTTGGCTAAGTTATTGCAACCTATATGATCCAGGCAGAGCCCATAATGCCAAGTGGCTGCACTTGAAGCTTCTCAACATTTGACATCTCAAATCTCTTTGTTCCTGGGTGGCCATCCACAAGTGAGATACACAAGGTAAACCATAGAAATGGGCCTTGTGTAACCACTCAACACAAACCATTCCTTCCATTCCACCCAGGTGATTCATTCACTTAGTTGTTTTATTAAACAAAACACAAGTCCTTGACTTAGAAATATTCCATAACATGAATATAATCCACCCTTGTTTTCTACTAGCTAAGCTAAGCATGATAGTAGTAGGAATCTTAACTTAGGAAATTTCTACTAAGGTTTCATCTACTAGGATTTCCCATGGCATAGTTTATACTTAGCAAAATTCCATGCAAGTCCTACTTAGAAATATCACTAATGCATAGTGAAAATAATGGGACAAAAGTATGAAGCATCAGTTGCCTTTTTGGTAGAGAATATAAGTTCACTCCTTGATCTTGCAATATTAACACTCTTCAAATGTCACTACAATTCAATCAAGCAAGCAAGAATTCAATCTACCATTCAAGCAAACATCACATAAAATAATAGAAACAAAGCAATGCTTGCAAGCATGCAAAGGATTGTTTATTTGTAAAAGTGGTTTCTAATGGGTTATAAACATTCTAAAACACCTATTAGTCATTTTATAAAAAAAATGGCAAAACCATTTGCAAAAGATTTCACCTATAAACCATTTTTAAATCAAATCAATATTTTATGTGGTTGAAGATGCCTTTAGTAATGCAATAATTTCATAGGGTTCACCTAATATATTTTTAAATCATAAAACTTTGTGTTTAGGGTCAGAGAGTTTAATTAAAAACATTTCCCTAAGATTTTTCTCCAAAAGCATTTTTAACATAATAACATTATTTTTACTTGACTAGAAATGTTCAAATTCAAGGATTCATTCTTTAACTACTCAAAATGCCATTTTAAATCCATAAGTTGGTTTCTATGGTCAGTAGGTTCAAAACAAACCATTTGCCAAAGATTTTATCACAAAAATAATTTTAGAATGAATTTTATATTCAAATTATGCCTACACAAGTTTCTGCAAAAACAACTATTTTACCAGAAGAAATTTACTAAACAAAGGGCATGGTTGGAAATTACTTGTCTTTCTGATTCCATTGATATAAAATTTGCAAAATTTGGATGTGTGGATCAAAAGTTATGAATTTTACAAAACCAAACAATAATAGACAAGTTTCTGTTTTAAAAACAAATTCCAGGCCACGTGTCTGCTTCTTATTGGGCCATACCGGTTTGGTTAGATCGACCTCTCTAGTGTGTTGGATCTAAGTGCAATCTTGCGGCTCAGGTGGATACATACCTCTTTATGTTAAATCTAATCTCACGTGTCTGATCAAGATCCAACGGTTGCGGAGTGGGCGACCAAGAATGGGCAGCGCTGGTGGCGGCGACTGGCGGCGCGCGGTTAGACGGAGGTGTTCCCGGTGATTCAGGAAGCAAGAGAGGGAGAGAGGTAGCTCACCGAGGTCGTCATGGCGTGCAGATGCTCAACGATGCCGCGGTTGTCGAAGGGGCGCTCGGGGTGGACGACAATTGCTCGCCGGAGGTCAAGACAGTGTCAGGTGCGGTCAGTCGTTGTCGGGGGCGATGCTACGGGGCATGCTAAGTCAAGAGGAGAACAGCGTTAGATGCGCAATAGAGTCACGAAGTCGTGTGGGTCAAGGAGAGTAGAAGGCGTGGTCGGATGTTACCAGGGGGCTTTACCGGAGAGGTGGCAGACGACGACGACGTTCTGTTGAAGACGTTGTCGACGATGTAGAGCACGCGCGGGCAAGCTGGCGCTACAGAGAGGTTCGCCAGGTGATAGGGAATGTGCTCGTGTGGTCGAGGGGGCATGGGGTGATGAGGAGCTGCCAGAATTCTCACAAAGCTCGTCGGAGACAAGGGCAGTCGAGGCTGAAATTTGGGCAGCCTAGTGGCTCCGGTCGAGTGAGATCTGAGGGGCAAGGAAGAGGAGGGCGAGGAGATTTAACTTGCGTGATTCCTGGCCAATTCAACGCGACAGTAACGAGGATTGAAGCAAGCTTAAACGGGCAGAAACTTCCGGCGAGGTTAGCGTGGGTGGGGAAGACAGTGAGCTGGCGGTGGGGCCGGGGCGTCAGCGAGAGAGAGAGAAAAAGAGTGGGGTCCAGATGTCAGCGAGGATGCGGGTGGTTTCTCTGGTGCGAAGCGTTTTCTGCGGGGAGAGGGAGTGGGCCGATGCTGGGCTGGACTGGGTCTGCTGGGCTGGTTTGGCCTTGTTCAATTTTTTCTGTTCTGCTTCCTTTTTCTTTTTCCATTTCTAATATTCTGTTTTGATTTTTTTTAATTATTTCGAACACCCATTTGAATTCAAACTTCAATCAAACTTTGTGTATATTCTTATACTGTTTATTAATACATTCTGAAGTCAAATTTTAGAATAAATCTTTCATTCTTTTTAGGGTATATTAATTATTTAAAATAGGCCCTTGTATTAATTTAAATAAGATTTATTATAGTTTTCAAACTCCATTTGAAATCTAAATCTTTCCAAATCTTTTCGGTAGGTTTTATTTATTTATTAGAGTGTCAAATAATTTACCTTTAATTATTTGGAATAATTTTAATATGATTTATTAATCATTTTAAATTGGGTACTTGTCTTTATTCCAATGAAATTAAATATGGGTTTAATTCCATAATTTTATTTGGAAGATTTCTTTGATCCTATTTAAGTTAATTAAATAACTTTTATTCCACTTGGGTAAATTCCAAATACTATTTTCCCATGATTTAATTAATCATTCTTATTAGGAAATTTGTCTTAATCCAAAGGAATAGAATTTGGTTAAGGCCATTTTATTTTATTTGGAAAATTCATTATCCATTTATTTTATTTGGATTTGGATTATATTAATTCCATTTTCTTATGGATTAGGCAAAGATTTAATTTGGTCTTTAAATATTCCTCATTTAATATTTCTTTCTTTATCTTATAAAATCCATATCTTTTTATTTAGAGATCCAAACTTGGTGATTCCAATTTGTATAATTTTATTTAATATTTGTTTATCCTTTTAAATGTATTTAGGATTATTTTCTCACCATTTGGTATGTATTTCCAGATAGGTGCTTTATTAGCTTTGGATATTCAATTTCCTTATCTTATTAAATTCATAAGATTTTATCTATGGATCCAAATTAAATGAAACCAATTTCTATGGTTTTATAATATTTCTATTTGTCATTCTTGATCATTTGTAAATGTTTGTTGACAAATTTTTATATGGGTCAAATCCATGGTCTTAGAGATATCTTAGAAATGATTTTATTCCATTAGGGTTTTAGGGTTTTGGTTTATTTCTCAAGTGTTTAAATTTCTAGATGCAATTATGAAGAATGCATTTCACTTGATTTGAATTTAGTTGGATTCAAACATTAATCAAAGTTTGTTCAATATGGGATTTTAAGTTTCCATTTAGAAACAAAAAGTTTCTTTTCACCCTAAATTTCATCAATTATTTATTTTGTTTATTTATTTTTCACATTTCAAAATTTGGAAAATTTTGGGATGTGACAGGCTACCACCCTTAAAATAAATCTCGTCCCGAGATTTGGGAAGGCTAGGGTTACAAGTTGGCTCAAAACCTACCACCCTTAAAATTGTTCCAACTAGATTACTTATTGGCTTGCTTGGGATCTTGTTGAAACCTCTCTGGGCAAACATCTGCATAGTGTCCTTTGTTTCCACACTTGAAACATGTGACAAGGCTGAGATCCTTCATAGGCTTGTTTATCTTGTGCTTCATCTTTTCTGGACAATTGCTTGCATAATGTCCTTGATCACCACAATTGTAACATGTGACAAGATTGAGTTCTTCATGTATCTTCTGTGGACAAGTTGACACATAATGGCCTAGCTCTTTGCAGTTGTTGCACCACACTTGGCTGATTTCCTTATACTTCTTCTTCTTCTCTGGACATTCATTGGCATAGTGTCCCATCTCTTTGCAATGGCAACACTGCACTTGACTTTTGTCCTTCTTCTTCTTGGGTTTCTCCAAATCTAGGAGTGCTTCTAGTTCATGCTCTTCATATCTTATCTCGAAGGTGGGAAAGTTTCCTGGTCTCCTTAATCTTTTCCTTGGGTAGTACATAAGTCTCCTCTTTGGTCCATCAAATTGAGTCATATTGCATGGAGGTGCAAGCTAAGATTTCCCTTTGTCTTCATCCTTCTTGGTAGAAGTTGTTCCTTCATGATGGTTTACAATCTGTTGATGCACTCCACCTTTTTTCCTTTGTTGAACTATGGAATAGATGGGGCATTTGTAACACCCTCAGAATCGGACCTATGCAAGTTTGAGCAAAATTCGCCAAACCCGCATAGAAACGATTCAAAGGTGCCCACCAAGCACTTTCGTGCGGGTGGAAAACGAAGTAATAACATTACACAACAGCCCTCGATGGGACCCACAGAACAGATATATATAACAGCGACTCAAAGAGTCAAGAAGACAGATATAATTTACAAGATCCAAATCACCTTGAAAGTGGTAGGGCGTCCGACTACGGACAAGAAGCAAATGGGGCTAAGAGCCCTGAAGAATAACCAATGGCGTCCATAACCCTGCCCAGGCCAAGCCGGAAGGGTAACCCTGCTAATGACGTCGATCTCAAACCTGCTTAAACAAAAGGGGTGCCGACAAAGGGCAAAGGAAAACAAAGAAAGAGCGTCGATCTTGAGGCCAATTACAGCGAGGCTAGAATTCGGCGGTCCTCGCCTACAAAGGTATGGTGGACTGAGCGGCAGCGGCATCATGCACTAAACAACCTATAGAGACTCGATACAACTGGCGGCAGTCAGAGAGGGGTAAGAATGACCTATCCGGATCCAACCTAAAACTAACACCAAACAAACCCATCCTGGTGTTTCCCCCTCGAGACCAAACGAGGAAGTCAACCGAGGAACTCACACAGTTGGCAGTTTTATTTATTCAGTTGTCGTTGCAGCAATTACTAGTCAGGTTTAGATAATCATTCTGATAAAGTAAACAGTGGGCACTTTTAGTTAACCATTCCGTGATAGTTGCAACAATTACTAATCAGATACAGATAGCATGAGATAAACCCAAAACCCAGCAGTTGTTGGTACTTTTATTCAGCCAATTCGTTGTAGTTGCAATACTTACTAGTCAGATACATTTGTCGCAAGAGACAACCAAACAAGCAATTGTGGGCAGTATTAATTAGCCATTCCGTTGTAGTGAAGCTGATTACTAGTCATTATAAGTCAAATTTATAGCAGTAAACTTTAGTTATGCTTGTCTATGATCGAGATACTGTGCTCCAAGTCGTCCATATCCGCGGACACGGCTTTCAGAAAGTTTTACCCGGCCGGGGTGCACCAATAGCAACACACACTCGATCAACCTCGGAAAAACCAAATCAAAACCCAACGAGGCTTTCACGACTGAACAATCACAGGATTCAGAAATATTTGAGGGCCACCCTTAGAGTAGAATCCATAGGAGTAAGCAAGCTCGAGACGGCCTCAAGGTTATGGGGACGGGCAGTGAACGACTGGGAACCCGAAAGTGTGGCTGGGCTTGTCGACACCGCGGAATCGTGCCATTGATCCTAAACAGTACAGTGTGCAGTACCTCGCACAATCGTAAATAAAGCAGTAAAGCATGGCATAAGTACAGGATCGTAATAAAACCTCAAACTAGTTTGTGGCCCCAAGAAATAAGAATGAATCAAGCTCTGGCTCAGGGGGGTCCCATATACCTCCCGGATGTGGATAGCGCGCAAAAATCAAGGAACAGGTATCAAGTACTCGGGGTCTTACGGGACACAAGTGGGTGTTCGGAAACCAAATATTATCTATCACCCACCGATGCCTCTGCTTATTCAATTTTAGTTGTTAAACAGAAAGTAAAGTGACGATAAGTAAAACTAGAATCATCTCCAACATCAACATGCGGCAATACATCAACAACTGTGGCATATGACGACACACATCAGCACTTGAGCAAGCAACTACGACGCGCAAGTCCATCTATCTACCAAACAACAGGTAATAGGGTGTGTCCAAGGCAATATAGGGCTGCACGGTATATCAAGGGTACGGAAACTAAAGCATCGCAACACAGATAGCAATAGATCAACAGGAGGGAATAAAGACTATAAAATTAAGATAGGTAGAAAGGGGGAGATGCTCGCCTGAAAACACTGTCGAAGGGTTCAACCGAAGATCGGGGCGAAGCTCACATCAACTCAACGGCCTTATCCGCGAAGAACCAAAACACTAGAAGAAACACCGGATGCGATATTTAATACACGGTAGAAGTTCGGCATGATGCATGTATGATGAATGACATGGCAAAGGTGCGATGCAATTAGGTTATATTAAGCGGAACCGGGGTCCCGGCAATAAATTAGGTGGTTCAAGTTGGTTTAGATCCCCGCAATTTAAATGTTGTTATAACAAGGCAAGATAAGATACCGGTTCTCTACCCAAGCTTAAATGAGGCCAATATGAGACTAGCTTTGCCCGCATATGGGCCCCATGTTTAATTATTAGGTGAATCGGCATAAGGCCCCCAAACCAATGAGATGCATGCGGGATGAATGACAATTCAATATGCGACAGGTTTTATTATGTTATGAAATAGGGTTTCGAGGAAAGGGGCCACACATCAGAGGGGGCTCGACGATCTTGGGGGGTTCCGGGGTTCGGGGTCGGTCTCGGGGTTCGACGGATGCGTTCTCGAATAGCGGGGTAGATCTTGTCGCAACCGGGAAGCAGGGCTTGGTTGGCGTCGGGGGCGCATCGGGTGCTTCTGGGTCGGTGTCGTTCTTGTCGCATCTGGGGTCTTAGGGTCACGTTGTCGGGTCGGTCTTGGCGTTCCGGGGAAGTACTTGGCGTTTCTGGGACGGTCCTGTCGCATCCGCGGCCGTCGGTTCATGTCGTTGGTTTTGTCCTTGGCCGGCGGAGATCTTGGCGTCCGAGGAGAAGATCGTGCCGTTCCGAGACGGTGATCTTGGCGTCCGGGTAGCCGTTGTCGAACTTCGGAAGGGTATCGGGGTTCACCGGATTTGTTCGGGTCGAGGCCGAACTTGTTGTCGCACCGAGTGGTCTAAGCTGGGGTATTTCAAGATCTTGCCGTCGTCGCATTGTCGACATATACTCACCACAGCTGAACAACAACAAAGAATCGGCAGGTTGGCGTGGGGACGATCTCACATCGAGCATCCGAAGAGCATGCACCATGCTGGCTAACGCCTGCATCGAGAACGAGGTTCCCGAGGAACAGCGCCGTGGCGGCTGGACGGGACGCAGGCCAGGCGGGCCGTCGATGGCGAGACCGGGCGGCGCGCGTGGAGGTTCTCTGGCGGCAGGTCGGAAGGCGACGCTGGGCGGAGAGGGTCTCGCTGGCGAGCTCGGCCTGGAGGCGGTCGTGACGGAGGGCTCGCCGGCGCTTGGTCGGAGGCGGCTATCGCGAGGGAGGAGGGACGCCGTCGAGGACGCGCATGACGCACTGGAAGGGCGAGCGGGGGCTCGCGGGCCGGCGGTTGGGACGAGGTGGACACCGGTGGCGGCGGGAGCAGCTCGAGGCGACGCGGCGCTTCTGCGCTCGAGGGAAGAGGCCGGGCGGGCAGCAAAGTGCGGCCCGGGCGGAGAACGGCGGGCTCGGGGGCAGCGATCGGCAGCAGACGGCCGACGATGGCGGCGGTCTTGTGGCGAGGCACGGCGCCTGGCGGAGACCGGGCAAAGGGCTGCAGGGCGAGGCGGAGATGGACGCCGAGGGCGGCGAGGCGGCGAGCGAAGCGAGGCTTGGGAGGGCGCAGACAGCGGGGCCGAGACAGCGGGCGCCGTCGGCGAAGGTTGCGTGAGACGCAGGCGAGCTTGTGGGTTTCTGGCGGCGCCAGCCTTGGTCCGGGTTGGTCGAAGCGCCGGAGAGGCGGAGCTGCGGTGGCCAGGGCGCGGCGAGCGGGCTAAGGCAGAGGTAGGGCGGCACGGCAAGCGCCAGCGAGGAGGGAGGTGCCAGGGAAGAAGGCGGGCGGCCAAGGAACCGAGAGGAGGGAGCGGGCGCCAGCGGTGCTGGGAGAGGAGGAGCACGGCCAGCGGGAGGAAGACGAGGCAAGGGGCGGCTAGGGACGTGGGGCCCAGGGTGGGTCCCACGGGCTGTGATGGTAGTGGTTGCGGTGGGGGTGGTTACGGAAGGGCCAGGAGAGTGGCTGGCGTGGCCTGGGTGGCGGGCCTTGAGGCAGGGGAGTGTGGGGAGGCGGCTGCGTGTGCGTGGGGGTGAGTCGTGTGGGGGAAGTGTGTGTGGGGCAGGTGGGTGGTTTTAGCATAGGTGGAGAGAGGGGGCTGAGGTGGCACTTTGTGGTTGGGTGGGAGGAGAGGAGAGGGTGAGGTGGAGGGATCTGATAGGGGGGAGTGAGGTGGAGGCTGGGGTGGGGTAGAAAAATGGGTAGCTATAGGATTAAGGGGTGGGACTGCTGGACCGTTTAGAAAAGATCTGGGGCGGTCGTTCGGGTCGGGTTGCCCGTTCGACTGCCCCCACTAAAATAAATAAATCTTTTTATTTAATTTAATTGGGCCGTTTGCAACCCGAATACAACAAAACAAAATACTCCGGAGCCCCGGGGTTTTGGCGTTTGAATAAAGATGAGCGTTTGGAAAACAAATCGGGGTTTGCAAAATAGTTTTATGCAAACTATGCATGATGATGACGATGCAATGCACAAATTCAACGCGATTTTCTAGTAGTGGTTTTGCGGGATGCCACAATTCGACACCACTAACAATGGATCTCGCCCTCGAGATCCGCCTCATGGTACCGGAAGGAAGGTCGGCGATCTGACCCTTCGCGCTTCGTGTAGATCCTCGCGACACCGCTAACGAGGTTTCCTTCTTCATCTGGGAATCGGCGACACCACCAACAAAGGGTCGTTGTTCCTGATCGTCGCGAGAGCACTCCGGAAACACAAGGTCGAAGGTAGAGATATGAACAAATAAAGCCACCTCTAACTTCGATGGAAAGAGGGAACCGATGCATTCTCATCCACTTCAATGTACAAAAGCGAATAGAAAGGGTAGTCGGCATGGGGGCCAATCCATCACGCACCCAAACTATTACTCCGCACAATCAGTGGAAAAGAGTGCAACCATTCTCGGAGACAGACTGAAGATCTCGACACGAGGTTCGGAAACAAAGGAGGGATGCAGACTCTGCATCGGGTCTGGCGTAGAGGATGTCGTTGCGTCGGAAAACACCGGAAGATACAAGCAAGGAACAGAGAATGGTAACACCGTAGACGGATTCATCAGACATCTTGAACACCGGATGGCAGGGCACCGTTATCAAAGAAGGAAGCGAAACCCTGAAGGTACGACGGAAACCCAACCACGAGAAATCCTGGACTCGAAGAAGAGATAAGAGGTGGATTCAAAACACGTCGAGATAAGAGGAGAATAGCAGAGGGGTAAGGAGTAAAATCAGACCTAATCAGAACTATCCAACCGTTTTTGCAAAATAGTTTTGACACTCTACTTCGGCCGTTAGCTAGGTTATCCTACAGGCTGGACTTGTGGGGTATCGCAACTGATGAGCTCTGATACCACTCTGTAACACCCTCAGAATCGGACCTATGCAAGTTTGAGCAAAATTCGCCAAACCCGCATAGAAACGATTCAAAGGTGCCCACCAAGCACTTTCGTGCGGGTGGAAAACGAAGTAATAACATTACACAACAGTCCTCGATGGGACCCACAGAACAGATATATAACAGCGACTCAAAGAGTCAAGAAGACAGATATAATTTACAAGATCCAAATCACCTTGAAAGTGGTAGGGCGTCCGACTACGGACAAGAAGCAAATGGGGCTAAGAGCCCTGAAGAATAACCAATGGCGTCCATAACCCTGCCCAGGCCAAGCCGGAAGGGTAACCCCGCTAACGGCGTCGATCTCAAAACCTGCTTAACAAAAGGGGTGCCGACAAAGGGCAAAGCAGAAAACAAAGAAAGAGCGTCAGTACTGAGGCCAGTACACGGCGAGGCTAGAATTCGGCGGTCCTCGCCTACAAAGGTATGGTGGACTGAGCGGCAGCGGCATCATGCACTAAACAACCTATAGAGACTCGATACAACTGGCGGCAGTCAGAGAGGGGTAAGAATGACCTATCCGGATCCAACCTGAAACTAACACCAAACAAACCCATCCTGGTGTTTCCCCCTCGAGACCAAACGAGGAAGTCAACCGAGGAACTCACACAGTTGGCAGTTTTATTTATTCAGTTATCGTTGCAGCAATTACTAGTCAGGTTTAGATAATCATCCTGATAAAGTAAACAGTGGGCACTTTTAGTTAACCATTCCGTGATAGTTGCAACAATTACTAATCAGATACAGATAGCATGAGATAAACCCAAAACCCAGCAGTTGTTGGTACTTTTATTCAGCCAATTCGTTGTAGTTGCAATACTTACTAGTCAGATACATTTGTCGCAAGCGACAACCAAACAAGCAATTGTGGGCAGTATTAATTAGCCATTCCGTTGTAGTGAAGCTGATTACTAGTCATTATAAGTCAAATTTATAGCAGTAAACTTTAGTTATGCTTGTCTATGATCGAGATACTGTGCTCCAAGTCGTCCATATCCGCGGACACGGCTTTCAGAAAGTTTTACCCGGGGGTGCACCAATAGCAACACACTCGATCACCCTCGGAAAAACCAAATCAAAACCCAACGAGGCTTTCACGACTGAACAATCACAGGATTCAGAAATATTTCAGGGGGCCACCCCTTAGAGTAGAATCCGCAACGGAGTAAGCAAGCTCCGAGACGGCCTCAAGGTTATGGGGACGGCTGTGAACGACTGGGAACCCGAAAGTGTGGCTGGGCTTGTCGACACCGCGGAATCGTGCCATTGATCCTAAACAGTACAGTGTGCAGTACCTCGCACAATCGTAAATAAAGCAGTAAAGCATGGCATAAGTACAGGATCGTAATAAAACCTCAAACTAGTTTGTGGCCCCAAGAAATAAGAATGAATCAAGCTCTGGCTCAGGGGGGTCCCATATACCTCCCGGATGTGGATAGCGCGCAAAAATCAAGGAACAGGTATCAAGTACTCGGGGTCTTACGGGACACAAGTGGGTGTTCGGAAACCAAATATTATCTATCACCCACCGATGCCTCTGCTTATTCAATTTTAGTTGTTAAACAGAAAGTAAAGTGACGATAAGTAAAATTAGAATCATCTCCAACATCAACATGAGGCAATACATCAACAACTGTGGCATATGACGACACACATCAGCACTTGAGCAAGCAACTACGACGCGCAAGTCCATCTATCTACCAAACAACAGGTAATAGGGTGTGTCCAAGGCAATATAGGGCTGCACGGTATATCAAGGGTACGGAAACTAAAGCATCGCAACACAGATAGCAATAGATCAACAGGAGGGAATAAAGACTATAAAATTAAGATAGGTAGAAAGGGGGAGATGCTCTTTGAAAACACCATCGAAGGTTCAACCGAAGATCGGTAAGCTCACATCAACTCAACGGCCTTATCATGAAGAACCAAAACACTAGAAGAAACACCGGATGCGATATTTAATACACGGTAGAAGTTCGGCATGATGCATGTATGATGAATGACATGGCAAAGGTGCGATGCAATTAGGTTATATTAAGCGGAACCGGGGTCCCGGCAATAAATTAGGTGGTTCAAGTTGGTTTAGATCCCCGCAATTTAAATGTTGTTATAACAAGGCAAGATAAGATACCGGTTCTCTACCCAAGCTTAAATGAGGCCAATATGAGACTAGCTTTGCCCGCATATGGGCCCCATGTTTAATTATTAGGTGAATCGGCATAAGGCCCCCAAACCAATGAGATGCATGCGGGATGAATGACAATTCAATATGCGACAGGTTTTATTATGTTATGAAATAGGGTTTCGAGGAAAGGGGCCACACATCAGAGGGGGCTCGACGATCTTGGGGGTTTCGGGGTTCGGTCTCGGGTTCGACGCGCAGCGAATAGCGGGGTAGATCTTGTCGCAACCGGGAAGCAGGGCTTGGTTGGCGTCGGGGGCGCATCGGGTGCTTCTGGGTCGGTGTCGTTCTTGTCGCATCTGGGGTCTTAGGGTCACGTTGTCGGGTCGGTCTTGGCGTTCCGGGGAAGTACTTGGCGTTTCTGGGACGGTCCTGTCGCATCCGCGGCCGTCGGTTCATGTCGTTGGTTTTGTCCTTGGCCGGCGGAGATCTTGGCGTCCGAGGAGAAGATCGTGCCGTTCCGAGACGGTGATCTTGGCGTCCGGGTAGCCGTTGTCGAACTTCGGAAGGGTATCGGGGTTCACCGGATTTGTTCGGGTCGAGGCCGAACTTGTTGTCGCACTGGAGTGGTCTAAGCTGGGGTATTTCCGAAGATCTTGCCGTGCGTCGCATTGTCGACATATACTCACCACAGCTGAACAACAACAGCAACTGTCGGCAGGGTTGGCGTGGGGACGATCTCACATCGAGCATCTGAAGAGCATGCACCACAGTGGCCAACGCCCGTACCGAGAACGAGGTTCCCCGAGGAACAGCGCTGCCGTGGCCGCTGGACGGGGGACGCAGGCCAGGGCGGGCCGTCGATGGCGAGACCGGGCCGGCCGGCGGCGGCGTGGAGGTTCTCTGGCGGCAGGTCGGCGGGGCAGACGCGGGGCGGAGAGGGGTCTCGCGCGGGCGAGCTCGGCCTGGAGGCGGTCGTGACGGAGGGCTCGCCAGCGCTTGGTCGGAGGCGGCTATCGCGAGGGAGGAGGGACGCCGTCGAGGACGCGCATGACGCACTGGAAGGGCGAGCGGGGGCTCGCGGGCCGGCGGTTGGGACGAGGCAGGGACACCGGTGGCGGCGGGGAGCAGCTCGAGGCGGACGCGCTCTGCGAGCTCGAGGAAGAGGGCGGGCAGCTGCAGAGGGTGCGCCCAGGGCGGAACGCGGCTCGGGGCAGCGCGGTCGGCAGCGTGCAGCCGACGATGGCGACGGCGGTCTTCAAGGCGAGGACGGCGACGCGCCGGCGGAGACCGGGCAAAGGGCTGTGGGCGAAGGACGCCGAGGAGGCGGCGAGGCGAGGCGGGCGAGAGCGGGCTTGGGGAGGCGCAGAGGCGGGGCCCGAGACCGGCGGGCGCCCGTCGGCGGAAGGTTGCGTGAGACGCTGGGCGAGCTGCAGGCTCTGGGCGGCGCCAGCGGCTTGGTCCGGGTTGGTCGGGCGCTGCGCACCGGGAGGCGGGAGACGGCAGCTGGTGCGGGAGGGTTTCCGGAGCGGGGGCGAGGCGGGCTAAGGCAGAGGGTCGGGCGGCACGGCAAGCGCCAGCGAGGAGGGGAGGTGCCGGTAGCGGGGAAGAAGGCGGGCGGCGCTGCGGAACCGAGAGGAGGGAGCGGAGGGTGCTGGGAGAGGAGCACGCAGCGGGAGGAAGACGAGAACAGTGGCTAGGGACGTGGGGCCCAGGGTGGGTCCCACGGGGCAGGCACGCGGTGGTAGTGGTTGCCGGTGGGGGTGGTTGGAAGGGCGGAGAGTGGCCCGTGGGGCGGCCTGGGTGGCGGGCATGAGCAGGGGGAGGTGGGGCGCTCGCGTGTGTGCGTGGGGGTGAGTCGTGTGGGGGAAGTGTGTGTGGGGCAGGTGGGTGGTTTTAGCATAGGTGGAGAGAGGGGGCTGAGGTGGCACTTTGTGGTTGGGTGGGAGGAGAGGGTGAGGTGGAGGGATCGATAGGGAGTGAGGTGGGGGCTGGGGGGGGGTAGAAAAATGGGTAGCTATAGGATTAAGGGGTGGGACTGCTGGACCGTTTAGAAAAGATCTGGGGCGGTCGTTCGGGTCGGGTTGCCCGTTCGACTGCCCCCACTAAAATAAATAAATCTTTTATTTAATTTAATTGGGCCGTTTGCAACCCGAATACAACAAAACAAAATACTCCGGAGCCCCGGGGTTTTGGCGTTTGAATAAAGATGAGCGTTTGGAAAACAAATCGGGGTTTGCAAAATAGTTTTATGCAAACTATGCATGATGATGACGATGCAATGCACAAATTCAACGCGATTTTCTAGTAGTGGTTTTGCGGGATGCCACAGCATTGGATAGGGACATGATTATTTCCTTCACATAGAAAACAAGTAGCTTGAGATGTGGGGCATTGATTTGTTGGATGTTTCTCTTCATAATTGGGGCATTGATCTTCATGCTCTTTGGAAGTGTGATCCTTGTCTCCACAAACATTGCAAGCTTGAGTTCCTTCTATAATATCATCCTTGACATCATTGTTATCACAAACTCCTTGGGAAGGGTTGTCTCCCATGTTGATCATTTGACTTGTCATCCTATGCAATTGGGTTTGGGTTTCCAAAAACCTTTGCATGGTTGGGTCTAAATCATTGTTGTTGGCCCAAAATTGAGTTGTCACTTGGTTCAACTGGGTTTGGGTTACTATGAGTTCTCTCATGTTGACCACTTGGTTGTTGTTGTTATCACCATTCTTGATGTTGGTGTTTCTTGGAGTAGTCATCTGTTTGGATTGGATTGGGATTAGAATGGGCAAGATATTTCTAAGGAAATAATTCTAATCACACACATCACAAGTCACACAAACAATGTGCAAACCATCACAAACAACATTTCACTCAAGCAACAAGTTTCAAGCACATTTTTAGGCAATAAAATATTTTTGCTACACCACATAAGTTGGTGGGTTTAAATTAAACTAAACATGGTGGTCCAACTATATGGTTCACTTGAGATCATTCCATCCTTCTTAGTTGATTCTTCTTGAATGAGATCATGGTTTCCTTGGGAAAATCTTTGTGTCTTGGTCAAAACTTCAAAGGTGATGATGGTTCCTTCTAAGTTGTGTTTCCTTAGTCTTCAAGTCTTGAGTAATATTTCTTGTCTCACTTGTAGTCCTTAGTGATATCCAAAGTTGAAGTCCTTGCTGAAAACATAGTTGAAGTCTTTGGTCATGGAGGAGTCTTTATCCATCAAGTTGAAATAGACAAGATGTAGAATCAAAACCAAAAGGTTGAAGAAAGAGTTTACAAGATTGTTTGTAAATAAGTTTTGGGACAAATACAACTCCTATTTTTCTAAGGGGTTTTGTCCAATCCTAGGGTTACAATCCTACAGGCAACACAATGCTCTGATACCATCTGTAGAGGTCCCAACCTTTAATAAGGTAGAGGTCCCTGTGTTTACAATTCTAGTCCCTGGATCACTAGCTAGCATCCACAGTTAAGATGTAATATCAAGAAACAAAGGTCATAATACAACTTTATAACAAGGAATAAAATAATTTATTACATATTACATAGCTCATTTGGCTATCTCATTACAATGCATCAGAATATAACTATAGCATGGGGTCCTTCATATTCAAAGTGCCACAGGCAATCATGTTGGTTGTAGACTTGTAATCCTAATCAACACACTTCACTAACATCAAACAAACCTGCAACATAATAAGTTATAGCCACAAGGGTCAATACATTTGAATTGTATTGGCAAGTGATACTATGGTAGTATAGTGGAGTCTATCATCTATATGCATTTGGCTAAGTGGAGCTTAGGCTTTCTTTGCTCAAAATAGATTTCCCTTATCATTTGAAAACACTAAGTTTTTGCTTGACAAAATCACCCAAGGCATATCCCAATAGAAATTGGTGATCCTTCAACCCTTGTTCATCCACAAAATTTTAACTTAGAAATTGGGATGAGGAGATTCTTGATAACTTCCATGTCTTGTTGCTCAAATTGTCCTTTGCCAGGGACATGGCTAAGTACTTAGATTTTACACTCTGCAGAGGTGGTGCACTTTCCCCACAATACTTGGTTTCACCAAGACAAGATCTTTCAAAAGCTTTCCCTTAGACCAGAATGGACGCACTCCAACCTATCAAACCCCTACCACCAACTGTCCATTTGGCTAAGTTATTGCAACCTATATGATCCAGGCAGAGCCCATAATGTCAAGTGGCTGCACTTGAAGCTTCTCAACATTTGACATCTCAAATCTCTTTGTTCCTGGCTGGCCATCCACAAGTGATATACACAAGGTAAACCATATAAATGGGCCTTGTGTAACCACTCAACACAAACCATTCCTTCCATTCCACCCAGGTGATTCATTCACTTAGTTGTTTTATTAAACAAAACACAAGTCCTTGACTTAGAAATATTCCATAGCATGAATATAATCCACCCTTGTTTTCTACTATCTAAGCTAAGCATGATAGTAGTAGTAATCTTAACTTAGGAAATTTCTACTAAGGTTTCATCTACTAGGATTTCCCATGGCATAGTTTATACTTAGCAAAATTCCATGCAAGTCCTACTTAGAAATATCACTAATGCATAGTGAAAATAATGGGACAAAAGTATGAATCATCACTTGCCTTTTTGGTAGAGAATATAAGTTCACTCCTTGATCTTGCAATATTCACACTCTTAAAATGTCACTACAATTCAATCAAGCAAGCAAGAATTCAATCTACCATTCAAGCAAACATCACATAAAATAATAGAAACAAAGAAATGCTTGCAAGCATGCAAAAGATTGTTTATTTGGAAAAGTGGTTTCTAATGGGTTATAGACATTCTAAAACACCTATTGGTCATTTTATAAAAAAAATGGCAAAACCATTTGCAAAAGATTTCACCTATAAACCATTTTTAAATCAAATCAATATTTTATGTGGTTGAAGATGCCCTTAGCAATGCAATAATTTTATAGGGTTCACCTAATATATTTTTAAATCATAAAACTTTGTGTTTAGGGTCAGAGAGTTTAATTCAAAACATTTCCCTAATATTTTTCTCCAAAAGAATTTTTAACATAATAACATTATTTTTACTTGACTAGAAATGTTCAAATTCAAGGATTCATTCTTTATCTAATCAAAATACCATTTTAAATCCATAAGTTGGTTTCTATGGTCAGTAGGTTCAAAACAAACCATTTGCCAAAGATTTTATCACAAAAATAATTTTAGAATGAATTTTATATTCAAATTATGCCTACACAAGTTTCTTCAAAAACAATTATTTTACCAGAAGAAATTTACTAAACAAAGGGCATGTTTGTAAAGTACTTGTCTTGCTGATTCCATTGATATAAAATTTGCAAAATTTGGACGTGTGGATCAAAAGTTATGAATTTTACAAAACCAAACAACTAATAGACAAGTTTCTGTTTTAAAAACAAATTCTAGGCCACATGTCTGCTTCTTATTGGGCCATACCGGTTCGGTTGGATCGACCTCTCTGGTGCGTTGGATCTAAGTGCAATCGTGCGGCTCAGGTGGATACATACCCCTTCAGGTTAAATCTAATCTCACGCGTCTGATCAAGATCCAACGGTTGCAGAGTGGGCGACCAGGAATGGGCGGCGCTGGCGGCGGCGACTGGTGGCGCACGGTCAGACGGAGGTGTTCCCGGTGATTCAGGAAGCAAGAGAGGGAGAGAGGTAGCTCATCGAGGTCGTCGTGGCGTGCAGATGCTCAACGATGCCGCGGTTGTCGAAGGGGCGCTCGGGTTGGACGACAATTGCTCGCCGGAGGTCAAGACGGCGTCGGGTGCGGTCAGTCATTGTCGGGGGCTACACTACGGGGCATGCTAAGTCAAGAGGAGAACAGCGTTAGAAGCGCAAGAGAGTCACGAAGTCGTGTGGGTCAAAGAGAGGAGAAGGCGTGGTCGGATGTTACCAGGGGGCTTCGCCGGAGAGGTGGCAGACGACGGTGGCGTTCTGTTGAAGACGTTGTCGACGATGCAGAGCACGCGCGGGCGAGCTGGTGCTACGGAGAGGTTCGCCAGGTGATAGGGAATGCGCTCGTGTGGTCGAGGTGGCGTGGGGCGACGAGGAGCTACCGGAATTCTCGCAAAGCTCGTTGGAGACAGGGGCAGTCGAGGCTGAAATTTGGGAAGCCTAGTGGCTCTGGTCGAGTGAGATCTGAGGGAAAAGGAAGAGGTGGGCGAGGCGATTTAAATTACATGATTGCTGGCCAATTCAACGCGGCAGTAACAAGGATTAAAGCGAGATGAAATGGGCAGAAACTGCCGGCGAGGTTAGCGTGGGTAGGGAAGACAGTGAGCTGGCGGTGGGGCCGGGGCGTCAGCGAGAGAGAGAGAGAAAAATAGTGGGGTCCAGATGTCAGCGAGGATGCGGGTCGTTTCTCTTGTGCGGAGCATTTTCTGCGGGGAGAGAGGAAGTGGGCCGATGCTGGGATGGACTTGGTGTGCTGGGCTGGTTTGGCCTTGTTCAATTTTTTTTGTTCTTCTTCTTTTTTCTTTTTCCATTTCTAATATTCCGTTTTGATTTTGTTTAATTATTTCAAACACCCATTTGAATTCAAACTTCAAACAAACTTTGTGTATATTCTTATATTGTTTATTAATACATTCGGAAGTCAAATTTTAGAATAAATCTTTCATTCTTTTTAGGGTATATTAATTATTTAAAATTGGCCCTTGTATTAATTTAAATAAGATTTATTATTGTTTTCAAATTCCATTTGAAATCTAAATTTTTTCAGTAGGTTTTATTTATTTATTAGGGTGTCAAATAATTTACCTTGAATTATTTGGAATAATTTTAATATGATTTATTAATCATTTTAAATTGGGTACTTGTCTTTATTCCAATGAAATTAAATATGGGTTTAATTCCATAAATTTTATTTGGAAGATTTCTTTGATCCTATTTAAGTTAATTAAATAACTTTTATTCCACTTGGGTAAATTCCAAATACTATTTTCCCATGATTTAATTAATCATTCTTATTAGGAAATTTGTCTTAATCCAAAGGAATAGAATTTGGTTAAGGCCATTTTATTTTATTTGGACTATTATTTATCCATTTATTTTATTTGGATTTGGATTATATTCATTCCATTTGCTTATGGATTAGGCCAAGATTTAATTTGGTCTTTAAATATTCCTCATTTAATATTTCTTTCTTTATCTTATAAAATCCGTATCTTTTTATTTAGATATCCAAACTTGGTGATTCCAATTTGTATAATTTTATTTAATATTTTTTTATCCTTTTAAATGTCTTTAGGATTATTTGCTCAACATTTGGTATGGATTTCCAGATAGGTGCTTTATTAGCTTTGGAGATTCAATTTCCTTATCTTATTAAATTCATAAGATTTTATCTATGGCTCCAAATTAAATGGAACCAATTTCTATGGTTTTATAATATTTCTATTTGTAATTCTTGATCATTTGTAAATGTTTGTTGACAAATTTTTATATGGGTCAAATCCATGGTCTTAGAGATGTCTTGGAAATGATTTTATTCCATTAGGGTTTTAGGGTTTTGGTTTATTTCTCAAGTGTTCAAATTTCCAGATGCAATTATGAAGAATGCATTTCACTTGATTTGAATTTAGTTGGATTCAAACATTAATCAAAGTTTGTTCAAGATGGGAATTTAAGTTTCCATTTAGAAACAAAAAGTTTCTTTTCACCCTAAATTTCATAAATTATTTATTTTTCACATTTCAAAATTTGGAAAATTTTGGGATGTGACAGTTTTCTTCTGTTTTTTGGTTCTAGAAAGGCAGAAAATCAATATTCTCGGAATTGGACGGAACAAAAGCCAAAGTCAATATTTTACCGTGGGCGACACGAAGTCCATAGGAAAGACGGAGAAGCGAACCAGGGCGGCCAGACCCCCCTAGGCGCGGGTGGGCCCACCCCGCGCCTAGGTAGGGTGTGGGCCCCCTGGCCACCTCCCAGCCTCGCCTCTTCGCCTATAAGAAGCCCCCGATGCAGAAACCATATGCACCTGATCAAAACTCCACGAAACCTTCTGTAGACGCCGCCACCGCCGTCCCTAGATCGGGGGTCATTTGAAGTTCTTCCCGGCACCCTACCGGAGGGGAGATCATCCCGGAGATCTTCTTCTCCGGTATGATGCGTGAGTAGTTCCACCTTGGACTATGGGTCCATGTAGTAGCTAGATGGTTGTATCTCCTCCTTGTGCTTTCATGTATAGATCTTCTGAGCTCCGTTCATGATCAAGATCTAATCTATTTGTAATCATGCATGTTGTGTTTGCGGGGATCCGATGGATATTGAGATTACTATGTCAGATTGATTAATGGTTTTGTCTATATGATACTATGATGTCTGTGTTGTTTTTGATCTTGCATGCTCTCTGTTGTTAGTAGCTATCTTGGCCAAGTAGTTGCTAGTGACTCCAAGAGGGGGTATTTATGCTCGATAGTGGGTTCATGCCTCTAGTTTCCAAGGGAAGTAACTGAAATCTCTTTGGTTGTAGATGTGCTGTTGCTACTAGGGAGAAAACAACGGTCTCTTGTTCATGGAACAAGTGGATTGTTTACCTTACACACTTTGCTTAAAGCAGTTGTCTGTTGCTTGCAACTTAATACTGGAGGGGGTTCGAATGAGAACCTGAAGGTGGACTACTAGTCATAGATGCAGTTGGATGGCGGTCTATGTATATTGTTGTGTTGCCCAATCGAATCTCATAGGATGTTTTTGTCTGGTATTGCATTATTATGCCTTGCTCACTTCCTGTCAATTGCCCTGCTGTAATTTGTTTACCCTTCATGCCATGTTGTTTATCTAAGGAGAGCACCTCTAGTGAACTATGGACCCCGGTCCAATCTTTACCATTGATACATCTTCCACTGTTACTTGTTTACTTGCTGCAAACCATTACCTTCCACACCATACGTTTAATCCTTTGTTACAGAAATTGGTGAGATTGACAACCTCACTGTTAGTTGGGACAAAGTCTTGAGTTTGTGTTGTGCATGTCTCCATGTTGCTTGTAGAACCTTTGGGGCTTTTCCTTCCTCCTACTAGTTCGATAACCTTGGTTTCTTACTGAGGGAAACTTGCCTGCTGAACTGCAGCATACCTTCCGCTTGGGGTCTCCCAACGAAATGCTGCTGCACTCATCAGGCTCCTAGCTGCCCTAATTGCTTTGACAAGCGTCAACATAGGAATAGCGGCAAGGCCGCTAATGTTGTTATTAGCGATACTGAGATGAAGGATGCTGGGTACGGTATTTTACCTACTATCCTTTCATTATGTCATTCTCCTGATTGGTGGATAGACACGGGTGCTAATACACATGTATGTTCTGATATTTCCATGTTTTCCTCTTATAAGGTCTCAAGGACTTCTTCCGTGCTGACGGGAAATGGCTCACGTGCTTTTGTTCATGGTGTTGGTACGGTAAATCTGAAGTTTACTTCAGGGAAGACCGTACAGCTGAAGAATGTGCAGCACGTTCCCTCCATCAATAAGAATCTCGTCAGCGGTTCGCTTTTATGTCGATATGGATTTAAGTTGGTCTTTGAGTCCGATAAAGTTGTAATTTATAAGTATGTACAATTTGTTGGAAAGGGTTATGAGTGCGGAGGTCTGTTCCGCTTGTCTTTGTCAGACTCATGTACTAAAGTTATTAATCATGTTTGCAATGATAATGAGTCCAATGTCTGGCATTCACGACTCTGTCATATTAACTTTGGTTGCATGACGCGGCTAGCCAATATGAGTTTAATTCCGAAATTTACCACTTTCAAAGGTTCTAAGTGCCAAGTTTGTGTGCAAGCAAAGCAGCCCCGCAAGTCTCATACGGCTGCGGAACCGAGAAACTTAGCACCGCTAGAACTTATACATTCATATCTTTGTGAGATGAATGGTGTGTTGACAAAAGGTGGAAAAAGATACTTTATGACATTGATTGATGTATCCACTAGATACTGCTATGTTTATCTTCTTAAATATAAAGATGAATCTTTGAACTACTTCAAAATCTATAAATCTGAGGCAGAAAACCAACTTGATCTTAAAATCAAGCGGCTAAGGTCGGATCATGGTGGAGAGTACTTTTCAAACGAATTTGATTTGTTCTGTATGGAACATGGTATTATACATGAGAGGACGCCTCCCTACTCACCTCAGTCAAATGGGGTGTCTGAAAGGAAGAACCGCACTCTAACTGATTTGGTTAATGCCATGTTAGATACATCGGGTCTTTCCAAGGAATGGTGGGGGGAGGAGCTAATGACTGCGTGTCATGTCCTAAACCGTGTTCCTGTAAAGGATAAAACCATGACTCCATTTGAGGAATGGGAAAAGAAAAGGATTAAACTCTCTTACTTACGAACTTGGACTTGTTTGGCGAAAGTCAATATTCCAATACCCAAGAAGAGAAAGCTTGGACCAAAAACCGTTGATTGTGTTTTTCTGGGATATGCTTTTCATAGCATTGTCTATAGATTTTTGATAGTAAAATCTGAGGTATCCGACATGCATGTTGGTTCAATTATGGAGTCGAATGATGCGACTTTCTTTGAGGACATCTTTCCTATGAAAGGTATGTCTAGCTCATCAAATCAGGAGATGACTAGTTCATCTAGTCAGGATTTTTCTATAATTCTTGAACCAACTATGCCGATAGAACACTCTGATGATCTTGTGGAGGATGACAATGAAGATCCCATAAGGCGCAAGAGACAAAGGATTGCAAAGTCATTTGGTGATGATTTCACTGTGTACCTTGTGGATGATACTCCCATTTCTATTTCAGAAGCCTATGCATCTCAACATGCTGACTACTGGAAGGAAGCTGTCCAAAGCGAGATGGACTCCATCTTAGCTAATGGTACTTGGGAATTCACTGATCGTCCTTATGGGTGCAAACCTATAGGATGTAAGTGGGTGTTCAAGAAAAACCTTAGACCTGATGGTACTATTGAAAAGTACAAGGCACATCTTGTGGCCAAGGGTTATACCCAAAAAGAAGGTGAAGACTTCTTCAATACCTACTCACATGTAGCCAGATTGACCACTATTATAGTACTACTATCCTTGGCTGCCTCACATGGTCTTCTCGTTCATCAAATGGACGTTAAGACAGCTTTTCTAAATGGAGAGATAGATGAGGAAATTTATATGGAGCAGCCTGACGGATTTGTAGTAGATGGTCAAGAAGGAAAGGTGTGTAAGTTAGTGAAGTCTTTGTATGGTCTTAAGCAAGCTCCTAAGTAGTGGCACGAGAAGTTTGAAAGAACTTTAACTGCTGAAGGCTTTGTTGTAAACGAAGCTGACAAATGTGTGTACTATCGCCATGGTGGGGGCGAGGGAGTTATTATGTGTCTCTATGTTGAGGACATATTGATATTCGGGACCAACCTCGCTGTTATCGAGGAGGTCAAAGAGTTCCTATCTTACTGCTTTGAGATGAAGGGCTTGGGAGTGGCTGATGTACTATTAAACATCAAGCTACTAAAGGATGACAATGGTGGGATTATATTGCTTCAGTCTCACTATGTGGAAAAGGTATTGAGTCTCTTCGGGTATAGCGACTGCAATTCTTCTCCAACGCCTTATGATCCGAGTGTGCTACTTCGGAAGAATCGAAGGATTGCTAAAGATAAATTGAGATATTCTCAAATTATTGGCTTGCTCATGTATTTAGCCAGCGCTACTAGACCTGACATCTCCTTTGCTGTAAGAAAACTGAATCGATTTGTGTCAAATCCTGGAGATGATCATTGGCATGCTCTTGAAATATTTTTGCGCTATTTGAAAGGCACTTCGAGTTATGGTATTCACTATACTGGGTATCCACGGGTACTTGAGGGTTATAGTGATTCAAACTAGATATCTGATGCTGATGAGATTAAGGCCATAAGTGGTTATTTGTTTACACTTGGTGGTGGCGCTGTTTCCTAGAAGTCTTGCAAACATACCATCTTAACGAGGTCAACAATGGAAGCATAACTCACAGCATTAGACACAGCCACTGTTGAAGAAGAGTGGCTTCATGAGCTCTTGATAGACTTACATGTGGTTGAAAAACCAATACCCGCCATCCCGACGAACTGTGATAATCAAACTGTGTTCGTCAAAGTAAACAGTTCTAAGGATAATATGAAGTCATCAAGGCATGTGAAGAGGAGATTAAAATCTTTCAGGAAACTAAGAAACTCCGGAGTTATTGCGTTGGATTATATCCAAACATCTAAAAACCTGGCAGATCCCTTCACAAATGGTTTATCATGCAATGTGATAGATAATGCATCGATGGGGATGGGTTTGAGACCCACACTATGAGTTGATCGCAGTGGTAACCCATTCTATGTGATCGGAGATCCCGTGAATTAGAGTTGGGAGACAAGTTGTTGGTCAGCTGAGAGGAGAGTATCACCATATTATATTTACATCTCCATAAAGATGCAATACTCTCTTAATATGCATGGCAGGTTGATATTTATCTTAATATGTTCCAAGTGGCTTTTATAAGAGGAGATGTTGTCCTGCAGAACATCTCTTGAGGAACACACCTATATGAGTCTGACTGTCAAACATCGCAGTCCGTGAGAGTTGGGTGCTCTCTAATAAACTCATGAAAGGCCCTGGAGTATGACGCATAAGATCCAAACTGCGGGGAAGCCGACGACAGCCCTGTACCGGTCTAGATTTTATGTGAAACTAGCGCGCAAAAAACTTGTAGTTCAAGGCATAGTCTACTATTCAAGTTGCTAGCTAGTGTAGCATGAAATTTAACGTGGAAGTTCAACTTAATAGTCTCCACTACACACCGGTATATAAAACAATGTTCTGGAATAAAAGTGACGTGATGTGCCAATGAGGCTTTGTGGGAGATTGTTGGAATTTGGTGTATATTGGGTTGTTGGCCCATTAGACAAATTTTGAAATTCTCTTTGGCCCACTTGTATATGTCAGCATATGGCTGTGCTAGTGGTGCTAAAGTTTAGTCCCATGTTGCTAGTGGAAGGGGAGTTGGACCACCTTATATAGTAGAGTGTTGCACCACTCACTAAGGTGTGACAAGGAGAGAAGCCCTCACGCACTCCTCCGACGCCGCCTGACTCGCCTCGCCTTGTCACGACGCGCGCGAGCCGCGGGTTGCGGAAATCTCGCCGAGCCGAGCTTTATTTTGCTGGTTAGGAAAACTAATTATGAGTCATTAACGGACGCGTTAATTACAACCGTTTCCAGTTTTTATGGACGTGGTCTGTTATCGACTCGGACGTGGGGTGTGTCCCACGAACTCCCTGACCTGCACTATATAAGCGTCTGTGCTAAACCCAATCGGTAATCAATCCACAACACGCACCTGCCTCTAGAACCTTACGCCGCCGCTTTCATTTTCCCCATCCGGCTTGCGGTGTGCACCGCAGATCGGGACAATAGGCCTCCGGAACCCCGCCTCTCGTGAACCTGTACGGGTGAGGGGCTATATTTTTTGGGGAGCGCTCAAGCACGACTACTGGCAACCACGACGTCGTCCGACGACAAGTTTCCGAACGACGACTTCTTCCCGAACGTCAGCGACCTCTTCGGCAACCTCAACATGGGCGACAACTCCTGTGCTGCTACTGCCGCAACTACATCGTATGTGGTCTCAATCTCTCTCTTTTGGATTATGCTAGAGTTTCTAGTTCTAGCATGCGTAGATGTGATAGGTTTGTCTTGTATAGATGTAATCTGTTTATCTACTTTGTTGATATGCATGATTGGTTTTACTACTGTTTGTATGATCATGTTTTATCAGTTTATTACTCGAATTAAATCATATGGATGATTGCTTATATTTTTAACACCATCAAGCATCGTTAAAGAGGGAACTTCCATCTTTCACAAGAATCAAACAGCGCCCGATTTAGTGGCATACATCTCTCGATTTGATCTCCCAAAGTTGAGCCTGTTCTTTGTTAACATCTGTCATAAAATACAGTTAGTATTTTCGAGACCCTATTCCAGCGCAAATCACGGCCACTCTAGTCCACCTCCGTCCAATCTCTGACAGCGTCATGAAAGAGGGATGTCCCATATTCCTATAGGCGCAAACCTCGCTCCAATCCGTCCACCACACCTCCGGAAATCGTCTATTGAAGATCGCAGTGTCACTCTGCAAAGCTGCACGTGTTTTTCGTCAGTTTACCTCCGAAAACAAGCTCTGTTTCTCGCTTGCTCGCATCCTCCACACTTGTCCTCCGGCGGAACTTCCTTAACTGAATATGTTCTCCTATGATCCCTCTTCAACCTCACTCAAACATAACCAAAAACGGAGCGCTACACATCTTGAAATCATCTAGAGAAGTTGGCTCGAGCTAGCAGAAATTGCGACGACCTGTTTCAGAGTTCTTCAGATACAAACTCGACCAACCTTTCTCTCTCGAAAAAACGCACTTTTTCTTTTCTCTACCCGCAGGTCCTCCCTCTGGCCCATACTAGTGGGCCGGTTCCTTCCTGTTTCCTCCGCCCATGTGTGGCACATAAACCGTACAACGGCCCAGTCTCAACCGGTGGCCCACTGCCCCTTTTCCTTTTCTATGCCTATTTTCAAACATTCATTTATAATTCAAACTCACAAATATTTACATAGATACAAATTTGTAAAGAACTTGATGCAAGTATAAATGGATTAGATTTTGCATGAATTTGAGAATGATCTGTGTTTGTTTGTTTGTTTTTCATGGGGTTGTTTTGCGAGTTGGGTGTGTTGGGGGTAGCTAGTCCCCGAGCACTTTGATTTGTGTTTGCACGCGCGTGACTAATGTTAATGATGTGTGTGAGAGAGCTGTTCGAATAGCTATCAGTCAACATGTCGTGCCTCATAGAGCCAGTCGCCTGGTGACCCCAAAGGACCCGCTGTACTTGGCATTTTCCTAGGACGCTTGCGGGTTCGTGTTTGACAAGTCCCCGAGCGTGGTACTTAGTGAAGGAAATATGCCCTAGAGGAAATCATAGAGATGATTATATTTCCTATGTATCCATGAGTTATTGTAATGTTCCTTAAATATCCATATCAGACAACTTGTATTGATTGACAATTATGTGAATTGTTTGTGAAACTCTTTACTTGTATGGTTTATCTAATAGTTGTCCCTTGTCGGAGTTCATGTGAGGACACGCATGGATATTAGACTAGCACATAAATTGGTTGATGACTATGTTTCTCAAGTCATAGACATGGAGATGTCAAACCAATGATATGGACACATGTTATCAACATGGGGTTGGACTGACCCAACTTGAGACTAGCAATTAGACTTGCATCTCTCTCTACACATCCTATACGTTTTGTCCTTAGACCTGAGATTGTCGCATGTACTTGAGATGTGGATCAACCTACTTTGGGGCTAACAGACGCTGCTCCGTAACTGGGTAGTTATAAAGGTAGCTTTCGGGTTTGTCCTGAAGCATGCTGCAAGGCATTAGTCAATCAAGATGGGATTTGCCCTCTCTACTTGAGAGAGATATCTTTAGGCCCCTCGAGTGATCGGATCCAGAAATGCATGGTCGTGCTACATATGGTTAAGAGTTAACCTAGTAAAGATTCCGAATCACAGTATCGAGAAAGGGAGGTCAGCCTAGAGCTAGACTAAATATCGTGAGGCAAAGGGAAACACATGTATTAAACCTTGTGATGGTTCGTCCGAATGATCTTTGTTTGTGTTTAGGAGTTGGCACGTCTTGCTAGAGGACGCTACCAACTATTGGCAGAGTAAGTGTACTCGTGTCATGTCTATATGTGTATGAACCTATAGGGTCACACACTTAAGGGGCTGGAAGCCTAATGAGGATTTGATCCGAATTAGACCAGGCTAGGGCTACTAATGGGCTGCTAATGTAGAAGCCCACTAGGGACGCATGCATAAGAGAGGGTGGGGCGAGCTGACCAGGGTTGAGCATTCCACCCATCTGCCGCTCCTCTCATACTTGTGTTGCACGTGCGGACCTAGCAGTCCGGCGTCCGATGCTTCCACCCTGTATGTGTGGATACCTCAGAGGTGCTGCAACTGTAGCACTTGGATGAGCCGCGCAAAGGGGAGATGCTCGTGGGACGAGGACAAGGAGGAGACGTAGAACGTCTACACTGCCTCGATGCATTCCATCAAGTTCTGCAACTACGCATCTAGTAGTAATCCCGAGATCTATGACAACAGTATTCCTAGTTTACGCGGTATAATTTTTTTATTCACACTAGTGTAGCCTACTTGTATCCCTTCAGTGGTATCAGAGCCGATGTTGTTCAGTTATAGGTTTATGATTTTTGCATATGGTGATATGCAGATTGGTATGAATGATGTGATCATTTGTATTGCGGTGGTTCAGAATTGAACTATGATATTGCTTTTCATGATCGTGATTCTGAGGTTGTCAAACGACTTACCCCTACTGGTCGGTTTCCACCATCGGGGTAGACAGTGACACAGAAATCCTATTGAATCACGCAAAGATCAATATGATTGATCGAATCGAAACCTAGATCTAAAATCGATGTACCATGATCAAAGGAGTTTGATTGAATCGGAACAATAGTCGGTTTATGGTAAATTTGATTTGGCGATCAAAATCCTTAAGGAAAATTGTATAGATCCGATCTCTCATTTTTCACAGTTTTGGCGCTGCTCCTTCGAACCCCGTAGGGGGGACCCCCTAGACCCCCTTAGTCGTAGCCCCTTTCGTCTCAGTAAGGTAACTAGGTGCTGCGATTTTACATGATACGGTAGAATGCGATTCTATGCATAACTTGTTTTGCAGGATGTATGTGATCAGTATGGCCCATATATGTATGTGATGCATGTATATATTTTCTCATGACCTGTGTATCGTGAGTACGGAAACACGGCTGGAGCCATATGTGTTGTCAATTATTATAAGGGAATGCATGCCAACTTGTGATGATCCCGATACTATGTAATTTTGATTACTAGTTGGCAGGAGTAATAGCTTGTATTAGTTCTTGGAGGACTCATCACTTGGAGGATGGCTCACATGGAACATGAAGATGGAGAACATCATGGTGGACAGGTTCTATGGCAATATAAATCACCATGAGAAAATGGGCCATACCATGTCACATCTATGTGAATGTTATTCTTATGCGTTTTACTACTATGCATGATTAGATGATAGAAGTAGAACGATCCCTCACAAAGTTTAAGTTAAACCATTCCCTCCCAAACAAACCTTGCACCATCCTATGCCATGTACAATCGTTGGTGGGCCTATGAAATTAGGGTGCCACGGTTTTCCTTGGCTGGATAGGTTTGTATCGGATACCTACATGCATAAGGGTTGGTGAGCTTAACAAGGTCATCTTAACAGTTAAGGACCTTGGGGCATAAAGGTTGGGCACCTAGTTTTGACATAGAGATGTCACCCAACAACAAGAGTCATATGTGATATGATTAGCAAGAGTTGCTTACCGATTTACCTTGTCTTCTAGCAGTGATTATAAAGCTCACTAGTCGACTTGTTAATTGTGGATCTTGAATCACTTAGTATCAATAGAGGGATGTTGATTTAAGTGGGAGTATATGCTATTACATTGTTTAATATGATTTACTCTTTCATGGTTACATGGCTTAGTATTTTGCATATTTTCTATTGTAGATCAATGGCACCAAACACTACATCACCTTTTTCTTTGCACTCGATTCTTGACAAAGATAAACTAAATGGAACAAACTATTCGGACTGGGTCCGTAACCTGAGAATTTTTCTCAGGTCTGATGATGGGGATATGCCTACTGGGGTATACCCACCAGGACGTTTCCTACTGGCCCAGGTGCCAGCGAGTGGGCCTGCAGGATGGCGATTGGATCAACATCTGGTGTTGACTCAAGCGACTGGAAGATGAAGGCCCAGAAGCGTAGATAGGCCCAGTCGGATTAGGTTAAAGAATCGCTGAAACCTTAACTGATTCGGTTGAGATCTGTAAACCCTAGGGAGGTGAGTCTATATAAACCTCCCTAGAGGGCACGTAGAGAAGACGTCCCATCATACACCCAAGCGACTCGCTGCCTAGCCGCCGAGCTCGCCCCATTGTACTCTCACCATAATACAATCTAGCAGGAGTAGGTCTTTACCCTTCGGGGGGCCGAAACTGGGTAAATCCTTGTGTCTCAGCCCTCATCTCGCACCGCAGATGGCGGTCCGCCCTTGCCCCATGTTGTACTACTCGCTGCCGATTGCAGCATCTACCGTGGTCATTCCCACAACAGTGGCGCACACCATGGGGCCTGGCCGGTCAGGACGGTGTTCTGCGGCGAGATCCAATCTGCCCATCAACGAGACGATCGCCACCGGCCGCATGATTGCGATCGGAGAGATGCTCCAGATCTTTCCGAGCAGCTACGTCCCGGCGGCGCGACCCGTCACGCGCAGCATGATCCTGCCGGTCGGCACGATCGGCCTCTTCGTCGGCCTCACCGATGTCATCATCTCGGAGGACTCGGCTCGCATCCGCGAGTCGCCGCCACGCGACCGGCTCTCTGAGAGCCAGGTCCGCACGATCCACCACCTCGCCTCCGAGTACGACTCGGCCCACAGCAACGCGGCCGAAACCACCGTGGCCGCGGAAGACGCGACCCTCAACGACAACGCCGATTCGGCGACCCCGGCGTCACTCGCCAGGTCCATTGTCACCGCGTAACCCGCGGGCTCCATCACCGAGGTCTCCAACGTCGGAGACTTTGAGGATCCCTCTATCCTTGGGATCTTCGACTTCGACTCCGGGTCGGAGAACTCCGCCGACCTCCGCGACGGAACCGGCCGCCACGCCGCGACCTACATGGCGACTGGCGCCGACCCGCCGGAAGATCCATTCTCCACGCCGATCCCCCCAATGAGACGGCAACAGAGGTCGAGGAACTCCGCCTGAAACTGGCGGAAGCAGTCCGCAAGGAACAAGCCGAGCGCGAAAAATTTCGCCTCGAGCAGGTAACAGCGCAGGAGCTGTCGCGCTACCACCAGCTCCGAATCAGGTCGCGCCTGAACCCCACTGTCCAGGGGCGCGCCCTGAATTTCGACGACGAGAACGACCCGGCCCGCGCGGCCGAGCACGCGATCTGCGAGAACGCGCCACCAGGAGGAAGCACTCGGCCCCCACCAGGGTCAACGACCAATGGAGCCCCGCCACCACCCAACCGCACACCCCCCAGGGACCAGCCGCGAATCATGGTCTCCTCACGGGAGCGAGACGCGAACGGCCTACCACTATTCTCCACCCCAATGGAAAACCTCGTCGCGGGCCGAGCAGCAGTCGACAACATCGCAGCGACTGGTCAAGGCGCCCTGCAGATCCAGTACGCCAAGGCCCTGCTCACAAAAGTGGTCGAGCAACAAAACGCAGGCGTCGACTCACAGGTTCGGATGTACTCGCGTTCCTCGGGAAGCAGAGCGGCCTCAAGCGGCCGCCCCATGGCGGCAAACACCCTCAACTGCCCACCACCCGAACCACTACAGCTCCAACACCGACCCGCGAACGTGGCACTCTCCACCAACGACCCCCGGCCGGCGACCAACTTCGTCGCCGCCAATGGTCAACCCGTCGACGCCCGCACCCACATCATCAACAACCAGAGCTGGCGCGTACACCAGCCCGATGACCTGCGGCATACCCTCACCAACTGCTGCGACGGTGAGCCGAGGGGGTCGCTAAGCCGACTCGGGCCCCGGTGCTTCGGACCGATGATCCGAGGTGAGAGATACCCGGCGAACTTCAAAGCGCCGAAGGAAATAGATAAGTACGACCCCTCGTATGATCCCTCCGTGTGGCTGGATACCTACCTCATGGCGATGGGAATCGCTGGCCACACCGATCTACTAGCCGCCCGCTACCTTCCCCTGATGATGGAGGGAGCGTGCAGGCAGTGGATCAACACTGTCCCCGCGGATAACATCTACTCCTGGGAAGAGATGCGCGTCGCCTTCGTCAGGCACTTCGAGGGTTCATACACCCGCGCCACCACCATCGAGGACCTGGAACGATGCGTCCAGGGACCTCGCGAGTCGACCCGCAGCTAGGTCCAACGGTGGCAAGAACTGTGGTACAACGCGGTCGGTATCCACCCAGACACCGCGATCCACTGCTTCAAGACCTTTTGCCGCTACGAGCCCCTGGTCGCCAAGCTCAAACGAGCGTACCACACACTCGACAACATACCGGATCTCCTGGAGATTGCCAAAAGGTACGCGGAGGAAGACCCAAACCAAGAAATCGACGATGAGTCGGGAGGATAGCGCCGCACGAGCAGAAACGACAACGGAAGACGATCTGATCTACGCTACAACAACACTCGCCTCACTGGCAAGCGCTGCAGTGACAGGCGAGTCGACTTCGTCGCCAACACCGGATACGCGCAGCGTGAGCCCAAGAGCTTCCGCCGCGACGGGGGGCAACGCCGCGACGGTGGAAACTACATGGCGAAGCCGAGGTTCGACCCCGCGGCCCTTCTTAACCAACCTTGTGTATTTCATAGCAGGGAAGGAAAGCCCGCCACGCACACGATCGCCGAATGCCATTCTATCAAGGAGATCGAGAACGCACGACGCGCGCAGGAAGACCCCGACAACAACCCGCCAAACGGCGGAAAAATTCGGCAGCGTGGCCGGATCGCTACACACCTTCACAGGCTTCAACACGAAGCGCGAGAAGAAGGTCATCGCCCGCGCCGTCTCCGTCAATGCGGTGGCCCAGGTGGACGTCCCCCAGTTCCTCAACTGGTCTGATCAACCAATCACTTGGAGCCGCCAGGACCACTCGCCACGAATCGAGTACCCAGGCCGAGTCGCCCTGGTGGTCAAGCCCAAGGTGGGAGACTACTGGCTCCCCAAGACATTGATGGACGGCGGCAGCTCCATCAACATCCTGTACTTGGACACCTTCAGGCGACTGCGGCTCCTGCAGTCGATGGTTGAGATGACCTACACCACGTTCCACGACATCGTCCCCGGTCGGAAGGCGTACCCGATCGGCAAGGTCACGCTACCAGTCACCTTTGGCACACCGGCAAACTTCTGCACCGAGCGGATCTTCTTCGAGCTGGTGCCCTTCGACAGCCCCTACCACTGCATCCTGGGGCGCCAGGCGTTCGCCAAGTTCACGGCGGCGCCCCACTACGCGTACAACGCGATGAAGCTCCCCGGACCGCGCGGCGTCATCACCATCCACGGCGACCCCGACATGGCCACCGAGTGCGAGGCCAAAGGAGCTGAACTCACCGACGCCGTCATCGCGGCAGAGGCCAACCACGCTGACGAGCTCGCCAAGTACGTGAGCGGGGTCAACAACGATGACCCCACCATACTCAAGAAGCCCAACTCAGAGGGCGGCAACACCTCAGCCTTCGAGGCAACGACGCATACCCGCACCGTCGAGCTGGTCCCAGGCGACTCCAGCCAGACGGTGACGATCGGGACGAGCATGAGCCCAACATAGGAAGGCGCGCTCATCTAGTTCCTCTGTGAGAACAAGGACATCTTCGCATGGAAGCCCTCTGACATGCCTGGTGTCCCTAGGGAACTTGTTGAGCACAAAATCAACGCCGACGCCAAAGTGCGACCCGTCAAGCAGTCGCTGCGGCCCTTCAATGAAGAGCGCCGCCGGGCCATCGCCGAGGAAGTGCAGTGTCTACTCGCTGCAGGCTTCATCCGGCCAATCAAGTACTCCAAGTGGCTGGCAAACCCAGTCCGGGTCGAGAAGAAAAATGGGACCTGGAGGATGTGTATCGATTACACAAACTTAAACAGCGCATGCCCGAAGGAGCAATTCGTCCTCCCGCGGATCGACCAAATAATCGACTCCACCGCGGGTTCGGAGTCGCTATGCTTCCTCGACGCCTACTCTGGGTACAACCAGATCAAAATGGCCGTTGAGGACGAAGAGAAGACGGCGTTCATCAAGCCATTCGGAGCCTTCTGCTACACTGCCATGACCTTCGGCCTCAAGAACGCCGGGGCGACCTACCAGCGGTGTATGCAGGAGTGCCTTGCGAGCCAAATTGGCCGCAATATCCACGTCTACATCGACGACGTGGTGGTGAAGTCCGCTCACCAGAGCGACCTACTCGCTGACCTGGCGGAAACATTCTCCAACCTGCGGAAGTACAAGATAAAGCTAAACCCAGGCAAATGCACCTTTGGTGTACCAGCAGGGCAGCTACTGGGATACGTTGTCTCCAAGCGCGGGATCGAGGCGAACCCCACCAAGATCGACACGATCGCTCGACTCAGCAAACCCGAGTGCCCGCGCGACGTCTAGAAGTTGGCCGGGCGAGTCGCGGCTCTCAGTCGCTTCATCCCCCGATTGGGCGAAAAGGCGATGCCCCTCTACCGCCTGATGTGCAAGAACCCCACCTTCCAGTGGGACAAGGAGGTCGACGATGCGCTCCGCGACCTCAAGAAGGTGCTACTCGTCACACCCGTCGACAAGGAACCCATGCTGGTCTATGTCGCTGCTTCCGAGCGCGTCGTCAGCGCCGTCATGGTCGTCGAGCGACCAGAGGAAGGAAAGGAGCGCCCGATGCAGCGACCAGTGTACTACATCAGCAAAGTCCTCACCGAGTCGCGCCAGCGCTACGCGCAATACCAGAAACTGGTATACACGGTCTTCAGAGCATAGCGGCGACTGCCACACTACTTCCAGGAGCACCCGATAACAGTCGTCTCCTCAGCACCATTGCAGGACATCATCCGCAACCGTGAGGCGACTGGGCGAGTCGCCAAGTGGGCCGTCGAGATCGGCGTCCAAAACATCAAGTACGAGCCGCGCAAAGCGATTAAGTCGCAGGGTCTCGCGGACTTCATCGCCGACTGGGAAGAGGCCCAGCAGCCAGAAAAGCTGCCATACCTCCATTACTGGAGCTTACACTTCGACGGCTCCAAGAACGCGGACGGCGCAGGAGCAGGCATCGTGCTAACTTCTCCAAAGGGCGACAAGCTCCGCTACATCATGTGCCTCGACTTCACCCCCTGCACCAACAACATGGCCGAGTACGAGGCGCTACTCCACGGCATGCGAGCTACCAAGGAAATGAACGTCGACCGCTTGCGCTGCTACGGAGACTCCGACCTCGTCGCCGGGCAAGTCGCTGGCACCTGCGACGCCGTCTCTCCCACCATGGCGGCATACCGCCAAGAAGTGGACAAGCTGGGTGGACACTTTGCAGGCTACTCCGTTGAGTCGATTGACAGGCGGAAGAACGAGGAGGCCGACACACTCTCTTGCATCGGCTCGGCTCGACTCGCACCACCCGCCGGCGTCTTCCTCGACACCATCACCAAGCCTTCCGTATCTCCCCCAAGGGAGATTGACATCGGAATCCTGCTGCAACCAGAGGCAGCCCTAGTCGCGCTTATCGCCGAGCCGGACGACTGGACCGCGCCGTACACTGCCTACTTGGAGGGAGGCACCCTGCCAGCGGATGAAACGGATGCCCGGATGATAGCACGCCGCTGCAAATCCTTCGTCATCATCAACGGCGAGCTCCACAAGCGCAGCGTGACCGGCGTGTTCCAACGCTGCGTTCAACCCGCTGAAGGACGCAAAATCCTCCAAGACATCCACTTCGGCGACTGCGGACACCACGCTGACGCCCTCTCTCTGGTCGCAAAGGCTATGCGACACGGGTTCTACTGGCCCACCACACACGCAGACGCTGTCGACATTGTCCAGCGGTGCATCGGATGCCAGAAGTACGCCAACCAGACCCACGTGCCGAGCTCGACGCTCAAGACAATCCCCATCACCTGGTCATTCGCCGTGTGGGGCATGGACATGGTAGGCCATTTTAAAAAGGCCCCCTCCGGCTTCACCCACCTCCTAGTCGCAGTCGACAAATTCACAAAATGGGTGGAGGCCAAGCCAGTCCGCAAATGCGACGGGAAGACCGCCACCAAGTTCCTACGCGAGCTCATCTATCGCTACGGGTTCCCAAACAGCATCACCACGGACAACGGCACAAAATTCGCCAAAGGAGCCATGGCTGAGTTCTGCGAGGAACATCACATCCGACTCGACCTCGCCTCAGTCGCCCACCCAGAGTCCAACGGCCAGGCGGAACGAGCCAACCAGAGCATCCTCCATGGCTTGAAGCCACGACTCCAACTACCACTTGAGCGCACCGCGGGGTGCTGGGTTGAGGAGCTACCCTCCGTCATTTGGGGCATTCGCACCTCCGTCAATAGGTCGACAGGATTTACACCCTTCTTCATGGTGTATGGCGCCGAGGTAGTCATGCCCACCGACCTCGAGCACGACTCGCCAAGGGTGGTCAACTACACGGAGGATGCAAACGAACTCGCACGCCAAGACGGAGTCGACCAGCTCGACGAGGCACGCGACCTAGCTCGCTCCTGCACTGCCATCTACCAGCAAGGGCTCCGCCGTGTAACACCCTCAGAATCGTACCTATGCAAGTTTTAGCGAAACCCGCCAAACCCGCATAGAAACGATTCAAAGGTGCCCACCAGGCACTTTCGTGCGGGTGGAAAACGAAGTAATAACATTACACAACAGTCCTCGATGGGACCCACAGAACAGATATATATACAGCAGCGACTCAATGAGTCAAGAATACAGATGTAATATACAAGATCCAAATCACCTTGAAAATGACAGAGCGTCCGACTACGGACAAGATGCAAATGGGGCTAAGAGCCCTGAAGAATAACCAATGGCGTCCATAACCCTGCCCAGGCCAAGCCGGAAGGGTAACCCTGCTAACGGCGTCGATCTCAAAACCTGCTTAAACAAAAAGGGGTGCCGACAAAGGGCAAAGGAAAAGAAGGAGGCGTCGATCGAGGCCAAGACACGGCGAGGCTAGAATTCGGTCCTCGCCACATAGGTGTGGTGGATCAAGCGGCGTGGCAAGATGCACTAAACAACCTATAGAGACTCGATACAACTGTCGACAATCAGAGAGGGATAAGAAAGACCTACTCGGAACCAACCTGATGCTACCATCAAACAAACCCATCCTGGTGTTTCCCCCTCGAGACCAATCGAGGAAGTCAACCGAGGAACTCACACCGTTGGCAGTTTTACTTATTCGGTTATCGTTGCGGCAATTACTAGTCAGGTAAAGATAGTCATCCTGATAAAATAAGCAGTGGGCACTTTTAGTTAATCATTCCGTTGTAGTTGCAACAATTACTAATCAGATACAGATAGCATGAGATAAACCCAAAACCCAGGAGTTGTTGGTACTTTTAATCAGCCATTCCGTTGTAGTTGCAATACTTACTAGTCAGGTACAATGGTCGCAAGCGACACTCCAAACAAGCAGTTGTGGGCAGTATTGATTAGCCATTCCATTATAGTGAAGCTGATTACTAGTCATTATAAAGTCAAATTTACAGCAATAAACTTTAGTTATGCTTGTCTATGATCGAGATACTGTGCTCCAAGTCGTCCATATCCGCGGACACGGCTTTCAGAAAGTTTTACCCGGCCGGGGTGCACCAATAGCAACACACGCTCGATCAACCTCGGAAAAACCAAATCAAAACCCAACGAGGCTTTCACGACTGAACAATCACAGGATTCAGAAATATTTCAGGGGGCCACCCCTTGGAGTACACCCGCAACGAAGTAAGCAAGCTCCGAGACGGACTCAAGGTTTGCGTCAATGGCTGTAAACGACAGCAGATCCCCAATCGGGGACTGTCGATACCGCGAAAACATTCCGCTTACCTAAACAGTACAGTGTGCTCCTCGCACAAACGTAAATACATAAGTAGCATGGCATAAGTACAGGATCGTAAATAAAACCTCAAACTAGTTTGTGGCCCCAAGAAATAAGACTGAATCAAGCTCTGGCTCAGGGGGGTCCCATATACCTCCCGGATGTGGATAGCGCGATAAATCAAGGAACAGGTATCAAGTACTCGGGGTCCTACGGGACACAAGGGGGCGTTCGGAAACCAAATATTTTCTATCACCCACAGATGCCTCTGCTTACTTCAATTTTAGTTGTTAAACAGGAATTAAAGTGAACGATAAGTAAATCTATGATCATCTCCAACATCAAACATGCGGCATTACTCCAACAAATGTGGCACTTGACAACATGCAACAGCACTTGAGCAAGCGACTACGACGCGCAAGTCCAACTATCTACCAAACAACAGGTAATAGGATGTGTCCAAGGCAATATAGGGCTACAAGGGATATCACGGGTACGAAAACTAGAGCAACGCAACACAGATAGCAATAGATCAACAGGAGGGAATAAATACTATAAAAGTAAGATAGGTAGAAAGGGGGAGATGCTCGCCTGAAAAACATTGTCGAAGGTTCAACCGAAGATCGGCGCGACGCTCACATCAACTCAACGGCCTTATCCGCGAAGAAGCAAAACACTAGAAGAACACCGGATGCAATATTTAATACAACGGCAGAAGTTCGGCATGATGCATGTATGATGGATGACATGGCAAAAGTTCGATGCGATTAGGTCAATATTAAGTGGACTCGGGGTCCCGACATTAATTAGATGGTTCATGTTGTTAGCTACCCCGCAATTTAAATGTTGTTTAGCAATGCAACAGATGGAACCGGTGCGCTACACATGTTTAAATGAGGCCAATATAAGGCTAGATTTGCCCGCATATGGGCCCCATATTTACTTAGAGGTGAATCGGCATAAGGCCCCCAAACCACATGACAAATATGCATGCGAGACAATTATTAGGCGACAAGTTATATTATGTTATAAAATAGGGTTCTCGGAAAGGGGTTCGCACATTAGGGGTCTCGACGATCTTGGGGATCCGGGGGTTCGGGGTTCGACAGGGTCCGGGGTCCAGGGTTCGGATCTGGGGTTCGCGTCCGTGTGATGGTCTGGTTGTTCCGTGAAGGAGGAATTGGTTCGGTGTCGGGGACACCTCGGACTCGCCCTGGTCGGTGTCGTTCTTGTTGTTGCGACGATCTTGTCGGGTCCCACGGGGTCGATCTTGCCGTTGCGAAGGTCTTGTCGGGCCCGTGCCATCGAGTCGGTGTTAGCGTTTGGGAGCGTTCTCGTGGCAATCTTGGCGTTCTTCCGGTGCGGGCCTTGGCATCCGAGAGGAAGTACTTGGCGTTCCGGGGTTCGATCCTGTCGCATCCGCGGTCGTCGGGTCGTGCCGACGGTCTTGTCGTCTCATGGCGAAGATCTTGGGGTCCGGGGTCTTGGCGCCTTCGGGTCCAAGAGGGAGATCTTGGCGTTCACCGAGAGGGATTCGACAGGGTTTGGGTCTTCGGACGCCGTGAGGAAGATCTTGAGGTACCGACGGGTTCGGAGTCGATCTTCGGGGTCTCGGCGTCCCGTGACGAAGGCCTTGAGGTACCATCGTACTCGCCGGTGGCGTACTTGGGATCGGCGCCAAGGTTCGGGTTCGGTCTTGGATCCGTGATCGGGCTTCGGGTGGTAGCATACTATCTTCCCACGGTCACCATATTGCATCTTCACCTCACCAACGCAAGTCCAGGGAGCCAAGAATCGCCCAGAACGCATCACCGGGCGTAACTGCGCATGGCCACGCGCGCTTGGGGTCGGAGCAGAGGACGGCGGTCCCGTGAGGCGCCCTGGTGCAGACGTCGGTGAGCGCGAGCTCACGCGCGAGATGGGGCGGACGGGGACGCACCTGTGGGTTCGATGTGATGTTGACACGGCTGGGAGCGGCTTCTAACGGGGCCGGGCAGAGGGACCACGCGACGGCTCGGAGGCGGGGCCATGGCTGTGGGCGTGCGCCGGCCGAGGAGGTCGGGTCGGGGCGAGGTCGGACGGCGAGGCGCAGACGGGTCGCCGCGGCTCGGCGGGCTGAGGCGCGGGCGCCGAGGGCTTCGGGCTTCGGCTGGGGTGGAGCGCGGGCTCGGCTGGCGCGGCCGAGGGGAGGCGAGCGGAAGGTGCGGGCGGCTGCGCAGAGGAGCGGGGCGGGCGGCGGCAGAAGACGCGCGGGAGGAGGCAGCTGCGGCATCGCAGGCGGACGGGCGGGCTCGGGCGGAGGGGAGCAGAGCTCGAGCCGGCGGTGGAGCCTGGGCGTGAGGCGAGAGCTGCGGGCGAGCGCGGCGGTTGTCGGCAGGGGGCGGCGGAGGGAAGGAGCGGGGCGGCGCTCGGAGCGTGGGGGCTCGCCGGAGGCGGCGGCGAGGCCAGAGAGGACGCAGAGGAGGGGTGGGGTGCGTCGGGTGCGAGGAGGAGGGAAGAAGAGAGAGAGGGAGGCAGGCGCGTGTGTGGTGGCCACAGTGTGGGCCAGACGCGGGCCCAGGGTGGCAGGTGCGGGGCAGGTGGGGTGCGGGCGGTGTGAGGGCGTGCGTGGCGTGGTGGTGTGTGCTGTGTGGTGTGTGTGTGGGTTGGGTAGTGGGGCCAGGAGGTGGGCTGAGTGGTGGGGTGTTGTGTGGTTGGGGAGACAGGGAGAGAGAGATGGGGTGAGGTGGCAACACCTGGTTGGTTGGGGGATGTGGAGAGGCGAGGTGGCACATGGCTATTGGAGGGAGTGATGTGGCCAGCGGGTTGGGTAGTTTAATAGGTAGCTTTAGGATTTAGAAGGGGCCGATTAGGTGGGCGTTGTAAAATCTGGGGTGGTCGTCGTCGAAACGGCCTGCCTGACGCCCGCTAAAATAATTAATTAAATTATTTATCTCAACCAGCGTTTTTGCAAACTGACAACGGACAAAACAAAATACTCCGGTGACCCGGGTTTGCGCGATAATTAAGGTGGGGCGTTTTAGAAAACAAAACGGGCTTTGTGAAAATAGTTTTAGGCAAACAATGCATGATGATGACGATGCAATGCACAAATTCAACGCGATTTTTTTTAGTAGTGGTTTTGCGGGATGCCACACGCCGCTACCATAGCCGGCGAGTAAGGACTCGCACTTTCCAGGAAGGTGACCTGGTACTACGCCTCATACAGGACAAGAAGGGCATGCACAAGCTCTCCCCCCTGGGAGGGACCATTCGCCATCGGGTGAGTCCTAGGCAACGACGCCTACTACCTCACCTACGTCCAAGGAGACGGGCTACTCGACGTCAAGCGACCATGGAATGTAAACCTCCTACAGAAGTTCTACTCATAGAACTCCATACATGTACCCTCCACCTGCTATGAAATAAAACAGATCGGTTACCACAAATTGCGTCTACTCTCCATGTCTTGTGCCACTCGCACTCGTAATAACATCGTTAAGCTATTCGTAGAAGTCAACCTTTGGTATAGAGACCGGCACGGCCAAGTAGTGCGGTACAAGGGCACTGGGAGACCCCAGGCCTTGTAACGTCCACAAAAAACGCCAACCCGGAGCCCCATTGGAGTCGCCTAGCCCGACTGGCTTACCGATCCAAGACAACTTCCCTCGCTCCTCACAGCAACCAAAGTCACCCGCATCCTCGGCACAGCGACTCGAACAGCCGAGTACCACGCTCGGGGACTGACGTTCGGTCAAATACGAGCGGCTAGGGAAAAACGCCCAGTACGAGAGCGTGCCCAGGACTCGCCATGCGACTGATCCTTCGGGTCAGGCAGGAGTGACGCGCTCACTCTAACGCGCTTAGTCCTCACCTACCTTGGAGCTGCGACTAGAACCACCAAGTACCACGCTCGGGGGACTCGGCTACCCGACCTCGCTCGCGCATGGGAAAACGGTCAAGTAAAGAGCACCCACGGGAGTCGCCCAGCGACTGGCTCTCCGAGCTCTGGCGAGTCGACCTCAACAGCGAAACAATTGACAAAACACTCAAAATCGCAAACATATAACAAACAAGGTAAACCCCATAAAAAGGACGGACGAGCTCGGGGGCTCGTCCAATCAGCATTCAAAATCGCGAAACAATTCACAAAACAACACGAATTTTCATTACAGCATAACAAAGTCGTTCCAAAATACAAGATAAGTCCAATGGTTATTTGTTACTAACGCCCCAGGGCACAAAGCTTCTACTCCGCAGGTTTCAACGCCGACTCGCCGCCACCCCTGCGGTTGCGAATGAAGGGCACGTACGGGTTCGACGGGTACGTCGTCAACTCACCCGCCATCACCGAACGGAACGGCTGCTCGACTTTGAATTCCCGGTGCTTCGGTTCGGGATCGTTGGGCGTGACAGTCGTCTCCTGATAGGGGAGGAGGTCGCCCATCGCCCAAACGCGATCGGAATACACCGCGGCCCGGTCCGTCAGCTTCAGCACCTCGACGATCTCCACAGAGCCCGTCGACGAGGGGTAGCCACTCGTCACATCATCAAGGTCGAAGTCCTCCGGGAAATGGGCAAGTCCAAGGCTGAGCGCCGTCGCTGCCCGCGCCGAAACACCAACCGCGTCATGAATTCGACGACTGCTGGAGCCTTCTCCAGATAACGCCATACCTCGACGAGGTCGCTAGGAATCACTTCCGTGGGCGATATCTCTTGAAGATACACTCGAATGCAAGCCGCAGATAACACGACCGAGTCGACCAGAGTGCTCACGCACTACCGCGCGTCGTATGACTGCGCCTCCTCCGAGCTGTCAATAATCCGGGCTGTGGACAGAAGCCGGCAGTGAGTATACCAACGATTCCACAATGTATCTGTTGCAGGCAGAGGAAGAAAGGTTTACCAATTAGAGGACGACAGAGGCCCGTGATGAAGCTTTGAAGCGAGGAAAAGTCGTTCTGCAGCCCAACAACGAGTGCGTCAGACACCTTCCGCTCTTCAGCGGCAGCCGTCACAGCAGCTTTCGCTCACCCCTCTGCCGAGCTCGCCTCCTCCTTCGCTTCCTTGAGCTCACGCTCCAGGTCAGCGATCCGCTGCTCGGCCGTACTCAAAGCAGATTGAGTCGCCGTCAGGTCACCCGCCGGGACAAGGCCCCGGCGGACCTCCTCCGCCTCGGCCGCAATCGCTTGGAGCCCCTTGTTCGTCTCCTGGACGGCAACGAGTTCCTTTTCCATGCGACACTTTGCTGCGAGCCGATCGGCCGGTTCGCGCTGCAGGCCCTGTGCACAAACTAAACCGTCAACAACACTGAAATCCTAAGTGCCTACCCGTTGAAATTCAGCGACTAGGCACTCAGGGACTGGAGATCAAAAATCCTAAGTGCCCACCCGCTGAAATTCAGCGACTAGGCACTCTGGGACTAGAGATCAAAAATTCTAAGTACCCACCCGCTGAATTTCAGCGACTAGGCACTCGGGGACTAGACGTTACAAAAACATTAAGAATCCGACCACTAAAATTCAGTGGCCCGATCCTCGGGGACTGGACATACCTGGATGGCTGCACCCAGCATGCCATGAAGCTGCAGCGCATCAACAGACGCAAGCATGACCGGAGTGTGTCCGCGACGTTGCTCGACCTCCGTCTCGGCGACCCTAGGCGTCTGGCTCATTGGCGCCGCGCCACTCGCTGTGGCCGCCTTGGCCATGAAGCGTGGGAAAGTCGCAGCGGACGCCGCGGCGCCACTAGGAGCCGGCTCAGCCACTTCGGGCGAGGCAACAGCCTCCTTGGTCTTCGAGGCCACTTTCGCCGCAGTCGGAGGTTCGCTCGGAGCAACTGTCGTGTCATCAGAGACCGTGACGACGTCGTCGCCTTTCGCCCTCTTCACACCGTCCGCGGGAGCAGCGACTTTGTCAGATTTCCTTTTCCGTGAGGGGTCCTCCTCGGTGACGACTGGCGGAACCTTGGACACGGAAGGATGGCCGATCTTTTTAACTCCAGTCCTGTGAAACAACGATATGAGTAAATTTGTCCGATTACAACGGAAGGCAAGCAGGTGAACAAGACTTACTTGGCGACTGGTATGAACCGCAGACCGGTGCAGATGCTGGCCGGCTTCTCTAGCTCGGGCCCCAACTTCCGACTGAGGCCCATCTCGAACACACCGTGTGCCCAAGACACAGAGGGCCTCTTCGAAGACGAGGCCGCGACAGGAGCCTCCGTGATGACAGCTGCGGGAGCTTTCCTGGGAGGCGAAGCTGCTGCGGCTAGAGTGGCCCCCAAACCAGAGACCGGGGCGAATGGGGGTGGAAGCGACGCCAGAGGTACCTCGTCTAGGGGGGCTGCAGAGTCTGGTGCCAAGGTCGTGCATGCCGCCTCGCCCTTAGCCGAGCTGGTGGCGTCAGAACTGGTCGCGGATCGGGGCGGAGACGTCGGCTTTGCCGGCTTCGTCTTCCTCTTCGGCGGAGCCTTCGCCTCCTTCTTCTCCTTCTTCTCCTTCTTCTTCTTCTTCTTCGACGGCGTGGCCTCACGATGTGAGGTGTGCTCGGGAAGCTCGTCGTCATCATCATCATGAGGCTCGAGGCTTCTACTCGCTTCGATCTCGCGCTGGTGTTTCCCGCGAGTCTTACGAATTGTTGGGGCGGCGTCTTCCACGGGCTCGTCTTCGTCGTCGTCGTCATCATCGCCATCGTCGCTCCCGACGTCGCCTTTGGAGGACAGCGACTTCGCCTCGCCCGGTATAGGGCGACCCGGCCTTGGCCCGTGCACGCCGCCTGGGTGATCTTCTTTAGGGCTAGGGTGTAATCTTCGAGCCTCCACTCAGCGAGGAAGGACTTCGTCGGGTCGTCCTTACCCGTATACTCGTACATGTAATGGTCGCGGCAGGCCAAAGGCATGAGCCTCCGCCCGAACCAGCAATTGTAGAGGTTAATGGTTTGGAGGCCCTTCTTCTTTAGACCGTGGATGGTTTGCGACATTTCATCGATAACCATCCACTGATCCAGCGGGAGCTTGCCGACCTGGAGCCGACACGGTTCGGGCCGGTCGGCGGAATACCTTGGAAGCGCCACCTCGCCGTCTGGAGTCGACTCGGTGACGTAGAACCAGGATTTCTTCCATTCATTTGCCGCCTTGGCGGGCAGCATTAGGTCGAAGAATGACGCCTTCGACTTCAGCTGGAATGTCAGGCCACCCGCAGCCAGCATCGGGCTGCCTGATTCTTCGCGGCTGATCCTCCCGTGGAACAAATCTTGCCACAAGGGGAAGTAGGGCCTACAGCCCAGATAGCACTCGCAGAATGCCACGAAAATGGCGAGATTCTCGATGCTATGCGGGCCTAGGTACGATGGCTGGATCCCGTAGTAGGCGCAGAAGCGCCAGAAGAAGAGAGAAGTGGGAAACCCCAGCCCCCGCTCCAGGTGGCTGGTGAAGCAGATGAATTCTCCCTCGCGTGGGTCTGGAGTCACTTATCCGGCCGCGGGGATGCGCCATATGTCGGCGCGCAGGATCCCGTCCTCCTCGAAGGACGCCAGTAGCGCCCTGGTACACTTGGATCTGCCCCATGGTTCGGTGGAGGGGGCCATTGGTTGGAAGTTCGCGGAGGTCGGGGCTCTCTGGATTGGTTGGATCGCGATGCGGAGTGGAAAACGAAGATGGGCGAGATCGGAGGAAGGGCGAAGAAGTGTTTACCCGTTCGCTTGTCATTCTTCTTATATAGCGGTTGCTACCCGCCAATTTCGGGAGCCGTTACTGCGCGGTAATTACGCCGAAGTTACCGTTGGATTACCCCAATGGTTAGTTTGGGCCCCACTTGACGGTCCAACTCCATCCATTCGACTCGTCGCTCCGCGCGACTCGACGACTCGCCGACCCGATCACTATAACAGTGACTGATTATTGGCCGACACGATCACTATAACCGTGACTGAGTATTCGCCGAACCGATCGCCGAGTTGCGACCAGATTGGTCGCTGTTATTGCGACTGGGATAACTGGTTTTTCCTTTATCCAGGAGTCCGCCGCCGATTCGACCGGGCGTCCGCATTGGACCCGTATACTCCGGCTGCCAGCGAACGCCTGCGACTAATCAACGATGGCCTCGGGGACTACTGATGGGGATATGCCTACCGGGGTATACCCAGCATGACGTTTCCTACTGGCCCAGGTGCCAGCGAGTGGGCACGGCGATCGGATCAAGATCCGTGTGGACTCAAGCGATCGAAGTCAAGGCCCAGAAGCGTAGATAGGCCCATTCAAATTAGGTTAAAGAATTGCTGAAACCTTAACTGATTCGGTTGAGATCTGTAAACCCTAGGGAGGTGAGTCTATATAAACCTCCCTAGAGGGCGCGTAGAGAAGACGTTCCATCATACACCCAAGCGACTCGCTGCCTAGCCGCCGAGCTCGCCCCATTGTACTCTCACCATAATACAATCTAGCAGGAGTAGGTCTTTACCCTCCGGGGGCCGAACCTGGGTAAATCCTTGTGTCTCAGCCCTCATCTCGCACCGCAGATGGCGGGCCGCCCTTGCCCCATGTTCTACTAGTCGCTGCCGATTGCAGCATCTGCCGTGGTCATTCCCATGACATCTGATAAAAAGGAAACTGTTCTAGATACCCCAATCCCCGATGAACCTGCTAATAATGCAACTACTACCCTTAAGAATGCCTACAAGAAAGCATGTGATGATTCTCTTGAGGTTAGCTATCTTATGCTTGCATGCATGTGTTAGACCCCTCCTTTATAAAGGAAAGGATCCCTGTGATTGCAATGCTAGTCCCTGGATCAATGCTAGCATCCACAGTTTAAGATGAAGTACACAGATACAAAGGTTGTTTATTACATTCATTCCAGAGATAAAACATAGTCTTTTACAACTCAAGGCCATAGGCCTAATACAAGGGTTTAAGGAATAAGTAAATAAACATAAGTCTTCATCTTCATGTGCCACAGGCAAGCATGTTGAGTGTAGACTCATGACTCCTACTCATCATCGGAGTAACCTGCAACATCACAAGTTACAGCCACAGAGGGTCAATACTTTGGAATAGTATTGGCAAGTGATACCTTAGTATATTTTAAGTGGACTATATTACTATATGCATTTGGCTAAGTGTAGCTTGGCTTGCTTTGATTGAAAATAGGTTTTTCCCTATTAGTTGAAAACACTAAGTTTTTCTTTGTCAAACATTCCCAAGAAACCTCCAATAGACATTGGGGTCCTTCACCCTTGTTCACCCACCAAATTTTACTTAGAAGTTGGAGTGATGAGATTCTTGTAGCTTCCATGTCTTGATGCTCAAATTGTCCATTGCCTTGGACAAGGCTAAGTACTTAGGTTTTCCATCTGCAGAGGTTGTGCACTTTCCCCACCAGACTTGGTTTCCCAAGACAGGACCCTTCAGAAGCTTTTCCTTAGTCAAATGGACGCGCTCCAACCTATCATTCCCACTACCACCAACTGTCCAAGTGACTAAGTTCTAGCAACCTATATGATCATGGCAGAGCCCATATTGCCAAGTGGTTGCACTGTAAGATTTCTCAACACTTGGCCTCCAAATCCCTTTGTGCCTGGGTGGCATACCACAAGTGAGATACACAACCCAAGTCCATGGCCTTGTGTAACCACTCAACATAACCCAAACCTTCCATTCCACCCAGGATTTCATTTGATTTAGTTGTTTTATTAGGAAAAACTTAGGTCTCATAACTTAGAAATATATCTACTATAGCCTGAATGATTATACTCACCCTTGTTTACTAATAGCTAGGCTAAGAAAGGCATGTCAACTTAACATAGGGAAAATTCCTTAGCAATTCTACTATTCTAAACTACATAGGATTTCCCAACATATCATTTGACAAAAGTAGCATGCAAGACTTAGCAAAATTTCTAATGCTAGTACAAAACATAGGATAGAAATATTCATGAAAATATCACTTGACTTGGTAGTGGGGATAGTAGCACTCTTCACAATCACAATCACTAGCAAAATCTACACAAAAATTATAGCATACAATTACACACAATTATATACAACCAAAAATAATATGTATGCATGCATGCAATAATTTACTAAGTGGTGATTTTTGAAAACTCTACCAAGCATGCACAGATTTACAGAAACTTAACAAGTCACAAGTTTGCCAACTAAACTTATTTGGCACTAATGCAATTTACCAAAAATAAATCTATATTTAAAATAGCCTTAAACATGTTTCTATAAATAAAGTCATGTTAACTATTACTATTTGTTAAACACATTGGATATTCAGAAAGGTCTTGTTTTACTGAATCCAACGATATAAAGTTTGCAAAATTCCAACGTGGCAATCAAAAGTTATAAGCATTTGAAATTTGGATCAAAATCTGGTTTTAAATCTGTTTTTATTTCTAATACTTGCCACGCGTCGCGTCCCTATTGGTGCGTACCTCTTCGGTTGGACCGGGTCCTGCGGACCGCACGATCTAAGTGGGATCTGGCGGCTCAGATGCGCGCGTACCTCTTCATCCTCTTTCTAATCTACGCCGCAGGATCTAGATCCAACGTTCCTAATCATCCTAACCATACTCAGGCGGCGCTAGCGGCGTTAACTGTCGGCGGCGCATCTGACTACGGCGGCGCCGGCGTTCTACATCGCTCCAGGAAGCAGGAAGGTGCTTACCAGATCCGCCAAGGCGTGCTGAAGCTCGACGTGGTACTGGTTTGCGGATGGGCGCTCGGATGTGGCTGAGAGAGCTCGTCGGAGTCGTGCACGGCGTCGGGTGTTTGTTGTCGGCGTCGTTGCAGAGGTTCCGCGTCGCCCTAACATAAGACAGGGGGTTACAAATCTAACCCCCTTAAGATGAATCTCGCCCTCGAGATTCGGATTGGCTAGCAAATAGGTGAGGGTGGTCTTTCCGAAGATCATCTTCTCTTTCCCATGTTGCTTCCTCTTTGGAATGATGATTCCATTGCACCTTGCAAAACTTGATAGTTTTTGTCCTTGTGACTCTTTCTGCAGTCTCAAGAATCTTGACAGGCTTTTCCTCATAGGTGAGATCACTTTCTAGTTGAACTTATTCCAAGGGTATGGTATCTTTCAAAGATGATTCTTCCATCTCTGGGTGACATTTCTTCAGCTGACTCACATGAAACACATTATGGACAGCTGACAGAGATTCTGGCAATTCAACTTCATATGCAACTTCTCCCTTGCGACTTAGAATCTTGAATGGCCCAACATATCTTGGTGCCAACTTACCTTTTACTCCAAATCTTTTCACTCCACGAAGTGGTGATACTCTAAGATAAGCTCTATCCCCAACTTCGTAGGTGACTTCTCTACGCTTAGAATCCGCGTAACTTTTCTGTCGGGACTGTGCTATCTTCAACTTGTCCTTAACCAATTTGACTTTCTCTTCAGCGTCTTTGATGAGATCGGGTCCAAACAAACTCCTTTCTCCCACACCATTCCATAGCAATGGGGTGGTACACTTCCTTCCGTAGAGAAGCTCAAATGGTGCCATCCCAAGGCTAGATTGGTAACTGTTATTGTAAGAGAACTCTGTGTAAGGCAAACTTTCATCCCAACTTGCTCCATAGTCTAAAGCACATGTTGTCAACATGTCTTCAAGAATTTGGTTAGTCCTTTCTGTTTGTCCATCAGTTTGAGGATGAAAAGCAGTGCTGAATTCCAACCTTGTTCCCAAAGATTCATGAAGCTGTCTCCAAAAGTGAGAAGTGAACTGAGTTCCTCTATCTGACACGATACTCTTAGGCACACCGTGAAGGCATATAATTCTGATCATGTAGATCTTTGCTAACTTGTCACTTGTATAAGTTGTCTTCACGGGTATAAAATGAGCCACTTTAGTTAGGCGATCTACTACTACCCATATGGAATCATACCCTGACCTGGTCCTTGGTAATCTGGTAATGAAATCCATACCTATATTTTCCCACTTCCACTCAGGAATAGGCAGTGGTTGAAGCAAACCTGCTGGTTTCTGATGCTCCGCTTTTACTCTACTACACACATCACACAAAGCAATGTGTTCGGCAATATCTCTTTTGAGATTGTTCCACCAAAATCTTTCTTTCATATCCATGTACATCTTGGTGTTTCCTGGGTGAATAGAATACGGGGAGTTGTGGGCTTCCTGTAAAATTAGTTTCCGCAACTCCGGGTCTTGTGGAACGCAAATACGTTTCCCGTGCCATAAAGTACCTTGTTCGTCTATATGGAAACTCTTAGCTTTCCCTAGACTAATATTTTCCTTAATCTTTTCGATTTCCTTATCAGTCTTCTGAGCTTCTCGGATCTTGTCCAATAAAGTGGGTTGAACATCTAAGGACATGAGATGTCCTTCAGGCACAATCTCCAATCTGAGTTCTTTGAATTGCTTACACAAGTCATCTGGCAATTCACCTTTGATAAGGCCATTTACAAACGTTTTACGACTTAGAGCATCTTCTACTATATTTTCTTTACCAGGGTGGTACTGCAAACTTAAGTCGTAATCCTTGATAAGTTCTAGCCATCTCCTTTGTCTCATGTTGATTTCCTTCTGGGTGAAGATATACTTCAAACTCTTATGATCGGTGAACACTTCACATCGCTTTCCCAAAAGGTAATGTCTCCATGTTTTGAGTGCATGGACGATGAGGCTAACTCAAATCATGAGTAGGATAGTTTACTTCATGAGTTTTGAGTTGTCTCGAGGCATAGGCCACAACTTTACCGTCTTGCATAAGTACGGCACCCAAACCTTGATGAGACGCATCACAATATACTTGGAAATCCTTTTCCAAATCTGGCAGACATAGAACTGGTGCTGTTACAAGTCTCTTCTTCAAATCTTGGAAGCTGACTTCACAACCTTCAGACCAAGCAAATTTCTTGTCCTTCTTTAACAATTCAGTCATTGTCTTAGCAACCTTTGAGAAATTCTCAATGAACCTTCTGTAGTAATCTGCTAAACCAAGGAAACTGCGAACTTCTTTTACGTTCTTGGGAGATTCCCATTCTGTCACAGCCGAAACTTTAGCAGGATCAACTGCCACACCATCCTTTGTCATAACATGACCAAGAAAACCAACTTCCTCTAACCAAAACTCACACTTGCTGAATTTGGCATAAAGTTTATGCTCTCTTAATTTTTCAAGTATCAAGCGTAAGTGTCTTTCATGTTCTTCCTTGCTCTTGGAGTAGACTAAGATGTCATCGATGAAAACGACAACAAACTTGTCTAGGAATTCCATGAACACCTTGTACATCATATTCATGAAGTACGCTGGAGCGTTGGTGTTGCCTGTCAAAACTCACCGGCGGGCAGTGACTAGCAACACGAAGAGCCGGGAGGCTCCCAGAGCGGCTGGTGGGCCCTAGTCCCTCGGTCAACGGCCCGCAAATCTTCCAAAGACACGCGTCTGCCTTGGTTCGAGATGCCACCTGACCTATACCTGCCAGGAAGGTGATGGATTGTTCCGATTGGTTTCTGCACGGTAAACAAGTATCGTAAAATTCGAGCCGTGATCGGCTCCTGTGTTTCAGAATCGGCTTTGAGCCGATTATCCCCATAGTTTTGCATTGGATCTATGATAACATGGGGTTTTGCTTAATTACTACAAGTTAAATCGATCTACGATAGTTTAGTGTTTTCACCACGCAACGAACGTCCCACGTAGTTGAGCCTAATAGATACGAAAAATAGTAGAAAACCAATCCTAGAGAAGGCCTACAAACCAACACAATGTCAATTCCTAACGCCCCTCTAAGACCAATAAACCATATTTTACGTACACGGATCGTTCAACCCGCTTTGTGAGGCCTAATCACGTGATATTAAACTAAACCTTGATGAACAAGGCACAACTATAATGATCAACTCGACTAAATAGAAATCAAGCAAGGTGCCACCCTCACACCCGGAGAAGGTGCAAAGATGGCGAGATAGCTAGAGGTAGCACAAGCAAGCAATCATAGTAAGAGTATCGATGCTAGCTCTAACAATCAGGTAAAGGTGTTACCGCCATCAACAAGGCTTCTGACGAGTAACACCGGATAACGATAGTAAATACGCCTAGATCGCAAGGTGCGATCTAGGCAAAGATGGCACTTACCCGAGAAAAACCCTAGAAACAAGGGGTGGCGCGCCGAGATTGTTGTTGGTTGTGAACGTGATTGTCCTTGTCTTTCAATAACCCTAGGTACATATTTATAGTCCAAGACTCTCTACTTTTGGAATAACTCTACAACTCTATCTTTACCTAAACATAAACGGAACCTAAACAAACACGAATCCTACTATGATACAGGATACACGGGCAATTCAGCCCAAATCTACGACTAGGCCGATCCAACAACACGTTGAATAAATGTATCTTCCAAGCCCATCTTGATCACGGCCCATCTCCGTCTTTGGCCAAAATACGGTGATAACACATGCCCTCGGTTTTGGCAATGATAATTCCAAAACCACTCATGCTTTTTTTCCTCTTCTTCTCCCCCTTTTTTTTATCGGGCTGCGCGTCGACAGAACGCATGGCAGAACAGCACCGTCACGCTACCCCTTCATCATGATGCCCTGTCTTCTCAACTCCTGCGCAGCGCGTGATTTGACCATTTTGGCAGTGCAATCTGGGAAACCGCCATGGCATTGAACCGTCTGTCCATTATTCCCCTTATTTAAATCAGCCTGAACAGTTCGCAGTCCTCATCTTCCTCCTGTGGCCAGAAAACCCTCTTTCTTCATCGGAAAAACCCTCTTTCTTGCCATGGCCTCCCCTGCTTCCTCCGATGCATCTTCCCATGCCTCCAACTCGATTAGCGAGCGAGAACCAACTCCAGAGCACCACACGGGCGACATAAGATTTCGCCCACGATGGTGGGACGAAGGATCGATTTTCGCTGCCGTCGAGGACGATGCGCCCTCGATCGACGGCGAAGAGAGCCAGTTCCTCGAGACGGGAACTGGAGGCGAAGAGCAGCGACGACAATCGGTCGTGGGACGCCGACTCTTCCCGAGGAGGAGGAATCGGAGGACACCTCCCGATGGGTATCCGCACAAGCGCCCGCTATGGGTCCGGCGAGATCTCAAGATGACGACGAGGACGAAGAGGTCCCTGCTGGCTTCTTCAGCAGCAGCAGCGAGGACGACGCCGGGAGCAGCGCCGAAGACAGTGAAGAGGACGGCGGCGACGACAGCGGCGACGACGACCTCGGCTTAGATTAGGAATTAGTAGTAATGGCCGTAGCAATAGCAGGCCCCTTTTGTAATCGATCCTTCTGTAAGCAATGATCCTTTGAATGAATGAAACTTTGTTCCCAAAATATTGCTCCTTTTCCTGCTTCAATTTCGCCGATAATCCGAAACAAGTCGATGTTCCAGAAGCCGATGACACTGCATCGGCTTTCACCATGCCGCATGCATACAACAAACAAGTTAAATTGCACAAAGCCGATGACCACCCATCGGCTCCTCCCGCGACCTTCCTCAACACGGTGGATTAAAACACAAACGACCCAAATCTCCAATTGCCCATCAAAAACGTGCCCGCATTGCACTACTAGTGACAAGCAAAGATGAAGATGACAAGGCTCGCAATCCGAGGTGGCCCTTTCGTAACATGTGTGATCTTCTAGCATCGATGACCATGCATCGGCTATATATATAAAATTTATATTTTTTTTACTCGCCGATTTCAAAGATCGGCCCCATATCTTACCGTCCATCACTTCGTAATTTTACCTAGCCGATTTCATGTAACGGCTCCTCCAGCTTTTCTTGTCAACATCCCACATGCTTGGGAAATATTTCTTGAGATGTTGTCCATTGATCGCCATCGAACTTTACTCCATCCAACCGCTCAAGCATGTATGCGTTCCTTTAAAACTTGGTCGACCTTGTACGGCCCGTGCCAATTTGGAGACCATTTACCATATGTCGGCCCTTAGTACCCAAGGGCAACATGCTTCCCATACCAAATCTCCAACGTGGAACTCCTTTGGCTTCACCTTCTTGTTGTAGGCACGAGCTACCTTAGCCTTGTTCTCTTTATTTTCTCCACGACCACAGCCTAAGCTCACCACATCTTCAATGTCACCACTCATCAAAGTTGCATACTCTTCATTGTTAGATCGCTCGAAAAGTGACGTCTCGATCCAGCCGTAATTTCCCAAGGCAATACGGCTTCTTGTCCATAGACCAGATGGTACGGAGAGGTTTTTATCGCTCCATGGGCAACACATGCGATAAGCCCATAAAGCCTCTGATAAAACTTCATGCCAACGCCTCGGATGCTCATCGATTTTCCTCTTGATCAGTTTGATAAGACTACGTTGACGCCTCGCTTGTCCATTTGCTTGAGCATAGTACGGAGATGATCGAATCGCTTAATCCTGTATCCTCACGTAACTCTCGAACTCGTGAGAAGTGAAAACCGAACCTCCATCGGTTGTGATAGTCTGAGGAATCCCAAACCTATGAATGACATGCTCTTTCACAAAATTGACAACATCTTTTGAACTTACTGACTTCATAGGGACGGCCTCCACCCACTTGGTAAAATAACTGTGATGGCCAAGATCCACATGTGGCCTTTGCTTGACGGAGGATTGATCTTGCCGATCATGTCCATGCCCCAACCTCGAATGGCCAAGGCTTGATGATGGGATTCATCACGATGCGGGTACCATCTGGATTTTTCCAAATATCGACATGCTTGACACCCTTTGTAGTACTTAAACAGTCCTCGAGCATGGTGGGCCAATAAAACCTCGATCTCGATCAACCACTTCATCTTGTGAGCCGATCGATGAGTCCCACAGCGCCTTCATGTACCTCGTGTAGGAGCCGATTAGCCTACTGTTCCCAAACATTTGAGCAATAATCCTTCCAGGTCCTCAGAAACATTTCGCCCCAATTAGCACATACTTCATGGCTCTGTACCTTATCCTTTTAGGTGCCCCCCGAGCCGAATCCTTCAAGTAATTGAAGATATCGGCTCTCCAGTCGTCGGCTTCCAAGAGTTGTACCTGAATATCGGCTCCCTCCGCTGCCTCTTTATAGCCTGAGGCCATCTGTGCAAGATCATTTGCCTCTATGTTCTGCGATCATGGATCCACTGAAGTTCATGTATCGGAATTGTGCCATCAACTCACGGCAAGGCAACCATAATGGGAAGAGGGACTCGCTCTCGCACTTGTACTCCTCCGTGAGTTGGGAAAGTACCAACTTTGAGTCACCAAAATTTCCACGCCTCGGCTTCGAGGAGTAACTCCATCCCCTTGCGTATTGCCTCGTACTCGGCTACATTGTTGGTGCAAAGGGTAGACAACCTGATGGAGAAGGAAAATGTTGCCCCCCGGGGCGACACGAGCAAAATGCCGATGCCGCAGCCATCGTCACAAACTGATTCGTCGAAAAACATAGCCCATGCTTTTATGGATAGTGTTGCTATGTTAGTGTTGATCCTCTCGGCCATAAGATCAGCCAGCGCCTGTCCCTTAACAGCTTTCGCAGGTTGATACCGGATGTCAAACTCTGATAATGCAAACATCCATTTGCCCAATCGGCCTTTTAACATAGGAGCCGATAGCATGTGCTTTATGACGTCCGACTTGCATATGATGATGACCTCTGCTGATAGCAAAATGTGGCGCAGCTTGGTACATGTAAAGAACAAACAGAGGCACAACTTGTCGATATCTGGATACCTTGTCTCAAGGCTCAGCATCCTCCCGCTTATGTAGAATACGACTCGCTCTAGCCCATCATGCACTTGTACCACCACCGAGGCGATGGACGTGTCGACAAGTAAATGTAGAATGGTTTGTCGGCCGGGTGGAACTAACATGGCGGCTTTGTCGATATTCTTTGATCTCATCAAGGCCCGTTGTTGTTCGCCCAGCCGAATTCCTCGTCGGCTTTAATTTTACGAGCCCCATGAACGGCTCTATCCTTCCCGACAGGTTAGAGATGAATCGCTGGACGAAGTTGATCTTGCCGATGAGAGATGACTCTTTCTTTGTAGTGGGTGGCTTCATTGTTCGTGACCGCCTCCTACTCTTCAGCCGATCTCAATCCCGCTCATGGACCAAGAAACGTGAACTGACCGCCGTCATCCAAAGCACACTTCTTTGGATTCATCCGAGGCCGAACTTTCTTGTTCGGTCCAGACGTTGTAGATCGCCCAAGTGCCCTTGGCGCCAAGCAGATTTGACCACCACGTCGTCAATGTAGATTTCCACCAACCGCCGATCAGGTCGTGGAAAATATAATTCATGGCCCTCCGGTATGTGGCGCGGCATTCAGTCCAAACGTCATGACCACATACTCAAGAGACCCACCGAACTGGTACTCAATGCGGTTTTGTGTATGTCTTCCGAGCCATAAAATTTGGTTGTAACCAGCATTGCCATCCATGAAACTTAAGATCTTGTGACCAGCCGCTGCGTTATTAACGCCTACGCTATCGGATACTCATCCTTCGGTCGCCTGCTGAGATCCTCGAAAATCTATGGCACCCGCCATCGGCCATCCTTCTTCTCCACAGCACTATACTAGAAATCCATTCAAAGATACCGCATGGCCCGATTAACTTGGTCGCCAACATTTTCTCGACCTCCTTCTTGACTTCTACGAATTTCGCCTTCATTTGCCGTTTCGCTGCTGAAATGGCGGAATCCTTTTTTCGATGGGAGCCGATGCTCAATGATGCTCTGCCTAACCTGCATTTCATGTAGTCCCGTAAGCGGATCTGGTATTGTTTCAACAGGCGATCATTGGGCCTCGCAGACCGGATCTAATTTCTTCGATAAATGTTGGTCGTGGCTTATCCCCGTGACCAATGTCAATCTCTTCTAGCTCATCGGATGTAAACCCATACCCTAGCTTGCCGTCACCGTCAGTCGATGCTAAACACAGGGGCAGTAGGTGAGGACAACAAAATAATTTGGGCCGATTGCAGAATCGCCCCTTCTTGATTGTGCTCGTCAAGGCGGTTTACACCTCACGGTTTTACAATGGCGGGCGTCTCCCCGCTACGACTACATGATCCGCTTGTCGATGGTCGTTGCTTTTATTTTTGTGGCCGATCGTGATGATCGGCCGTACACGTATGATCGTGGACCTTTCTATTCGGGGCGATGGATAAGACCAGCCTCACCCCGCTTTTGAAGCTTCAATGCGCCACAGCCCAAACTGATTCCGAGATCGGCTCTTGGTCTTCGCTTCCCATGTTCGTGCAAGCAATGGAAACCTCGATAGAATCGTCGCATGGACGACCTCCACTTCATCTCCGTCCCCATCAGACGTAATCGGTGCATCGTGGATGGAATGCAGCGATTAGCGTGGATCCAATCCCTTCCTAGCAAGACGGCGAGGTACTTTTGCTGTTCACGGCGAAAATGACGTGGGTATAGTTTTCCTGCCCACCGCCGATCCACGTTAAGAACACCTTGCGTTTCAAGACCGCTGAAGTCGCTTAACGTGACGTTGGTTTTGATCAGGTCCGCCGGAGCGCCCCAAACGCCGTAGCATGGAGTATGGCATGATGTTAATCCGCCCGGTCCACCAACATCTTGCCGACGGGTTGTCCATTGATGTAGCCCGCAGTACGGCTTTCGGATGTTTGTAACCCTTCTCTCGTGGCTTCTCAAAGATAATCGCCGTGGCCGCAAAGCTGCCATCGGTAGCATATTGGTTCGTGGCGCGAACTCCGGAGTACGAACACCATAAGCGAGCACCGATGCTGCATCGGCTTTTATTGGTTTGGGGCGCCACTCTTTCCTTGTCGCTGACCCTCCGCTTCCGTAATCTGCCTTACTTTGACGGCCGATCCGCCGAGCCTTCTTTAGCGTGGAATCTGCGCTTCACTTTCTAAGTTACGCAGCTGCTGCACTCTGCGCTCGAGTGTGTCCGAGTCCATCGGGCACCACCTTGGACGGTGAAACCTGTCTTCTTCTTCGTCCCCCTGGTCCTCTCAAGGCCCTTCGCCTAGTGGACTCCTTAGGACGGTTTTGAGGTGGGAGAGGTCCGAGACGTCAACACCGACATCGGCCTCGTGCCCTTCTTTTGTGGTCCACATTCAGGCGGTTGTCGGCTGTAGGCAATCGGCTCATTTCCACGTCCCAGAATGCTTGAAGAAGGGCAATCCCAATGTTTGTCTGCGCCTTCCTTCTCTTTGGGTGGTCTCTTGGCGAGGTGCCCATGTCTTTCATCGTCTCGCCGTCTTGGCGACGTTGGTCGACCGGGCGCTCATATTTGTTAAGGAGGTGCGTGGAATGTGGCTTCGATATCGCACTCTCCTCACTTGTTCCTCATAGTACCGCCGCCATCGTGGCTGGGCCGGTCGCGTGGACCAGCCTTCTCTCTGTCTTTGCTCCGAGAGTGATCACCTCCTTCCTTGTACGCGTGTCATGGTGGTACCCAGACCCATGTTGACATCAAACGAAAAGTCCAGTTGACGTCTCGGAGCGATCGAGCTCTATCATGTTGACACCGGGAACGGGTTCGTGTCCACCTTCATGGCGAGTGGCCGAGGATCGCGGCCTTGTTCTATTGCCATTTGGATCTGGCGCAGCTCTTTGCAATCATTGGTGGTGTGGGTGAACGAATGATGCCACTTGCAGTATGGTCTCCGCTCATCTCCGAGCGGTGGGATCTTGTGGCCTTGAGGTAACCTCAACTGCTTTCTCTTCAGAAGAATCGAATATCCGCCGGCTTTGCTCACGTCAAGTCAAACCCTTTCAAAGGCCCTCGCCGCTTCACCCATTTGCAGACAGTGGTCTCGAGCCCACTCGCCACGGCCACCTCTGGTCTTGTGTAGGATCATCTTCTTCCAGAACTACCGTGCTTACGGGCCGCTTGAACTGTCTTGGTATAACTGTGGTGGCGCTGTTCATACATCGCCGATGGGCCATGTGCCAGTGAGTTGTACTCCACCGAAAGCGATCCTTGACGGGTGCTAAGAGCCCCACCACAGCCAGGTCGATTGCTTCCTTCTCTTAAACGAATAATAACATCTCTTGATGGTTCAAGCCTGGATGTATTCGCCACAGTTTCTCCCCGTCATTTCTGCGCCAGTCCGCAATGCCAGCCTCGGTGCCGCCTCGAATGGTACCGGATGTGGAACTGTTCTTCTAGTTGCTTCTAGGTGCGAATTGAATCGGTGGCGAGGTGTGTACCACCCAAAAGCTGGTCCTGTTAGAGATTGTGCAAAAATCTCACGCGATTTGATCCGATGTCAAATCATACCTAGCCGCGCTGTATCGGCCACGTGCTCGATCGAGCTTGACCCTCCGACCGCTGAATCTTGAGAACTCGTGGAGCTTATATTTGGGCGGTAGTGGAATCAGGTCAAACTGCGTTGGGGTACGGCTTTGAGTAGCCGATCGTGCGCCTTTTCGGCACGAAGCCGAACTGATCTCTCAAGATGGTAGTGATTTGGTCCACTGTTTGAGCTGCAGGGGCTGGATTCTCATGGCTAGTTCCAGTGGCATACTTGGCTAGCCACGCCTGTGTGTCAGCGTCCATCCCGGACACCGTTGCCCCAGGAACGCCTGCCTCGAAGATCTGCAGCGGAACCCCGCCATGGAGACTCCTGCGTTGCGATCTGGCTGGCGCCAAGTTGTTGCGATCCGCACGTAGGCACATATGTACCCATGCGAATCTCCTTGGGTGGCTCGAACAGAATTGGCAATCACCGGATCGCCCAGCCTTGTAGACAATGTATGCCGCTGATCTGGCGGCTCAAGGCCATGGCGTGACCGCGATTGCGGTGCGGTGTGGAGCGGTCTTTCTCCGTGGTGGGTTCCTAAAGTGGGCCCCGACGAGAGTACTGATGTTTCATGATCTCTGGACCACGCGAATCGCAATCCGCTCGAAAGCGTTCACTGTGCTCTGAGTGGCGGTAGAGAATGAGCCACCATATAGTTGACTTCGCCGCAGAGCCACGAGCGTTCCTCCAAGGAAATGCATCTACTTCATCGAGAGCACCGGGAGAATCCTTCCACTTGATGCCCCGCGACGGTCCTTCGAAAGAGCCGATGAGGTCGGCTTCAAGAGCTCTTTGAGCTCGTCATACCGCTTTGTGCTCAGCAGAAGCTCCGACGTGACCGCCTGTTTCTCCATCGCAGTCGGACATTGATGTAGACGTTGTTGAATGTCCCACCGGGCGTGTAATGTGTTGCTGTCAAAACTCACCGGGCAAGTGACTAGCAACACGAAGAGCCGGAGGCTCCCAGAGCTGGTGGGCCCTAGTCCCTGGTCAACGGCCGCAAATCTTCCAAAGACGCACGCGTCTGTCTTGGTTCGAGATGCCACTGACCTATACCGCCAGGAAGGTGATGGATTGTTCCGATTGGTTTCCTGCGGTAAACAAGTATCGTAAAATTCGAGCCGTGATCGGCTCCCTGTGTTTTCAGAATCGGCTTTCGAGCCGATTATACCCATAGTTTTGCATTGGATCTATGATAACATGGGGTTTTGCTTAATTACTACAAGTTAAATCGATCTACGATAGTTTAGTGTTTTCACCACGCAACCGAACGTCCCACGCCAGTTGAGCCTAATAGATACGAAAATAGTAGAAAACCAATCCTAGAGAAGGCCTAAAACCAACACAATGTCAATTCCCTAACGTCCCTAAGACCAATAAACCATATTTTACGTACCGGATCGTTCAACCCGCTTGTGAGGCCTAATCACGTGGATATTAAACTAAACCTTGATGAACAAGGCACAACTATAACAGATCAACTCGACTAAATAGAAATCAAGCAAGGTGCCACCCTCACACCCGGAGAAGGTGCAAAGATGGCGAGATAGCTAGAGGTAGCACAAGCAAGCAATCATAGTAAGAGTATCGATGCTAGCTCTAACAATTGTAGTAAGGTGTTACTCGCCATCAACAAGGCTTCAAGACGAGTAACACCGGATAACGATAGAATATCGCCTAGATCGCAAGGTGCGATCTAGGCGATGGCACTTACCCGAGAAAAACCCTAGAAACAAGGGGTGGCGTACCGAGATTGTTGTTGGTTGTGAACGTGATTGTCCTTGTCTTTCAATAACCCTAGGTACATATTTATAGTCCGAAGACTCTCTACTTTTGGAATAACTCTACAACTCTATCTTTACCTAAACATAAACGGAACCTAAACAAACACGAATCCTACTATGATACAGGATACACGGGCAATTCAGCCCAAATCTACGCACTAGGCCGATCCAACAACACGTTGAATAAATGTATCTTCCAAGCCCATCTTGATCACGGCCCATCTCCGTCTTTGGCCAAAATACGGTGATAACAGTTGGTTAAACCAAAGGGCATTACTGTGTACTCATACAATCCATACCATGTGGTGAATGCTGTCTTTGGTATGTCTTGCTCTCTTATCTTGAGTTGAAAATAGCCTGACTGAAGATCAATCTTTGAGAACACACATGCTCCCTCTAGCTGATCAAACAAGTCATTTATTCTAGGCAAAGGATATTTGTTCTTGATAGTTACCTCGTTGAGAGAACGGTAATCTATGCATAACCTTTGGCTTCTATCTTTCTTCTCCACGAACAATACTGGGGCTCCCCAAGATGAAGAACTTGGTTGAATAAATCCTTTCTGCAACTGTTCCCCTAGTTGCTTCTTGAGCTCCTTCAGTTCATCAACTGACATTTTGTACGGTCTTTTTGCTATTGGTCCAGAACCTGGTACTAGATCTATCAGAAACTCCACATCTCTATCTGGTGGCATTCCTGGTAATTCTTCCGGAAATACATCCGGATACTCACACACAATTGGCACACTATCCATGCTAACCCCCTTAAGAGAATTTAGCTTACTTCCTTTGGATTCAAAGTTTGACCTGAATTTTATTCTTTTCCCTTCTGGGGTTGTGAGTGCAACAATACGATTAGCACAATCTAGTACTCCTTCATACTTAGCCATACAATCCATTCCCAAAATTACGTCTAGTCCTTGGGAATCTAGGATTATCAGGCTCACTGAAAACTTATGCTTTCCAAACTCTATGACAAGATCCTGGCATCCAAGACTTACTATCATGTCTCCACCCGGAGAACTAACTTTTATTGGACAACCAATGTTTTCAGATGCAAACCCATTTCTATCAACAAATGCTTTTGATATGAATGAATGAGATGCACCAGTGTCAAAGAGTACAAATGCTGGAATGGAATTGAGTGCGAACTTACCGAACGGCATCGGGCTCCTCATAGACCTCCTCCACATTGATGTGGTTAACCTGTCCTTTCCGAAAAGGATTGGGCTTGTTAGGTCCTTCAACTTTCTTCTCGTGGCACTCATTAGCATAATGCCCCTTCTTGCATTTGAAGCACTCAACCCCGATGTCCTTTTAACATCTTGACTTCCACTTCCACTGTGGTGGCTCTTATGTCCACTCTTGTGGTTCTTGTACTTATCATTGTCATGACTGCGATGCTTGTTGTCATGACGGTTGTGGTTGTGGTGCTTGTTGAATTTCCCATGCTTATGGGATCTGAGCTTCTTGTCATCATAGTGAGATCGTTTGTGAGGCGATCCTGACAGTGCTTGTCGAGTGTTTCCTCTTCCTACTCTCGACTTGCTTTATTTTACTCTCCAAAATTGCAGCCTTGTCACACAAAGATCGATAAGTTGGAACATATGCCCTGCATTGTAGATTCAGCTCATCATTCAAGCCCTCCAAAAACTTTTCCTTTCTTTTGGCATCTGTGTCAACTTCATCCGGTGCATAACGCGCTAGATTGTTGAACTCTTCTATGTATTCAGCCACGCTGCGGTGGCGCTGCTTCAAGTTGTGAAACTCCTTCTTTTTCAGACTCATCATTCCTGATGATATATGAGCAGTGCGAAAGCCATCTTCGAAGATAGCCCAAGTCACCTCATCAATAGGAGTGGTGATTTGGAAGTTGTCCCACCATGTGGCGGCTGGTCCTTCCAACAGATGTGCTGCGAACCTGACTTTTTCAGCATCCGTGCAGCCCACGGTCACAAAATCTTTGTTCACAGAACGTAGCCAGTCATTGGCCACCATGGGATCAGTCGTCCCTGAAAACTTTGCTGGCCTCAAACGTAGAAATCTGGTGAGCATATCAAAACCCGGAGGGTTGTTGTTGTTGTTGTTGGGGTTGTTGTTGTTGTTATTCTGGTTTTGAATAAACGTTGTCATCATCTGCATGAGCTGTGTTTGCGCATTCATCATTTGTTGCATTTCCGGGGTGATGTTATTGGGGTTGGGGTTTGCACGACAGGGAGGCATCTGTGGTTTGTTCAAATAGATAAGAATGAGATACCCATAGATGTTTTATGCACAATACATCACAAGCAAACACATAGCATGTAACTCAAGGATAAAATCTCAACAACAAAGTTCTCGAAATAAAACACACAAGTGGCAATCCATCCACATGTCGGATGGTCCAATAATAAGTTCACAAATAACAAGTACGAATATGAAAGATAAACGAGTAGTCAAGTCTACTCATCAGCATCAATCTCCTCCTCGACGAAGGTAAGACCTGCGTTCTCCATCGAGGTCTTGTTCTCCTCAATCGTAGTGGTCAAGGAATCGACTTTGGCCTTGAGAGTCCTCTTCTGGGAGCGAAGCCTCTCAATAACCATTTGCTGCTGCTCTAACTCGAAATCCTTGGACTTCAGTTCCTCGGTCATGTCCCGGATCTTCTTGTTCCTATCCTGGACGCGCTTCTCCCGACTCTTGAACTTGCGGTCCTGGGCCTCGAACTTTGTCTCCATTTCCTTGATCATCTCATCCTGCTGTGCAAAAAGTTTGTCCTTCTCGCGAAGCTGCACCTGGAGCTCGTCATTGCTAAGCATGACGTTCGTCCTGTCCGTGTCCACGTGCCTGATAAGAGACTCTAAGTCCTGGAGATAGAGACGTATCGGCTCTGCCGCGTCTCTCGAGTCGTCCTCAAAGTCGATGGACTCTCCATCAACATCACGTCTTACGAAGACGTGGAAATGAGTGCCCCTAACCTGTCGGGAGTGACGGCCTAACAGACGTCCTATCAGGTCCTGCATGACTACCTCCATGCCTCTCTCCCTGCCGTCGTGCATCAGCTTGAAGACGATGGCCTCTGTAGTAGGCTCAGTCTGGCGTCCTGGCTGGTTCACCTTGAAGCCCCAGAGGTCCTTCCTCTCGAACTTGGTGAGTGGGTACACCGTGATGGTGGGAAGAGGGAGATCGAGCAAAGTGGTAAGCTCAACGATACGGGGGCCAAAACGGGTAACCTGGAGCTCCTCAACAGTGCTGATGGTAATAGGCATCTATTTCATAAGATTGAAAAAGTTAGAACAACACCATTTAAGATAAATCAAGACAAACATTCATACATATCCATGGAACACAAACATCACACAAGTCATGCATACATAAGTCCATTACATCAATCAAGGTCCATATTTATTTAAGGTATCATTTTTGGAAAATAAGGTGATAGATGGTGTCCAACTAACGAAGGGTGCTCACAATCCTATCTCACTGGATCTGGTGGCTATCACAATGTTCCTAGAGGCAATCCACCTATCTTGTTCACATGATTCCATCACTAAGTCTATTATATCTCCCCTTAACTCTTGGTTGGTGGCTTCCAACTCTTGGGTAAGTTCCTTCTCTTTCTCTAAGTCTTTTTGGAGGTTGAGCATTCTGCACTTGATTCTAGCACTTAGTTCTTTGATAGTCCTCCAAGCTGCATCTCTGGCTGACTCAAAGAATGTGGTGTGCATTACAATGTTGGTGTACATGCAGAATCCCCTTTCTTTGTGGTTGTCTTCCTTGTTTTTGTACAAGTGAAGTTGCACCCACCAATACTCCACTCCTTCATCCATCACTGGAAAGCCTTTGTATAAAGATGCTCCATGTGCTTCCATTGTCACCATGAGGTCCTTGAGAATCTTGGGAAACTCAGTCTCACACTCCAAGGTCATGGTCATGAGTGGCCCTTTCTTCACGGCTTCGTTGATGGAGTTCATCTACAAATGGAGATGAGAATGAGAAGATTAGAAAAGTGTTACGAGAAGAATAGACAAGTGTAGAAGTAGTTGAAAATTTTCCTTAGTGGTTTCCAATCCTAGGGTCATAATCCTACAGGCAACACACTTCTCTAATACCATCTGTTAGACCCCTCCTTTATAAAGGAAAGGATCCCTGTGATTGCAATGCTAGTCCCTGGATCAATGCTAGCATCCACAGTTTAATATGAAGTACACAGATACAAAGGTTGTTTATTACATTCATTCCAGAGATAAAACATAGTCTTTTACAACTCAGGGCCATAGGCCTAATACAAGGGTTTAAGGAATAAGTAAATAAACATAAGTCTTCATCTTCATGTGCCACAGGCAAGCATGTAGAGTGTAGACTCATGACTCCTACTCATCATCGGAGTAACCTGCAACATCACAAGTTACAGCCACAGAGGGTCAATACTTTGGAATAGTATTGGCAAGTGATACCTTAGTATATTTTAAGTGGACTATATTACTATATGCATTTGGCTAAGTGTAGCTTGCTTTGCTTGAAAATAGGTTTTCCTATTAGTTGAAAACACTAAGTTTTTCTTTGTCAAACATTCCCAAGAAACCTCCAATAGACATTGGGGTCCTTCACCCTTGTTCACCCACCAAATTTTACTTAGAAGTTGGAGTGATGAGATTCTTGTAGCTTCCATGTCTTGATGCTCAAATTGTCCATTGCCTTGGACAAGGCTAAGTACTTAGGTTTTCCATCTGCAGAGGTTGTGCACTTTCCCCACCAGACTTGGTTTCCCAAGACAGGACCCTTCAGAAGCTTTTCCTTAGTCAAATGGACGCGCTCCAACCTATCATTCCCACTACCACCAACTTTCCAAGTGACTAAGTTATAGCAACCTATATGATCATGGCAGAGCCCATATTGCCAAGTGGTTGCACTGTAAGCTTTCTCAACACTTGGCCTCCAAATCCCTTTGTGCATGGGTGGCATACCACAAGTGAGATACACAACCCAAGTCCATGGCCTTGTGTAACCACTCAACATAACCCAAACCTTCCATTCCACCCAGGAGTTCATTTGATTTAGTTGTTTTATTAGGAAAAACTTAGGTCTCATAACTTAGAAATATAGCTACTATAGCATGAATGATTATACTCACCCTTGTTTACTAATAGCTAGGCTAAGCAAGGCATGGCAACTTAACATAGGGAAAATTCCTTAGCAATTCTACTATTCTAAACTACATAGGATTTCCCAACATATCATTTGACAAAAGTAGCATGCAAGACTTAGCAAAATTTCTAATGCTAGTACAAAACATAGGATAGAAATATTCATGAAAATATCACTTGCCTTGGTAGTGGGGAGAGTAGCACTCTTCACAATCACAATCACTAGCAAAATCTACACAAAAATTATAGCATACAATTACACACAATTATATACAACCAAAAATAATATGTATGCATGCATGCAAGAATTTACTAAGTGGTGATTTTTGAAAACTCTACCAAGGATGCACAGATTTACAGAAACTTAACAAGTCACAAGTTTGCCAACTAAACTTATTTGGCACTAATGCAATTTACCAAAAATAAATCTATATTTAAAATAGCCTTATACATGTTTCTATAAATAAATTCATGTTAACTGTTACTATTTGTTAAACACATTGGATATTCAGAAAGGTCTTGTTTTACTGAATCTAACGATATAAGTTTGCAAAATTCCAACGTGGCAATCAAAAGTTATAAGCATTTGAAATTTGGATCAAAATCTGGTTTTAAATCTGTTTTTATTTCTAATACTTGCCACGCGTCGCGTCCCTATTGGTGCGTACCTCTTCGGTTGGATCGGGTCCTGCGGACCGCACGATCTAAGTGGGATCTGGCGGCTCAGATGCGCGTGTACCTCTTCATCCTCTTTCTAATCTACGCCGCAGGATCTAGATCCAACGTTCCTAATCATCCTAACCATACTCAGGCGGCGCTAGCGGCGTTAACTGGCGGTGGCGCATCTGACTACGACGGCGCCGACGTTCTACATCGCTCCAGGAAGCAGGAAGGTGCTTACCAGATCCGCCAAGGCGTGCTGAAGCTCGACGTGGTACTGGTTTGCGGGCTTCGGATGTGGTGAGCTCGTCGGAGTCGTGCACGGCGTCGGGTGTTTGTTGTCGGTGTCGTTGCAGAGGTTCCGCGTCGCCCTAACATAAGCCAGGGGGTTTAGGATATGCGCAAGACCCTGGCGAACAATCTAGTGTGAGTCAGAAGTGAAGGGGCGCACGGGACTTACGAAATTTGGTCGCCGGAGTTGAGGTGGTCGTCAGATGCTTGCGTCGGCGAAGCAGCGACCTCGGGCGACTGAGACGAGACGGGTGGGGTCAGGAGGTGCGCAAGAAGATTGCGAAGTGGCTCAAACGAATCAGAGAGGAAGGGGCGCACGGGTCTCACCGGAATCGTTCGCCGGAGCAAGCTCTGTCTGCGGCGGTGTTGGGTGAGTCGTGGGCAGCCTGGTGGCGTGAAGGTAGAATCTACTGGGGAAAAATGGTCGCTAGGAGGTGGGGGTCTTAAGCCGGTGCCTCGACAGGAAACGCTCGTGGATTAATGCCCATTTATGCCGCGCCATTACCGAGGATCGCAATGCGGCGTGGTCGCGGGCGCGGTTGGGGAAAACGATGACGGCGTGGGCGAGGCCGCTCGTCGGCGATGTGCAGTGAGGGTGGGGTCCGTCTGCTGACGACCTGCGTGCTCATGGCGTGAGAAAAGAAAAGGAAATTCCCGGCTGGGCTAGTTGGGCTCGATTCTCTGCTGGGCCAGATATCTGGCGCTCGGCCCTTTTCCTTTGTTTAATTCTTTTTCTTTTCTATTTCGATTTTCTGAATGGGTTTTCAAATGGTTTCAAAATCAATTTAAATTCAAATCCTCCTGAGGTTTTGTAGTAGTGACTTGGTCTCAGAAATGGGTCAAAAACTCTTGGGCTACTTTGCAAGGGCTTGGTCATACTTGGATTTCAAACAAACAGAGACTTTTGCTTCTATTTTGCAAATGTTTGAATAGGGGTTTTAAATTTATTTCCAAGTTGAAAAACTTTGGTCAAACTTTTATATTTAATCTTGCCAACAATGGAGGCAAGCAACAAGTTCATATCATTCAATTTTCAAAGGGTGATGGTTATTTGAGTTAATTTGCTCACATGAAATCATAGCACAAGCTTCTGTTCCTGAGATGATTTTGAAAGAAACCCTAAATGATGATGGATGCAAGTATGATATGAATGAGCTTTGAAACATGAATTTAGGGATGTTACAGCATGGAACTTGAACTCCAAAATAAGTTTGAGGATCAGGAAGCGTACGATATGATCGTCGCGCTTAGGGACATGTTCCAGACTTAGGCAAGGACTGAGAGGTACAATGTCGCCAAGTCCTTTGTGGAATTCAAGCTGGAAGAGGGAGCAGCTGTAGGCCCCCATGTGATAAAAATGGTTGGTTACAGTCAGACTTTGGAAAAGCTTGGTTTTCCACTAGGCCAAGAGTTGGCTACTAATTTCATTTTGGCGTCTCTTCCATCTAGCTATGGGAAGTTCATTTCGAACTACCATATGCATGGGGTGGAGAAGGGCCTTAATGAGTTATGTGGGATGCTCAAAACATCAGAAAGTGACATTAAGAAGTGTGTAGGGAATATCCATGTGATGGTTGTGCAAAACAGGCCTAGCTTCAAGAAAAAGGATACTTCTTGGCAGAAGAAGAAGGAAAAGGCTAAGAATATGTTCCCTAAGCCTGCAGCCAAGCAAAAGGCCGGACCTGCAGATGACACTAAGTGTTTCTTTTGTCATGAACATGGCCACTGGAAGAGAAACTTCGGCAAGTACCAGACTTCTTTGAATAAGAGTGGAAGTAAGAGTACTTCCCACTTAGGTACGCTTGTTCTAAATGTTGTGGACATTCTTCTCACTGATTCTTATGTTAACTCTTGGGTATTTGATAACAGATCATTTGCTCATATTTGCAATTCGATGCATGGGTTAATAAGGACTAAAGAAGTGCAGAAAGGCAAAGTGGATTTTTCATCAGAAATAAAGCAAAGGTTGCTGCATTATTCGCCAGCATCATGCAACTTCACCTTCTGTGAGGATTTATTATGGAGTTGAATAATTGTTATTACATTCCTAGTATGGGTCAAAACATTTTATCACCTTCATGTTTGATGAGGGATGGATACTCATTCGCGAGTATGAAAAATGGTTGTGTAATCTCTTAGAATGCTATGTTTATGGCTGATGCTCCCATTGTGAATGGGTTATTTATTTTAAATCTTGATGATGCATCTGTTTACAATGTTAGTGCTAAAAGGCTTCGGCCTAATGATTTGAGTCCTACATATTTATGACATTGTCGTTTGTGGCATATAAGTGAAAATCACATGAATAAGCTCCATGGTGATGGTATTCTAACTTTGTTTGATTCTGAATCAGACGAGACATGTCAGGCTTGTTTACTTGGAAAAATGACCAAGTCGCCTTTTTCGGGTTTTCCCGAGAGAGCGACAGACTTGTTGGAACTCATACATATTGATGTATGTGGACCAATGAGCACGACAACTTGAGGAGTATATCACTACTTCATTACTTTCGCTGATGATTTCAGTAGATATGGTTATGTCTACTTGATGAAGCATAAGTCTGAAACTTTTGAAAAGTTCAAGGAGTTTCAGAGTGAGGTAGAGAATCAACGTGGCAAGAAAATAAAGGCCTTGTCATCTGATCGTGGAGGTGAATATTTGAGTCACGAATTTAGCAATCATCTTAAGAGTTGCGGAATTATGCCACAACTCATGACGCCTAGAACGCCTCAAAGGAATGGAGTCTTCGAACGACGCAATTGAACTTTGTTGGACATGGTTCGATCGATGATGATCCAATCGGATTTACCATTATCATTTTGGGGTTACGCTCTAGAAATGGAAGCTTTCACACTTAACATGGTACCATCTAAATCCATAGTTAAGACACCATATGAGATGTGGACTGGAAAGAATCCTAGTTTGTCTTTTCTAAAGATTTGTGGTTTTGATGCATTTGTCAAGAAACTTCAGTCGGACAAGCTAAGACCCAAATCGGATAAGTGTATTTTTGTGGGATATCCGAGGGAAACCTTAGGGTATTACTTATACAACCGAGAAGAGGGCAAAGTGTTTGTCGCTCATAGTGGTGTTTTCCTAGAGAAAGAGTTTCTCACAAAGGGAACGAGTGGAAGGTTGGTGCAACTTGAAGAAGTTCAAGATGAGCCAGTCGGGGATGCTTCTACGAGTGATGCTATTGTAGCAGAACAAGTTGAGGAATCCGTGACAATAGAAGCACCGCAATCACGAAGGTCGGCGAGGCTCCTTATTGTTAAACAATGATGAGCCTATGACCTATGCAGAAGCGATGGTCGACCCAAACTCTGAGAAATGGCTGATCGCCATGAGACCCGAGATAGAGTCCATGGGAGACAATCAAGTTTGGAAATTGGTTGACCTGCCTGATGGTTTTAAAGCCATCGAGTGCAAATGGATCTATAAGAAGAAGATTGATATGGATGGAAATGTTCACATCCATAAAGCTCGACTAGTTGCAAAAGGTTTTCGATAAGTTCAAGGAGTTGACTACGACGAGACTTTCTCGCCCATAGCGATGCTTAAATCTATACGGATCATTCTAGCCATTGCTGCACATTTCGACTATGAAATATGGCAGATGGGTGTCAAGATGGCTTTCTTAAATGGAATCCTTACTGAGGACGTGTATATGATGCAGCCCAAAGGTTTTGTCGATCCAAACAATGCTGGAAAGGTATGCAAACTTCTAAAGTATATTTATGGGCCGAAGCAAGCATCTCAGAGTTGGAACATTCAATTTGATGAAGTTGTAAAGGAGTTTATCTTCATCAAAAACAAACAAGAACCTTGTGTTTACAAGAAGGAAAGTGGGAGAGCGCTTGTATTTCTAATCTTATATGTAGATGACATATTGCTGATTGGAAATGACATTCCTATGCTCGAGTCTGTTAAGACCTCATTGAAAGATAGTTTTTTGATGAAGGACTTAGGAGAAGCGGCATATATTCTGGGCATCACGATCTATATAGATAGATCAAGGAGGCTAATTGGATTAAGCCAGAGTACATACATTGACAAAGTGTTGAAATGGTTCAGCATGGAAGAGGCTAAGAAGGGGTTCTTGCCCAGGTCTCACGGCATAAAACTCAGCAAGAGTCAGTGTCCTTTGACTACTGATGAGCATGAGCGCATGAGCAGGATTCCATATGCTTCGGATATTGGATCCATCATGTATGCAATGATATGTACTCGCCCAGATATTTCCTATGCTCTAAGTGTTACGAGCAGATGCCATGTTGATCCAGGTGAAAGTCACTAGACAGTGGTAAAGAACATCCTTCAGTATTTGAAAACGACTAAGGATGTGTCCCTAGTTTATGGAGGTGAGGATGAACTTAGTGTAAGGGGTTACACAGATGTGAGTTACCTTAACGACTCAGATGACTCTAGATCGCAATCTGGTTATGTGTTTGTCATGAATGGTGGTGCTGTGAGTTGGAAAAGTTCTAAGCAAGATACGGTGGCCTCCTCTTCAACATAAGCTGAATATATTGGCACCTCAGAGGCTGCAAAGGAAGCTATTTGGATTAGGAATTTCCTGATTTCTCTTGGTGTGGTTCAGGGAGTGTCCAATCCCATGTACGTTTACTATGACAATAATGGTGCTATTGCACAAGCCAAGGAACCTAGACAGGACCAGAAGAACAAACATATTCGCATGCGTTACCATCAGATTCATGAGTTCGTTGAGGATGGTAGTGTCATGATATGAAAAATACACACCGACTCAAATGTTGCTGATCCCTTTACAAAGCCACTTCCGCAGCCTGCGCATGAGGCGCACGCAAGAGCAATAGGTATTAGATACAATCTAGATTGACTCTAGTGCAAGTGGGAGACTGAAGGAAATATTCCCTAGAGGCAATCATAGAGATGATTATATTTCTTATGTATCCATGAGTTATTGTAATTTTCCTTGAATATCCATATTAGGGAACTTGTATTGATTGGCAATTATGTGAATTGTTTGTGAAACTCTTTACTTGTATGGTTATCTAATAGTTTTCCCTAGTCGGAGTTCATGTAAGGACACACGTGGCTAGCACATCGATTGGTTGATGATTATGTTTCACAAGTCATAGACATGGAGATGTCAAGCCAATGATGTGGACACATGTTATTAACATGGGGTTGACTAACCCAACTTGAGACTGGAAATTATACTTGCAGCTCTCTCTACACATCGTGTATGTTTTGTCCTTAGACCTGAGATTGCCGCATGTACTTGAGATGTGGATCGACCTACTTTGGGGCTATCAGACGCTGCTCCGTAACTGGGTAGTTATAAAGGTAGCTATCAGGTTTGTCCTGAATTATGCTGCAAGGCATCGGTCAATCAAGATGGGATTTTCCCCTCTCTACGTGAGAGAGATATCGTTGGGCTCCTCGAGTGATTGGATCCAAAAATGCATGGTCGTGCTACATATGGTTAAGAGTTAACCTAGTAAAGGGATTCCGAATCATAGTATCGAGAAAGGGAGGTCAGCTTGGAGCTAGACCAAATATCGTGAGGCAAAGGGAAATACATGTACTAAACCTTGTGATGGTTCGTCCGAATGATCTTTGTATGCGTTTAGGATTTGGCACATCTTGCTAGAGGCCTCTAGTAACTATGGGCGGATTAAGTGTACTCGTGTCATGTCTATACGTGTATGAACCTATAGGGTGACACACGTAAAGGGCTAGAAATCTAATGAGGATTGGATCCGAATTAGACCAGGCTAGGGCTACTAATGGGCTGCTAATGTAGAAGCCCACTAGGGACGCCTGTATAAGAGAGGGTGGGGCAAGCTGACCAGGGTTGAGCATTCCACCCAGCCGCCACTCCTCTCACGCCTGTGTTGCACGTGCGGACCTAGCAGTCCGGCGTCCGACGCTTCCACCCCGTACGTGTGGATACCTCGGAGGTGCTGCAGCTATAGCACTTGGACGAGCCGCGCAAAGGGGAGTTGCTCGTGGAACTAGGACAAGGAGGAGACGTAGAATGTCTACACTGCCTCAACACGTTTCATCAAGTTCCGCAACTACGCGTCTAGTGGTAATCCCGAGATCTATGACAACAGTATTCCTGGTTTACGCGGTAGAATTTTTTTGATTTGCGATAGTGTAGCCTACCCGTATCCCTTCACTTAGCTATTCAAGGTGTTGAGGAAGGACATTTTTGCGCTATTGGTGTATAGCATTTCGTCTCTCTTGCCCTGGGGAGCCAGTCGCTTGGAGACTCCAAGGCGAGCTCTCGTACTAGGTGTTTTCACAAGGCGCATGCGAGATCATGTTGTAACGAGTCCCCGAGCGTATTACTTAACCGTTTGAGTCATTGCATCCGAGGATGAGGGAGACAAGGAGCTATGAGAAGCAAGACCGGTCATCTTGGCTCGGGGAGCTATCGAGTGAGGCAACATTGATGGGGGCTCTTGATTTGGCGTTTTTCATGGACGCAAGGCTTAAGTGTCCCCGATGCCCTTGTACTACACTACTTGGCTGTGTTGAGTTGTTCTCCCAATGGTTGACAACTGATGGAGAGTATATGTTGTTACGTTTACGAGTGCGACTGGCACAAGATAAGGTGAGTGAACACAATTTGCGGAAACAGTAGCTTTATTTATTGGGCGTACACAATTTGTTGTACAAGGTAGGGCGCACATTGTAAGACGTGCGCGATGTGCTTATGTGCCAGGGGTAACTGTCGCTTGCGTTGGTTTATGTGGTGGGTGTCATTGCTGACTGGTCGCGTCGTGTCTAATGGCTTTCCCCAAGTCATGTTCTTCGACGGGCAGGTTGATCCTGCAATTGTCCCTGGGCAAATTACGCTCAGGTGCTGGCGAGGTCGGGGATGTTGTCGAGTGTTCGATAGACTCTCTTGATCTTGGCGACAAAGGGTTCGTACCGACATGCATTCTTGAAGCAGTGGATAGTTGTGTCTGAGTGGGTGCCTATGGTGTTTATCTACAGACCATGCCAGCGCTGGACCCAGTGGCGGGTCAACTTGCTGGGGCCTAGGACGCATCACTCCAGGTCCTCAATCATGGTTGCGCGTGAGTAAGATCCCTCGAAGTGTTTGATGAAGTCCTCGCGCATCTCTTCCCACGATTCAACGATGTTCTCGGGGAGGGTGTTGATCCATTGGCGAGTCAAACCTTCCATCATTAGGGGGAGGTAGAGAGTGTCCAGTAGCTCGTTGTGGCCGACTATCCCCATCGCCTTGAGGTAGATGTCGATCCACACTTTAGGATCATACGTGGGGTCGTACTTTTCAATGCCCTTTGGTCCCTGGAAGTTGGAGGGTAGCTTTCGCCTCAAATCATTGGTCCGAACCATGAAGGGCCGACTCGGCTGAGGTCCCCGTGGTTGGATAGCGTGTGGCAGAGGTCATATGGCTGACGGGATCACCATGCTTGGGTATTTATGATGGGCCCCGCGCGTCAACTAGTTTTCCATTGGCGGAGATCGCATTGTATTGAGGTTGAGGATCGTTGGTGGAGATCGCGAGGTTGGCAAACACTAGTTGTTGCGGCCTCGGCTCCAGGGCGGGCAATTGATGACGTTGGTGACCGTCCGCTCGCTTGGCTGATTGGACGATATCGCCCCACTGTTGTTGGATCTGGAGTAGACTCTCCCTGCGAGTGGCAGCCCGCAGTTTGCTGTTCGACAACTTTGGCGAGCAGGGCCTGGGCGTACTTGATCTGGATCGCACCATCACCCATAGGGTTTAAGTTAGCGACCGCAGCCTGGCTCGCGGTGACGTTTTCCATCGGATTCAAGTAGAGAGGAAGGCCGAAAGGATCGTATGTGCACCTAGAGGGGGGGTGAATAGGTGCTACTTCAAATTTTCTTCTTTTTCAAATTAGGGTTTGACAAGAAAGGTAAATTCTCTAGATTATGCAACTAAGGTGAATTTACCTATATGTCAAACAAGAATTAACTAGCACAACACAAAGCAAGAACAAGTAAGTAAAGTGCGGTAAAGGATAGAAGTAACCAAAGTGGTGGACATGGAGACACAAGGATTTGTTTCCCGTAGTTCCTTCCTTTTGAGGGGAAGTACGTCTACGTTTGGAGAGGGGGTGGTTTCAAACCACCAACGCCACGAGAGGCCTCCCTTGTTCTCCAATGAACCTCACCCCAAGGGGTTCGATTCACCTTCCACTATATCGGAAACCTTCGAGGTGGAAGCCGGCACCTTTACAATAAGTTTGGGGCACACATCCACAACTTAATTGGAGGCTCCCAAATACAAGCAAGCTGTCAAAACAATCAAAGACAAGCTTGTAAGAACCAAATCAAAGGTAGGGTTTCCAAAGAAACACTAGAGCATGGGGGCCCTCAAGTGAATGAGGGGGAATGAAGATCTCTCTTAGTGAAGATGTAGATCAAGGCCTCCTCCTTCGATTCTCCAAAGATAAATGACTTTGGATGGTTGGATGAAGAGATCTTGTTGATTTGGTGGCTCAAATGGGGGTAGTGTTCTTGAGTGGGTCGAGCAGCTGGAGGAAGGGGATAAGGTCCCCTATTTATAAGCAGACCCCCTCAATGAACCGTTTTCTAACCGTTGGAGAAAAGTCAGACCAGAGACTCCGGCTTGCACACCGGAGACTCCGGTCTACACCGGAGATTCCGGCCCATCTCCGGACCAGCCTCCGGACCAGCATACTGATTGACCGAGCCCTTCTATGAGCCAAGTGGGCTGGAGACTCTGGTCCAGCGGCACCAGAGACTCCGGTCTAAGGCTCACACCGGAGACTCCTCAGTAGTCTCCGGACCTTGCTCTAGACCCCCTCACAGATTGTCCCAGCCAGAATCTTGATGTCCCCTCCAGGGATTCCTACGGAAACTCCGGTCCACACCGGAGACTCCGGTCCACACCGGAGACTCCGGTCCAGCCAGACCGGAGACTCCGGTCTGGAATTTCCAGAAACATGTCAAACTTGCAGGAATATTTCCATAGTGTAAGGGTCCTTTTCACTTAGCATTATAACAACTTGTAGACAGTAACATATTGTAAAATGATCTACTTGTTGTTAACGAACACCAAAACTGATTATGACAGTAAATGTCCTTTCAATCTCCCCCTTTTTGGTGTTCGTTGACAACAAGTGATTTTGCATGGAATAATTTGTATCAAGCTCCCCCTGACTATGTGCATTAAGGTAAACAAGTAAATCATGCAAGATAGATAGTATCAAAGATAAATCATATAGTTCTCACATGAGTTACAATAATAGAAGCACAATCACATAGTCACGCACATAAGTGGCAAATAACACACGAAGTTCAAATAAGGCAAATAAAAGCAAATCCAAAGCCCAAGCCCATGCAAATCGATGACAATGTCTTCTCCCCCTTTGGCATCGAAACACGGAAAATGGAAAAGACCTAAGCTAGCGCCCCAACAACTCAGTAGTCCTCATCATCCTCATCATCCTCATATGGGTCCTGATCCTCACCACCCTCATCATAGTCATCATCATCATCATCATCAGGGACTGCATGCCCTTTTCCGTGAGGGAAGAAGAGGAGGTACCCTGGTACCCATATCCAGAGGTGATATCTGGAAAAGTCTTCCAGTCCACCAAGCTGTCCTGTTGGGCATTCCAAGCCACAAAAGAAAGAGTGTGATCTGACTCTGTGGACTGCTAAGCACCATGCTCATCATTGTACTCGCCCTCTCCTTCCTCATCATCCTCTTCACCCTGATCCTTAATTTCCTTGAGGATCTTCTCAATGCGTCGGTTGCTTTGGTAGGAGGCATGATGTTGCTTACGAATGTCTACATTCATGCAACATAGGGTCCTCTACCAGAAAGTGGCATTCTTGACCTTCTCATGTACATAGTCACAGGTCATGGAAGGCATAGGTGCATTGGAGGCATTTTTCCTCCGAGCTCTAGGAGGAGAGGGGGCCCTCTCATTCTCATCCATCTCCTCATCCTCATTACCATAGTGACGCCTAGGAGGAGGCCCCATGCGCCCCTTCTGCTGCAATGAAACCAGAGTGTGCTCAGTGATTTTGGGAGCCAAGCCAAGTGGGGAATCATGCTCCTTGTAGTTGATGAGCCTCATAACCAGTGGTGCATATGGAGGAGACTTCTTGTACAAAATGGCATGGAACATCTCCTCAAATATGAAGTCCATCACATCAATAGGATTAGCATCTGCCTCGGGGCCAGCATTGTAAATCCGATGGGTACAATAGAGTAGGTTGACCAGCCCACATCTAATAGCATCATCATTCCCAGCACTTGGTGAGATGGTATGCCGAAATATCCTCAACATCAGGTTTTAGAGGGGCTTGAGTCCCTTGGACCCCCTACAACACCCTCGCTGCCATACAAAGGTGCAAGCTTCATCTTGTTCTCACCAAGAGACACTAAGTGCATGCACATCCCAACATGAGTGGATACGCCATGGAAGGTCTCGAAAATGACATTAGCAAAGTCATAGAAAGTAGCAGAGCAGCAGGTGGTGCCAGTCATCCAAGTCATGGTCCTGTCTTGGTCAGATCCAAACACTACATTGGCGTAGAACTGCTGCACAAGTGTGATGTTGTAGTCTTCACAGAGCTCCATCAAGTTGAACATTCCCAACTTTTCACAAATCCACAACGCATCATTAAAGTAGGGGTTGAGCCTCATCTGCTCAACACTCATGAACTTCTGGGGGCACACAGGTGATTTCGTGAGCACACAATACACATCCTTCATGAACACAGCCTACGCATTCCTCCAGAAACGAGGATCCTCGCTGGTACGTGGCAAGTCATAGAAATTAGTCTTCCGCAGCTCACGATACTCATTCTTTGACATGTGGGCCAAAGACTGAAGATTGTCATATTTGGCCTTCTTGGCACGGTTCTCTTGCTTAGTCCTTTCCCATTCCCTCCTCATATATGCTGCATCATTTCGGGCCTGCTGTCTCCGGTTGGAAGGGGGCACGATAAACTGACCCTAGGACTCATCATAGCGAGGATTGGCCCTTCTTGACCTGGCCTTGGTGCGAGGAGGACGACGAGAACCATCATCTGTGAATAGCAGTGAGGGATATAGCATGGAGGTAAGCATATATTTCCCAAAGATGCAGCACACGAGCTTTGATGCATTACTGAACCTTTTTGAGTCACCCCACACCGGAGTCTCTGCAGCTCATACCGGAGTCTCCAGTCATGTGGACCGTAGTCTCTGTCCTGGACCGGAGTCTCCGGCCCTATGGCCAGAATCTCCAGTCGGGAGGCTCGGGCATGAGCTAGGGGTCTACTGGTGGGGGTGAGTCACATAGATCGAGCAATGCAACAAGGCTAAAGTACAAGAGTGCACACATACGAGTGATTCCAATGGAAAAAACAACACCAATCCTCAAAAACACATCTAGAGATGAACCCTAGGAGAAAAGAAGGAGGAGAGGTACCAGATCTGTTCACGGGATCGAATCCACCGGTAGGAATGACCCAATGGAGGAGAGGAGAAGGTTGGCTGGTGGCACAGCGGATCCTGGGGGCTTCTTGACCTCCGGGGAGGAGTTTTGGAGGAGGGGGCGACGAGTGTGAGGGAGGGAATGGGGGTGGATGAATGAATCTGCTGTTTTAGTTCACCCCTTCCTCTCCCTTTAAGTGACAAAAACCATCTGGACCGGAGACTCTGTCCTACACCGGAGACTCCGGTGCACTTGCACCGGAGACTATAGTCCTCCTCGACCAAAAACTCCAGGTTTTGTGTTTGGGGACATATATGAGAGATATAGTGTCTTAAGACAGGGTATAGGCTTGGGTTAAGATGTCAATCTATGAAGAATCAATAAGAGCCCAAGAAATCCACTAAAATGTTCAAGAAAGCTCCAAATAGGCACGAACCAAAAAATGACAAACATGAGTAAGCACCAATCTCTCGAATGTGAGAGGGCGGTGGCCTAGGCCACCATGTTTGAGTATACTCGGCTTGGCACCACGAAGATATATCTTGGGTCCTTTACCGAAACTCATCATTTAAGCTATATCACAAAATGATATTAAGAGAAACGATTTTTATCGCTTTGGGCATAATGGGGGGAGGGATAGTCCAATCAATTAGGACCGCACTCCCCCTATATCCATGCCTGCACCTAAACCAAATAAGGGTCAAGACATAGGTGAGTATGCAAGGTGATCAAGTCAAGCTCCTTGAATCTATGATATTTAGTTCATTCCTCAAATAGAAAAACCTTGCTTCATCAAGTGGCTTCATGAAGATGTCGGCAAGTTGGTCTTTGGTTGACACATATGATAGCTCAATATCACCTCGAGCAACATGATCCCTAATGAAGTGATGACGAATCTCAATATGCTTTGTTGATGAGTGCAGCAGCACTTTGTTGTGAGACCCCAAGCAGAAGGTATGATGCAGTTCAGCAGGCAAGTTTCCCTTAGTAAGAAACCAAGGTTATCGAACCAGTAAGAGGAAGGAAACACCCCAAAGTTTCTGCAAGCAACATGGAGACCTACACAACACAAACTCAAGACTTTGCCCCAACTAACAGTGAGGTTGTCAATTTCACCGGTTGCTGTAACAAAGGATTAAATGTATGGTGTGGAAGGTAATGGTTTGCAGCAAGTAAACAAGTAACAATGGAAGATGTATCAATGGTAAAGATTGGACCGAGGTCCATAGTTCACTAGAGGTTGTCTCCTTAGATAAACAACATGGCATGAAGGGTAAAAAAATTACAGCAGGGAAATTGACAGGAACTAAGCAAGGGATAACAATGTAATACCAGACAAAAAGATCCTATGAGATTCGATTGGGCAATACAACAATATACATAGACCGCCATTCAACTGCATCTATGACTAGAAGTCCACCTTCAGGTTATCATCCAAACCCCCTCCAGTATTAAGTTGCAAGCAACAGACAACTGCTTTCAGCAAAGTGTGTAAGGTAAACAATCCACTTGTTTCATGAACAAGAGACCGCTGTTTTCTCCCTAGTAGCAACATCACATCTACAACCGAAGAGATTTTTGTCACTTCCCATGGAAACTAGAGGCATGAACCCACTATCGAGCATAAATACCCCCTCTTGGAGTTACTAGCAACTACTTGGCCAAGATAGCTACTAACAACGGAGAGCATGCAAGATAAAAAACAACACATACATGATAGTATCAAATAGACAAAACCATTAATCAATCTGACATGGTAATCTCAATATCCATCGGATCCCCGCAAACACAACATGCATGATTACAAAATAGATTAGATCATGATCATGAACGAAGCTCACAAGATCTATACATGAAAGCACAAGGGAGGAGATACAACCTTCTAGCTACTACATGGACCCATAGTCCAAGGTGGAACTACTCACGCATCATACCAGAGAAGAAGGCCTCCAGGATGATCTCCCCTCTGGCAGGGTGCCAGGAAGAACTTCAGATCCCCCCTATATAGGGATGACGGTGGCGGCGGCTACAGAAGGTTTCATGGAGTTTTGATTGGATGCCTAGGGTTTCTGCATCAGGGGCTTCTTATAGGCAAAGAGGCGAGGCTGGGCAGCGGCCAGGGACCCCACACCCTACCCAGGCGTGGGGTTGGCCCACCCGCGCCTAGGGGGTCCGGCCACCCTGGTTCTCTTATATGTATCTCCTTTGGACTTCGTGTCGCCCATGGTAAAATATTGACTTTGGCTTTTGTCCCGTCCAATTTCGAGAATATTAATTTTCTGCCTTTCTGGAACCAAAAACAGAAGAAAACAGGCAACTGGCACTGTGGCAACTTGTTAATAGGTTAGTTCCAAAAAAGATATAAAACACCTCAAAGTGTAGACAAAGTAAAACAAAGTAGATATAAAATAAGCATGGAGCATCAAAAAATATAGATACGTTTCCGACGTATCAAGCATCCCCAAGCTTAACTCCTGCTCGTCCTCGAGTAGGTAAGTGATAAAAATAATAATTTTTGAGGTGTCTGTCGTGGTATTTCTGATGAGTACACCATGGAGGGGTCCTCACAGTGCGTGTTTAGAGACGTGGGGTAAGGCGAACGGTTGACGGGTACGAGGTTACACAGCTTACCCAGGTTCAGATCCCACAACAGTGGCGGAATCCTACTCCTGCTATAAATCACTATAATGGCAATACGCTGAGTTACAGGGATCGGTTCGCTGTGCGAAGCATATGTTAATTGGTGCCCTAAAGGCTCCCATAGGCCCGACTTGTATAGTTGCCAGGTACTAGGGTTACAGCGAAAGTCATAGCCGGACAGGTTACAGAGTTCTACATAGTATACAATCAGTCTAACATGTCTTGCACTCCAAGGCTCCGGATACGTCGGTTACTCCTCCGTAGCCTTCCTTTATCCGTCATGGGCCTCCCTTATGGATCCATTTAACTGGGCCGCCCAGCAGGCCATAGGCGATGCTACCAACTGTGGTCCACCCGGGTTATCCGGATAGGAGACATGCTATGAGGATACCCATATAGCATATCCCCAACAGTAGCCCCTGGATAACTCTGAAATCTTGTGTCGTCTTGCCTCTTCAGGTTGAATGCTCCGTCTAGATGGATGTCGGCAAATCGTCAAGCAATATCTTATAGTCCTCCCAAGAACCCTACAATATTCTCCGTCTTCAACTTGCAAGTCAGAGAAATTCTGAATCTTCCATCGTACTCTTCTCATAGCCAGACTGGATCTGTCCATGCCGGAATATTCCGATGTGATGGTTCACCTGCTCATGTCATCTAGAACGACGTAGACATAGGTCAGTGGAGCCTCGTAACTCACACATGAAGATAACACAATCATGTCCATTTTTTCCCGCGCAAAGGATGCGAACTGTTGGCGGCGGCGGTTGGGAACGTGGAGAAATTTCCGCGCACACGCCCGCACACGTCGTCCACGCGCCGACCATCCAATCACTTTGCATGAATATTGACGCCAAAGGTTATATATTACATCTGCGGTGGATTTTTTACTTCTCACCTCATTCTCCTCCTGCATCATCGTCTTCCTCCTGTGAGCTTCTCCTCGAGCCCTCCACGCGCACGCAGAAAACCCTAGCTTTCTAATCTCCCCAGCCATATCCTCTTCCATCCCAATGGCGAGCAGCAGCACTAACACATCTATGGCGGCAACGGCTGACGCTGCGGCAAAGCCGGCGAGTGCCGTCTACGTGCCCCTAGAAGGCCTGCTGCTGCCCAAGTCCGCGGTGGTCGAATCCACTGGCGGCGACCATGACCCAGCGGCGCTGGAGCTGCTGGAGGAAGAAGGCGTTTCCCACAAGGGGGATTGGCGTGGCTCTGATATCAATGATAGTGATATCAGGGAGCTGCTCGTCGAAGGCTACCTCCCCGCGACGGAGGGGCTTGTCTGTCGGGCGCCGGCCGGCGAGGTCAGCCCTTCTCCCCAAGCCGGAGAAAAGGTGTACCTCAAAGCTCAGTTGGTATGCGGCGTTTCCTTGCCCATCTCCAACTTCTTCCTTTCTGTCCTCAATCACTACTGGGTTCAACCTCAGAACCTTTCCCCCAATAGTATTCTCGCGCTTAGAAATTATGTGGCGCTTTGTGAGGGTTACTTAGGGATTAGGCCTAGGTTAGACTTGTTTATATACTTCTTTACCGTCAAGAGGGAAGCCGTAGCGAGTAGGGACGAGCTTAGGAATTGTGGGACAATTAGTTTTAAGATCCGGCCTAGCCGGCGGTTCCCCGACATCGTCGGCCACGAGTCCTGCAAGAACTGGCAACATACGTACTTCTATGGCCCAGACATCTCTCTGGCTAGCCGAGAAGGAACGTATCCAGACTTTGTCGATGGAGCCGCCAACGAAGCCCCGACATGGAGATCCCAAGCCTCCCTCCCCTCCGACAATGACACTTCCCGCGCTATAAGGAAGATAGAGTGGTTTGTAGAGACGGGTCTGACCGAATTGGACCTGGCCATGTGCTAGTTCGTCAGGCGGATCCAACCTCTGCAGCACCGCTCAAAGTTGATGCATGAATATACCAAGGAGAGGAAGGATAGCCTCCGCATCTCCGAGGACAACTTCTCTAGCGACTCCGTCAAGATCCGCCTCAAGGACATTGTTAAGGTGAATGTCACATCCCAAAATTTTCCAAATTTTGTAATGTGAAAAATAAATAAACAAAATAAATAATTATTGAAATTTAGGGTGAAAAGAAACTTTTTGTTTCTAAATGGAAACATTAAAAACCATCTTGAACAAACTTGAGTAAAGTTTGAATCCAACTAAATTCAAATCAAGTGAAATGCATTCTTCATAAATGCATCTTGAAATTAAACATTTGGAAAATAAACCAAAGCCCTAAAACCCAAATGGAATAAAATCACTTCCAAGTTATCTCTAAGACCATGAATTTTATCCATATAAAATTTTGTCAACAAACATTTATAAATGATCAAGAATGACAAATAAAAATATTATAAAACCATAGAAATTGATTTCATTCAATTTGGAACCATAGATAAAATCTTATGAAATTAATAAGATAAGGGAATTGAATTTCCAAAGCTAATAAAGCAATTATCTATAAATCCATACCAAATGGTGAGAAAATAATCCTAAAGATATTTAAAAGGATAAACAAATATTAAATAAGATTTTACAAATTGGAATCACCAAGTTTGGATCTATAAATAAAAGATATGGATTTTATAAGATAAAGATAGAAATATTAAATGAGTAATATTTAAAGGCAAAATTAAATCTTGACCTAATCCATAAGCAAATGGAATAAATATAATACAAATCCAAATAAAATAAAGGATAAAGAATTTTCAAAACTAAATAAAAGGGCATTAACCAAATCCTATTCTATTTGAATAAAGATAAAATCCCTATTAGAAATGATTAATTAAATCATGGGAAAATAGAATTTGGAATTTAACCAAGTGGAATAAAAATTTATTTAATTAACTTAATTGGGATCAAAGAAATCTACCAAATAAAATTTATGGAATTAAAACTATATTTAATTTCATTGGAATAAAGACAAATACCCAATTTTAAATGATTAATAATCATATTAAAATTATTCCAAATAATTCAAGGTGAATTATTTGACACCTTAATAAATAAATGAAACCTACTGAAAAGATTTGGAAAGATTTAGATTCAAATGGAGTTTGAAAAACATTATTAAATCTTATTTGAATTAATGCAAGGGCCAATTTTGAATAAATAGAAGACCCCCAAATGAATAAATGAACTATTCTAAATTTGACTCCAGAATGTATTAGTAATCAGTATTTGAATACACACAAAGTTTGGTTGAAGTTTGAAATCAAATTGTTGTTTGAAAAGTTTAAACAAAATCAAAACAGATTAATATAAATAGAAAAGGAAAAAAGTTTCTGTATAAAAAAATGAAACGGACCCCAGCCCAGTTAGTCCGTCCCATCTAGCCCAACTAACTCCCCTCCCCGAAACGTTTTCTCACCGCAGAACAGACCCACTACCTCTTTGACTGCCTGGACCCACTCCCCTCTCTCTCCTTCGCTGACGAAACGATCCCACTGCCACGCAGTCATCGTCATCCCCACGACCAGTTCATCCCGAACGTTTGTGCGTTGATTTCGCGAGTTGTATTCACGATTAATGGCTCAGTAATTCTCCCCGCGACCATGCTCGTTAAAGGCACCTGTCTCCCCTCTCCACTTCCCCTCTCTCGCTCGCACCAGCTCACCACCAGGCTGCTCCGATTTTGCTCGGAACCACCACTGCCTCCGACGTCTTCCGGCGACGATTCCGGCCAGACCCTGCCGCCCCTCGCCCCCTCAACCAGACAAGCGTGTTCCACAGACTCTGGCGCATCTCCCAGTACTCCTAGCTCAGCCGCGCAAGCTCCCTAGAGTCGGCAATCTCAACGCCACTCGCCACCGTCTTCGGCTTGAACTCCGGCGAACTCCCCAAGTATCCTAAGTCCGTCCCTGTTTCCCCTGTTGATGCTCATGTAATCTACGCTCTTGCCCGCGTCTAACGACACCTCTCTCTTGCCTTCGGGTGACCTATAGCCTCGCCAGCAACGACGACCAGAGCGCGCCCGACGCCGTGCAAACTCCGGCGAGGAATCACCAGTGACCCCGTGCACCCCTGTCCCTACCGAGACCACGTTGAGCTTCGGCGTCACTCCGTGAACCTGGTGAGCCACCTCATCCTCTCCCTCACTTCCTGTAGCCGCCGCAGCGCCGTAGCCAGAGCGCGCGCCGCCACTCGCCGCCTCCAGCGCCGCCACTCGATGGTCAGTCGCCATGAACCGTAGGATGTAGATCCAGTGAATACGATAGAATCTAAGCGAAGAGGTATCCTGTGATCTGTGACGTGCGTTGCAGCTTAGATCCAACGCACTAGAGTGAGCGATCCGCGCGAACCGGTATGGCCCAATGAAAAACAGACACGTGGCCAGCCTTTTGTTTTTAAAACAGAAACTAATCTATTAGATGTTTGATTTTGTAAATTGCATAACTTTTGATCCACACGTACAAATTTTGCAAATTTTATATCAATGGAATCAGAAAGACAAGTACTTTCCAACCATGCACTTTGTTTAGTAAATTGCTTCTGCTAAAATGGTTGTTTTTTGCAGAAACTTGTGTAGGCATATTTAGAACATAAAATTTATTCTAAAATTATTTTTGTGATAAAATCTTTGGAAAATGGTTTGTTTTGAACCTACTGACCATAGAAACCAACTTATGGATTTAAAATGGTATTTTGAGAAATTAAAGAATGAATCCTTGAATTTGAACATTTCTAGTCAAGTAAAAATAATGTTTATATGTTAAAAATTCTTTTTGGAGAAAATATTTGGGAAATGATTTGGATTAAACTCTCTGACCCTAAACACAAAGTTTTATGATTTAAAAATATATTTTGTGAACCCTATAAAAATTATTGCTTTGCTAAAGGCATTTCCAACCACATAAAATATTGATTTGGTTTAAAATGGTTTATAGGTGAAATCTTTTGCAAATGGTTTTGCCACTTTTATAAAATGACCAATAGGTGTTTTAGAACATTCATGACCTATTATAAACCACTTTTCCAAATAAAACAATCTTTGGCATGCTTGCATGCATTGCTTTGTTTCTAGTATATTATGTGGTGTTGCTTGAATGGTAGATTGAAATTGTGCCTTGCTTGATTGAATTGTAGTGATTTGAAGAGTGTGAATATTGCAAGATCAAGGAGTGAACTTATATTCTCTACCAAAAAGGCAAGTGATGCTTCATACTTTTGTCCCATTATTTTCACTATGCATTAGTGATGTTTCTAAGTAGGATTTGCATGGAATTTTTGCTAAGTATAAAATATGCCATGGGAAATCCTAGTAGATGAAACCTTAGTAGAAATTTCCTAAGTTAAGATTCGTACTACTATCATGCTTAGCTTAGCTAGTAGAAAACAAGGGTGGATTATATTTCATGCTATGGAATATTTCTAAGTCAAGGACTTGTGTTTTGTTTAATAAAACAACTAAGTGAATGAATCACCTGGGTGGAATGGAAGGAATGGTTTGTGTTGAGTGGTTACACAAGGCCCATTTCTATGGTTTACCTTGTGTATCTCACTTGTGGATGGCCACCCAGGAACAAAGAGATTTGAGATGTCAAATGTTGAGAAGCTTCAAGTGCAGCCACTTGGCATTATGGGCTCTGCCTGGATCATATAGGTTGCAATAACTTAGACAAATGGACAGTTGGTGGTAGGGGATTGATAGGTTGGAGCGCGTCCATTCTGGTCTAAGGGAAGGCTTCTGAAAGATCTTGTCTTGGTGAAACCAAGTCTTGTGGGGAAAGTGCACCACCTCTACAGAGTGTAAAATCTAAGTACTTAGCCATGTCCCTGGCAAAGGACAATTTGAGCATCAAGACATAGGCCTGTAGTATTACTTGTAGTCCAAGTTGTACTAGTTACCGACTCTGTAACATAGCCGGATAGGTCTCTCCTATAACCCTAGGCCTCGGTGACTATAGAAACAGGCCCTATGGGAGCCTTAGGGCACAACTGAATACACAACCACAACCAACTCGCATAGACGAACCTCTCTTGTAATCCGCTGTAACATTCGGCTTATGCCGATATATTACTGGGTTGCTAGCAGGAGTAGGATCCGATCACCGCAGTTGGATCTGAACCTAGGTAAACTTGTGCTCACCGCTCCTGGAACATCCGACGTCTCACACCCCATCCTTCCAACGCCACTAGGACCCCCTATGGTGTACTTGTCGACAATCCGACGACAACCGTGGCAAACATGTAGATCGCAACCACTACTATGACTTGATGGGGATTCCCGTGCAAGTGCATAGAAAAGAGAGCAGAGTGGCACATTTCATTGCCTCATATCATGTCATTCGCAATAATGAGACCCATAATATTTTTTTTAAAGATCTCATCGAGGAGTAGTGGAAATGGTTTGGGGCACAACATTGATCCTGATGACCCACAAGTATAGGGGATCGCAATAGTCTTCGTGGGTAGTATTACCCAATTTATTGATTCGACACAAGGGGAGCCAAAGAATACTTGCAAGCCTTAACAAATGAGTTGTCAGTTCAGCTGCACCTGGAAATAGTTCTTGCTCACAGAAGTTTATCAGTAGCAATAGTTTGGTAGTAGCAATAGCAAAGCAGCAGCAACAACAACAGCAACAATGAAACATGAGCAATAGTAACAGTAATGGTAACAATAGGATTCGAGTGTGGTAGGCATAGGGATGGATGGATGGGCGTTGCATGGACGAGTCTAAACATGTAACTTCAAGATCTAGGGCATTGCAGATAAATAATAACAAGCATCCAAGTACTAAACAATCCTAGGCATGTGCTCCAAATATAGTCATACGTGCTCGCAGTGAGAACTTGCACCACATCTTATGTCCAGCCAGCCCGTGGCAGCGGGGCCTCTAGGGAACTACTGGCAATTAAGATGCTCCTTTTAATAGAGCACCGGAGCAAAGCATTACCACTCCGTGAACACATGTGATCCTCACACCACATCCATCCCCTCCGGTTTTCCCAATTATTGTCACTTTGGGGCCTTTGGATCCGGACAATGATATGTGTACACAACTTGTAGATAAGATCACAAACAATACTATCATAATGATTCAATAATAAGTTTAGATCTGAGATCATGGCACTCGGGCCCAGTGACAAGCATTAAGCACAACAAGTTGCAACAAAGTCAAATAGCACTAATAGAGATACTAGGCACTATGCCCTAATAGATCTTATTCGATTACATGATAGAACTCATCCAATCCCTACCATCCCCAAGCCTACAGCGGGGGAGTACTCACTCATGGATGAGGAAAACATCAGTGGTTGATGGAGATGCGTTGGTGATGATGATGGCGATGATCCTCTCCAAATTCCCCGTCCCGGCAGGGTGCCAGAACGGAGTTTCTGGATCCAAATCTTGGTTTCTGGTGGCGGCGGCGGAGCGGAACTCTTTCTGGAAAACTATCGAACCACCCTCAGTTTTTAGGTCGAAAGGAACTTATAGGCGCAGAGGGAGGCCGAGGAGCTGCCTAGGGTGGCCACACCCCCACCAGGTGCGGGGTCAGGTGGGCCTGCGCCTGGGGTGGGTCTGGGCCCCCAGGCCTCCCCTCCGTCTCTTCTTCTGGCTCCGTGGATCTTCTGGTGAAATATAATTTTTGGCATATTTTCCGAGATTTTTCCTGATAGTTCATTTTCTGCACAAAAACAAGACACCAAGGTAATTCTGGTGAAAACAGCGTCAGTCCGTGTTAGTTGTATCCAAATAACACAAGTTTAGAGAAGAAACAATAGCAAAGTGTTCGAGAAAGTAGATACGTTTTGGACGTATCAGATCCCTCCTTTTATTTGTTGTTTGTTGTATTATTGGAAAATAGTTTGTTGTAGTGTTGATGAAAACTTGTTGTATTTCTTAGTGAACAATTTCTATATTTGTTGTATTATTCATGTACCATTTGGTTGTGTTGTAATAATAACTAGAAATTTTGTTTGAAGATAAACCAACTCAATAATAATAAGTAGCATGAAACATAAACATAAGCAACACTGCAATGCTCATAATAAGGTATGATAGAGTGGTATCTCGCTTGCATTTGTTTGAAGAGCACAATATAAATGCCAAGGCACCTCTGAAGTTCAAGTGAAGACTAGAGATAAAGATATCAGAGATACAGGCATCAAAGTCATGACATAGTTAACCAAGTTTTGGAACAAACACAAGAATGACAACTATGCTCTCAAGAAGGTTCTCATAGAATAAGTGGTGACTCAACAATGTTATGAAAAGGTTTTGTGAAGGTTTGAAAGGCTTCCCAATGATGAAAGGAAGGTACTCATTAGCTTTGAGCTCTCATTGCCCCTATCATAGGCATCTTCATGTGGTTAAGGTGAAAGTGAGGTCCACTCTGAATCATATGCTTAACAGGTCATAAACTGGAAATCCCAAGTCCCTTGATTACGAGGGTCGCTCCGCATGCTACTCAACTTTGGTCACCTGAAAGTTCTTGTCATTGTAAATACATGCATATCATAGAGAACCGCCCACGGGGTACCCCTTGCACATGGTACAGGAGCTTTACCGTAACCAAAATGACAAGGCAAGCAGACAATGAGCATCTCAGCAATATTTTTATTTACCATATGCATAGCTTTTTATTGAGGATGCTTCATAGATGCTCATTATAGTGATGCTGCAAGTTTCCACAATGATTAAGCATGGATTAGGCTAGCGGCCCAGGCGTTTCTCTAACACAATGTATAAACTCCATGAACTCACAACCTCCCCTTTTATTTCACATCGTCGACATCCGTAAACAAAAGAGCAAGGAATCAACCGGATGAGATATCCAAAAAGTGTTAAAAGCGTTCCCCGTGACAACACGGTTCTGCTGACTCCCAGTATATAATTAGCAAGCATATAACTTTCATGGACTAGTCACAATGGTTTAGAATTATTAAGCGCAAGGAATAAAGTGTGCCATCAAGTTCCTGAGAGCAACATTTTATTTTGGAAGAAAACACGGCATATATAATATGCGCTGAAGTAACAAATGATGCTAATGGGTAGGTATGGTGGACACAGCTGGCAATATTGGTTTTGGGGAGTTGGAAGCACAGGTAGAGCACATACTCAATGCAAGTGAAGGCTTGCAATAGAGAGGGAGCGACAAATGAGAGAGAAATAGCTATCATAATCATGCTTGCAACAAAACAGGACTAACTATGGCATGAAAGTGATACAAGAACTCTTAGGCAAAATAAATCATTGAGGCTTACTGACTATTGATTAGTCACTAGTTGAGTGCCCGTGCGTTGCTACGGTTTCACAATTAGTTTGCATATATATATATCAATAAAGTACATGCAAATTTACACTTATGGGAAAAAAACTATAAGATATTTCAAACCCATAGTATTTCATATATTTAAAGTATTCTTTGATAAAAAATATAATTTGATATCATTCAAATATAAAATAAACACTGAGACCAATTTAACTAATACAATAATATCTACTCCTTGATACTCATTAGATATTGTCGCGCAATGTTAGAAATATTCTCTTCGCTTGCTTCACGGATTTGAGCAAGTGCACCAAAATTTCTTTCTTAACTCAAAACGTTCTGCATAAACAATACGTGTCATTAGCCTGATTCTTTTATGTAAAAAAATATAAATATATACAAGGTAGAACACCCACCGTGCATATTGGATGAACCAATTCTCTACCGTTCCATGAGAGTATAATGTAAAATATAAAATAACCAGATGCATTCCTGTACATGAATACCTCATTATTATGTTATATATATTGAATAGTAAAATGAAAAAAGGGCATTTGAACTATTTTAAGAGATATTTACCCGTCTGGACTTTTTGGAATACCAATTGGTGATCTACGTGGCCAGGAAAATATATCGCCATCCCAACCTGGTTGTGCTAATCCAAGTGCTTCACTTAGGTAGATTCCAGTTCTTGTAACTTTAATTGTATGTTGTGAGAGCGACGATTTCGCTCTCCCATGATGGCAATACGGAGAGAGGATCAAAAACAGATCTGGAAGAGGCATGCTTATCGATGGAGAACAAAGTAAAATGTCCCACCGATGCATAAGGAAGCAAAACCTTCAAATGAACAACCATTAGAAACACATATAACTGGAAAATGGTGGACAAGTGAAACATCTTTACCAATTTGCGTGAAGAGATTTTATAGTCTCCCCTGTGCCAACTTTCGAGCAACGCCATGAGAGACTGGATATTTGGCTTTTTGCGCCATTTGTGACGTCGTGTGGAATCGACCATCGCAGTCTAGAAAAAAAGTTTGTAAACAGAGTGATAACAATAAAATAGCAAGATTATAGTAACTTACACAAAAACGCAAATCCATGTAGTGCACATCCGTCTCTACCATCTGTATGATCTCGCCGCATGCCACTATGCGTATGGCCAAGTTAAAACATTCGTGTCCATAGGCTTGTCCATCCTAAGTATGTCCTGAATTTTCTTAAGACTCAAACCTATTGGGTATGGTTTAGAGCTCGAACCCATTCTTGCTGTAAGAAAAATGTTAAGAATGATAAAATCATAACAATGTGTATTAGTAAAAAACTTAACATGCTACTTACTCCAAACGCTTGGAATCTCTAATGGACAAGATGTGTTTGCAAAGCTCTTGACTAATTTGTGTGGGTTTGTGGGCGGGATGTGGACCGGAAGAGGATGTTTGTTTTAGCTACATCGGGTAAGTCTAGTCTCTTTGGCCCTCCATGATCATACAATCGAGTCGGTCACATTCTTTTCATCGCTAGGATGATAGTATATTGGTTTTCCTTTATCTTATTCAATTCGACTCTATCAATATAACGACTAATTTTCACGAAACTCTTTCATATCCTCCTGCAAAATAGTATTCATAAATATTTAGTTAAGGTGTAAGTGAATACTAATGTTTTATCATAAACAAAATGACATACCTGGTTGACATGATCGACAACACATCTCCAAATTCAATATTCCATATAATTAAGCATAAACAACCCACATGACACACTACATGTTTACATGACACCGATTTAGTCTCGTATAGACAAATGAAAGTAAATAATTCAATTGATCTACCAAACCATTTTAAAAGTCAATAAGATTCGAATGAGTGTTCAACATACCCATCGGTTTAATCGGTTCTTGGAAATGTTCGACTATTGGCCATGTTGTAACATTGAGGTCCCGCCACTTTTTCCTTTGTCAAAGTCCTTCAAATTAGACGCAAACTTCAGGTGCTTCTCAAGTACCTGCAACGATATATGAGACTACTATTAGATATTGTGACAAACATAATGCCATGAATAAATCAAAGTCAAAAACACTTACCAAAAGTTTAAGATCACTTGACTCATTCCAGACCGAGTGAGTCCAATACTTGGATCAAACGTTGTTTCGCATTGATGACTGCTAAGTACCAATGGGTCTTACTAATGTTTATTGGCAGGAAGACCTGAAGTAAACATATTATATTAAAAGAATTAATATACACACATGTTCAAAACATATTAATGAGAGCAATATGTAGTGAGTTAATTCTGACCATATCATGCTTCAAATAAACATGCAACTGTTTTATGATGTGTTGATGTTGTGATTTGTCCTGTTTTAAGATTGCAGAGACATAAGTGTTGTCCAGATAGACGTTTCCATCCGGTCTATCCAATAGATGATCACATGAATTCATACAATATATGTATGCATTTAGCACCTACAATTAGATACATAAAATAAAGTTAAGTTCGCTAGAATTTTTCAGACGTTAATGTGTAAGTAATGGTCTTTTTGCTGTTGACTTACCCCGTCGGACAAAAATCCATCGTTATGCGTAAGACATGCCAAGTCATTATTAGACAGTTCCGCGTCACCGATATCCACAAACATAGTTTTTTCGGGTGCGGACATGATTGATTCAATAGTAGAAATATCTCTAGTGGTGCATACATAGTCTGTCACGACATATAATTGTGCAAGATCAGTTAGGTAAAATGCAATCCAACAAAAAATAAAAAATAAAAAACAGAGCAAAACTACTTACCTTCAGGAATAACCTTTGTGTTTGCTCTCTTGGGTTTATTATGTCGCACCTCGGAGCTAACAGTGGTGGTTTCTTTTAAAACTTTGACAATATTGTCATCGACCTGCAAAAGTCGATACAACTGACAATGGTATGTTTTTTATATAATTAGGAACAGAAAGTTCAGGCTTATTACATTCCTTAAATCAAAAGTTAAACATGAGTAAGGAAAAGATATTTGTTTCTAAATCATCTATTATGGACATGATTGAGGAATGTGACTCAAGAATCATTGTCTATGGCTAGAAAATCACCTATGCTACTTCTACAAAACGAAGCTACACAACGGTCAAAATAAATTTGAAAGTGTCCATATGGTAACATGCATCGAAAAAATACAATTACCTCTTTCGATTGTTCTGTCTCTTCCATAAACATCGGATCGCCGCCTATGTCGATGGGTTCTTTCTGAGCATCAGCAATATTTATATCTGCTTCCGTCCCGCCCATGATCTTCAAACGTGGAACATATATCGAAGAAAAATTAAGTATAAATTTGAAGGTGCATTATATGGTAATATGCGTAGAAAAAACAATCACCTTCTTTAACTGTGTCAAACTCGTGGGGTTTTCTATCTCTTCCACCAACATCGCTTCCTCGTCTATGTCGACGGGTTTGTTCTGATCCGCGACAATATCTGCATCCGTTCCACGCATGATCTACAAACATGATACATATATCGAATATATAAATATAAATATCCATAATATAGATACAGTTAATTAAAGATAAAAAGTCTATTATCTCGTTTCACCTTTTTCCTTTTTTTTGAGGGGTGTTTCACCTCTTTTGATTCCGTCGAACTCGATGTTCTTTTGTTCCCTTCCAACATTGTCGCGCCGGGGCCGATTGTCTTCATGAATTTACTTGATCTAAAAAATAGATTATAAAGTAAAATATGAAATTGAAAACAGATCTACACATACGGGCCATGCATATGTGGATGCACCTTTTTAAGCATTATGCTAGGTTAGAGATGAGAGATGAAACCCAACGGTTTGGAATGGAGCACAAATTTCATAAATGGTAACAGAGGGCGTGTCACGATCAGCCTATACGTCCAGCAGGTATACCCTGACCAATCTGCTAGCAAATTTCAAATTGTTCTTGCAAAGAATATGTAGCTAATTCTAGAAAAAAAAACTAACCAAGCCGTGGAGGCAAAACCGGCCCATATAAGCAAAGAAACCAAGCACACACACTCTCCACAAGATACTATCGAAGCAGTTCTAAAAAAAACATGAGAGAACGAGCGGACGGGAGAGTCAGTAGAAAAATTAGACCAAAACCGTAGCAGCACTCTCCTCACCGCCGTTCCTCGTTCTATCCACAAATTTCTGCCCCGCCGCCGGTAGCTCCTCACCGCCCACTGTCCCCCGCCGCCGGCTGCTCCTCACCGCCCACTGTCCCCCGCCGCCGGCTGCTCCTCATCGCCCACTCTCCCCCACCGCCGGCTGCTCCTCACCGCCCACTCTCCCCCGCCACCGGCTGCTCCTCACCGTCCACGCCCTCTGTCTCGCCGAGCCGCCTGCTCTCCCCTCCCGCTTCTCTCCACTCCCCCTTGTCTCCCACAGCCCCGCCGCCTGCTCTCCCCTCCCGCTTCTCTCCACTCCCCCTCTCTCCTAAACTTACAGCATGATTCTGGCCGCCAGCATCCACCGCTGGTGCGTTGCCGTTGAAGGGCTGGGCGATGGAGCTTGCTGAGCCAGGCCTCCACCACCTTCCGCGAGGTCTTGGTTGCTGCCACAATCGGCGATGGCGGCGACCGCTCGCAGTCCTCGATGTGCTGCCTGACGCCGCAGTTGCTGGTCCCCTTGTTCCCGAGCGTGACAGGATCGAGGGTGCTACAGGACTTGGCGAGGAATTGGGCATGGGATCGAGGGCGCTATAGGACTTGGCGAGGAATTGGGCATGGTATCGAGGACGCTGCAGGACTTGGGCATGGGATCGAGGGCGAGGAATTGGGCATGGGATCGAGGGCGAGGAATTGGACAGTGCTTGGCCTCATATCATACCTTGTCGCCAATGAGGATTCGTCGTGGTGTTGGATTGGCTCTGATGGTTTTGGTTGAGTACCGAGGAAAATACAGAGGTAATCTCTATTTATATTGACAGTTGTTGCGTCACAAGATATTTCCTATTTATTTTGATACGGGATTCTGCTATATTTATTAGCAGATCGGAGTATTTATTAGCAGATCGGAGTACTTCCATATTATGGTACGATATGTTGCTATTAGCGTCGGAAAAAGAATCATGTTAATTGATCTGGCCAATGATTTTTTTACTAAGTCAAATAATTAAGTTTGAGATTGATGTCTTTGTATGCCGCCATCACATTGAGAAAAATCAGGAACTACACTAATTAAAAGGATTTGTGCGACCTTCTGTCAAGCTCCAGGTCCAAAATAGTTTGTACTACAGTCTTCTCATTCTCTAGTCTCTAGCCTTTTAGTTTTGGTGTCCTACTCTACCTTGGATCTCTTGCATTGTTACTTGGTCATATACTTTTTTGTAAGACGTGTCTCAATCTGTGAAGAAAGTCTGAGTGCCAATTATTCCTGCCTTAAGTTGAATGTCCGTGCGTCCCTCTTTGCTGCCAACGTCAAACCTTAGTGGCTTTTGACCCGTTTCCCAAATTACTTCAAGAGAGTCGCTGAAAATCCAAATTGAGAATGGAGAGGGAACATGTAGTTTAGAGACTACGAAATATCGTGTTCTCAGATATAATGCTTTCTTTTGCTGCATATCCCATTGAAATACCCGCAGAAGTATGACTCACCACCCCTTTTATTGATTTTAAATGTAATAGTAATTTCAATTAAATATCAGCTTCCAAATTTTGGTTTTCAGGTTGTTTTCTGCACCTGTTCACAATTTTGCATTGGTTGCCTATGTTCCGACCTCTGGCTGACGATGCTGGTTCTTCACATATTAATGCTTTTGATGGAGATAACAATTTGTTGCCTACAAAAGATCATGTTCGATGTTACTAAACTTGAGATGACAGATGCAAGTTAAACCTTGCTGCCAAGATACAGAGAGGACTTCAAGTCATTGAAAGTCACCATAACAATGGTGCATGGAGGAGAGCCTCGGTGGGGTTGAATGCTAGGATTAGGGATGTTACGCCTTGCAAGGTTGATGTAGCGACTCATCGAGCTCGAAGAATCTGAAGCAAGAGATAACACTCGGCTCTAGTTCCTCTGGTCTAGTTGAGGTTTACGCAAAGGAGAGCAATGGTCCAGATGCTTGCAGGATCTGCAATTAGTACCAGCTGATGGAGCACTACCATGTGATGAACTAAAGCAGCAGCAAATTCTCAAAGTAAGTTCAAACAAAAGAAGTTCTTGTGCATGTGCACCATTGGTTAGAATAACAGCAGCATTTATTTGAACTTTTCAGTAGGCTGTGGAGAAGGTCTGGCTGGATCAATAAGGCGAGAGATGGCACGTGATGAACAGTGTGCAAAGCAGGCTGCACAAATTCAACAGCTAAATCGTTTGGTGAGTGTTTTTCTCTCCTTCATGAACAATAAACTGATTTCTGTCCCCATATAATGTTCTGTGATATTCCAGGTGCAACAATATAAGCATGAGCGTGAATGCAATGCTGTAATTGCACAAGCAATGGAAGGAAAGATTGCTAGGCTTGAAAGCTTGATGGATGGTACTTTACCGACTGATGAGTTTGTACACGAGGAGTACCTATCTCTTATGAATGAGCATAAGGTTGTCTGTTTCCTCTCCTATTAAAAACAATATTTTTCTTTCTAGGTCATCATTCTTATTACATGTGATCTAATTTTCTTGAACTGACAACTGCAGATCCTCCAAAAGCAATATGATAACCATCCTGAAGTGTTGCGTGCTGAAATTGAGCTGAAGGTACTCCAGCAAGATAAAAATGTTTTATCAGATTTTGGTAGCTCATTTTCGGGTATATTGACGGATGAGCAAGGAAGGGTTCAGGCATTATGGGCAAGCTTTTCCACCCAGGTTAGTTGATGTTGGAGTTGTTCACCTTAGTCTGTTACTGTAATTGATGCTCCCATGTTCTCAGGAGCATTTATTGAAAAGAAAAAAAAAAGAACAAAACGGCGGCACCATAGAAATGAAAACAGACCAGAGATATGACAAAACAGACCAGTATATCTCTCTCACATTAATTTGACACGATCGGTTGTCAAAAGTGACGACACCACAGAAAATCGACATAGCAGAAAAACACTAAGAACATCTTTTTATCGCATCTACAATAGAACTATCTTTAGAAAATGGCGATCGAATTTAAACTTCATGTCTAAACAGGCACATGCCCCTCCTCATTTTATTTTTTTATTCTGGACTTCGTATCTAATACATCTTCCACACTTGCCCAATGGGGTTTGCACCTGCGAACATTTTCCTCTGTGAAAAAGGCTCCTCGTCGTCGGTGGGATCAATGTGCCCCTCGTGCATGTCCCTCCTTAATAGCACCAGTTGTTTGACATGCTCCCGTATACTCATGTCGAGACCCACATGTGCTCTAAGACCTGAGACATAACCATATATAAAAACAAGTTAGAAATAATTATTATTTTTGGAGAAAAGGCCATGGTCATGTTGATTTAATCATAAAAACATCGATGAGTATTTACCGTCAAGGAGCGTAAAAGGATGTTTTGTTGTGCATGTCTGAATTCCGAGGGTAGTTGAAGCCGTGCTATCAAGGCTCCCTACAAAATCATAATATATAACTTAGTAGGAAGATGTGCATTTAATAATTTTTAGATATATAAGAATAAACTGAACTTACTTGATTTTTGATGGACTTTGAGGTTGCAGCCAACGAGAACGGCATTTTCTAGTTCCCCTAACAGCAGAGTATTGCCGTAGGCACGAGCAGATTGACCAAAAATACGTACAAATGTTATCTTATGGTTGGTATCTACCACAGCAACCTCCCTGACGCCGCTAGGGGCACAGAAATCTGTTTCGTGTGGACCGACGTACATGATGACGCCCAACACATCTAAAAACAATTTTACAATTACTACTTTTTATAATAATCTATGCAAAAATTGTGTACTTAACATTCTATTTCTTTACCTGTTAGTGCACCATCCGGGAGATATTCAAAAACATCAACCATACTGTAGCTCCTACAGATCGTAAAAAAATTGTCATTAAAGATAAAGAAATTCAAATCTGAAAAAGTAAGACATGTTTCTGGCGTAGTTCACACAAATTTGCAGAATTAGTGTCCACAAAAATTCAAAGCATCATCAAAGCAGAAAAGAGAATATATTGAATGATCAAACCTTTGAAATGTCTTGAAAGATAGAGCAGATCAACCGGTCCAGGTCAGGTAGGCGTGCTAGAGTAGAGGAGGACGAGGAGTACCTTTGCCCTGATGGGGTCGTGCTTATATAGGCAGATGTGACAAGGAAAGCAAATAAAAGATGATTGATTTTGTTTTGAGAGTAATGAATGTTTATTGATGCAAATAAATAGATAGTATCTTGACTATTAAAGATAATCTGATCGTATCTTTAAGATTAAAGAAAAAGTATAAAAGTTTTGAGAGTAATGAATGTTTATTGATGCAAATAATCTGATCGTATCTTTAAGATTAAAGAAACAACATAAATGTTGATCGATTCTGTTTTAAGAGTAATGAATGTTTATTGTCGCAAATAATCTGATCGTATATCTAGTAAAAGGAAACAATATAAAAGCTGGTTGATTTTATTTTAAGAATAATAAATGATGATTGCTGAGCCGAAATTGATTGTATATCTAGTAAAAGGAAACAATATAAAAGCTGGTTGATTTTATTTTAAGAATAATAAATGATGATTAATGAGCCGATATTGATTGTGTCTCTAGTAAAAGGAAACATTATAAACGCTGGCTGATTTTATTTTCTAGAATAATGAAAGCTGAAACATAATACAAACTAAAAAATCATTTTATTAATGTGTAAAAACTAATGTGCTATTCAAAAAGTGTGTAAGCAGAGCATCACAGTATCATTTTGTAAGTTCTGAAAAAATGAAACCACACATTTCCTTGATCCACCTTGTTAGCTTTCTGTGGCATCCCCTATTACACACTACACGATTATCCACCAAAAAATGAGTTGCTGCCATCGTTCTTTTGCCCCTAGTTAGCAAAGACATAGAAAAACAACATTATATTAATGAGTATTGCCTTAAAATGCACACACATCAAATATTCACATAACCACTACAACTTCAAAGATGCCGATAACTAACATGATTTTGTATACATTAATTCTCTCTGAAGCTCCTTAAATATTTTCTGACATCTTCAAGTGCTCAGGACCTCCTTGTAGACTATGTTCTTCATGGTTGTTACCAAGTCCTCAGATCTCTTTCGCTTCTTTGGATTCATGGATTGGTTAATCCCATTGCTCTTGCATTTTCCATTGACGATATCCTTGCCCTTGTGATCTTCCTTGATGGCAAGGATTTTAATGTTAACCTTTGCGGTTGCTCTAGACAACGCAACATACAACTGGCCATGGGAGAATACAGGTTCCGGTAGGTAAACACCGACAATAGGGATGGTCTGCCCTTGCGCCTTGTTGATAGTCATGGCAAAGCAGAGCCTAATCGGAAATTGTTTCCTTTTAAATCTGAACGGGAACATGTCGTCATCAGAGGGGCAGAGAGGTATGCGAGGAAGGAACACCCTCTCCCCGGTGTGCTGTCCTAGTACGATTTCCGCATCAATCGCTCCTCGGAACCCCAACAACAAGCCTCGTGCGTTACATAATCCGTTAGCTGGGTCAATGTTCCCGAGAAGTATAATCGACAATTTATCTTGATTTAAGCTCATGGGGAGGCAGCCCATTAGGAGTTAGCGAGTTCAAGAAATCTGGAGCATAATAGCCATGCGGATCATCCTCTGCACTGTCAAAGCTGTGATAGATCTTCTCCTCGCCGCTAAATCGTTGTATCATGCTCTTGTTTACAGTGTCTACATAGTCATTTTTGGTTGAGAGGATTGCTCGGGAAGTCATGTAATTTGGATCAGCCATGTTGTCGCCTAGAGACGGAAATACATGCTCGATCAACTTCTCTAGGTCGTCCTCTTCATCTGTAGACGGGACACATATATCTTCGGGGAGTCGTATATTACTTTCCTTGTCAGCTTCCTCAGTGCCATTCCCTACCCTCAACAAATAATCTGCGAACCATTTGTCGTTATGTGCCCTCATGTTCTGGACGAGCCTTAGCTGTCGCATGCCATTCCAAAGGTATGAACTCCGCAGGGCTGCGTCAATTATCTGAGCCCGTGACCCTTTCCTGACGACCGGCAGAACCTGCCTAAAATCACCCCCAAATACGATTGTCTTTCCACCGAATGGCCGGTCCCACCGGCCAGTTATGTCACGCATGCTTTTGTCCAACGCCTCAACTGCCTGGCGCTTTGTCATGGTGGCTTCGTCCCCATAAGATGAGAGAAGCTATTCTTAGGAGTTTGGCTGTCCCACTCGCTTTGTGAAGCTACACGACGAGCCATCTTCAATATTCAATGGTATCTTGAACCTAGAGGGCGGTTCGGCCTGGGCATGATGGAAGCGCCACGCCGACGCCGCCGTAACGGCGATCTTTCTCTCTTGTATCGGACCGTAGCAAGGAGCGCCGATACAAAAGGTCTTCCCTGTGCCTCTGGGCGTCAACAAAGAAGACACCTCCATCAAGATCGCCAATGCTGATAATATCTCGTCAGAGGCAAGTCTTTGCTCTCGATTTAGTGAGGATGCTAGATTCACATCCTTCGGGTCAATCTCGATAGTGCTCTCTTCGATGATCTCCTGGCCTCACCCTCGTGTTGTCATATGTCTCATCCATGTCGGAAGATCGAACGTCTTGATGTCTTTCCCCATGGATTGCAACATCCCACTAATGTCAAGCAACACCATTTGCTCTACTGCATTTGGGCATGTGTGATGTCGCCGGAAGTCATCAGACATTGCATGTAGGTGCCTATCCCACAAACCTCGCACATCACCAGGCTCACAAAATACCAAGATTGTTGCAAAGAGTCTCCTAAGTGAAGCTGGCATCGCGAACTGCTCTGACTCTGCAAGACACTCGTCGAGGGTGTTGTCTGCCTCGATGAGACCCCTCCTCTCAGCGGCCTCTCGGAAGCTACCACACAACACACCATCAACAGTTTTCAGATCTTCAAAGGACGTTGATCCTGGTACATGGTTTAACAGCACCCTCAGAAAATATCGCTCCCCTTCGGCTGGATGGGCTGACACAATTCGACCTACTTGATGGCGTTCTTGCCTCGGTTTCCAGAACTTTGTTGGTTGCCATGTGAAGCTTCCAGGAAAATCCCTGTACAAAATATCTCTAGCCCACTGATGATTCTTGTTAGCAATGAAATACTGTTAGCATGGAACTCTCTACATTATCCCTGGAAACAACGTCGTTCAGGTCCTCCCCCGCTTTAAACGTGACCCTGTGCATGTGTGGGAGATGAAGCGGTAGTTGTAGGACAGCCGGTGAGTTTCCATAGAGTTTAAAACCGAATATCCTCCACATTGCCTCCGGTGGAGTAACCCACCTTGCATCAATGTATCTCTTGATCTCGCTATGTTACCATCTTCATCGGGCTGGTCAATGTTGAATGAAGTCTGTCATGGCCCTTGTATATGTACTTATAAAGGTACTTGACGGCCTTGATGCTAGAGCACACCTCAACATTGATGTGGCAGTTAAACATCCGAAGAAGGCATGGGTTGTAAGGCACAACCCATCGGTTGTCCAGAATCTGACCACGAACCTTAGCTTGATGACCGTCTTTTCGCTCACGATAAATAGGATAGAGTCCTTCCCTTGTAAAGTGTTATCATTGAAGGGTCGTGGATATACGCATTTGCACACTCCATCTTGCATGCACACGTTGTTGGGCTTGAGAACACCGCATGGGCCATGCATCATATGCTTTACGACCATAGCATAGAGCTCTGGGTACTTATGCTTATCAGGGAGCTCAGCCGATATGAGCCGGTCGTACTGATCTGGCACTAAGAGCTTATATGTTGAATCCATGATCAATGTGAAGTGGGCATGGGGGAGCCCTCTCTTCTGGAATTCGACAACATATACATGTGCTTTCACAACGCCAAGGATATTTTTCTTGAGGAGCATCTCTTTCATCATCTCTAGCTTGGCCCTAAACACACGGGCAACAAGATCTGGTCGGTCTTGTGGGGTTTGGCCAGGAAACAACTCGTCAACTATCTCCGCCATCCCGGATTACAAGTCATTGTCGAAGATGTCCGGCTTGCCATATGTTTGCACCAATGCCATGGCGTCCATATGTCTCCGCTTCATGTCGCGTAGCCCCTCGAACGTATATGGGAGCACCGCCTTGTGCCAATAGCACTCCTCGAGATTCTCCTGCACCGATGCTATCAACAATTCCTTTATATAGGTCAAGACGTATCTCCGGCTGGTGTTCCTGATCCAATTCAACTGCATCCTCAACCTTGATGTACATGTCGCAAAATTGCTAGAACAATCGTCCTCCATGCAGCAAAGGGTTGAATATGCCCGGACGCGTCATTAGCCTGTAGCAGTAGTAGTCTCTGACAGAGACGCACAGCCTACTATTTCCCTCTGTGGAAAGGCAAAAAGGAAAAAATTAGACAACCAGTAGAAATGATAGGAAGAAAATGTGAAAACAGAAGGCCAAAAAAATCGAACCTCCATCTTTGTCACGGTTTGCTCTTGCCTTTTGCGCAAGAGCATAGTCAACTTTATTTTTAGGGATATTAGGATGCCAACCAAACTCCCCCTTTGGAAAAAAAAGGGGATATGAGAGCGGGTCATAACAGCCTTGTGTGGACCGTATACTGTATCTCTCGTTGTTGTTACCATGTAGGATGATACTGCGTTCCCACTTTTTAGCTAGGTTGCTGCCCTCAACCCAAATAGCAGCCACCTCTTCCGACAAAGGTTTGTTATACGTCCTTTGATCTAGCTTCTTGTCCATATTCAGTTCTATTCGATACTCATCGAGGTTTTCCTTATGGGCTCCTAGTCTCCTAAACTGTTCGGAGTAAGGGTTTTCTTTCAGGATGTCCACTAACATCTTGACGACACCCTGATCCAAATTTTCAGTGGATTTGGTGCGATGATTTAGGCTTGGGTCATCGTCATAGAAGTACAGTTGTAGATGGTAACGAGAACGGCCCGAATGAATGTACTTTGTGGTACAACATCCCTTGCACCGGAAGGTGTACACCCTGCACCTCATGTTCGTAGTTGTTATCAAGGTGACGCCAAGGGTTGTGAAGGAGAAATGGCTGTTGAAGTATCGGATGCTTTCGGAAATGTCGTGAGTCTGATTCGATGATGACCGAGCCTCATCGCTCCGTATAGGCTCGCTCAAGTAACTTGGTTCTCCTTTCCTACAATGACTGCCGCTCTCAAACTGGATTTTTTGGCCTTGCAGTCCACTGATTCATGGCGTCTTTGTAGGATGTGTGTGTTCTCTGGTAGGTTTGAGTACACAAAGTCAAAAGGATCTGGTTGATAGAGTCCTGAAGGGGGAATCATCCGGTTTATCAAGGGACGTGTCATCGTTGTATGAACCTGCATGGATTGTTGAGTTATACAGCATGTAATATCTTGGAGTACATTATAGCTCTTAGTAATGACACTCATCGATAGGCAGATAGTGTTACCTTCACCAAAGATATAGGTAGTACTCATCATCTATTAGATCGCTGGGGGTTCTCCTCCATGAGCCTAGCAAGGTACGCCTCCATCTCACCTTCACCATTCAAGAGTCGGTAAGTAACGCTACAACATTTCTGGACACAACAAGAGGGAAAAGATGTGACCATTACCATCGGTCCCGATGGTGTAAGCTTGCGTGTGAGCGCTCAATGCAGGGTTATTTGTAGACGATGTAGCTAGATCAGGGCATGACAGTGTGATGGACTCGGCGGGAGGCATGTTTCTCTTAGCCTCAAAGCGAGCATTAGAACGTTCTAATTGTGCATGTCTCTCCCCGCGTGGTATACTTTGTCTGCTTGCTCTTTGGTGTGCAATCTCCTCTTGCATGTGTGCATCTTCTAACCATTCTTTTTGAGCCCGCCTTTGAGACCTTCGATGAGCTCTGTTCTCGTGCGGCTGCTCATTCACTTGATTATGCATGTCATGTACTTGCTGACCATTGGTCTGTTGCCCAAAATTCATGAGGTCGTCGGGGATGTTATCAAAGTCCAGGGTTCTACTCAGGTAGTCTCCTGCATAATATTCGAGCCGGTGAGTAATTGTTGTACGATACTGGAGAGAGGTGTAGTAAAGATGATCAATTACCGTCAGATTCATTTGGTGTATTTAGGTGGAGAAGCCGATGTCTCCATGGCGGGTGATACACCTCCTGGGCACATCATTGCAATGGATTCAGCACATGGTGTGTTCCGCTTAGCCTTGGCGTCTATGTTCCGCTTAGTTAGCATAGCTTTCCTTTCCTCGGGCGTTAGGCTATGCCTTCGAGCTCTGTGACTGGCATTTCTCTCGTCAATCGTTAACGCCTGCCTAGAAGCTCTTCTTTTGGCATTAATGATTTCTTTATCATCAGGTGTTAGCATATTCCGATGTGCTCTATCACGTTCCCTCCTTGCCTGATTTGTATCAGTTTCTGTCTGATTCAGAGATGGTGAAACTCCATCCACTAAACGCAAAGCAATGTTATGAGAACATGCTTGACCTAAATGAATGAACAATGGTTATTTTTTTAGTTTACAAACCAGTTATGGTTGGAACAGTACATGGTTATATGTTTACTACCTTGTTCTGGAAGCTGTTTTGGTTCTTCTAGACTTTTGAGTTTTAGAGCTGTATTCTTTTTATGTTCACGGTATTGTCGCTGCTTCCTTAGGTATTCTTCTTTACTTCCAGGAGACAATCGACCATACCAACTCGTGCCACTACTATTTTGTCTTCCCCTATTTACTTTTGCACATTTGTTGGCTTGACCCTTAACTGGGGTAATCTCCACTGGTGGAGATTCATCAAGAATTGCTTGACTCTGTGTGTGTGATAAAAATGTTGGGAGGAAGACAAATAATGTAAACACATAGTTCCACATATTATTTTCTGATTTAGATGCTAGAGAGACGACTGAATCGAGATGATGTACATCTGCTCGTCAAACTCGATGCGGCGTTAGCGTAACCTCTTGTACCTAATTAGTTGTCATTCTTCTCGCCCAGTATTGTAGGTATATCTTTACTATTAATTAAAAATGCAATCTGTTTTGGATCCTTCAAATTACCTTGGCTCAGTGCTGTAACATGATGTTGAGGTTCTTGATTTTCGCCAATAATTTTGTCCGCCTGGTCATTCCCTAGGGTATGTTCTCCTAAGAAAGTACAGAAATGTGAGTACTAAACAGTTCTTTAATATCTTGACATGGAATATGTAATTATTTATTATTCAATTTTACAAATGCTTGGAGTTGCATTTTTCTTTTCTTGGCGGGCTATCTGCAGCAGTAAGGCGCATTTCCTTATTTTCATTAGATAATCGGCCATACAAGTTTGCTCCACTGCCATGTTGTTCTGACTTTGTTTCATTTGCAACTGTGTTCGTTAGATCTTTAAATGGGGTACGCTCCCCCCCAAAAGATTCCAAAGCATTCTTACGCATCGTAGTAATAATGGGAGGAAGACAAAGAAGGTAAATACAATGGGTACTATCTACAACATGATCGCTACCAATTTATTTCCTTGCCTGATTAGTGTCAGTCTCTGTCTGAATTAGGGATGGTGAAACTCCATCCATGACATCGAAAGCAATGTTCTGAGAACAGTCTTGAACTAAACAAACGAACAATGGTAAATTTCCAGTAAATAGATTTAAACAATATATGGTTGTATGTTTACTACCTTGTTCTGGAAGCTGCTTTGGTTCTTCTAAACTTTTGAGTCTTTTTAGTTCGCGGTATTGTATTTGCTTTCTTAGGTATTGTTCTTTCTTGCCAGGAGACAATCGACCATACCAACTTGTGCCATCGCTATTTTTCTTCCACTCTTTCTTTTGCACATTTGTTGGATTGATCCTTAATCGGGGTAAGTTCCACGGTGGAGATTCATCAAGGATCACTTGATTACTGCTGGTAAAAATGATGGGAGGAAGACTAATATTGTCAATACATAGTTCCACATATTATTTATTGGTTTAGATGCTAGAGAGATGACCTGAATCAAAGATGATGATTTTTTGTTCGTTAATCGGAAGCAGCTTTAGCGTAACTCGTAGTCCCTAATAAATTGCCATTCATCCCATTTAGCAATGTATGTATATCTTAGGCTATTATAATAAAGTGCAATCTATTTTGGATTCTGAAAAATACCTTGGGTCTCAAATTGTAATATGGTGTTGAGGTTCTTGATTTTCGCCAATAAATTTGTGCACTGGTTGATCCTCGGGTATGTTCTCTGAGCAAGTATAAATGGTGAGTATTAAATATATTTTTAATATCTTAACTGGAATCTGTAATTATTCATCAAATTAACCAATGGTCGGAGCTGCATTCTTCTTGTGTTGGCGGGTTGTCCGCACCTCTTCAGTGTTCTTCTTTTTGTAGCATAATATGCCATACCAATTCGCTCCACCGCTTTGTTGTGCTAATCTGTTTCATTTGCACCTTGGTTGGTGAGATCTTTAAATGGGGTATGCTCACTTGTGGAAGATTCTAGTGCATTCTTCTGTTTCCGCATCTGCAGTATTAATGGAAGTAAAACAAATAAGGTAAATACAACTATTTGCACAATGGCACTGCTACCAATGGTTCATTATTGTTTTGAAACGTACAACTGGTCTTATAGAAACATCATAAAATCATATGTTGTGTTACTTTGAAACAAGCGATCTATTCAACTGATAGAAAGTTTTGTCTCTAAAAAGAAATATACAATCTTGCTTGGTTATTGTTTCTTGCAGAAGGAAATAATCTTTAGTGTCTTCTTTCCTGATGAAGTGTTTTTATTAGAACATGTGCTGATTCTCCGAAATATGACTTCTTTATGTCCCCTAGGAGATTTATGAAAATACCTAGCAGAGGAATTGTTTCTTGCGAAGAAATAATCTTTAGTGTCTCCTTTCCTGATGAAGTGTTTTATTAGAACATGTGCCCGATTCTCGAAATCGACTTCTTTATGTCCCCTAGGAGATTTATGAAAATACCTAGCGAGGAAATAGGAACTATTACCATTTAAATGAGAAAACTTCACTGGCCGGAAGTAAAGTTGACTTTGTCTTTTTATTGAATAGCCTAAGATGGGAGCTGGCATGTAAAGAAATGTTTACTTACATCGGTGTAAACATGAGATGGGAGCTGGTGTGTACCTTTTAATTCCGATTTTTCGAGCAGGATCGGATGTCACCGATGGTGTGATTGATGCGCTCGTGATGTGTGTTCGATGAGATCAATTGATTCCGTGATCGCTACGGAAGACGGCACGGATCGCTATGGAAGACGCACGGACCGTGATCGATGCGGCTCGCGGGTCGTAGGATTCAGTGAGATAACTCCGCCAATGAGAGGATCGCTCCAGAAGTCGAGAACCCTTGGTCGCGCAGCATTTAACGTCTAGGGCGAGCTCCGTGAGCCGTGTCTCTTGGGCTAGGTGATCATGCGTTGGACATTTTTTTGGTTAGAGTATGCTGGTATTACGTGATTCATTGAGAAATTGGTGATTAGTTTCCACTTATGAGCTCTCCTGTCTTTATGTGCTTGATTGGTTTCCAAAAACTTTTTTTTGTTAGAGTATGCTGGTATTACGGGATTCATTGAGAAATTGGTGATTAGTTTCCACTTATGAGCTGTCCTGTCTTTATGTGCTTGATTGGTTTCCAAAATGCAGCGTCGTAGTAGGGAAATTTCAACTTGTAGGTGGCAAAGCATTGTAATTAGTTGAACATAGACAACCTATAATCAGATGCATATCGTACGGTCCAAATTGGTCCAATGTTTGATGTGAAAGTGCCAAAGTGGGACGTACCAACCCCAACTCTTTTTTAATAGTAAAGATATGCATGCGTGAGCATGTGCCAAGTCGATTCATATGAACAGTCAGAGGAGGATACCACAATGTCATACCAAAGTATGAATAAAACAATGCAAGCAAACATTCATATGACATGCTACAGACTATTAGCAAGCTGGAGCTAATCATAGACAAGCAAGAACTACTAAGCATCCATAATGACATACACCTTACACAAACATGCTAAGCATGCTCACAATGGTGAGTATATGTACAAAAATGAAACAAATAGAGTTCGATACCAGCCTCTTACCACACCTCGAGTTGTCTTAATCTTCATTATTGCCCTTCACTTGTGTGACTTGAATAATTAACATGAAACCAAAATCCACTAAGGACGGATGACCCCTGCAAAGAACTCACAAAACCAAAGAAGAACAACAAATATTTTTGGTGTTTTCAATTTTTTAGAAACAAGCAAACAAAGAAAAAACAAACAAAAACAAAGCAAACCAAACAAAGCAAAATCTTTTTGGAATTTTCTTTTAAGGCTAACCAAAGCAAAGAAACAAAGAAACAAACCAAGAGAAACAACAAAAATGTTTTTGGGTTTTTAGAAAGAAGCAACAAAAACAAAAAAGAAAGCAAAAACAATGGATATATAAAGAACCGACCGAACATGATATATAGATGAGTGTGATGTCGGTATACCTCTCCCGAAGCTTAGGATTTTGGCCTAAGTGGGGCTCAATCCCATGGTGCCCAAGTAGATGCACCTCCGTAGTATGTCGAGGAAGCTCCCTCGTCCTGGTATGAGCTTGAGGCCTCCCCTGTGTAATACGTAGGGGGGGTCATATGATGGTGCTTCCTCATGATAGTGCCCATGGAAGTTGAGAGAATGCATGTTGTCGTCCATCTCCGCCTTTGAGCGTGACCAAGGTCCCTGATAAATACTGAACAAAGTGGTTTGGGGTAGAGGGATCTCTCTCTCTCTCTTCCCCGTCAGTAAACAACATTCTATAAACCAAGTTCTCAAGAGTAGAGCTAGTGGTGACAAAGTGGTGCGCCTTCATGGCAGCAAGATCAAGCCTCTGAGGAGCCAAAACTGTATCATGTGGATCAACATCAATGTTTAAGGCAGCAGCAACACGAGTAGCAATAATTCCCCCTTAAATGGGTCCCTTAGGAGCTAAACGACGAGCAATGAGAGAACCAAGATTATACTTGTCCTCATTGGTGATCGCAGCAGCTAAGAAGGCCAATTGATAGTTGGAAATATTACTATTTTTCTCCCTACCAAGAACACTAGTGGCAAGATAGTAGGCAAAAATACCTGATGGCTGGAAGTTGAATGTTCTTTATCTTCCCTCGTTGAGCTCTACGGCCATCATCATTGGTTATTCCTTAGTAAAGCTCTAGCAAATCAACATGTAGAGCTTGAATCTTCTTTGATGACCCAGTTGTACCAAGTCCCAAGGCCTTGCAGAATTTCTTCAATGTCATAGAATGAGCCCTGCCATAAATCTTGAAAGACACAGAAGGATTGTACATACTATTAGTAAAGGAGAAACTCTCCACAAATGTTTTAGTAAGAAAAGCATATTATGCACTCCCATCCTGCATGTAACTTGTTAGTCCATCCCTTTGCACCAAAGTCATGAAATCATTAAGAATCCCAGCTGCTTGCAAGAAAGTTTGACAAGGAAAGGTGGAGGGGTGCGCATCCCCTTCATCTCCCTCATCACCAAATCGTGGAGTGATGAGATCCTCATTGTATGAGGGTCTAGTACTGGTAGATGACCTTGGAAGCCTTGCCCTTCTAGGTGCATCACTCTCAAATATGTCACCAAAGGTGTGGTGGTCCATGACTTCCCTATTCTGAAATTTTAAACAACCATCAAACCAAGTGATTTCTAAGTTGATAAATGATGAGCAACTACTATAGGAACTTTCTAGAGGACTACACATGCATCAAAACAAAGTTTCTAAGCAAATAACAAACATGCAAGCTCAAACAACCTGTCACCTATAGCAGCAAAATACTCAAGATACAATCTACCAATCACAAATCTAATTGAACAAGTGGAGGAGGCACATACCAAGGAGCAAACTCTCCAAAAATCAGCACTTGACATGGGCTGAACAAGAAGATCGAAAATCGTGAGCAAGAACAACAAGAACTCGAGCTTGAGCAAGTTTTTCCGGTGTTTTTCAGGAGAGAGAAAGAAGGTGGCTTTGAGGAGACAGCCTGGAGGGGCCTAGGTGGGCCAGACCTCCCCCCAGGCGCCGCTACCTGGTAGGCCACGCCTACCAAGGGTCTGGTGGCCTGGGGTGGCCCCCTTGGTCATCTCAGGTGCCACTCTGCCCCTTTTTTCGAGGAATTTTTTTTTGAATTTTCTGGGATTTTTAGGGAAACTTTATTTTTGGCCAATTTTCAGGGTATGAAAATTGATTTTCTCGCAAAAACAGTTTTTTTCAGAAGAAGCAAAAGCAAACCAAAAGTCAAACTACAGCAGCTCTAAGAAACTCAAACAAGCAACCAACTAGCAAAACTAAAGCTAAAGCAACGACTAGGAAGGAGAAATGAAAAAGAAAGCAAGTATAACCATAGTGGAAACATTATTTTGTTCATTAAAATCCTTTTGTTAACAAGGTTGATCAAGTCTTGTTACCAAAACAATCTTATATGAAGCAAAACATTGCATTCCACAAGGTGATTATGTTACCTCATACTTGATAGCAATGGTCCCAATCATAATAGTTTCAAAATTTTCTTGTGGAATGGGACAATTTATTTCTCCAACTTTGATGCTCTCAATATTTTCAATGGAATTCAGGCAATAGCTCTTAACAACCTTCTTGGGGAAATAGATAGTGTGCTCTTTATCATTAATATTGAATGTTACTTTTCCTTGATTGCAATTGATAACAGCACCTACAGTATTAAGAAAAGGTCTCCCAAGATTAATAGACATATTATCATCTCCAGGCATTTCAAGCACAACAGCATCAGTTAAGACCATGCAATTATGAGCAACTTGAACAGGAACATCCTCACATATACCAATGGGAATAGTAGTTGACTTATCAGCCATTTGCAAAGAAATATCAGTTGGTATCAACTTTTCTAGCTGGAATCTCTTGTAGATAGAAATGATTTTATGCATATGTAATGTAATGCAAGTTGATAAAGTCAAATCTCGGGGATAACATTGTTCTAGGATTTGAATACTGAAAATGGATTCTTTGGAATGTGTTGCCCTTTTAGATTAAGTTTCACACTTGTGCTTCTTATTAAGGCTTGTGAGTGTGTGTGAACAACACGTATTTATACAACAATAAGATACACACATATGAAATGCTACTCAAGATTGTTCGTTTTCAAATTTTACTTTTACAAGTGATGTCGCTTATAGAGAACTTAAGTGTTACCAATCTTAGGTATACAAGTAAAGTATAAAGTAATGTGATTACGATTAATTATCATCTGTTGACTTAGTGGCAAAACGAATAACTTTTGAAGAAAAGATTTCTTTATTAAGGTTTTAAACAATCTTTGTGGTTAATCAGAGGTTGTTTTATTTGTTTGTGCTTACTGGAACAGTTTGGATTTGAGATGCTTTATAACTTAATTATAACAGACCAAAGTTAACTATAAAACACATAGCCATATCTTTAGTATAATACTTAAAGTCTTGTAGACTAAAGTTAACTTTAAAATATAGATGGACTTTAGGTGTAATGCTTATTATATTTATACTTTGTTCACTTCATAATGTTTCCTTAAAGTTATTTAAGAATAGTCTTACTTCTGTTTGAGTATTGGTTTCTTAATTTTATATTAGAATAGAAACTTTTATCTTTTTATAGATGAGTGGTTATAGTTTGTAAACAATGGAGTAATGTTACTTAACTGCTTATGAGTTCACTATAGTGTTTTGGTATGTTGATAAACTTGTGGTTAGAGTAAAGGAATAGGTTTCATTTTACTACAAATTATTCTTGGAGATTCTATATTGGATAAGGATCCTTCTATAAAATAATCTACACTTTTGGTTGAAGGATATTTCAATAAAATTATATTTAAAATGTGTTAAACCATTTTGACTTCATATTATCATTTTTTAGGACTAGTATTACTTATTAGACTTTAATTGGTTAATTTTAGGATATTAGCAATTTTTATTTACCCTTATATGAATTATTAACTAAGGAAATAGGTTTAAATTCAAGTTATTAAAGTGTTTAAATTTTTGCTTACCTCAAAAGTGGAATCTTATATTTTTAACATAAAGGCATTATTTTTGTGATTATTTTGGTATATTACATTTATTTTTGTGATTTATAAATAATAAGCTATGATTTTTATAATATTTACTACTTTATAAATACTTAATAAACAATAAATATTTCATTAAGTGAAATAATAATGCATGATTATAGTTTTAAATTATAGTGCTTATTTTTCTAAGATTTTTGGTATTTTATTTATATTTTTAACATTTACCAATATTAAAATATGAATTTTCAAAGTATTATTACTTATAAAACCTTTATTAAATAATAATTATTTAAATTGTTGGCATGATAATGTTTGATAATAGTTTAATGTTATAGAATTTATTTTTCTGAAAATTTTCATATATTAAACATATTTTCTGAATTATAAAATAAAAGTTATTAAATTTTTAAGATTGAGTCATTTTCTAATTAAATTCTAAACAATATTACAAACAGGGAATACTTTTCTTACCCAGACTGGGTCTAACCCAAGCCACAGACAGGTGGGGCTCAGGGCCACGTCAACATGCCACGCAAGCAGTGGACCAGTCAAATGGTGGACTAGGTCAAGGTTGTTGTCGGCATGACGTCGCTATGACGTCAGCACAGCCACCACCGTCAGTTGGTGGTCGCCGGCGATGATCTACGACGCCCTAACAAGCAAAACTAGTCTAGTTCAATTCAGTGTGTTAGGCTGAACCTTATAGTGGTGGCGCCGCTCGAAAATAGTCATCGGAGCCTCGGCTCTGACGGTGGCCGATGGTGTCACAAGATGCGACATACGAGATATTACGATTTAAAGGTACTAGAGGATTCAGGAACTCACCCAGATGATGATAGAGAGGTCGAGGAGACTTGGGGAGGCGTGACGACGGCGAATCGCCAATAATGGCCACGGCGGCCGATGAAAAGGAACACTCGATTTCACATGATTCACGGCGCGCTAGCTCCCGTGCTTGGTCCTAGGTGAGTAAGGCCACGACAGCGCATCCAACGGTGGCTACAACGAGGCGAGGGGTGGTCGGACCTAACCGGAACGACGATCTCCGACGAACTAGGGTTTAGGGTGAGGAAGAGAGATGGGTCTAGAGAGCGAGATTGAAGATAAGATTGGTATGAGAGGATAGAGGAGGAAGCGGCGGTCTTATCTACTCCTCTCAGGGTCGGCGGCGAGCATCACGGCGGTTGATTCTTGCTGACGACGGCGGACGACATCGGAGGGGCGCACGCAGCTGCCTGTGTGCGTGAGGATGACGATGACGTCAGTTTTGCAGAAACCCCCCTAGCAATTCTTTCCTCTCAACCCACGATCCCTCGCAACGTCCCACCTGTCAGTCACAGAGCAATACGAGCTGGGCTGGTTGCTGGGTCGAGGTGGACTGTATGTGGGCGATAGATAACGTAGAGGAGAAATGGGCCACGGTCCAAAAACCATTTCCTCTATTATTTTTCTTTCTGTCTGTTTTCCATTTTCCGTTACATTTTTTTATATTTGTATTTTTCATTTGTTTTGGAATCTTTCTTTAAAGAATTTATTTGCTAAATAATTGTAGCAACATTATAATGTGTTTAGTATCATTTAGTGAATTTTTATTATATATTGTTATATTTCTTTATTATATTTATATGAACCCCTTTTTGATATTTTGGAAAGGCCTTTGTTATTAATTTTATTTATATAATAAACCATGGATTTATTATATGATATTTCCTTATTTATTTATAAAACTTAGTTCTAGTTAATTTAGAATTTGGAGGGAATTTTTATATAAAGATCATATATCATTATTTGATGTATGAAAAACAAAGGAATTAATATGGTTAATATTACTCCCATGAATATAGGGAATAACAAGATATGTACATTTTATTATAACTAATACAAGAGTTAGGTTTTGAATTGTAGATGCTTACCCTAGGGTTTAGGGTTCTTAATATACCTATATTCTTTTGTTGATGTGAGTAAAAATTGATGGCTAAACATATTGTCTTTTTGTTTTGTAATCTTTAATGATATCACCCTTTAACATAAAAAGTTATTATCTGGAATGTCTGATGGAAAAGAATTGATAACAATAACTCTTAAGCACATATGGTTATGATGATTAGAAATGACAGAGATGTGCTTAAATGATTTGCTATAGGAAAATATTCCTATAAGGCATTGTGAAAATAAAATGATTTATCCAACAGATGAGATGGATGTTAAGCTTGATTATAGATTTAGGGTTTAGTGTTTACCAAGAATTCCTATCTTTCATAATTCACAATCCTAGGCTTCTAATTAAGGAATTCCTTTCCTAGATATACTACTTCTTCATATTCAGCATCATGTATTATCATGATGAGTTTTGCTTCACAAGAACATTCTTATCCACCCTTAATTCTTCTAAATCCATTTATAAATCCAATGAGCTTGACACTAAAGCTCATAATCTTTACATATCCATACTTGGTTATATCAACTAATTTACCGCTGATAACCTCTAATCCATTAAGTAATTACTTCTAACTCCATTTATACCCTTCCATAATCCTCCACCACTAATATTACTCTAGTAGGTGTATATATCCAACTACTCTCCTAAAAAACTTACTATTCTTTTAGAGGAATAACACTTCTTCAATAACTCCATGCTACTCTAACTTTAGCTTGGTCATACTATCTTATATATATTTCAACTCCACATTATATCATGGTGACTTATCATGACTAACCTAGGATAACATATCTATACTAGGTTTCAATCATGTTCTACCAACCAATGTCACTTATACATTATATAAGCATTCAATCTTGGTGGCTAAAGCATAATCATTATAATCCTTGAATCATTTATGGCTTAGGTTTCCAGTTGGCTAATCAAAGTCTCATCAATACAACATTACATTTGTATTAAAATTATCTTCTTAGTATCTCTATAGGATTAAGGGATGTTATTCATGGACAATACCTACTTGATCCAATGGAATTACTTATGGTAACCTTCTTTGGGATTCATCCTTATAATCTTCTTTATCACCATATAATTATAGGTTCTACATAACTCTTCTATTATTTCAGGAGTGAGTTAACTCCATCAATTATAACATTGATCTTTTTCTCTTCCAACACTCCCATCCTATAGATGATATCTAAAGCTAGCATAACTATTTACCTCTTCTTACTTCTTTCTTTATAGGCCTTAAGTGAATGCTATGATATGGACAAGAGTTGATAAATCAATAGTTGATAGGTCAATAGTTTATTACTCAACATTGAGGAACAATGGATATTAGAATAGGTTCAATAGAGATGATAGGGATTGATATGGAAAGAAAGATATATGGTGAATGATCTTGACTTGGTTTCTTTCCCACTCAATCTCATTAAAGAGTTAAGGTGAAGTATTACCATGACACTCATGGTAGGAATAGATAAGAATAAGATAGGTCGGGATTAGTTATTACATTCTTGTCACTTGAATTATATTCATAGCTTGGTGTTCAGGTTTTTTGTAATGAATACTTTGTGATAATTACTTAAGGATCAAGTATTAATCATTAAGCAATGTATTAGGGTTTAATTATATAACATTTTATCTAACCTTAGATCAAATATCCTTTACCCAGAGATAAGGTTTTTAGCAAAGGTCATATTAAAACTTACCGCAGTCAACTTGATGATCTACTTCAATTTCATCAAGTTGATAGAAGCTTCAATTACTTTGACAAGTTTTGTTCAAAAGCGCGAAAATTATCCGGATTTTCTATGCATGAATGCAATGCACACATCTGGGTTCAGTTTATTTCTAAGCTCTAATGCTGGGATGCTACATGATCCTCACACCACAGCCATCCCCTCCGGTTGTCCCAATTATTGTCACTTTGGGGCCTTTGGATCCGGACAATGATATGTGTACACAACTTGCAGATAAGATCACAAACAATACTATCATAATAATTCAATAATAAGTTCAGATCTAAGATCATGGCACTCGGGCCCTAGTGACAAGCATTAAGCACAATAAGTTGCAACAAAGTCAAATAGCACTAATAGAGATACTAGGCACTATGCTCTAACAGATCTTATTTGATTATATGATAGAACTCATCCAATCCCTACCATCCCAAGCCTACAGCGGGGGATTACTCACTCATGGATGAGGGAAACATCGGTGGTTGATGGAGATGTGTTGGTGATAACGATGGCGATGATCCTCTCCAAATTCCCCGTCCCGGCAGGGTGCCAGAACGGAGTTTCTGGATCCGAATCTTGGTTTCTGGTGGCGGCAGCGGAGCGGAACTCTTTCTGGAAAACTATCAAACCCCCCTCGATTTTTAGGTCGAAAGGAAACTTATAGGCGCAGAGGGAGGCCGAGGAGCTGCCTGGGGTGGCCACACCCCCACCAGGCGTGGGGTCAGGTGGGCCCGCACTTGGGGTGGGTCTGGGCCCCCTAGGCCTCCCCTCCATCTCTTCTTCTGGCTCCGTGGATCTTGTGGTGAAATATAATTTTTGGCATATTTTCCGAGATTTTTCCTGATAGTTCATTTTCTGCACAAAAATAAGACACCAAGGTAATTCTCAAAAATAATACTGTGTTAGTTGTATCCAAATCACACAAGTTTAGAGAAGAAACAATAGCAAAGTGTTCGAGAAAGTAGATACGTTTTGTAGGGATGGACACAAAGTTTGAGGCTCGAAGCTTGGCTCGGGCTTGGCTCGGCTCGAACGGTGGACAAGCCAAGCCTAAACCCTGCCGCTCAGGCTCAAGGCTCGACAAGCCAGTTTGATGAAGCTTGCAAGCCGGCTCGAAGGCTCGATGCACATATAAATCGTTATGATCTTTGCTTAGACAAAAAATTGACAATGAGAAGTAACATGATATATGCATGCTTTGATCTATAACATATTCTCCGTTTCAAAATATATGTCGCAAATTTATCAAAATTTGGAAGTATCTAGACTAAATAATATCTGATACATGCAAATTTAGATATTTTGCAATATCGATTTTGAAACCGACGTAGTAGTATAAAGTAGAGCACATGTAATAAGTAGAGTACATGTACTCGTCCCATATCAAAATAATTCATTGCTCAATAGTACTTTCATGCATGCTTCCCAAAAAATAAAAGCAAAGTACATATGTACACATGTGAACTAGTAAAGCGATAAGCGGTAGAAGTAGTGGCCTGTGCCGCTGTGAACATGCAATTAATTCATCGGTCAACGAGATTCATCACAAGGGCACCCGCGGACAGACGCGAGAATCCGGGCAGCAGACGCGAGAATTGGGACGGAGCTTCAGCGGTGGTGCACCCGCGGTGGTGCCCGGCCCAGAGAGGAGGCTGCGCAGGTCAAGGAGGATGGAGCAGCTCGGCTAGGGGCCGTTAATGGACACCGTGGAGCGCAGGCGGCGCAGGTCAAGGAGGATGAAGGAGCTCGGCTAGGGGCCGTTAATGGCCACTGTGGAGCGCAGGACTCGGCAAAATTAGGCCGGGGACGGGTGGAGGAGACAACGGCGAGGCAGCCTACGCAAGGAATTGACCTGCGACGGCTGAAATCACACTAGCGGGCGATGGGAGACGGAGTTCTAGTTGAGAAATTGCACGCGCGGGCGTATGTCAGGGGCATCGGATCAGCAAGTTTCGGCTCGTCGAGCCTAACGAGCAAGCTTCTAGCCTCCTGTTTGGAAAATTTGTAGTACCAAGCCGAGCCCCGGCTCGCCTCGAATTTTCTGAGCCTGACCGAGCCGATCCACGAGCCGGCTCGGCTCGATTCCACCCCTAACGTTTTGGATGTATCAGATCCTTTCTTTTATTTATTGTTTGTTGTATTATTGGAAAATAGTTTGTTGTAGTGTTGATGAAAACTCGTTGTATTTGTTAGTGAACAATTTTTATATTTGTTGTATTATTCATGTACCATTTGGTTGTGTTGTAATAATAACTAGAAATTTTCCGTTGAATTTATTGGGTTTGTTTGATCTTCTCGATCCTAGTTCATTGTGAAATATGTTTGCGTCGGCGCAGTGCGCTGTATTTTGCCGCGACTGCTGGGATGTTTTTGGCTCTATTTTTGCACGACGATTTTAGTGCTTTCGCTGAAGGAGTGCGCCGCGCTGAAAACAGAGATCACGCGCGCTGCATACGCCATTTATCACGTGGCGTTTTCATGCGGCTATTGGAGTTGCTCTAATGCCGAAGGTGCTCTTACGTTGATATTCTCCGGTCACCGCTCAAACGGCCACCCCCGCCCTTAGCCCATAGCCCCTCGCAATATTTTTTGCCAAATCTGACTAAATTGAAGAACTTCAACCGAATCTAACCATCGGGAGAAACTATTTCAGAATCTAACTCCTGAGGTCGACACCATTTAAAACGATGTCGAAGTTATGCAGGTCAACGCCAACGCAGAGCAGCTGGGAGGCAGACCAAAGGTGTCGGCGCTATGTGATATGGCGCCATATCACTTGACGCCGACCTTGCGAGATTGTCTCCTAGCTGCTATGTGTTGGCGCTGATCTGTACAACTTTAGGCCTTGTTTACCTCTAGGGTATTCCCACCCCCTAGTGATTTGGGGATTTGAGGGGATTTGGTGAATCCCTCCTTTCACCCAATACTCACAGTTTCCTAAATTTTCCCATATTTCCCAATCCTGTTTGTTTACTTCAGTTTTCTGGGATGGGAGGGGATTGTGAAGTATGGAGCTTGATAATAAAAACTAAAACTTTACCTATACATGGACATAGTAGCTCAAATAAAAATACAATCTTTGCACCAAATATATAATCTTTGCACCAAATATATAAATATCTATCCAATCTTTGCACTAAATAAATTGGATGGATCTTAAACATCTACTTCCGTGGAGTTTAAATATACCCAACAATCAAGACATCTAGATGCATTTATAAAACATTATTACAACCTAATCATGGGCACATCTGTAGCTTTAAAATCTTGATCAAACACTCAAACACTTGATTTCCTTGACAACGAGACAATAGCACCCGTAAACATTCATTACCTCGCCCTTGGAGTTTATCTTGCAAAGCATCATCCTGAAAAAGAACAGGAACTGAAACTATCATCCTCAGATATAATATACCAAAAAAAATCATGATAAAAAATATATATATCATGGAATTCTAGAAGACCGTCAGTATCTTGTTTAATGGTAAAACAATCTCTTAGCTTGACTACATGTTTCAAGGGATATTATATACCATCTACCCTAATAAGGCAGCGGGTATCAAATTTAAATAGGCAAACTGAAAAATGCTTGAAGCCCGATAAAAATGCCCCCCGGAACACTAAACTTGGACTTGAGCTAAAGAACTTGGCTTCCAGCCAGTCAGAACCTAATGCTTAATTAACAGTACATTAGACTTCCTAGAGGCATGTTGCCTAGCTGAATGGAACCAAACAAATACCATGTCCATTGTTATGAAATTATATAGTTTGACCAAACTTAATTTCACAACCAGGAAAACCAAATTCTCAGCAATGCCACCTTTCCAATGTAAAATAAGTATATCATGCAATCCTAAAAACAATCAGACCAGCGGTTAGTATTTTGCTTAATGGCCAGCAATCTCTCAGCTTAGCCGTGATTGATCAATGGTAGCAACCAAACTACATGTTTCAGGGGATATATGCCATATACCAAAAATCAAACAATCCATCTAGGAATAATCTCGAATCCTACATTTACACATACGGAAAAGCTACAAGAAGCAGAGCATCTAGTTCTCTAGAATTTAGATATCAGTCTGAATACACGATTTCCTGGACATGCAAACATGAAGCATTGAGCAGATATAGTTTTACTTTCCATGTTATCTACATAGATACAGACTAGCACATGATCTATAAGGCATACTACAGACTGTAAGGCAAGAAGTTTGCCCAGCTAGATCAGAGACATACTACAGACTATAAGGCAAGAAATTTATTGCAGCACAAGGCGAGAAAGAATTAAAGTTTACCTCAAGATAACTCTTGCAGTTCACCCTGTAACCACATGATAGCCGACTCCTCATCTTGAGCAGCCCAAGTAAGGAATGTCTCTCGGTTTTCAGCAATTTTGAACACTTTTGAAGCCTTCACTCTCTCCACACGTGAGAGCTTCTTCATATTTTGCACAGCAGAAATACACTTGGAGATAGTGAAAACATTTGACTCCGCCTTTTCTTCCTCGGCCTGCTTCTCTTTCATCTTCACATATCTGTCTACCACTGCTACCATCGCATCGCTCTTGTTAGGCTTGTTTAACTCATTTGTTGGCTTTTTCTTAGGTACGATAGCCGGACCCCCTCCATTTGTTGGCTTTTTCTTGGGTACAATAGAAGGACCCCCTTCATTTGTTAACTCATCCTTTTCAGCAGCATCCACTGGATTCAGCAAAGATACACTTATCAGCATTTGTCAAATCATGTATATTATATTATTCTTGACTAAATGTGATGTGTTATGCGAGATAAATTTACCATCAATGACTGGATTGACCTCAGCTCCTAGGTGAGCAGGACCCCCTCCATCTACAATCTGTAGATCATCATCATCATTTGTATCCGCACTTTGTACTTCTTCATTTTCTTCATCAATTTGTGATGGCTCAGAGATAGAGGTGAAGTTGTATGTGCCCTCTGCAATTTTCCCTGAAAAAACAATGTAGTTATGTAAACAAGTAATACTATTATGTATCTGACTTAGTGCTAACAATGAACCTAAGTCGAGTTACCATCATATAGAATCTATCAAATAGAGGGAAGTCATATTTCTTGAATTTCCCGATTTTTGGGAAGGACTGCAACCAAACATGAGAGAAAAAATGAGTGCCAACTTGGTATATAGATTTTGGCCAAGTATAAGAATGGAAAAAACTTACAATTAGTAAGTTATCCCAGAGTGCATCATCAACTTGTATTCTGCAACTTTTCTCACACAACCCGGCACCGCTTTGCTTGCGATCTTCCTTCAGCATACAATATTGTCTCTTGAGTTCCTTCTCTTGGTCTTGTAGCTGCGACTTTGTAAAATTCACATGCTTGTTTCGATCTTTGAATATTTTTGTAATTAGATTCCATGTGTCCCCACTCCATCCATTTTGAGCTCTATGGTAGTCATTGTTGTGCTCGTGGAGTATGTCAACTAGGGATTTCTGACGTCCCATATTCCACTGATCTCTTGGTTTCGATCCTATAGAACCTAATGAAGTTAAAACATGGTATGACATACATGCATGCACATAAACAACACAAGAATTCACATAAACAACAGAGAACAGAAACAACAGAACAAGAATGCATATCATGTGTTACCTTTGGGAGATCTCCTTTTCCGATTGTTTGATGGTGTTTTTTTATGCCAAGTGCAGCCTTTTGCAAGTTAAACTTAGGAGAACCTTTTGGATACATATCTGGTTTGAAAATAAAATCAACACAGAAACTAAAGACATATATCAACCAACATACACACATTTCATTCAAATATGAAACATACACTTGTTCCATTATGACATAAAGAATATTATCCAACATACACTTATTCCATTATGAAACATGCAAACTAAAGACAAATTCAAATTTCACTATTACATGCCAAAGAGCTAGTTATGCTGGAAATCGTTCCACATTTTCATGGCTATTTGGTCTCTTAAAGCATTGCCAGCGTGGTTGTTTCCTTGGTGGTTATCATCACCATTGGGAAGATCAACATAGTTAGCTGGAAGTATAATGTCTTCTTGATGTTCAAACCACTCCTCATCGCCATGTTGCATTCTAATGATATTATGCAAAATTGCAGTAGCTGCAACTATCTTCACTTGGTTTTGCATTTGGTGAAATGCTGCGACATGTAGAATAGGGAATCGCTTCTTCAGTATTCCTAGGAGCCTTTCTATATGATTTCGCAGCACAGCATGACGATGATTGAAGAGCTCCATGTAATTTTGTGGGCGATGGCGGCCATGGCCAAATTCTTTTAGATGATATCGCACACCACGGTATGGGGCAAGGAAGGATTCTGTATTTGCATAACCACCATCAACAAGATAAAATTTCCCGGTGGGTACTTTAAATTCAGTGTTCAAGGCATACCGAAGGACTTTAGCATCCGTAGCAGATCCTTCCCAACCATAAGAGATATAAGTGACAATTAGATCAAAATCACATGCAATCATCACGTTGTGGCTGAGGGTTCCCTTCCTATTGCGAAAAGGAGCCGCAAGGTGGGGTGATACACTAACAGGAACATGTGATCCATCAATTGCTCCTATACAGTTCTGCAAATAATTAGAATGGCAAGGGAAGATGAGATTCAATTTTTGACATACTAATGGTTGAGAGGTAAGGAAGAGCTTCAAGGTGTCAAAAGAAGAACCTTGAAATATGGGTAGAATCGATCATCGTTCGCAATTTTTGGATGTGGTTGGTCAATTATGGGAGGCTTCAGAAATCGCCTACTTAGGACAGGGATGATGTTGAAGAATTCTTTTATGCACTTGTGGAAGGTGCGGTTGCTATGCTGGAACTCCAATTGCAAATCTTGAAATGAGGCATTGTGTGACAGCATGTAGAGAAAAATAGCAAGCTTTTCCTCAACCTTAATCCTTGTCATTTATCAACCTTTCACTTCTAAGATAGGATGCTAAGGATCTGAAAATGTGTGCTTCCATCCTATAGGCTACCCGACAGTTCTTCACATGTCCCTCAAGAATTCCATCGACACGCGCCTTGCCGTATAAGACGGAGTGTCGCTGCATTCTCTCCATTTTTCCTCTAGCATCCATTTGGCGGAAGTGCAATATTGGTAATAGTAAAAACATAAACTCCTCGTCATCTTCCTCTCTCCTCTTCCTAATACGATCTAGTCTTTGTGGATTGATTTAGCACTAAAAGAATAGCAATTAAGGCAAACAATAAGATTTCACGGGCTAGCAAATATGATTTCATAACAAGTAGAATTAGTAAATATGAATTCATACCGAAGTTTGGTGTGCTCACAGGGTCCCAAGAAGGTGGTGGTTCATCCACTCCTACTAGCGTCCAAGGGGTTATTTTTTTAAAAACAACGTTGAACAGATTAGACACAAGTATGACATGAACATGATATAATGTAGATACCTATCATATATAAATTGACAGGTCTTTTGTAAATTAGTACGAGAACAGGATATGATGTAGATATTAAATATATATGACAAACACACATCAATTGTCGTCGAACACAACACCATCTTGGTACAGTGAGTATGGGGCAGCAGCAAGCATCCTAATATATTTAGTACTACATAGACCCTAATATATATTTTGCAGCAAGCATACAACACTATGTAGTGCTACTAAGACCCTATTCTTCAGACAGTATACACTACTATGTTACAGTACTATATACGGTATGCATGGTGCTATATATATTTAACAAACATCTTCCAAAAAAACAGCATAATCTGTTCACAGATTAGACAAGTAGGTAGGTAGGCAGCCATGTGTAATATAACGGATCATAGATCATACATCTGCATCTATTTACCACCACAAGCGCACAAGCAACAAACCACTACTACCAGATTCAGCACAAGCAAAACCTGTAGCAATTTATTATATGACTAACAACTGAGTACATACTGCACACTAAAATAAGACTATTCTATTATGCGATTTAGTCCAGTCTAACCTGCTTAAAGAAATCAACAGAAGCATTCAAGTAGAGGAATCAACACTAAAATACACATGAAAAATGAAAGGGAGAACCAACGAACAGTTCATCTTAGAAGGTCATCCTTACTCTGTCAAAGCCCATATTTTGGTTCACTAAGCTAAATATGAACAAACTACAGATCTTAAAGGAAAATATTAACCTAGGCGGCTACACCATTTAACAGACTTATATACACAGATATCAGCTATCACATGTGTTATAATAGTAGTACAGCCATCGATACTTCCCACTCAACCTTGTATTTACAATTTTTCATATCCTAAACTCAACTACTTTGTGCAGCATTGACATAACAAAGAGCATTTCCATTGAAAATGTCTTGTTGCACATGTACCCTTACTTCATGAGATTAACACAATGTGACCAGGTCAAGCACACGGCATTGAACTTCTACCAAGCGTGTCTAAATAACTACAGAAGTCGTGAACCAGGAAAATACAATCATATCAGTTGGTACTATATCAAGTAGTCTTTATATGAATAAATGATAATCACTGTAAAAGCGTAAGCTAACTGACAATTCATTACAGTGATTTCAGGTAGTACTACTGTCTGTCCAGAAGATACTACTCCCTCCAACCCGTATTAATTGACTTAGATTTGTCAAAATTTGGATGAACCTATATACTAAATAGGGTCTAGATATCCAAATTTTGACAAATCCAAATCAATTAATATGGGTCGAAGGGAGTATTGTTTATTTGTCCAGAAAATATTACGGGAAGGTGTTAGAGCAAGAGGAACTGGTCCAGGTAGTTGAGGGCCAAGAAGGCAGTGACAGGGCCGAAGGAACCTATCGAGACATCAAGTTCAAGACACTTGGATCATGTGAACAGACCAAGAATAGAGGAGGAAAAACAGCGCAGTAATCATCAAAGAGCAAGAACCCACCATCCAAAACCATTGGACGCCATTGCTCCACACGCGGAGGTCGATCTTGGCCAGCAAGATCTTGCACGGATCTTGTGCTGCTCCAGCCGGGATCTTGGCCGGCCCAGGTCTCTCCGATCCAACTCCACCCTATCGTTTGTCTCTAGTATCTCTCTCCTCTCTCTCTCTCCGCTCTCTCTATTTCTCTACCCAGCGTCCAAAGAACTAGATCGAGTACTAAGAAGATCGACGGGATTGAAGGAGAAAACCTAGGGAGGGGAGGGAAGGGAGATGGCAGGGTAACTCACCGGAGAGGTCCACGGCGTAGCCAGGGGAGGCGTCGGTTGGCAGCGTCCCCAGGTCAGCGTTGGCGTCGTCGCCTTGGTCCCTAGCTCCCTGCCTCCTTCGCCCTCGGCACGCACGACGCCGTCGACTTCGTTCCCCGACAATACACGAGGTAGGGCTCGTGTGTGAGAATACACGACGTGGAAGCTGTCTGCGGGTGAAATTTCCGGGAAGGGCCGGGATTAAACTCAGAAATACAGGAGAGGTAAACGGGTTGTACGGGAACTATCGGGATTGCGGGGTGGACCGAGAAAAAACTCATCAAACCCAGCAAAAACCAAAGAAGTAAACAAAGCCTTAGGGTTATTTAAACACGCCGATCATAGACCAAAAGTGTAATCAGTATGGCGAAAAGGTCAGATTTGAAGAGAAAAAAAATCCCCCTCAGGCCTCACAGGCTCACACTCCCACTCACTCGCCAGCCCCGCTCCCCGTTTTCGATTTTTGAATTCCTGGAGTCCCAATTACCCCGGCCCACGACCGGAGCATTCCTCTCGCCCCGAACTGCCGCCCCACCGGCGGCGAGATCCACGCGTCGCGCCGCCTGCGCATGGCCTCTGTCGACGCGGCGGGTGAACCCCTCAGCGCCGCCGCCTCTGCGACGTCCCTCCTCCTCTGGACCCTTGGCCCTGCCGCCGCCGCCGCCGCATCTCCCTCCAGGCCCTGTGGGGCACTGCTTGGCGGACCGCTGGTACACTCCTTACCCGACCCTCCGCTCTGGAACCGGCGCGCGTGCTTGCGCTTGCGCTTGAGCTTGCTTGGTTGGATTCATTCGGAGTTCGATTTCCCTATGGACCGAGGGTTTCGTTTTTTCATACTGCCTGGAGGTTTTAATTTCGGGATTATAAGCTATGTTTATCTCTTGAGAGAAGTACATGGTCCGTAGAGGAGGATAAGTTACAAACTATTTGCTGTTTCTGTGATTGCTGGAGCTAATCTCACAGTGTCCGGTCCGGTGCAGAAGCGATCCAAGGAGCTGATGGAGCAGGCCAGGCTAGTTTTGAAGGAGCGCGGGGACATCCAGAAGCTATATCAGGGGGAGGGACTGAAAGCTGCTGCTGCTTCTGCTGCTGTGAACGGCAAGAACGACGAGCAGGGCAGAAGGCCTGGGCTGGACCGCAAGCGGGCTCGATTCTCTCTCAAGCCCCCCCAAAGGCAATTCACTTGCTTGTTCTGAGCTGTTATTTTCAGATATAGCTTCGGTCACAGCTTATGGAACGATATGTTCATAAGCTAGTTGCATTCTGCTGTAGTGAGCCGTGAATGGAGTTCGAATAACTTGGTTTAAATGCTACTGTTTTGCAGCAAACCCGTGCAAAATGTCGACTTCTCTGAGTTGGCAAGCATCATGGATCCAGAAGAATACTTCTTAACCTTGGATCAGCTTGAAGGTAAACCCTATCACTGCCTTCTAATGGTGGTGCTAAGTGAAACAGTACATGAAAACAATGCTCTAACATGTTGTTTGTGAATGCAGAAGCTGACAAGGAGATGAAAAGGCTAAGAGGTGAGGTTCCAACCAAAGCAGCAGATCATCATCAGCCTATGGAACCACCCAAGAAGCGGCCTGGTATGCCGAGGTATGCTGCCATTTTTATTCCATGTTTTATCTGATGAATGACTCCTTCTAACTTATATTAACGTTTATAAAAGGGGGTTATTCATAATGTGACCTTAGAACCATTTGCATACTATAGTCTCCTGTGCTTTGCAAAAGTTAATTTAAATTTATTTACATATTTATCATTTTGCTTTTGCTTATGAGTTATGATTGCCACTGATTGAAGAAAACAGTAAGTATAAGAAAGTCTGCTTTATGCAGCTAGTTCCTAAAAACCTATCATCAATTTATAAACGGTATTGGTTGTTGCCAACTTTTCATGCACCTGGAAGCATCTATCATAAAAGGGAATTGACCCATGCTTTGTTTTCTTAACTGTCAGGAGAAAATCAGTATATTCTTACAACTTTAGTGTGGGCGTGGATACCCCAGATGTTATTGAAGGACCTGCTTCGCAAATAGAAACTATAACAGAATCTCAGTCTACTCAAGACGACATGGCTCCTTCAGTTCCTGAAAGAACCAAGCTGCCGGTTCCTTCAAGTTCTAGCCAATGTGATATACCAGATGTCTCAGTGAGAAAAGGTTAAAACAACCCTGCTCAAATGTCTTGCAACTATTTTAACCTAGTTTTGCTCAATATAATTTCCCGTGTACAGATTCATTTGCTGAGAAGGGTAAAGGTGCTTTGGATGTATTATTGTCAGCATTCAAGAATTTGGATGAAGCTGAAGAGGAAAACCTAATACGGAAGACGTTGCAGATTAAAGAAATAAGCATAGGAAAAGTTTGTCTCCCTGACTTATTCAACAGTCCTGATGATAAACGGAAACATCTGACGAGTGGTCATACTCCAGAAAGATCTGTATCAGGGAGCCACCATGCTCGAATTTCAAAATGGGAGAAAAAAATACTTGACAAAGGCATTCTAAACGATAAAGCAGATCTTTCAGAGGATGATGAATCTGACAATTCTCCAGGAATTATTACAGATAAACAGTCGTCGGGGCACAGTCCTTATGATTCTGCTGTTTTGACGGGTGGTGACGCCTCTACTGGAAGGGAGACCCCAACTTCAAGCACCAAATCTCCAGGTCATGTTCTTGAGCCTGTACCAAACATTCCCAATGGAGTCTCAACAGATGAAAGTGAACCAATAAGTTCTTCATTTGGTGTGTACATAGATAGTGAAATTGCCAAAGAAAAGGATACATCTAACGGACACAATGTTTCACTGGAGGTAGTTACTATTGAATGTCTTCTTACCTTCTCATTTGTTTATTACTGAACTTCTTCTGAACCATTGACTTCACTGCACATCATATTTTATTTTATGCTTCAGGGAGATGATGTGCCAATGGACCAGCCAGTTATTGAGAGGCCAAATTATGAACCGACAATTTCTTCTCCTCATCATTTGGAAGGTGATACAACAGAAGTGCTGGGTAGCGCACCAGGTGGAAATGCGTCTGCGTTGCATGATGAAGATGACAATATTGAACATCAGGTAAGTTCCTGCACAAACTGTTACTGTCAATTATAGACCCCATCCTAGTGTGTTTAACATGTATCAAACTTTGATTCCTAATGTGTGACAGGGAGGGGTTGGAGGGGACGGGCTTGTTCAAGGTACCTATTTTCCTTGCAAATTTGAGACAAACTCATGCCATCAAAGAAGTTATAACATTTTTCTTATCAGACCTGGGAAGTCAAGGTTCAGCAAAAGAAAGAGGAACATCTTTTTTGCTGTTGTACCACTGTGTGTTCCCAGTTGTAGCATTGAGATGGTAGTTCATGTTTGCCGTTGCTGAAATAATTAAAGAAACAAGATTGCAGTACATTATCATGAAATCGACTGTGTTGTGGCATATCAATTTGCTAGTTATGCATTTTTGGAGATCGACATACTATAAACATCATGGCTCCTAGCGACCATCCACACAAAGTTTGGTAAAAGGAATTATCTGGTGTATGACATCATATGATTGTTTCTAAGGGCCCGAGACCTATAAATGATGAATGCAATCCTCCAAAGAACTGTGGTCACATAGAAGCATTGGCTTTGATTAATAACATATACATGGACTTTCTCTATCAGTTGATCAGATTTTGTTTTCATATAATGTTACGTCTTCATCATATTCTCCAGTATTGTTTGTTTGCAGTATGCCTTACATGCACAGTTCAACAATAAGTGCATTTTTTCTCAATGGGGAAATTGTACCCTCAAGCACCAGCACATCTCATTTTTTTGCATTTACATGCACAGAAGTTATCTCAAATCATTAGATGATTTAGGAAGCACTCAGTAACATACTAGTCTGCATGATCGTGACATACAGTTTTCTCAGTAAGGTAAAATGTGTCAAATATTAGGTCTGAAGCATATTTTCTTTTTCTCTGTTGAGGTCTAAAGAAGATTGCTAAACCTGTATGTTTTTGTAGACATGACTTTCTACTCTTTGTTGAGGTCTAAAGCATATTTTCTACAGGTGAGCCAGTCCATCTACCGGAAATACCTCCAGATGCGCATAATCAATCTCATATTCAGGATGGAAATATGGAGGTAGGCTTCTTTCACTACGCATTATTCTCCTTTGAAATCGCTGTTGTAAAAACCTGCGCCTGGCCAGTCTGGGGGACTGTGGTACTTAGTTCATCCTAGGTATACATCATTTTTTTGTTCTTCAGAATTACCACTTTAAATAATCTTATGGAAGTAACTTAGGTGAGCATCTTCCTGTGCATTCTTCTCTTAAATATAGGAAAAAGTTTAAATATTTTCTATAAAACGGAAGTTCTTTACACCTGCCTTTTTGGACTTCCAGAAACGAGCAGTTGATATAAGCAATGAAAACTCCCTGAGCAAAGATGGTAAGCAAAAGGCAGTTCAAAAAGGAAAAAACAAGAAGCAGTCAGCCAAGAGAGGAAAAAGAGTTCCAGGTCTTACTTCGGCCTATTCAACTTTATATTTGTACTTGCTAATTTCTAATCGTGTGTAGCCATGCACCCTTTAGAACGATTCTGTAAATTAAGAATTAGTTGCCTTTTAGTTACAAGGATTGTTCTTAGCCAGGGATTGCGCTGCCATTAGATAGTGCCATGTGTGTCTAGAGAATAAGGATCATGCTTTCATTTGCTGCATTAATAGTTTTATATATCCCTTCTCCTTTGTTAATGTTTTGTATAATGCTAGAAAGGATTATATAAATTCCTGCCAGCTATTTAAACTTTGTTTGGTATTATGTTTACCTTTGGTGATGTTTCTTGTAGAAATATTACTATTCTATGCCACCTTTATCTACTTTGTAGCTGTTACTATATAGTTCACGCATAAAGTTTCTTTACTCTGTGGAGTTCTGAAAGAACAGAGGTAACTACCTCCAGGAAGATGGCCAGTAGGGGATTAGGGGGTAGAACATAGATTGGATAGGACGAGCGAGTTAGATAATAAGGTGATTAGCAAAAATAGTTGGTGCTCAAAGTGCCCCTTATGTAGGAGGACTTGACTCGTAAGTAATAATTCAAAGGATACGAATGCAGTCTCTAAGTCTATTACAGTCCCTGCAAATTTGAGCTGAACTTATACCTTCAAAAGACATCCACATGTTGTCTGTAGTGCTGTGGACTTGAGGTTCAGAAAAGGCGAGAGAAAACAATCCTATTTTTGTTTTCATCTGAACTACATAACCATGACACCAACTTTTGACATGACTAATTTATAAGATAATGAAGATTTGAACATTGTTCATGAACTTGAGACAGTTCACCTGGGATGATGCTTCTGTCTCACCTCTTAGACAACCTATTATACTTTAACCCCCTTTCAATTCAGCAACATCCTGTAAAATGTTGTAACAGCATGCAAAGTTCAAAAGTTGTTTACTAGTCAGTTGCCTACTCCATTGGTATTCTTTTGCAGTTATAGCCTTATAGGCTTATAGCAGTGTTTTTCTCCAACATTAATATAAACTTTTACTGCTAAAACAAATGAGTTGGTAGTTCAGATTCTGGAGAGCAACCTTTATGTTGTGTTGTGGACCTATTTAATGAAGCAAGATGATAATGTACTCTCATGACCATGTTATGGCATATTATTGCTAAGTTTCCCAATGATGCTATTTTGGAAACAATACATATTATAAGCAGCATAGTTTGTAGGAATCTCCTGTACAGAAGATAAGCATTCTGGACCCAAATGACAAATTTTGGCAAAGGAATCCAATATCATTTGCTGCATAAGATTAGACAATTGTTTGTATCCAGGATTTGGAACCTTCGTAGAATAAGTGTGTTTCAATAAAGAGGTGTCATGATGCAGAAGCATCAGCATACTCAGTAACTTGTAGAGCTAATCTACACGCAGGCACCACTTTATTTGGGTAGGAGTATGTTAAAACCACTTTACTTGTTTCGTGAAATAGCCTAATGGTAGCCTCTTACAAATTTTAGTATCATCCATAGAGACAGTAACAGATGGTGACATGTGGGTTCTGTTCGGTAACATGTTAATGTATCAAAGTACTTTAGAAGTAGTAGCCATATAGTTTATCTGTCATGTATGTAGATTCAAATTTCCCGACCATTTTATAGTGTGCTAGGAGCGAACTGTAAATCTGTGTCAGTTGTTTCAGATATGGACTTCCATATGCTTTGTGTGAGTCCATAACTCATTTTCTGTGCCATGTACACATAGACAAGTTATCTAGTCTTGCATTGAAGCTTGTTTTCTTCACAGATAAGCCAATCCATACACCAGAAATACCTCCAGAAGGTATTGATCCACAGAATCAATCTCATATTCATGAAGGGAACTTTGAGGTAGAATTCCTTCATTAAAGACTTGCATTTTTAGTCAGATTGTGCATTTTTCTTAAATATAGGAAAATTGCATATTTGCCTGCTCTCAGTTTTCTTATGCTTGCCTTCTTTGGACTTCCAGAAACCAGCAGTCCATATAAGCAACCAACTATCCCCGAGCAAGGATAGTAAGCAAAAACAAGTTCAGGATGGGAAGAGGAAGCAGCCATTGAGGAGAGGGAAAAGACGGGCAGGTATTTCTTCTGCCAACTCTGCTTCCTGTTTATGTTTAATAGTTTGTAATGCTGTACTTTAGAACGATTCTTTGTAACTTAACATTCTGTTACTATTTGGCTACAAGGGTTGTTCTTAGCTAGAGATAGTGTCTTTGTCAAATAGGACCACTGGCCTCTAGAGAGCAGCATCACACTTTCATGTGCTTCATTAATGATATATCTTACAAAAACCTGTTCTTTTTGTAACGTTCCACATACATGTAGTGCTACAAAAAGCCTACAAAAAATCTTATAAATCTGCAAACTGATTTTAATTTTCTTTTGTTATTATGCTGTACCTTTTTTATAAATATATTGCATAAGCTGCTTTAAATTTCTTGGTGCAAATTTCACGAACTTAACATTCTTCTGTACGAGGAGTTCTGAAGTATATTTTGTTACAGAAGAGGCAAGCGATCCGTTGGGAATACCCCCAGAAAATTGTGATACGGAGACTCAACCTCATATGCAAGATACAAATATCGAGGTAGTTTTTTTTGAATATTCTTGTTTTTTAGCTGCTAGACTGAAATTTTTGTCCTTGTAGTCTTACACATGTCACATCCAGTGAGCATCTTGTTCTGCTTATCTGCAAGTAGGGACAGCATACAGATAGCTATAAAAAAGTGCAGAGTTTATCATGTCAAGCACATGTTATTCGTGAGCATAAATGTGCTAGATAGTTGAGGCTTTGCACATCATTCCATAATCCATATTGATGGGCCTGAGTGGTTACTTCTGGTTTAGTAGTGTAATGTTATGTGTCGGCCGGGCTAGCGCAAAATAAAAATTTTGTACAAAAGTCGCCAGGAATTGCTGCAAGTTGTAGATCATGGGGTTTACCAGTAGACACCGAGCAAGGGAAGTAGAATAGAAGAAACCTGGTCGGATGAAAGTTAAGATAGTTATCTTATAGCACCTTGTGGCCGTCTCAAAGTGTCACACTGAAGGTATCTTGTAGCACCTTGTGGCCATGGTAAAGTTGCGGATTGTTCTAGCATCACAGCAACTGTAGCAACGTCTCCTGGTATGCACATGCACATGGTAGCAATCTTGTACATCGAGTGCTAGAGTAGGTGCAGCAGTACACATTAGTTATTTGATCTCTCCATATGTATGATCTTTAAATCATCATTAATCAATACATGTGCTCATTTACAGTTCATATGTGTTCTTCATATGGCTTATGACCCTGGATCAGTTAGATTAACATCATAAACATTAATATAGTCCCATACTTGCCAATCAATATTAATAATATAAAAAACAAGATAATATTTTACACAAAAGATCATAAAAATAGTGATTTCCTCCAGGGCATATATCACCATTAAGCAGGTCCATATAACTCGTGGTAGGGCTCTAGGTTACATAAACCACAAGGAATCAAGAATTTTAACCTCCTGTGACATGAGTTTCTTAAACTTTTGAGTATTAATTTCTCAGTTTTGCATTTGTATTCTCAGCAACAGACAGTCGGTACAAGGGTTCTACGGTCCCCAAACAATGGCAAGGGGCAAAAGGAAACTCAAAAAAGAAAAAAGAGGCAAGAATTGGATCGAAGGAAAAGCCTGACAGGTCCTACTTTTGCACGCTGCAATACACAGACGTTTCTTTTCCAAACAAATATGACTATGTTGTAAGGAGACTGATGATCTTTTGTATTTTCATGACTGCTATCAGCATTTGGCTTTTCGTGGCAATCTGGCGTTAGACGGAGTACAAGAATCCGTTCAAGGCCTTTGGAGGATTGGCGTGGAGAAAGATTCCTATATGGCCGTATACATGACAGTAAGTACACTGATTTGCTTTCTGTCTGGGAATGCCTTCCTTTCTTTCTTCACTGCTTCACTGAAATGCAGCTTCCGTGAAAGTTGTATACTCTTATTAAATATATTTGTTAGCTCGCAGGCAGTTCTACATATTTTTTCCGAACAATGACATGTGTATGAGCCTGTCATCTTTGGACCATTGCCTCTTCGACCTGGCTCATGCTTACTAATTATAATCGGGTTTAAACCACGATTTATTAATTTAAACAGGCCCATCATATCGAAGCTAACTTGCTACTCCCCGCGTTCCAAAATATAGGATGGCAAGCTGTTTTAGCTTGCCAAAACATCTTATGTTTTGGAATAGAGGGAGTACTTGCAAATGTGAAATTGCCATCGTGCTAGTAACCTAGCACATATAAATTTGTTGCATAAAACACTAGACACTTAAGTTCTGTCGTGAGATGTACTTTCTGTCTAGGTACCCTGCTGTTAGTTACTGCAAATATTATGCAAATGTTTAGTAACATCAACATTTGACTTGAACCGGAACCTTTTGCAGCAATGTCAACAGTCATCGGCATTAAATCATATTCTCCCACTCAAGAAGGCAAGGTTGAAATGAGAGTGAAATCCTTTGTGCCGGAACAATATGCAGATATCTTAGCTCAAGCCGCAAAGTGTTGAGGTTCCTGGCCTCGACAAGTCACTGTTTGTTCTGGGACAAGTCGTTTTCTGCGTAAGAGAGCCGTAGTAGTGGGCTGCTAGCTCAATGTTATGCAACCATGCTGTAGGCCATGTGCCAAAGATGGATGTAGTATAGAGACAACCCATTATCTTTTACCTTTGTTGGCTATTTCTAATGTCATTTCTGGATGACACAGAGGGTAGAAAAGATGTGTATTATCTCTACTTTAGTGAATGGTAGAATTCCCTTGGTATGATAAATTTACTACTCCATCTGATGTGTATTATCTCTACTTCAGTGTATGGTAGAATTCCCCTGGTATGATAAATTTACTATTCCCTCCGACCCATATTACTTGACTTGGATTTGTCAAAATTTGAACAACGTATATATACTAAATAGTTAGATTCATCCAAATCTAGACGTCGGAGGGAGTACATTTTTAAAGTGTCAATTTTCGTACGAGTATGTTACGAACCAGCTGCTCTGGACTGCCGTTTCATATGCGTTGACAAAGTGAAAAATTCGCACTATGTCGGCTTTTCTGCAGGGTACCTCTGAAGTTGATAAAGGGTACTCCCCGTTTTAAAATATAAGATGTTTTAGCTTTGTAAAGCAAATGTATCTAGACTACTTTTAGTATGTAGGTTCACTCATGTTTGGGGGAGAGAATCTACATACTAAAAGAAGTCTAGATACACTTTCTATACAAACCTAAAACACCTTATATTTTGAAACGAAGGGAGTACATCTAAAGTTAATCCTCTTCTAGAAAGGATTGGAGTGGAATTAGGTGGATTGGGGTGGATTTTGACTTGCATGGGATTTAATCCACCCCAATACCTGCCAGTCCTCTTTAACCCCTTCTAAACCGAACAAGGCCTAAAGGTGTCTGAATACCGGAAAGCAAACTGCAGAAAAGCTATGGTTTTATGCCTAGAAAAGTGCATTATTACAAGGCATCCAAAGGGAGCGAAACTATGAGGTTTAAGACACAACTTTCTACGGCTGTGCACCTTTTCAACCCATATCTATATAAGTGACTAACAACAAAAGTTTTATTCTAAAAAGACATGTTAAAGATTTTGTTTTGCGAAATTTCACTGATCTGTTAATAATCATCAACATCAGTATAAAGAATCCCAAGAGCAATAAAAATTACAAATAAGCCATTGGACCACCTATTGATGACTACATACACTACCACGGGCCTAAGGCACGCCACCATCCTCGCCCCTCCATCACCAGAGCCAAGTAAACCTTGCCGTAGTAGAGCATTTGTAGTAGACGAACGGGAAGTCATCGTGATAAGATCCCGAAGGACCAGAGCAACAACCATTGCCGAGGATGACAATCATAGAATGGAAGAGGCTGACCTCAAATCATATCAAAGAATATGAAAAACGATCGGATCCCAAGAGATCCATTAGACACATGACTCCACACACCATTTGTCGACGCTAGGCGTACCACCAGAGAGAGGATACAATGTGTGGGATCCCGGGTTTACGGTCCGAGAATCCCTGTTATGCATACAATTCACGTTCCCATGATCAGTGAGCCATGAGCATAACCGACTAGTATCATTACAAAATCCATAAAATAATGATTTCAAAACATACAATGTGGCTAGTATGGCGATTACAACCCGAATAGCGGAAGTCTTCAATCGTAGAGTCCATGTCATGCCTTAACCTATAGGCAAGTGACTGGGAGATGGCCTAGCTCGCATATACGTCAGCTTCCTCATCGTTTCTCGCTCTTCTGAAAATCTGGCCAAGTAAATAGCTAGGGACAATGCCGGTGAGTACTTTGAATGTACTCGCAAACCACCTGAAGAGAACAATAATACAAAATATGCAATATGGATGTGGTAATAGGAGGGCTCCATAAGAGGTTCTTTTATAAAATAGTTTCTCTTGTAGATATAGCATGTCTCTATATCTTTGTTAAAAAACTTTTATAAATCATTTTGGAAACTTTTGAAAGATTGTGTAAAATACTAGGATTGGGTCACCCATTTGTTTTTCCTTCCGGCCATCCCATGACCAAACTCCTTCCTCCTTTTTCCGACCATCCCATGGTCAAAACATTTCCAAGGCCTTTGCTTTTCCGAAGTCCTTTTTGAAAACAAAACCAGCACCGCTTTACAACAGCCTTCCCAACCATCCATGACCGTGGATAGGGCTATTCGAATAGATTTAGACTATGCAGAGGTTGTACACTTTACCCACACCATCCGGGTACCCTGCCCTGATCTACAACGATCATGGGTCGAGTAACCGGTCAAGACTCTCCGGATGCCACTCTAGTATAGGCCCTACCCTATGAGTTGTTCCTTGATACGTCAGAAACGTATCTATACTTTTTGATGCTCCATGCTTGTTTAGTATCTACTTTTCTTTGCTTGCCTACACTTTGAGGTGCTTTTTACATGTTTTCTGGTACTAACCTATTAACAAGTTGCCACAGTGCCAGTTGCCTGTTTTCTGCTGTTTTTGGTTTCAGAAAAGTTAGTAAACAAATATTCTCGGAATTGGACGGGACAAAAGTCAAAGTCAATAACTTTCCGTGGGGAACAATAATCCAGAAGACGAGACGAAGACGCAAGCTAGGGCGGCCAGACCCCTAGGCATGGGTGGGCCCTGCCCCATGCCTGGGAGGGGTGTGGCCCCTCTGGCCACCTCCTTGACCTCCCCCTTCGCCTATAAGAAGCCCCCGATGGAAAAATCCTAAGCACCCGATCAAATCTCTACAAAACCGTCTGTAGCCGCCACCACCATCGTCCCTAGATCGGGATCTGAGTTCTTCCGGCACCACCTGGGAGATCATCCCGGTGGCCTTCTCTCCGGTATGATGCGTGAGTAGTTCCACCTTGGACTATGAGTCCATGTAGTAGCTAGATGGTTGTATCTCCTCCTTTGTGCTTTCATGTATAGATCTTGTGAGCTCCGTTCATGATCAAAATCTAATCTATTTGTAATCATGCATGTTGTGTTTGCGGGGATCCGATGGATATTAAGATTATTATGTTGGTTTGATTAATGGTTTTGTCTTTATGATTCTATCATGTCTGTGTTGTTTGTGATCTTGCATGCTCTCCGTTGTTAGTAGCTATCTTGGCCAAGTAGTTGCTAGTGACTCCAAGAGGGGGTATTTATGCTCGATAGTGGGTCCATGCCTCTAGTTTCCAAGGGAAGTGAAAAAAATCTCTCCGGTTGTAGATGTGCTATTGCCACTAGGGAGAAACACAACGGTCTCTTGTTCATGGAACATGTAGACTGTTTACCTTACACACTTTGCTTAAAGCAGTTGTATGTTGCTTGCAACTTAATACCGGAGGGAGTTCGGATGATAACCTGAAGGTGGACTTCTAGTCATAGATGCAGTTGGATGGCGGTCTATGTATCTTGTTGTATTGCCCAATCGAATATCATAGGATCTTTCTGACTAGTAATTGCATTGTTATGCCTTGCTCAGTTCCTGTTAATTGCCCCGTTGTAATTTGTTTACCCTTCATGCCATGTTGTTTATCTAAGGAGAGAACCTCTAGTGAACTATGGACCCTGTTCCAATCTTTACCATTGATACATCCTCCATTTTTACTTGTTTACTTGTTGCAAACCATTACCTTCCACACCATACGTTTAATCCTTTGTTACAGCAAACCGGTGAGCTTGACAACCTCACTAATTCGTTGGGGCAAAGTCTTGAGTTTGTGTTGTGCAGGTCTCCACGTTGCCAGCAACACCTGTGTGAATTTTCCTTCCTCCTACTGGTTCGATAACCTCGGTTTCTTACTGAGGAAAAACTTGCTGCTGTGCTACTTCACACCTTACTCTTGGGGTTCCCAACGAAGCGCTCCTACATCAACTCAGCGCTGCATCAAGATTTTTCTGGCGCTGTCGTCGGGGAGGCTAAGGACGTCTTCACTAGGGGAGTCCTCCACTTCCTTTCTCTTTACTTTGTTTTTAGTTTGCTTTGTTTCTTTTTCTTGGTTTTGTTTGCCTCTTTTCAAAAACACAAAAAAATTAGTTCCTACTCTAGTTGCTGGTCTGTTATTGCCTTGCTTGGTCATGTTTTCTATCAATGGATGGTTTCTTCGAAACTAGTTCTTATTGGCAAGGTGGGTTCACGGAAGAACAAAATTATTATTATAAGGAACACCGTTTGTCACAAAAAGGGAAACACTTATGGGAAAAAATTGATGAGTTGAATACTATTGCTAGAGACGTGTCCTCTACTTATAATGTTACTTATTGCTTTGATAAATCTTGTTGCTATAGGAGGTATAAACACCTTCCTTTTCAGTGTGAGTATAATTATAATGTTACCATATCTTATTATGTTAAGGGAAATTATGACTTTTATGATGTGGAACAAATTGAAAAATTTATTGCTTTCAAGGGTGCATTTGAACTTGCCAGTTTGCTTGAAAATACTGATGATGCACCTTATGAACATGAGGTTTATGAGATACTTAAATTTTTCTTTGATAATTACAAGGAAGAAAATGGCTATATTCTTGAATATTTTAATAGGTGCTTTCCACAAATGGAAGGGACTAATGCCTTGCAGAAGCCTATGGAAGAAGAAATTGCTGAAACTGAAAGCTTATTAGATGAAAAAAGGAGGAGAGTGATGGTCAAGAGGAGGAAGAATGGATCTACCCATGTCTACCTTCTAATGAGAGTAACTCTTTACCTCTTACATTATTTGATTGTCCCCCATGCTTACCAAAGGAGGATGAATGTTATGTTCCTATGGATTCTTTTGAAATATCTGCTATAGGTAAAACTTGTGATTATGCTCCTGTTATGCATGGTGCTGAAGAGTTTTGCTTAGAAAATGTTTATGATAAGGCTCTAGATGATGGTCCTATATTGAATGATCAGTCTCCTTGTTATAAAATTGTTAAAAGTGGGTTTGAAGGTTCTAATCCCACTATTTTTGAGATTGATAGAAATTATGTGTTTGTATATCATGAAAAGCATGCTTTATGTGATAGTTATATTGTTGAGTTTATTAATGACGCTACTGAATGATATTATGAGAGAGGGAAACATGGTCTTATGTATCTCAACAATATTAAGTTTCCCCTCTTTATGTTGAAAATTTTAAAGTTGCACTTGTTTTGCTTTCCTATGCTTGTTGCTTTATGCTTTCATGACTTGTTTCTTTACAAGATTCCTATGCATAGGAAGTGGATTAGACTTAAATGTGTTTTGAATTTGCTTCTTGATGCTCTCTTTTACTTCAATTCAAATTTCTTATGTGAGCATCTTTTCAAACTATCAAGCCTAACTTAAAGGCGTTAAAGAAAAGTACTTGTTGGGAGATAACCCAAGAGTTTCCTTGAGTCTTGGAAGTTATTACTTCAGTAATGACCTCTCCTTATCCTTTTTGTTTGTTTTTTGTGCCAAGAATGACCTCTAATGAGAGGGAAGTAAGATTTGGGGAGTTGCTGTCCCGAAATAGATTCTTGTCCTCCACCATAAACATTCGTGAGGAGTCTCTGTAACTCGGATTGAGCTCAAAATTTATGAATAAATCCCCCAGTATGTTATCTAACTTTCGTTAGTTCAACACTTTTTGATTTGAGCAACAGAAAGTCTTCTAAAAAATCGGTTTCTACCTGCTGGTCTGTTTTGACAGATTTCTGCCATTATTTGCATTTGCTTCTTATTGATTCCTTTTTGAGTTCTCTTTTAGGGAATTGAGCTTTTTTAAGGAGTTAATATAGTAGCTTGTGTTTTTAGTGAAAAGCCTTGCTGTTCCAAAGCTTTTCCAGGGGTCTAATATCTTTTGAATAAACTAATGTTGCTAATGAAGATTGTGTGAAGTTTTGTATGAAGGAAAAATTTCAGGTGTAGAGAGAGAATGATGTAATGAGATGAATAATGGAAAAAATCTCAAGCTTGGGGATGCCACCATGGTGTAACCCCAAGAAATATCCAAGAGGTACAAGCGTCAAAGCTTGGGGATGCCCAAGGCATCCCCTTCTTCATCAATAAAAAGCTCAGGTCTGTCTAGACACTTTGTTTTTATTGTTTCATACACAATTGTGTTGTTCTTGGAGCGTCTTAGTTTTCATTTTCTTTGCTTAGTTTGTTTAGTTTGCTAAAGTAGTTTGAACCCCCATTATCGTTGTGTTGTTTTACAAATAAGTTTCTTGGTGTTGGAAAGGAGTAGTAAGTTCTTGCTTGAAGTGCAAGAGGAGCTTGCATTGACTGTGACTTAGACTTTAGCATAACATGCTAGGTATTATTTTGACCTTATGCTTAGTGATTATTGTTGTAGCATGTCTTGTTACAAACAAGTGGGATTGCTTAGTGTGCCTTGAAGAAATTATGCGTTGTTTTAGCATGCAAAAGCATAGTATTGTGGTATTCTCCTTTGATGCTTTGCTTGGGTTGACTTGGCACATGCTCACACCATGTTATGAATCTCACAAGTCACCATTAGCCTCTATGATCATTTAGTCTTTGACTTGTAGTACCACTCTATGCTTTGATTAGTAATGCTTTGTTGCTCTGCATGATTATGGCCATTATGCTCTCTTAGTTGGTTGCTCCCAATCTTTTGCTAGCCTCCACTTGTATGAGCAAGTTCTACTCATGCTTACAACTCCCAAGAGACCAAGTTATTCCAAAGTGTCCACTATAAACTCCTATGCATGGTGTGTTACACCATTCCAAGTATATTCTTGTTTTCAGCTATCTTCCAATTAAAAACTATTTTGTTATGTGAAAACTTAGTGATTAAAGCCCTCACAAACTTGAAGACACACTTTATATTCCTTGCACCTAATAAACTTGAACCATTGTGTCATGTATGTTGTATATGCTTGCACTTATACGTTGGAATTAGCAGAACCGTGCTATCACGGGGAACGTTTTTGTGCATTTCACTTGTACTTTGTACTCAGTTGATATCATGCTCTTTTGTCTATGGATGTCACCGCTGTGAAATAAAGAGAGAACTTGTAAGTCCGTGGAGTTTGTATCCTGTGTTATAGAAATGCCTGGGCCGCTAGCCTAAGCCATGACTAATCATGGTGGAAAACTGTAGCATCACCATAGTGACATCTATGAAGCATTCTTATTATAAAAAAAGTCACATTGATAAAATAGGAAAGAGAGAAAAAACCACCATATTCCCATGGTAAATAAGAAGATTGCTGAGATGCTCATTGTCTACTCGCCTTGTCATTGTGGTTATGGGATAGCTCATGTACCATGTGCAAGGGGTACCCCGTTGACGGTTCTCAATGATATGCAAATACTTACAATGACAAGAACTTACAAATGACTAAAGTAGAGTAGCATGAGGTGTGGCCCTCGTATTCAAGGGACTTGAGATTGACAACTTATACTTAATCAAGCATATACTCCATCTTTGTTCACTTTAACCTTAATCACTTCAAGATGCTTATGATAGGGGCAATGAGGGCTGAAAGCTAACAAGTACCGTAATTTTTGGAATCTCTTTGTGAAACTTGAAATCCCTGCTTCCTTTACAAAAAGCCTTTCTTCCACCATTATTGAGTCTCCACCTTCTACCTTTAGGCACCATTAAGAGAGCATAGTTGTCATTCTGTGTGCACTGTTCCAAAGCTTATTGATTGATGCATATTGTGATATTACTTGTTCTTGTACTATTTGTTTATAGTCACCCTTGTGAACTTTGAAGGTGTCCTATGCATCTATTTGCTACTATATGAGGGACAAGATGATTGCCACTATGCTATGTTTTCTGTATGTGAAACAAACAAACGTTTTTCAATGCATGTTATTCATGATCTTTGTTTGTAGCTTGTCATGTTGCATGCATAGTTACTATGTCCTATTGTTAGAACTCCATATTTCATGCACATGTTTAGAGTTCTTTGATCCCAGCTTTCAATGCTTCCAAATGGTTGGATCTTTATTGTGCGGGTGCATGTCACCTTAAAAATTATTCTTTTTATCACTTACCTACTCGAGGACGAGCATGAATTAAGCTTGGGGATGTTGATACATCGAAAACGTATATATAATTTTTGATGCTCCATGCTTGTTTAGTATCTATTTTGCTTTGCTTGCCTACACTTTGAGGTGATTCTCTGCTGTTTTTGGTTGAGAAAAGTTAGTAAAGAAATATTCTCGAAATTAGACGGGACAAAAGTCAAAGTCAATAACTTTTCGTGGGGAACAATAATCTAGAAGACGAGACGGAGATGCAAGCCAGGTTGGCCAGGCACCTAGGCGTGGGTGGTCCCTGCCCCACGCCTGGGAGGGGTGTGGCCCCTCTGGTCGCCTCCTCGGCCTCCCCCTTCGCCTATAAGAAGCCCCCGATGCAGAAACCCTAAGAACCCGATCAAATCTCCACAAAACCGTCTGTATCCGCTGCCACCATCGTCCCTAGATTGGGGGATCCGAAGTTCTTCCCGGCACCCTGCCGGAGGGGAGATCATCCCGGAGGCCTTCTCTCCGGTATGATGCGTGAGTAGTTCCACCTTGGACTATGGGTCCATGTAGTAGCTAGATGGTTGTATCTCCTCCTTTGTGCTTTCATGTATAGATCTTGTGAGCTCCGTTCATAATCAAAATCTAATCTATTTGTAATCATGCATGTTGTGTTTGCGGGGATCCGATGGATATTGAGATTATTATGTTGGTTTGATTAATGGTTTTGTCTTTATGATTCTATCATGTCTGTGTTGTTTGTGATCTTGCATGCTCTCCGTTGTTAGTAGCTATCTTAGCCAAGTAGTTGCTATGACTCCAAGAGGGGGTATTTATGCTCGATAGTGGGTTCATGCCTCTAGTTTCCAAGGGAAGTGACAAAAATCTCTTCGGTTGTAGATGTGTTGTTGCCACTAGGGATAAAACAACGGTCTCTTGTTCATGGAACATGTGGACTGTTTACCTTACACACTTTGCTTAAAGCGTTATGCATTGCTTGCAACTTAATACTGGAGGGGGTTCGGATGATAACCTGAAGGTGCACTTCTAGTCATAGATGCAGTTGGATGGCGGTCTATGTATCTTGTTGTATTGCCCAATCGAATCTCATAGGATCTTTTTGTCTGGTATTGCATTGTTATGCCTTGCTCAGTTCCTGTCAATTGCCCTGCTGTAATTTGTTACCCTTCATGCCATGTTGTTTATCTAAGGAGAGCACCTCTAGTGAACTATGGACCTCGGTCCAATATTTACCATCGATACATCCTCCACTGTTACTTGTTTACTTGTTGCAAACCATCACCTTCCACACCATATGTTTAATCCTTTGTTACAACAAACCGATGAGCTTGACAACCTCACTGATTCGTTGGGGCAAAGTCTTGAGTTTGTGTTGTGCAGGTCTCCGCGTTGCCAGCAACATCTGTGTGACGTTTTGTTCCGCCTACTGGTTCGATAACCTCGGTTTCTTACTGAGGGAAAACTTGCCGTTGTGCTGCTTCACACCTTGCTCTTGAGGTTGCCAACAAAGCACTCCTACATCAACTCAGCGTTGCATCATTTGCCTCAACACCGGGACATATGGATCCACGGACCAACCGAAGTGCCTACCGACTCCCCGAGAAGGGGCACTTTCAATGAGGGCTCATAGTATCGTCTGGATCCTCCTGAGGGGAGTTCGTGATTCCCCAAGGTGACTGCCTCGCAGTTGACCCTTTATATAAAGGAACCCCGACATTCAAGGGAGATGATCCCTTATAAGTAGTCGTGAGAATTCCCATACTAGAGTAGCAAACTTCAAATCCAGCCCTTTCCCATTCTAGAGTAATGTGGTTGCACAGGTTAATTGTTCAAGCAAAACTGCAAAGAACCGGGTGCGTTTTCGTAAACATTTTTCCTCCATCTTTCGTCCAACCTTTTGTAAAACAAAACCTTTTCCCATTTCTCAAACTTCTCTTGGTAGGTCAAACCTCACCAAGGTTTTCACATAAAACATTTTTTTAAACTTTCTGGGGTCTTCCCATCCTATACTTCTACTTCGGCTAAAATGGGGTTTCCAAGGGGTTATGGTGTTAAATACCATCTACCATACTAGGGGAAAATAGGTGTCATAAAGGGGATTGTACTTAGTAGTACAAAAGCATAATAGCTTGGAGGAGCCAAGCCACTACCATATATATAACTCAACATATATTAAAACAATGCAGTCTTTGTAAACAATATATAAAACATGCATAAATAAAACAGTAGGACAAAGGCTTATGAGCAAGAAGGTGGCTTGCCTGTGACCAGCACGATGTACCTGGACTTCTTCAATAGAATACCAGAATACCCAAAATAATAGTGATGGTAATAATAATACTCCGAGGCTCCCTTCTTCTCGACGACACATAACCGCAACTATCACCGTTATCGAGCATACATGCAAACAAACAATACCACGTTCAATACAAGGCATTCAAGCATCAAAACATACAACAAGCAATGGACATTTCATTTTTACAAATCAGTAGGTCTTAGGAAGAATGGATTTAATAAGATTGGCCTTGTCTTGGAAACATGGAAGAAAATCCCTTAGGATTTATAGTCTAGAAACTACCTAAGAGATGAGTTTTGGACCAAGGCCATATTATGTATGATATCATTATGTAAAAAATGATACCATCAGATAGATATTGATAAAATGAATCCAATAAAACTGGTTTCACTATTTTAACAATTTCCCTTGATTTATAAAGCATTTTCTAGTGATCAAAACTCTAGTTTTAGGAAATAGTTCACCAGAAAAGTTATAGAGATCGAAAAATTATTTCCTTGAATGATTAGGTAGGGTTTGGTGTACTGATTCACTGAGGGTTGTAATTACCTCAAAATAATTAGCAGAATGCCCTCAATAAATTCCCAAAGTCAGTTATGGATGATATTTGTCTTTTCTCTTCAAATTTGAATACATGAGGTTTTGATTTGATTCCAAATACACATGTTAAGTCTTTATAATACCTTTCTGTATAAATTGGAATCATTCTTTTTGGATTTACAGAATTGTTCTGGTGATTTTACTAGTGATTAAACTATGCACAAAACAGTTTAATTCACAAAAAATAATTAAAGGCTAAAAAAATTATGATCTACTGGGGTTTAATATATATTGGTACTTAGGTGTACTGGGAGTTGGAATTAGGTCAAAAATCAATTTTGTTTGACCTAAAGAATTTTCTCAAGACATAAATTGCCTGATTTCGTATTTTTGTTATGGGCCCACCGGGAAGCAAATGGGCATGGGGTCAAGGTGTCAAGCAAGGTATCACAGATACCTAACAGCATAGAGTGGATTTAATCCATTTGTATTTACCAAAATCCCTAAGGGAATTTATGTTTGAAAAGGACACAAGTTGGTGCTTGAATTACTAAAATTAATATAGACATTATTTGGGTCGACTTCTTGTACTGCATGTTTAAGGAAACAACAGGGTTTCTATAAAAAATTATATCTTTGATAACCTACCTATTTTCCATTTTTATTTAGATTTAAACTGAGCAGCTAGTTTCCAGATCTGTAAGAAGGTTTAAAAGAAAAGAAAAACAAAAAGAGAGGGCGCGGGCCGGATCTAGCGGTCAATGGGCCAGCATAGATGTGCCAGTCCAACAATGCGCGCGACACGTGCGGGCGACAACTAAGGATCGCCGGGGGCGGTCCCAGGCGTCAGCGAGCGCCCACGCCGAAGCGCTAAGGAGCGATCCCGGCTGCAGGTTTTAGGGGGATCAGACGGCGCTCGGTTATTGTCTCCCGAGGATAGCAGTTGTGGCGCCCCGCAAAAACCACTACTAGAAAATCGTGTTATTTTTGTGCATTGCATCATCATGACCGCATGCTCATGTCATCATGCCACATTGCATTTGAGCATCGTCATCATCATGCATTTGTTTGTCTGAAACTATTTTCGAAAAGCATATTTTGTTTTCTAAATACCCCGCCTTTATTTCAAATCCAAAACCCGGATCTCCGGAATATTTTGTTTTGTCTACCAACAGTTTTCAAATGCCTCGTTTTTAATAATTAAAATATTTAAATTATTTTGGGAGGCAGCCAGCCAGGCCCGAAAGCCTAGCCGGCCACCTCCAGACAAAAATCCTATCTACCAGAAGACACCCGAAACTTTTCCCACCAAATAACCTACCCAGCCTATTCTACCCAGTCCCTCCACCTCACTCCCACCAATCGCCGCCTGCCACCTCACCCAAACCACACCACCCACACACGCAACACACACACAGCGCCGCACCTGGGCCACCTCCTGGCCCCACCTAGCGGACCCAACCCACACCTGATCCACCGACGGGCCCCACCCTGCAATCACCGGCCCGACCCCGTTCGGCATCCTCCCCACGCGTCCTACCCTGTCGCTCGACCTGATCCTCTCCCCCGCCTCCCTCGTTCGAAACCGCCCCTGAAGCCTCCTTCCTCGATGAACCACCGCCGCCAGGAGCCCCTGCGCGAGCCCCTCCCACCGTCCTCGGTCGTCCACCCATCGCCCATCCCCGCTCCTCTGCTCTCCTTCCCTCACCGCATCTCCCTCCTCCTCGGGCCGACGCACGCCCACCGCCATCTACCTCGAGCCCGCCTCCGGTCTCCCATCGTGCTCGCCAGCGACCTCCGGCCGTCGCCTCGGGTCGAGCTCCGCGTCGCCGTCGCCGCTGCCTCCCTCTCGGCGCCTCCTCCCGCGCGCCCCTGCCTCGTCGGGCTCCGCCGTCCGCCGCCCGTCGACAGCGCCGCCGCTGGCCTCGCCAGCGCCCATCACTCCTCCTCCCCGTGCAGGAGCACCGCCCCCTCTTCCCCGCGACCATCCACCTTGCGGCCAGCGACCGCCCGCCGCCAGCCTGTACGACCTCCGTCCTGTGTCATGGCCGCCCTCCCCTCGTCCGTGACCTGACGCCATCACCGGGCCTCCTTCTATCCTCTGGCTCGCAGGCCTCCATGCGCACCCTCCTCTGCTCGCCGCGCCATGGTACTCTATCCCTCCTCAGCACCGGTCGCTGCCTGAGCCTGCCTTCGAGGCCGCCGCCACTCTCTAGCCGTGCGGTGTCGCTTCATCTCGCCCCCTGGAGTCGCCTATTCCGGACGCCTCGCCACCTCCCCGTCGCCGGGGCTCCACCCGACGCAGCTCAGTACGTCCCTCCCTAGCGCGTGACCCAGCGCCGTCCCTCTCTGTCCTTGGGCCCGCTCGCGTCCTGCCGCTTCGAGACGAGCCTGCGAGCGCTCCTCTCCTTTCCCGTGTTGTCGCCGCTTTGTTCTTCTGTTGCTGTCGGGAGCATCTTGTTTTGCATCAGTGTACCGTGAGCATCTTGAACATTGGCATTGGTGGCCTGTCGTGGATAGGATATTCACTGTCCCGGCCCCATTCTGTGGAGACGTTGTTTTCAAAGACGAGGCAAGCACTGTACCATGGAATGCCATGACCTTCCGAAGATAGTTGATTCAAGTTTGATGCGGCAAGGCCTCTCGTTGACAAGAAACCCGAGTCCGACATCGACAATCGAGGTGGGAGCCCTAATACTTCGTCACGGTAATCGGAGGCGATGATGTCAGACTGACAAGATCTTCCTCGTGGATTTTGGAGCTCCATCCTCGAATTCGAAGACCGATCCCGGCGCCCGAAGCTGAGAACCCCGACAAGAACCACGGCACGGATACACCGAGTTCTCCATCGAGGACACCAAGGTAGTCGACATGGAACCGAAGGACGTCAAGCACTTCACCCCGGACGTCAAGTCCGACCCGACCCGCGGACCCGACAAGACCTTCGTGACGACAAGATCGGCACCAACCAGGGCGGATCCGATGTGCCCCCGACGCCAACCAAGTCCTTCTTCTCGGATGCGACAAGATCGATTTCCGTTGTCCGAGACCGATCTCGTCGAGCCATTCTCCCGTCGAACCCTGAGACCAACCCCGAACCCCTCGGAGCCCAAGTTCGCCGAACCCTAAAGTGATTCCCTATCCGAGACCCCTATTTTTATAATATGACATTATCAACTGAGGCATACTAAATTGTTCATGCATGCATACTTGTCTGTGGTTTCGGGGCATTATGCCAATTCATCTCATAATTAAATATGGAGTCTATATGCGGGATATCTTTGTCTTATTCCGGACTCCATTTAAATTGGTGTAGCGAACCAGTGCTATCTTTTGCCATGTTAAGACAACAATTAAATTGCGGGGTAGTTAAATAACTTGAACCATCTGAATAAATTGTCGGGACCCCGGTTCCGCTTAATATGGCCTAATTGCATCGCATCCTTTGCTATGTCATACATCATACATGCATCATGCCCGATCTTCTGCCGTAGTATTAAATAGTGCATCCGGTGTTTCTTCTAGTGCTTTGCTTCTTCACGGACTAGGCCGATGAGTTGATGCGAGTGTCGACCCGACCTTCGGATGAACCTTCGGCAATGTTTTCAGGCGAGCATCTCCCCCTTTCTACCTATCTTACTTTTATAGTATTTATTCCCTCCTGTTGATCTATTGCTATCTGTGTTGCGATGCTCTATTTTCGTGCCCGAGATATCCCTTGCAGCCTTATATTGCATTGGACACCTCCTATTACCTGTCGATTGGTAGATAGTTGGACTTGCGCATCGTAGTCGCTTGCTCAAGTGGTGTTGCGAGTCGTCAAGTACCATAGTTGTTGGGGTAATGCCGCATGTTTGATGTTGGAGATGATCAAGACTTTAATTCTTGTTTAATAACTAAAATTGAAGTAGGTAAATGCAGAGGCACAGGTGGGCAATAGATGTTATTTGGTTGTTAACCGTCCACTGGTGTCCCGTAGGACCCCGAGTTCTTGACACCTGTTCCGAGATCGAGCGCGCTAACCACAGGTGGGGTGTATGGGCACCCCCATCGATTTAGTACCTAATTCCAAGTACTGTACTGGGGGACACAAAGTAGTTTGGGGCTTTATTACTATTCTGTACTTATGCCATGCTTTACTGCTTAATTTAAATTGTGCGAGGTACTGCACTTGTACTGTTTAGGTAAGCGGAGTGTTTTCGCGGTATCGACAAGCCCAGTCACATTTTCGGGTTCCCAGTCATTTACAACCACTGACGCAAACCCTGAGTCCGTCTCGGAGACCGGCGGACTTCGTTGCGGGTAGCTTAGTGGGGTGGCCCCCCGTGCTTGCTTTGGGTCTAGGGAAACGTCGTGTCCGAAACCCCGTCAACATACCGTTGGGTGTATGTTTTGTGATCTTGTACCTACCTGATCCGACAACAAGGGTGTAGGTGCGTGTGGAAACTTTGGTGCACCCCTGCAGGGTTTAATCTTTTCGAGAAGCCGTGTCCGCGGTTATGGACGACTTGGAGCACAGGTCTCGATCATAGACAACTATAACTAAAGTTTACTGTTATAATTTGACTTGTATCCGATATGACTAGTAATCAGCTTCACTGCAACGGAATGGCTAAATAAAAGTGCCAACAACTGCTGGGTTTTGGGATATCTCATGCTAATTGTATCTGACTAGTAAGTGTTGCAACTACAACGGAATGGTTAACTAAAAGTGCCAACTGCTTATCATATCAGGATAACTATCTATACCTGACTAGTAATTGCTGCAACGATAACTGAATAAATAAAACTGCCAACTGTGTGAGTTCCTCGGATGACTTCCTCGTTGGTCTCGAGGGGGAAATACGAGGATGGGTATGTTTGGTGGTAGTATCAGGTTGGATCCGATTAGGTCTTTCTTATCCCTCTCTGATAGCCGACAGTTGTCTCGAGTCTCTATAGTTTGTTTAGTGCATGCTGTGCTGCCGCTCAGTCCACCATACCTATGTAGGCGAGGACCGCCGAATTCTAGCCTCGCCGTATACGGGCCTCAGTACTGACCGCTCTCTCTTTTTCCTTTGCCCTTTGTCGGCACCCCTTTTGTTTAAGCAGGTTATGAGATCGACGTCGTTAGCAGGGTTACCCTTCCGGTTTGGCCTGGGCAGGGTTATGGACGGCATTGGTTATTCTTCAGGGCTCTTAGCTCAATTTGCATCTTGTCCGTACTCGGACGCTGTATCATTTTCAAGGTGATCTGGATATTTGTACTGTAAATCTGTATTCTTGACTCTTTGAGTCGCTGTTGTATATATATGTTTTGTGGGTTCCATCGAGGACTATTGTGTAATGGTATTACTTAGTTTTCCACCTTGCGCAAGTGCTGGTGGCACCTTTGAATCGTTTCTGCGGGTTTTGGCGGGAAGCTGAAACTTGCATAGGGCCGATTCGAGGGTGTTCTGAGTGGTATCGAGCTCGGCGATTGCGATACCCCACAAGTCCAAATGTAGGATAACCTAGCTAACGGCCAAGTAGAGTGTCAAAACTATTTTTGAAAAATCGGTTGGATAGTTCGATTAGGTCTGATTTTACTCCTTACCCCTCTGCTCTCCTCTCACCTCTGCGTGTTTTGAATCCGCTCTCTTCTCTCTCTTCGAGTCCAGGATTTCTCGTGGTTGGGTTCCATCGTACCTTCAGGGTTTCGCTTCCTCCTTTGATAACGGTGTTGCTACATCTGGTCTTCATGCTATCCGAGGAATCCTTCGTCTGGTGGACTTCTCTTTGTTCCTTCTTGTGCCTTCCGGTGCTTTCTGACGCGACGACATCATCTATGCCAGATCTGATGCAAAGTCTGCATCACTCCTTTGCTCCTGAACCTCGATTGTCGAGATCTTCAGTCTGATTCCGAGAATGGTTGCACGCTTTTCTACTAATTGTGCAGAGTAATAGTTTGGGTGCGTGATGGACTGGCCCCCATGCCGACTACTCACTCTATTCGCTTGTGTACATTGAAGTGGATCAGAATGCATCGGTTCTCACTTTCTATCAGAGTTAGAGGTGGCTTTATTTGTTGATACCTCTACCTTCGACCTTTTGTTCCCGGAGTGTTCCCTCGACGATCACGGACAACGACCTCTTGTTAGTGGTGTCGCGAGGATCTACACGATGCGAGAAGATTCAGATCGCCGCCCTTCTTCCCGGTACCATGAGGCGGATCTCGATAGCGAGATCCATTGCTAGTGGTGTCGAATTGTGGCGCCCCGCAAAAACCACTACTAGAAAATCGCGTTATTTTTGTGCATTGCATCATCGTGACCGCATGCTCATGTCATCATGCCACATTGCATTTGAGCATCGTCATCATCATGCATTTGTTTGTCTGAAACTATTTTCGAAAAGCATATTTTGTTTTCTAAATACCCCGCCTTTATTTCAAATCCAAAACCCGGGTCTCCGGAATATTTTGTTTTGTCTACCAACAGTTTTCAAATGCCTCGTTTTTAATAATTAAATTATTTAAATTATTTTGGGAGGCAGCCAGCCAGGCCCGAAAGCTTAGCCGGCCACCTCCAGACAAAAATCCTATCTACGAGAAGACACCCGAAACTTTTCCCACCAAATAACCTACCCAGCCTATTCTACCCAGTCCCTCCACCTCACTCCCACCAATCGCCGCCTGCCACCTCACCCAAACCACACCACCCACACACGCAACACACACACAGCGCCGCACCTGGGCCACCTCCTGGCCCCACCTAGCGGACCCAACCCACACCTGATCCACCGCCGGGCCCCACCCTGCAATCACCGGCCCGACCCCGTCCGGCATCCTCCCCACGCGTCCTACCCTGTCGCTCGACCTGATCCTCTCCCCCGCCTTCCTCGTTCGAAACCGCCCCTGAAGCCTCCTTCCTCGATGAACCACCGCCGCCAGGAGCCCCTGCGCGAGCCCCTCCCACTGTTCTCGGTCGTCCACCCGTCGCCCATCCCCGCTCCTCTGATCTCCTTCCCTCACCGCGTCTCCCTCCTCCTCGGGCCGACGCACGCCCACCGCCATCTGCCTCGAGCCCGCCTCCGGTCTCCCACCGTGCTCGCCAGCGACCTCCGGCCGTCGCCTCGGGTCGAGCTCCGCGTCGCCGTCTGGCCGCCGCCTGTGCCTCCCCTCTGCAGCGCCTCCTCCCGCGCGCCCCTGCCTCGTCGGGCTCCGCCGTCCGCCGCCCGTCGACAGCGCCGCCGCTGGCCTTGCCATCGCCCATCACTCCTCCTCCCCGTGCAGGAGCACCGCCCCCTCTTCCCCGCGACCATCCACCTTGCGGCCAGCAACCGCCCGCCGCCAGCCTGTGCGACCTCCGTCCTGCGTCATGGCCGCCCTCCCCTCGTCCGTGACCTGACGCCATCACCAGGCCTCCTTCTATCCTCTGGCTCGCAGGCCTCCATGCGCACCCTCCTCTGCTCGCCGCGCCACGGTCCTCTCTCCCTCCTCAGCACCGGTCGCTGCCTGAGCCTGCCTTGAGGCCGCCGCCACTCTCTGGCCGTGCGGTGTCGCTTCATCTCGCCCCCTGGAGTCGCCGATTCCGGACGCCTCGCCACCTCCCCGTCGCCGGGGCTCCACCCGACGCAGCTCAGTACGTCCCTCCCTAGCGCGTGACCCAGCGCCGTTCCTCTCTGTCCTTGGGCCCGCTCGCGTCCTGCCGCTTCGAGACGAGCCTGCGAGCGCTCCTCTCCTTTCCCGTGTTGTCGCCGCTTTGTTCTTCTGTTGCTGTCGGGAGCATCTTGTTTTGCATCAGTGTACCGTGAGCATCTTGAACATTGGCATTGGTGGCCTGTCGTGGATAGGATATTCACTGTCCCGGCCCCATTTTGTGGAGACGTTGTTTTCAAAGACGAGGCGAGCACTGTACCATGGAATGCCATGACCTTCCGAAGATAGTTGATTCAAGTTTGATGCGGAAAGGCCTCTCGTTGACAAGAAACCCGAGTCCGACATCGACAATCGAGGTGGGAGCCCTAATACTTCGTCACGGTAATCGGAGGCGATGATGTCAGACTGACAAGATCTTCCTCGTGGATTTTGGAGCTCCATCCTCGAATTCGAAGACCGATCCCGGCGCCCGAAGCCGAGAACCCCGACAAGAACCATGACACGGATACACCGAGTTCTCCATCGAGGACACCAAGGTCGTCGACATGGAACCGAAGGACGTCAAGCACTTCACCCCGGACGTCAAGTCCGACCCGACCCGCGGACCCGACAAGACCTTCGTGACGACAAGATTGGCACCGACCAGGGCGGATCCGATGTGCCCCCGACGCCAACCAAGTCCTTCTTCTCGGATGCGACAAGATCGACTTCCGTTGTTCGAGACCTATCTCGTCGAGCCATTCTCCCGTTGAACCCTGATACCAACCCCGAACCCCTCGGAGCCCAAGTTCGCCGAACCCTAAAGTGATTCCCTATCCGAGACCCCTATTTTTATAATATGACATTATCAACTGAGGCATACTAAATTGTTCATGCATGCATACTTGTCTGTGGTTTGGGGGCATTATGCCAATTCATCTCATAATTAAATATGGAGTCTATATGCGGGATATCTTTGTCTTATTCCGGACTCATTTAAATTGGTGTAGCGAACCGGTGCTATCTTTTGCCATGTTAAGAGAACAATTAAATTGCGGGGTAGTTAAATAACTTGAACCATCTGAATAAATTGTCGGGACCCCGGTTCCGCTTAATATGGCCTAATTGCATCGCATCCTTTGCCATGTCATACATCATACATGCATCATGCCCGATCTTCTACCGTAGTATTAAATAGTGCATCCGGTCTTTCTTCTAGTGCTTTGCTTCTTCACGGACTAGGCCGATGAGTTGATGCGAGTGTCGACCCGACCTTCGGATGAACCTTCGGCAATGTTTTCAGGCGAGAATCTCCCCCTTTCTACCTATCTTACTTTTATAGTATTTATTCCCTCCTGTTGATCTATTTCTATCTGTGTTGCGATGCTCTAGTTTTCGTGCCCGAGATATCCCTTGCAGCCTTATATTGCCTTGGACACCTCCTATTACCTGTTGATTGGTAGATAGTTGGACTTGCGCGTCGTAGTCGCTTGCTCAAGTGCTGTTGCGAGTCGTCAAGTACCACAGTTGTTGGGGTAATGCCGCATGTTTGATGTTGGAGATGATCAAGACTTTAATTCTTGTTTAATAACTAAAATTGAAGTAGGTAAATGCAGAGGCACAGGTGGGCAATAGATGTTATTTGGTTGTTAACCGCCCACTGGTGTCCCGTAGGACCCCGAGTTCTTGACACCTGTTCCGAGATCGAGCGCTAACCACGTGGGGTGTATGGGCACCCCATCGATTTAGTACCTGATTCCAAATCTTGTCTGGGGCCACAAAGTAGTTTGGGGCTTTATTACTATTCTGTACTTATGCCATGCTTTACTGCTTAATTTAAATTGTGCGAGGTACTGCACTTGTACTGTTTAGGTAAGCGGAGTGTTTTCGCGGTATCGACAAGCCCAGTCACATTTTCGGGTTCCCAGTCGTTTATAGCCACTGACGCAAACCCTGAGTCCGTCTCGGAGACCGGCCGACTTCGTTGCGGGTAGCTTAGTGGGGTGGCCCCGTTGCTTTGGGTGCAGGAAACGTCGTGTCCGAAACCCCGTCGACATACCGTTGGGTGTATGTTTTGTGATCTTGTACCTACCTGATCCGACAACAAGGGTGTAGGTGCGTGTGGAAACTTTGGTGCACCCCTGCAGGGTTTAATCTTTTCGAGAAGCCGTGTCCGTGGTTATGGACGACTTGGAGCACAGGTCTCGATCATAGACAACTATAACTAAAGTTTACTGTTATAATTTGACTTGTATCCGATATGACTAGTAATCAGCTTCACTGCAACGAAATGGCTAAATAAAAGTGCCAACAACTGCTGGGTTTTGGGATATCTCATGCTAATTGTATCTGACTAGTAAGTGTTGCAACTACAACGGAATGGTTAACTAAAAGTGCCAACTGCTTATTATATCAGGATAGCTATCTATACCTGACTAGTAATTGCTGCAACGATAACTGAATAAATAAAACTGCCAACTGTGTGAGTTCCTCGGATGACTTCCTCGTTGGTCTCGAGGGGGAAATACGAGGATGGGTATGTTTGGTGGTAGTATCAGGTTGGATCCGATTAGGTCTTTCTTATCCCTCTCTGATAGCCGACAGTTGTCTCGAGTCTCTATAGGTTGTTTAGTGCATGCTGCGCTGCCGCTCATTCCACCATACCTATGTAGGCGAGGACCGCCGAATTCTAGCCTCGCCGTGTACTGGCCTCAGTACTGACCGCTCTCTCTTTTTCCTTTGCCCTTTGTTGGCACCCCTTTTGTTTAAGCAGGTTATGAGATCGACGTCGTTAGCAGGGTTACCCTTCCGGCTTGGCCTGGTCAGGGTTATGGACGCCATTGGTTATTCTTCAGGGCTCTTAGATCAATTTGCATCTTGTCCGTACTCGGACGCTGTATCGTTTTCAAGGTGATCTGGATCTTTGTACTGTAAATCTGTATTCTTGACTCTTTGAGTCGCTGTTGTATATATATGTTTTGTGGGTTCCATCGAGGACTATTGTGTAATGGTATTACTTTGTTTTCCACCCGCACGCAAGTGCCTGGTGGGCACCTTTGAATCGTTTCTATGCGGGTTTTGGCGGGAAGCGCTGAAACTTGCATAGGGCCGATTCTGAGGGTGTTAAAGCAGTGACAGCGGCGGCGGAAACCAAGGTGGTCGGCGGTTGACCGGGAGCTCACCTGAGGTCGTGGGAGACGCAGGGGAGGTGCCAGGGCGACGCAGTGCTCCAAGACGAGCCCAACGATGGGCGGAAGGGTGAGGTTTGTCGCCGAGGGAGGGTATCACGCGTCGAGGACGAGCCAAGCTCGCCAGAGCTGGTCGGTGGCGACCGCACAGAGGTTCCTGAGCAAGAGAGAGAGAGAGAGAGAGAGAGAGCGGTTAGGAGCAGGGAGCTAGGGAGGCTAGTGAGAGGGACATGTAGAGGGGGATATGTAAGGATGGGAGCTCCACGAGCGGATCTTGAAGAAGGGCCGTGGTGCCTTCTTTTCCTTCTCCTTCGCGAGGCAGAGCAGGGGAGAGGTTGTGGGCTTCGGGGTGGCTTAGAGTGCGAGTGTGGGTGGTAATGGGAGGATAGGGAGGTGTTGAGGCGATAGGGAACGAGCCCAACTCGAGAGATCGAGAAATGGCCGAGGAGGGTTGTTTTTCCTCTCTAGAGCAAAGGAGGCAGAGGGAGTGAGCAGGGGTGAGTGGGGTGGTGCACTGGGGGCAGGGAGTGAAATGAGGGCGGTGAGAGAGGGGTGGAGAGCCTCTGGCCTAGTTAACCCATGGAGGAGGGCTTATGGTGGACATTGTCCATGGCCAAGCTTGGGGAGGTGTCTGGCCAGGGATTGGGCCGTAGGGGCGGTGGAGAGGTGGTGTGGGGCCAGGAGCTCGACTAGAGAGGGGTAGGGGAGTGTCTACTGCTGCATTGATGTATAAAAATGTAAAAAGGGTGTGGCATACCTCTCTCTCTCCAAACATGTGAGGACAAGGGTGGGGCTAGGGTTTTTCTACAGTGACTATACTATATCACACGACCAGGGGGAGTGTTGGGTGCTGTGGAAGCTTATTTTACAAGCTTTGAGAAGGTTTGATGGGGTTTGGGTGTTTGCAAAGCCATGATTTAAAAAATTGGCAAAAGGAGAGATTATGCAGCAAGTATAGAAACTTACATGAGACATGATGGGCAGATGGTACCGGTAGATACATATGGTTATTTTGCATCACCAAGAATTCTTTGGGATTTTTCTAGGGATTATAAGTCCATATAATCTCACTTATTCAAAAAGTACATAAGTGGTTTAGAGAAGCTAATTTGATAATTTTACATGGGGCATGGTTGATTTTTGATGTGAGAGGGTCCTAAATACCATATCACACATTGGAGAATTTTATTGGAATTTATTTTGAAGGGAAATTATTTTTAAGCAATTATTTCCTGTTTCTGCCAAATAAGAGAAGGGGCAAAAACAAATAGTAGAGCATCTCAAAAATATTTATTTTTGATATGGGAAGGTGGGGTATGATTTATAAAGCTCAAATGTGTATTGATTTGGCAAAGTGCTTTGGAGAAAAAAACAAACTTGTCTTTATAGACAAAGTTTCTAGGGTTTTGCCAAAAGTGGAATTTAATTAGTTTTAGGATCCAAATAATTATGGGAATTATTTGGTGAATTATCCTATCCAAGTTATATGATATAAATTTGATTTATTCATTACATCCAACCTTGGGTTTTGAAGAATTGTGGTGAAAAAGGATGGAAACTAGATTTGGGGAAATCTAGGGTTTTGTTATTTTTATACCACCTAACTTGGGTGAAATAGTGAGCTCAGAGCTCACCTTGGTACAAGGGATATATGGATAGATTAGACCAAGTTATATAGATGATCATGGTGCCAAGAGTTAGGCTTGGTTGTATTTGAGGTGGTATAGAAGAGATGGTAAACTTTGTTGAAAATAAGGCTGCCATAACAGACGAGTCATGATGCCTCATCAACCCTGTGGGTTTAGGAAGCTCAAAATTCCAGTGGAAACAAGTGATGAGTGGATTTATAGACCATGATTAGTAGATAATAATCATGCAAATAGTTGGTCAAGGGGTGGGAGCATAAGGATGTGAGCTTCTGTCAAAGTAGGCAAGATGATAAGATTTGCAGAAAAGCTTATTATCCTGACTACAAAACCATCATGGATGAGTGGGAACCAGAATGGCTTAGCCAAGGGAAAGAGTGGGGTTTGGTAGTACTAATGATGTAGTCCAATATGGTTCAAGTACATTCTCAAGAATTCACATAGGTTAGAATGGTTGGAGCCTCAAGGACTGAATCTAGGTAAGGATTTCAGACTTAGCCATTTTGGCAGATTTAGGGTTTTAGACTAGATTACAAGTGTAGATGATTTTGAGAGAAAGCTGGGTTCCAAACTCATGATCAAGGAGATGATGTTGAATTGTTAATTAAGTAGATATGATCCATTATTAGGTTGTGTCTTCATCGAGTAGGAAACTATCAAAAGGGATTATCCCTAGATTGATCTGATTCGGAGATGAGATGGTCACTTTGGTGGCTAGAGATGAGATCAAACTTAGGAGGTTTGCTTAGGGATTGTATTTTGCTTTAGCTTGATCCTAAAGTATGATCTCCTAGGTTGGCTCATACTACTTCCTAAGAAAATAGGGCAATCAGCAGATCAAGGCAATTCATTAGACAGCATATCAAGGCAATTCATCTAATCAAACTTATCCAACTACTACTAAGGTTTCCATTAAGCCTAGCTTGAGTTAAGGATGGGTATTTTGAATTGGTTGTGCTTTGAAGTAATATAAGGACCTCTTGGTATTTCTACCAATATTGGAGTGAAAAGGTTTTAGGAAAGGTTTTAGAAAACCTAGAGATAAGACTAGTTGAAAGTTCTATCTTAAAAACATAAGGAGATTATATATAGGTATCCATATTTTGTTAACGGAACTAGTGAAATATTTGGTTTTTGTAAAGTCACCTTGGCTCAAGTTTGAAATGTCGGAACATTTGTGAATATTAAAGATGAGCCAAGACATCTCTTTTGTCAAATAGTCTTGTCAACTGAGGTTGAGGTAAGGAGTATATCATCTAATACACAATCAGTTGCATGAACACAAGCAAACAAGTAAACAAACATTGCAACACTTAATAAGAAAAAGTTTTTGTTCCTCCTGATTTTTGGCTTTTTGACAAAAGATCGGGGTTGCTGAAATTGGGATGTTACAGAATGACGAGTTTATTCTGATTTTAGGACGTAGCCATTGCCTTAACATTCTAAAAAAACAGTGAGCTCAGTTTAAACAAATAACGTGAATCTTCCCGCCAGCGAGAGGTTGTGGTACGCCATACATACAAGACACCCAGGCTACCGGGTTTGGAGCGGACCGACGACATCGTCAGCGAGGGATAAAACCTTGGTGTGTTTTACAATGCCTGCCTACGTGCAGCAGTTCCAAGAAGGCTTCTCACCCCGTTCAAAAAAGGCTTGCCACGGTCAAATAGGAATATTTTTAAAACGCCAAAGATTTTAAATAGCCACACGAGCTATCCGTCACGATATGTGAGAATCATAGACCAATGTACGAACCATGTCTACGAACATATTCCTTATAACTGCTTATACAAGTTAAAATGTTGAAAACCGTTCTTCATCATCACCCAGACACCTAAAGGGAAGACCACTAGACACAAAGCCAGGCAACCCTCTACTGATACCAAGCCATCACATCAATATCTCCAGTTGTACTAGTTTCTTTTTTTAGCATCTGAAGTTACTTCAGGCTCACCGAAGATATTGATACGTCGGAAACGTATCTATAATTTTTGATGCTCCATGTTTGTTTAGTATCTACTTTGATTTTCTTTGTCTACACTTCGAGGTGTTTTTATATCTTTTCTGGAACTAACCTATTAACAAGTTTCCATAGTGTCAGTTGCATGTTTTCTTCTGTTTTTGGTTCCAGAAAGGCAGAAAATCAATATTCCCGGAATTGGACGGGACAAAAGCCGAAGTCAATATTTTACTGTGGGCAACAAGAAGTCCAGAGGGGAGACAGAGAGGCGAACTAGGGCTGCCACACCCCCTAGGCGCGGGTGGGCCCACCCCGCACCTGGGTAGGGTGTGGCCCCCCTGGCCGCCTCCCAACCTCGCCTCTTCGCCTATAAGAATCCCCCGATGCAGAAACCCTAGGAACCCGATCAAAACTCCACGAAACCTTCTATAGCCACCGCGACCGTCGTCCCTAGATCGGGGGGATCTAAAGTTCTTCCCGGCACCCTGCAGGAGGGGAAATCATCTCGGAGGCCTTATTCTCCGGTATGAAGCGTGAGTAGTTCCACCTTGGACTACGGGTCCATGTAGTATCTAGATGGTTGTATCTCCTCCTTTGTGCTTTCATGTATAGATCTTGTGAGCTCCGTTCATGATCAAGATCTAATCTATTTGTAATCATGCATGTAGTGTTTGCGGGGATCCAATGGATATTGAGATTACTATGTCAGATTGATTAATGGTTTTGTCTATTTGATACTATCATGTATGTGTTGTTTGTGGTCTTGCATGCTCTCCGTTGTTAGTATCTATCTTGGCCAAGTTTTTGCTAGTGACTCCAAGAGGGGGTATTTATGCTCGATAGTGGGTTCATGCCTCTAGTTTCCAAGGGAAGTGACAGAAATCTCTTCGGTTGTAGATGTGTTGTTGCCACTAGGGAGAAAACAACGGTCTCTTGTTCAGAGAACAAGTGGATTGTTTACCTTACACACTTTTCTTAAAGCAGTTGTCTGTTGCTTGCAACTTAATACTGGAGGGGGGTCGGATGATAACCTGAAGGTGGACTTCTAGTCATAGATGCAGTTGGATGGCGGTCTATGTATATTCTTATATTGCCCAATCGAATCTCATAGGATCTTTTTGTCTGGTATTGCATTGTTATGCCTTGCTCAGTTCCTGTCAATTGCCCTGCTGTAATATTTTTACCCTTCATGTCATGTTGTTTATCTAAGGAGAGCACCTCTAGTGAACTATGGACCCCGGTCCAATCTTTACCATTGATACATCCTCCACTGTTACCTATTTACTTGCTGCAAACCATTACCTTCCACACCATACGTTTAATCCTTTGTTACAACAAACCGGTGAGCTTGACAACCTCACTGATTCGTTGGGGCAAAGTCTTGAGTTTGTGTTGTGCAGGTTTCCACGTTGCTTGCAACACCTTTGAGACGTTTCCTTTCTCCTACTGGTTCGATAACCTCGGTTTCTTATTGAGGGAAAACTTGCTGCTGTGCTCATCACACCTTCCTGTTGGGGTTTCCAACGAAGCGTCCCACGACAAGTGATGGGCGCCATCAAGCTATTTTCTAGCGCCGTTGCCGGGGAGGCTAAGGACGTTTTCACAAGGGGAGTCCTCCTCAACCTTTCTCTTTACTTTGTTTTTAGTTTGCTTAGTTTCTTTTGCTTGGTTTTGTTTGCCTCTTTTCAAAACTCCAAAAATTTTAGTTTAGTTTGGTTTGCTTTCTCTTATAAAAAACACAAAAAAATTAGTTCCTAGTCTAGTGGTGGTCTGTTATTGCCTTGCTTGGTCATGCTTTCTATCAATGGATGATTTCGTTGAAACTTGTTCTTATTGGCAATGTGGGTTCACAGAAGAACAAAAGTATTATTATAAGAAACACCGTTTGTCACAAAAAAGGAAACACTTATGGGAGCAAATTGATAAGTTGAATACTATTGCTAGAGAGGTGTGCTCTACTTATAATGTTAGTTATTGCTTTGATAAAGCTTGTTGCTGTAGGAGGTATAAACACCTGCCTTTTGAATGTGAGTATAATGATAATGTTACCAAATCTTCTTATGTTAAAGGAAATTATGATTTTGATGATGTGGAACAAATTGAAGAATTTATTGCCTTCAAGGGTGCATTTGAACTTGCCAGTTTGCTTGAAAATACTGATGATGCACCTTATGAACATGAGGTTTTTGAGATAGTTAAATTTTGCTTTGATAATTACAAGGAAGAAAATGGCTATATTCTTGAATATTTTAATAGACGCTTTCCACAAATGGAAGAGACTAATTCCTTGCAGGAGCCTATGGAATAAGAAATTGTTGAAACTGGAAGCTCATTAGATGAAAAAGAGGAGGAGAGTGATGAACAAAAGGAGGAAGAATGGATTATCTACCCATGCCTACCTTCTAATGAGAGTAACTCTTTATCCCTTACATTATTTGATTGTCCCCCATGCTTACCAAAGGAGGATGAATGTTATGTTCCTGTGGATCCTTTTGAAATATCTACTTTGGGTAAACACTGTGAAGGTTTTAATCCCACTATTTTTGAGCTTAATAGAAATTATGTGTTTGTAGATCATAAAAAGCATGCTTTATGTGATAGGTATATTGTTGAGTTTATTCATGATGCTACTGAAAATTATTATGAGAGAGGAAAGTATGGTTGTAGAATTTTTCATGGTACTGAAACACCTCTCTATGTGCTGAAAGTTTTGAAGTTGCACTTGTTTTGCTTTCCTATGCTTGTTTCTTTGTGCTTTCAAGACTTGTTTCTTTACAAGATTCCTATGCATAGGAAGTGGGTTAGACTTAAATATGTTTTTAATTTGCTTCTTGATGCTCTCTTTTATTTCAATTCATATTTATTATGTGAGAATCTTCTCAAACTATCAAGCCTAACTTAAAGGCGTTAACGAAAAGTACTTGTTGGGAGATAACCCAAGTGTTTCCTTGAGTCTTGGAAGTTATTACTTCAGTGATGACCTCTCCTTATCCTTTTTGTTTGCTTTTTGCACCAAGAATGACCTCTAATGAGAAGGAAGTAAGATTTGGGGAGTTGTTGTCCCGAAACAGATTCCTATCCTCCACCATAAAAATTCGTGAGGAGTATCTATAAGTCGGATTGAGCTGAAAATTTATGAATAAATCCCCCAATATGTTAGCTAACTTTTGTTAGGTCAACGTTTTTTGATTTGAGCAACAGAAGATTTCTAAAAAATAGGTTTCTACCTGCTGGTCTGTTTTGACAGATTTCTGCCATTATTTGCATTTGCTTCTTATTGATTCCTTTTTGAGTTATCTTTTGGGGAATTGAGATTTTTGAAGGACTTGCTACAGTAACATCTGTTTTTAGTAAAATGTTTTGTTGTTCCAAATCTAAGCCTAAAGGTCTATTATCTTTTGAATAAACTAATGTTGCTAATGAAGATTGTGTGAAGTTTTGTATGAAGGAAAAAATTCAGGTGTAGAGAGAGAATGATGTAATGAGATGAAGAATGGACAAAAGCTCAAGCTTGGGGATGCCACCCCGGTGTCACCCCAAGAAATATCCAAGAGGTACAAGAGTCAAAGCTTGGGGATTCCCAAGGCATCCCCTTCTTCATCAATAAAAAGCTCATGTCTGTCTAGACACTTCGTTTTTATTGTTTCATGCACTATTGTGTTGTTCTTGGAGCGTCTTAGTTTTTGTTTGGTTTTCTTAGTTGTTTAGTTTATTTGAATAAAGTAGGTTGGACGCCCGTTCTCGCTGTGTTGTTTCAAATAAGTTGCTTGGGGTTGGAAAGGAGTAGGAAGTTCTTGCTTGATAAGTGCAAGAGGATCTTGCATTGACTATGACTTAGACTTTAGAATGACATTCTAGGTGTTGTTTTAACCTTATGCTTAGTGATTATTGTTGTAGCATGTCTTATTCCAAATAATTGGGATTGCTTAGCGTGCCTTGAAGAAATTATGCGTTGTTTTAGCATACAAAAGCATAGTATTGTGGTATTCTCCTTTGATGCCTTGTTTGGGTTGACTTGGCACATGCTCACACCATGTTATGACTATGACAAGTCACCATAGCCTCTATGATCATCTAGTCCTTGACTTGTAGTACCACTTTATGCTTTGATTAGTAATGTTTTGTTGCTCTGCATGATTATGCCCATTATAGCTCTCTTAGTTGGTTGCTCCCAGTCTTTTGCTAGGCTCACTTGTATGAGTAAGCTCTACTCATGCTTTCAACTCCCAAGAAACCAAGTTTTTCCAAAGTGTCCACTATAAATTCCTATGCATGGTGTGTTACACCATTCCAAGTATATTCTTGTTTTTAGCTATCTTCCAATTGAAAAGTATTTTGTTATGTGAAAACTTAGTGATTAAAGCTCTCACGAACTTGATGGCACACTTTATATTCTTTGACCCTAATAAACTTGAACCATTGTGTCGTATATGTTGTATATGCTTGCACTTATACGTTGGAATTAGCAAAACCGTGTTGTCACGGGGAACGTTTTCAACATTGCACTTGTACTTTGTACATAGTTGATATCATGCTCTTTTGTCTGTGGATGTCACTGGTGTGAAATAAAGAGGGAGCTTGTAAGTCCATGGAGTTATGTATTTTGCGTTAGAGAAATGCCTGGGCTGCTAGCCTAAGCCATGCCTAATCATGGTGGAAACTTGCAGCATCACCATAATGATCTATATTTGAAGCATCCTCAATAAAAATCTATGCACATAGTAAATAAAAATATCGTTGAGATGCTCATTGTCTGCTTGCCTTGTCATTTTGGTTATGGGATAGCTCCCGTACCATGTGCAAGGGGTACCCCGTTGGCGGTTCTCTATGATACACATGTACTTACTATGACAAGAACTTACATGTGACTGAAGTTGAGTAGCATGAGGTGTGGCCCTCATATTTAAGGTACTTGAGATTGACAACTTATACTTTGTCAAGCATATACTCCATAGTTTGTTCACTTTAACCTTAATCACTTCAAGATGCTTATGATAGGGGCAATAAGGGCTGAAAGCTAACAAGTACCATAATTTTTGGAAGCTCTTTTTGAGACTTGAAATCCATGCTTACCTTTCTGAAGGGCCTTTCTTCCACCATTATTTGAGTCTACACCTTCTACTTTTAGGCACCATTAAGAGAGCATAGTTGCCATTCTGTGTGCAGTGTCCCAGAACTTATTGATTTGATGCATATTATGATATTACTTATTCTTGTTCTACTTGTTTCTAGTCACCCTTGTGAACTTTGAAGGTGTCCTAAGCATCTATTTTCTACTCCATGAGGGACAAGCTGAATGCCACTATGCTATGTTTTCTGTATGTGAAACAAACAAACGTTTTTCAATGCATGTTATTCATGATCTTTGTTTGTAGCCTTTTATGTTGCATGCATAGTTACTATGTCCTATTGTTAGAACTCCATCTTTCATGCACATGTTTAGAGTTCTTTGATCCAAGCTTTCAATGCTTGCAAATGGTTTGATCTTGGTTTTGATGGTGCATGTCACCTCAAAAATTATTCTTTTATCACTTACCTACTCGAGGACGAGCAGGAGTTAAGCTTGGGGATGCTTGATACGTCGGAAATGTATCTATAATTTTTTATGCTTCATGCTTGTTTAGTATCTACTTTCTTTGCTTTGTCTACACTTTGAGGTGTTTTTATATCTTTTCTGGAACTAACCTATTAACAAGTTGCCACAGTGCCAGTTGCTTGTTTTCTTCTATTTTTGGTTCCAGAAAGGCAGAAAATCAATATTCTCGGAATTGGATGGGATAAAAGCCAAAGTCAATATTTTACTATGGGCAACAGGAAGTCCAGAGGGGAGACGGAGAGGCGAACCAGGGCCTCCTCCCAGCCTCGCCTCTTTGCCTATAAGAAGCCCCCGATGCAGAAACCCTACGAACCCGATCAAAACTCCACGAAACCTTCTGTAGCAGCCGCCACCGTCGTCCCTAGATCAGGGGTATTTGAAGTTCTTCCCGGCACCCTGACGGAGGGGAAATCATCCCAGAGGCCTTCTTCTCCGGTATGAAGCGTGAGTAGTTCCACCTTGGACTACGGGTACATGTAGTAGCTAGATGGTTATATCTCCTCCTTTGTGCTTTCATGTATAGATCTTGTGAGCTCTGCTCATGATCAAGATCTAATCTATTTGTAATCATGCATGTTGTGTTTGCGGGGATCCGATGGATATTGAGATTACTATGTCAGATTGATTAATGGTTTTGTCTATTTGATACTATCATTTCTGTGTTGTTTGTGATCTTTCATGCTCTCCGTTGTTAGTAGCTATCTTGGCCAAGTAGTTGCTAGTGACTCCAAGAGGGGGTATTTATGCTCGATAGTGGGTTCATGCCTCTAGTTTCCAAGGGAAGTGAAAGAAATCTCTTCGGTTGTAGACGTGTCGTTGCCACTAGGGAGAAAAGAACGGTCTCTTGTTCATAGAACAAGTGGATTGTTTACCTTACACACTTTTATTAAAGCAGTTGTCTGTTGCTTGCAACTTAATACTGGAGGGGGTTTGGATGATAACCTGAACGTGGACTTCTAGTCATAGATGCAGTTGGATGGCGGTCTATGAATATTGTTGTATTGCCCAATCTAATCTCATAGGATCTTTTTGTATGGTATTGCATTGGTATGCCTTGCTCAGTTCATGTCAATTTTCATGCTGTAATTTGTTTACCCTTCATGCCATGTTGTTTATCTAAGGAGAGAACCTCTAGTGAACTATGGACCCCGGTCCAATCTTTACCATTGATACTGTTGGAGATATGCCCTAGAGGCAATAATAAATGTAGTTATTATTATATCTTTGTGTTTATGATAAAGATTTACATTCATGCTATAATAGTATTAACCAGGAAACATTAATACTTGTGTGATTTGTAAACTAAATTAGAGTCCCTAGTAAAGCCTCTTCATAATACTAGCTTGTTGTTTAATAGATGATTGTGGTTTCCCTATCATGAACGTTGAGATGTTGTTAACAACAAGATCGTATCATTAAGAGAATGGTATGATGGACATACTCCTATAGATAAGCGTAGCATAAAGATCTAGTCATTTTAATAGTTCAATTGCTATAAGCTTTTAGATACATAGTAACCTAATTCCTTCGACCATGAGATCATGCTAATCACCATCACCGGAAGGATGCTTTGATGACATCAAACACCACACCGTAACTGGGTGGCTATAAAGGTGGCATTGAGTATTCAGAAAGTATGGGTTGAGGCACATGGATCAAGAGTGGGATTTGTCCATCCATATGACGGATAGATATACTCTAGGCCTCTCGGTGGAATGTCATCCAATTAGCTTGCAAGCATGTGACTGGCTCACAAGGGATCACATATCACGGGAACGAAAAAAGAGTACTTATCGGTAACGAGGTTGAACTAGGTATGCATAGATACCGACGATCAAAACCTCGGATAAGTAAACTATCGTGAGACAAAGGGAAATTGGTATCGTAAGTAAGTGGTTCATTCGATCGCAAAGTAATCGTAGAAATATGTGGGAGCCATATGAATTTCCAGATTCCTCTATTGGTTATTGATCGGAGAAGTGTCTCGATCATGTCCGCATAATTCACGAACCGTAGGGAGACACACTTAAGGATTCAATGTTGTTGAGTAGTTATGGAATGATGAGTAAGAGACCGAATGTTGTTCAGAGTCTCATATGGGAACCGGGATATCACAAGGAGATCCGGAATGGTCCGGAGAATAAGATTCATATAAGGAAAGTCCCGTTTCGGAGTTGGGGAAGGATTCCGGTGTTTTCACCGGGAATGTTCTAGAAGGGTCCGGAAAGTCCGGCACTCCGGAGGGGAAGGGTACATGAATGTGTCATAACAATGTGGAATGGTTGCATCATGTACTAGGTAACATGGCTAGGAAAAATAAATGGAGAAATCAAATCCTAGTTTGAAAGTCAAACACCAATTTGAAAAAGTCAAACGACAAGTTTGCTTGGTGGAGGGAGAGTAGGAAACCTACTTGGGGAGGAAGTGCTCCTCCCTCCACCCGCCGGCCAAGGAGGGAGACTTGGGGGAGGACTCCCTCCTCCCAAGCCACGCCCTCTCACCTATAAAAGGAGGGGCAGGGCTGCCCCTCTCCCTCACACCCAACACACCCCAAAACCCTAACCCTAGCCGCCGGCCTCCTGCAAGTCGCCGCCCCCCTAGGGTTTCTCCTAGCCTCCGACTTAGGGCTTCCCCAAGCCCTAGCCGCAGGCCAAGCTCCTCCCCTTGGTGCCCTCTAAACCCTAGATCGCCAAGTCCTCTCTCATAGTCCACCATACTCGCTCCGGCTTAAGGCGAAGACCTGCGAGATCTCCCCTCTACTTCCGGTACCATGCCGTCGTGCTGCCGGAATCGCAAGGAGAGTGCTACAACCTCCGCTTCCTGCTGGAACAAGGGAGAGGAAGGTCTTCATCGAGTACCGAACGTGTGACCAACTGCGGAAGCGCTGCCGGAACGCAGCGCCGGAAGTATCGTCAACGCGATCTTGAGATCGGCAAGAGTACGACTACATCACCCACGAGAATCTGCTCTCGTTAACCGCTTTGGAATCTTCGAGGGTGAGTTCCTCTATTGACTCGTTGCTACAATCTAGTAGATAGATCTTGGCTTGTTTGTTTGCATGCGGTAGAAATTTTTTGTTTTCCATGCTACGAACCCCTACAGTGGTATCAGAGCCGTGTCTATATGTAGATCTGTTGCACGAGTAGAACACAATGGTCATTGTGGGCGGTGGTGCTTTTATTATCAATTGCTTTTTGTGTACTTTGCATCTTGCGGTATGATGGGATGAAGAGGCTCGGGCTAACCTTACATGACATCGTTCATGAGACTTGCTCCACGCTCAACATGCAACTTGTATTGCATAAGTGGCTTTGCGGGTGTCTGTCTCTCCCATTATAGTATAGATCCAATTTACAACGGGCACTTGATAGTTCAAGCATCAACGCTGTGGTTCTTGTTCGTAAGTTAGAACGACACTTATTGAAAGCCCCAAACCACGTAAAATATGCAAAGAAAATTAGAGGCGTCTAACTTTGTTTTGCAGGGGTGTGTTGTGATGTGATATGGCCATGATTGTGATTATATTTGATGTATGCAATGTTCCTTGTTGTAAGTTGGGAACCGGCAGGAGCCATATGGTTGTCTTTAAATTCTATTAAGACCCGCGTGTCTATTCAAAGTAGTTGTAATAGTTGAAGCTGGTGGACGACAACCAGGGAACGGCGCCATTGACCTTGACGCAATGCCGGTAATGATGGAGATCATGTTCGTGCTTGAAGATGGAGATCGGAAGCATAAGAAGAAAGGCCATATCATATCACATATTATGAATTGCATGTGATGTTAATCCTTTATGCATCTTGTATTGCTTAGTTAATGACGGTAGCATTATAAGATGATCCCTCATGCACACAAATTTCAAGTTCCAACGTGTTCATCCTTAGTAAGCACCGTTGCTAAAGCTCGTTGTTTCGAAGCACCACGTGATGATCGGGTGTGTTAGATTCTGCGGGTGTATACAACATGAGCAAGCCAGATTTTTTCATGCGGAAGATAAGGTTTGATCTTGACGAGCCTAGCATGTACAGACATGGTCTCGGAACACGGATCACCGAAAGGTAAAGCATGAGTCATATAGTAGATATGATGAACATGTTGATTGTTCGCCATTGAAGCTGCATCAACTCTCGTGATGATCGGTTTTGATGTGGTGGATTTGGTTCGTGTGATCACTAAAACAATGTGAGGGATATTGTTTTGAGTGGGAGTTCACCTAGATTAATTTAACTATTAATTAGAACTCAATTTGTCATAAACTTAGTCTAAACTATTGCAAATATGGTGTAGATCAATGGCGGCCCCTACCATCAATTTTAATGCATTCCTAGAGAAAGAAAAGTTGAAAAACAATGGAAGCAACTTCGCAAATTGGTTCCGCAATTTGAGGATTGTTCTCAATGCTGGTAATTTGACCTATGTGCTGGATGCACCGCTGGGTGAAATACCTGCAGCTACTGCTACCGATGAAGTAAAGAATGTTTACCTCGCTCGGAAGAATCAGTACTCCACAGTTCAGTGTGCTATTTTGTATGGTTTGGAATCAGATCTTCAGAAAAGTTTTGAGAACCAAGACCCATATGATATTGTCCGTGAACTCAAAATTATTTTTGAGACTCACGCGGCAGTTGAGAGTTATGAGGCTTCTGAAAAGTTCTTTAACTACAAGATGGAAGAGGGCAGCTCCGTCAGTGAGCATGTGCTTAAGATGTCTGGGCACGCAAACAAACTCCAAAGTTTGGGTATAGTGATTCCTAATGCTTTGGGGATTTACCGTGTCCTCCAATCACTGCCACCAAGTTACAAGAACTTTGTGATGAAATACAATATGCAAAACATGAACAAGACGTTGCCAGAACTCTTCTCCATGTTGAAATCTACAGAAGTGGAGATCAAGAAAGAGCATCAAGTGTTGTTGGTCAACAAGACCACCAAATTCAAGAAAGGCAAGTCTAAGCAAAAGGGAAACTTCAAGAAGGGTGGTAAGAAAGTTATCGCACCGACGAAGAAGACCAAGGCTGGACCAAAGCCTGATACTGAGTGCTTTTACTGCAAGGGAGAAGGTCACTGGAAGCGAAATTGCCCAAAGTACTTGGCGGATTTGAAGAACGGCAACATCAAGAAGAAAGGTATATCCGATATACATGTTATTGATGTGTATCTCAATAGTACTCGTAGTAGTGCATGGGTATTTGATACTGGTTCGGTTGCTCATATTTGTAACTCGAAACAGGTACTGCAGAATAAGCGGAATCTAGCGAAGAACGAGGTGACGATGCGCGTTGGAAATGGATCAAAGGTTGATGTGATCGCGGTTGGCACACTACCTCTTAATCTACCATCAGGATTAGTTTTATACTTAAATAATTGTTATTTGGTGCCTGCATTGAGCATGAACATTATATCTGGATCATGTTTGTTGCGAGACGGTTACTTGTTTAAGTCCGAGAATAATGGTTGTTCGATTTATATGAGTAATATGTTTTATGCACATGCACCTTTGATAGATGGTCTATTCTTATTGAATCTCGATAGTGGAAATACACATATTAATAACATTGAAGCTAAACGTTTGAAATTGAGCGATAACTTGACCTATATGTGGCACTGTCGTCTTGGTCATATTAGAGTGAAGCGTATGAAGAAACTCCATTTCGATGGACTTCTTGAATCACTTGATTTTGAATCACTTGAAAGATGTGAAGCATGTCTGATGGGTAAAATGACTAAGACTCCATTTTCTGGGATGATGGAGCGAGCTACGGACTTATTGGAAATCATACATACCGATGTGTGTGGCCCAATGAGTGTAGCATTGCGCGGTGGTTATCGTTATGTTCTTACCTTCACGAATGACTTGAGTAGATATGGGTATATCTATTTCATGAAACATAAGTCCGAAGCTTTCGAGAAGTTTAAGGAATTTCAAAGTGAGGTAGAGAATCAACGTAACAAGAAAATTAAATTTCTACATTCTGATCGTGGAGGTGAATATCTAAGTTACGAGTTTGGCGAGCATTTAAAGAAATGCGGAATACTTTCACAATTGACACCGCCGGGAACACCACAACGTAATGGTGTGTCCGAACATCGTAATCGAACTCTCTTAGATATGGTTCGTTCTATGATGTCACTTACAGATTTACCGCTATCATTATGGGGTTATGCATTAGAAACAGTTGCATTCACTTTAAATAGGGCACCATCTAAATCCGTTGAAACGACACCATATGAATTATGGTTTGGAAGAAACCTAAATTGTCGTTCCTTAAAGTTTGGGGTTGCGAAGCCTATGTAAAGAAGTTACAGCCGGACAAGCTTGAACCCAAAGCGGAAAAATGCGTCTTCATAGGATACCCGAAGGAAACTATTGGGTATACCTTCTATCAGAGATCCGAAGGCAAAATCTTCGTTGCTAAGAATGGATCCTTTCTAGAGAAGGAATTTCTCTCGAAAGAAGTGACTGGAAGGAAAGTAGAACTCGACGAGGTTGTTGAACCTTCTCTCGAACTTGCGAGTAGCGCAGCACCGGAAGTAGTTCCTGTGGCGCCTACACCAATAAGAGAGGAAGCTAATGATGATGATCATGAAACTTCGGTTGAAGTTGTTACAGAGCCTCGCAGGTCAACGAGAACTCGTACCACTCCTGATTGGTATGATCCCGTTATGAGTGTCATGTTGGTGGACAACACCGATGACCCGGCGACATATGAGGAAGCGATGATGAGCCCAGATTCCAATAAATGGCAAGATGCCATGAAATCCGAGATTAGATCCATGTACGAAAACCAAGTATGGACTTTGGTGGACTTACCGGATGGCTGGAAGGCTGTCGAGAACAAATGGATTTTCAAGAAGAAAACAGATGCTGATGGTAATGTTACTGTCTATAAAGCTCGACTTGTCACAAAAGGGTTTCGACAAATTCAAGGAGTTGACTACGATAGACTTTCTCACCAGTAGCGAAGCTAAAGTCTGTGAGGATAATGTTAGCAATCGCTGCATATTACGATTATGAGATATGGCAGATGGATGTCAAAACGGCGTTCCTTATGGAGACATTGATGAAGAGTTGTATATGATGCAACCTAAAGGTTTTTTCGATCCTAAAGATGCTAACAAGGTATGCAAACTTCAACGGTCCATATATGGATTGAAGCAAGCATCCCGAAGTTGGAATCAACGTTTTGATAAGGTAATCAAAAGTTTTGGTTTTATACAAACTTATGGAGAAGCTTGTATTTACAAGAAAGTGAGTGGGAGCTCTGTAGCATTCTTAATACTATATGTAGATGACATATTGTTGATTGGGAATGATGTAGACCTTCTTAATAGTGTCAAAGAATATTTCAATAATAGTTTTTCAATGAAAGATCTTGGCGAAGCAGCTTACATATTAGGCATAAAGATTAATAGAGATAGATCGAGACGCCGAATATCATTGTCACAAAGTACATATTTGGACAAAGTTCTAAAGAGATTTGGAATGGAAGATAGCAAGAAAGGGTTCTTGCCCATGTTGCCCAATACGACCTTGAGTAAAACTCAAAGTCCAGCAACGGCAGAAGATAGAGAAAGGATGAGTAAGACTCCCTATGCCTCAGCCATAGGATCTCTAATGTATGCCATGCTATGTACTAGACCCGACATTGCATATCTCGTTAGTTTGACTAGCAGATATCAAAGTGATCCAGAGTGGATCATTGGACAGATGATGAAAAACATCCTTAAGTACTTGAGAAGAACTAAGGATATGGTTCTTTCTTATGGAGGTGATGAACAGCTCATTGTTAATGGTTACACCGATGCTAGTTGGAACACCGATCCGGATGATTCTAAATCTCAATGCGGATAATATTTACTTTGAATGGTGCAGAGTTAGCTGGAGGAGTGCAAAGAAAAGCGTTGTGGCGAGATCTTCAACTGAATCGAATACATAGATGGATGAAGGGGTTTGTGGTTCCAAGTCTTGGGACCCATGTCTATCTCTTGTGATAACATGGGTGCCATAGCCAATGCGCAAGAACCAAGGTCACACAAGAAGTGACACATCAAGCTACGTTTTCACGCTATTCGAGAACATGTCCAAGATGGTGACATAAAGATTTGCAAAGTACACACAGATCTGAATGTGGCGGATCCGTTGACTAAACCTCTCCCGAGGGCAAAACATGACCAACACCAAACCGCCATGGGTGTTAGGTATATTACCATGTAATCTAGATTAGTTGACTCTAGTGCAAGTAGGAGACTGTTGGAGATATGCCCTAGAGGCAATAATAAATGTAGTTATTATTATATCTTTGTGTTTATGATAAATGTTTACATTCATGCTATAATAGTATTAACCAGGAAACATTAATACTTGTGTGATTTGTAAACTAAATTAGAGTCCCTAGTAAAGCCTCTTCATAATACTAGCTTGTTGGTTAATAGATGATTGTGGTTTCCCTATCATGAACATTGAGATGTTGTTAACAACAAGATCATATCATTAGGAGAATGGTATGATGGACATACTCCTATAGATAAGCGTAGCATAAAGATCAAGTCATTTTAATAGTTCAATTACTATAAGCTTTCTGATACATAGTAACCTAATTCCTTCGACCATGAGATCATGCTAATCACCATCACCAGAAGGATGCTTTGATGACATCAAACACCACACCGTAACTGGGTGGCTATAAAGGTGGCATTGAGTATTCAGAAAGTATGGGTTGAGGCACATGGATCAAGAGTGGGATTTGTCCATCCATATGACGGATAGATATACTCTGGGCCCTCTCGGTGGAATGTCATCCAATTAGCTTGCAAGCATGTGACTGGCTCACAAGGGATCACATATCACGGGAACGAGAAAAGAATACTTATCAGTAACGAGGTTGAACTAGGTATGTAGAGATACCGACGATCAAAACCTCGGATAAGTAAACTATCGTGAGACAAAGGGAAATTGGTATTGTATGTAAGTGGTTCATTCGATCGCAAAGTAATCATAGAAATATGTGGGAGCCATATGAATTTCCAGATTCCTCTATTGGTTATTGATCGGAGAAGTGTCTCGATCATGTCCGCATAACTCACGAACCGTAGGGAGACACACTTAAGGATTCGATGTTGTTGAGTAGTTATGGAATGATGAGTAAGAGACCGAATGTTGTTCGGAGTCTCAGATGGGATCCGGGATATCACAAGGAGATCCGAAATGGTCCGGAGAATAAGATTCATATAAGGAAAGTCCTGTTTCGGAGTTGGGGAATGATTCCGGTGTTTTCACCGGGAATGTTCTAGAAGTGTCCGGAAGGTCCGGCACTCCGGAGGGGAAGGGTACATGAATGTGTCATAACAATGTGGAATGGTTGCATCATGTACTAGGTAACATGGCTGGGCAAAATAAATGGAGAAATCAAATCCTAGTTTGAAATTCAAACGCCAATTTGAAAAAGTCAAACGGCAAGTTTGCTTGGTGGAGGGAGAATAGGAAACCTACTTGGGGAGGAAGTCCTCCTACCTCCACCCGCCGGCCAAGGAGGGCGACTTGGGGGAGGACTCCCTACTCCCAAGCCGCACCCTCCCACCTATAAAAGGAGGGGAAGGGCTGCCCCTCTCCCTCACACCCAACACACCCCAAAACCCTAACCCTAGCCTCCGGCCTCCTGCAAGTCGCCGCCGCCCCTAGGGTTTCTCCTAGCCGCCGACTTGGCGCTTCCCCAAGCCCTAGCCGCCGGCCAGGCTCCGCCCCTTGGTTCCCTCTAAACCCTAGATCGCCAAGGCCTCTCTCATAGTCCCCCATACTCGCTCCGGCTTAAGGCGAAGACCTGCGAGATCTCCCCTCTACTTCCGGTACCATGTCGTCGTGCTACCGGAATCGCGAGGAGAGTGCTACAGCCTCCGCTGCCTGCTGGAACAAGTGAGAGGAAGGTCTTCATCGAGTACCGAACGTGTGACCGACTGTGGAAGCGCTGCCGGAACGCAGCGCCGGAAGGATCGTCAACGCGATCTTGAGATCGGCAAGAGTACGACTACATCACCCACGAGAATCTGCTCTCGTTAACCGCTTTGGAATCTTTGAGGGTGAGTTCCTCTATCGAGTCGTTGCTACAATCTAGTAGATAGATCTTGGCTTGTTTGTTTGCATGCGGTAGAAATTTTTTGTTTTCCATGCTACGAACCCCTACAGATACATCCTCCACCGTTACTTGTTTACTTGTTACAAACCATTACCTTCCACACCATACGTTTAATCCTTTGTTACAGCAAACCAGTGAGCTTGACAACCTCACTGATTCGTTGGGGCAAAGTCTTGAGTTTGTGTTGTGCAGGTTTCCACATTGCTTGCAACACCTTTGAGACGTTTCCTTCCTCCTACTGGTTCGATAACCTCGGTTTCTTACTGAGGGAAAACTTGATGTTGTGCTCATCACACCTTCCTCTTGGGGTTTCCAACGAAGCGTACCACCACAAGTGTTGTGCGCCATCAGATATCACCAAGACCAAAACAGTCTTCTTGGTATCCATCTCCACCATATAAAGGATGTGCATAATTTTCTGCTACCGGAGAAACGCATGGAAGGGGACCAATAAAGTTTGGACTCTCGAATCAGGCTTCCGCCTATTTTATAAATAAAGCCACAACCAAGTACAAGGTTCAACAACATCACTGGCACCAACAAGCCCCACAGAAAATAAAAAAGGAATTCCAAGTCCGCTGGGGCCACAGCACAACAAAGCCCAAAAGAGAAAAAGCAAAAAAGACGCGAGAGAAGGTCCTCTATGGCGGCTCCTCATGGCCAGCCACCGTGAAGCGTCGTGCCATAGCTCTCAATGCCAACATGGAACCATACAGATGCTCCCTATCCCTCAGCCTAGATAGAGGGTACCACTGCTGAAGGTAAGTGTAGGGTTCGTTGCATGTAAAACAAAGAAAATCTACCGCAAGAACACATAAAACGAAGATCCAGTCTATTGAAAAGCCAAGATCTAATCTATGAGATCGGTGCACCGAGATTGTAGAGAACTAACCCTCATAGATCCAAAGTGTTAACAAGATCGGATCTCGTGGTTAATGTAGTCGATCACTTGTCGATCTCAAGATCATGTAGACGATCCTTCCGGCGCCATGTTCCGGTAGCGCTTCCACACTCGGTCACATGTACGGAGTCGATGAAGACCTTCCTCTCCCTGTTCCAGCAGGCAGAGGAGGTAATATATCTCCTTGGAATCCCAATAACACGACGGTGTGGTGGTGGTGGTGGAGGAGAGAATTCTGCAGGGCTTCGCCTAAGCCAGAGCAGTCAATGGAGGAGAGAGGGGGTGGCGCCTAGGGTTAGGAGGCGCAAGGGATAACTAGGGGGTGCACCCCCAACCCTATTTATATAGGTGGTGGCTGCATCCAAGGGTTCCCATCCCTTGTCGAGTTCCCCCCAACTCAGCGCTCAAGGAGGGAGAGGGGGAACTTCCCCCCAAGTTTCCCCCTCTTACCATATTTTGGGTTTTGCCCTTTTTCCTTGTGCTCACCGATTGGACCCTTTGGGTCATGGTGAGGCTGGACCTTGGCCCCCGCATCATACCCTCGGCCCATGTGGTCCCTCCCAGGGTGGTGGGCCCACTGGTTCCCCCCTTCTAGAAGCTTCTGGTCAAAACACCGAAAATATTTCCGAACCCCGGAAAATGACTTTCCTTATATGAATCTTATTCTCCGGACCATTAAGGATCTCCTCGTGATGTCCTGGATCCAACCTGAGACTCCGAACAACATTCGGTCTCCAACTCATATTCCATATCTACTTAAACAGCATCGATTAAGTGTGTCACCCTACGGTTCATGAACTATGCAGACATGATGGAGACACCTCTCCGATCAATAACCTATAGCAGGACCTAGAGATCCATAGTGGCTCCCACATATTCAATGATGAATTCATGATCGAATGAACCATTTAACATACGATACTGATTCCCTATCGCGCGATACTTTACTTATCCGAGGTTTGGTCGTTGGTATCTCTATACCTAGTTCAACCTAGTTATCGATAAGTACTCGTTACTCGTATTGTGATGTGACATCCCTTGTGACCTAGTCACATGCTTGCAAGACAATTGGATGACAATCCACCAAGAGAGACTAGAGTATATCTATCCATCATATGGATGGACAAATCCCACTCTTGATCCATGCGCTTCAACGCATACTTTCAGAATACGCAATGCCAACTTTATAACCACCTAGTTACGAAGTGGTGTTTGATGTCATCAAAGCATCCATCCAGTGTTGGTGATTAACATGATCTCATGGTTGAAGGATTAGGTTACTATGTGATTGAAAGCTTGTAGCAAACGAACTTTAATGACTTGATCTTATGCTATGCTTACTATGGGTGTGTGTCAACCACATCATTCTCCTAATGATATGATCTTATTATTAATAACATCCAATGTCCATGATTAGGAAACCATGATCATCCATTAATCAACAAGATAGTTCAACAAGAGGCTTACTAGGGACTCTTTTATGTTTACAAAACACATAAGTATTACTATTTCCAGCTAATAAAATTATAGCATGGGATGCAAACATTTATCATAAACACAAAGATATAATAATAACCACTTTATTATTGCCTCTTGGGCATATCTCCAACAATCTCCCACTTGCACTAGAGTCAATAATCTAGATTACATGGTAATATACCTAACACCCATGGCGTTCTGGTGTTGTTCATGTTTTGTCCTAGGGAGAGATTTAGTCAATGGATCTGCCACATTCAGATCTATGTGTACTTTGAAAATCTTTATATCACCATCTTGGACATGCTCGCAAATAGCATGAAAACGTAGCTTGATATGCTTCAGCTTCTTGTGTGAACTTGGCTCCTGCGCATTGGCTATGGCACCCATGTTGTCACAATAGATAGCCATCGGGTCCAACGCACTAGGAACCACACCAAGCTCCATAATAAACTCCTTCATCCATATCGCTTCTTGTAAAGCCTCTAAAGCAGCTATGTATTCTGATTCAGTTGAAGATCTTGCCACAACGCTTTACTTGGCTCTCCTCCAGCTCACTTCTGCACCATTCATAGTAAATACATATCCATACTATGACTTAGAGTCATCCGGATCGGTGTTCCAACTTGCATCGGTGTAACCGTTTACAACGAGCTCTACGTCACCTCCATAAGAAAGAACCATATCCTTAGTCATTTTCAAGTACTTTAGAATATTTTTGACCATTGTCCAGTGTTCCACTCCTAGATCACTTTGATATCTTCTGGTCAAACTAACAACATGTGCAATATCTGGTCTTGTACACAGCATGACATACATGATAGAACCTATGGCCGAGGCATAGGGGATTTTTCTCATCCTCTCTATCTTCTGTCGTAGATGGACTTTGAGTATTACTCAAGGTCTTACCTGGCAACATGGACAAGAACCCTTTCTTGCTTTCTTCCATTCTAAACCTCTTTAGAACCTTGTCCAAGTATGTACCTTTTGAAAGCGCTATCAAGCATTTTGATCTATCTCTATAAATCTTGATGCCTAAAATGTATGCTACTTTGCCAAGATCCTTCATTGAAAAACTATTATTCAAATATGATTTGACACTTTCAAGAAGTTCTATATCATTCCCAATCAACAATATGTCATCCACATATACTACGGGGAATGCTACAGAGCTCCCACTCACTTTCTTGTAAATACAAGCTTCTCCATAAGTTTGTATAAATCCAAAGTTTTGATCACCTTATCAAAACATTGATTCCATCTTCGGGATGCTTGCTTCAATCCATAAATGGAGCGCTAAAGTTTGCATACCTTGTCAGCATATTTAGGATCTACAAAACCTTTGGGTTGTACAATATACAATTCTTCCTCAATATCACCATTAAGGAACGCCATTTTGACATCCATTTTCCAAATCTCATAATCGAAAAATGTAGCGATTGCTAACAAAATCCTCACATACTTTATCTTTGTTACCGATGAGAAAGTCTCATCGTAGTCAACTCCTTGAATTTGTCAGAACCCTTTAGCGACAATTCGAGCTTTATAGACGGTAACATTACCATTAGTATTTGTTTTCTTTTTGAAAATCCATTTGTTCTTGACAGCCTTGTGGCCCTCCGGTAAGTCCACCAAAGTACACACTTGGTTTTCGTACATGGATACAATCTCAGATTTCATGGCTTCTTGCCATTTGTTGGAATATGGGCTCTTCATTGCTTCCTCATATGTCGCAGGGTCATCGGTGTTGTCCACCAACATGACCTTCAAGAGAGGGTCATACTAATCAGGAGTGGTATGAACCCTCGTCGACATGCGAGGTTCAGTAGAAACTTCGCTTCAAAGTTTCATGATCATTATCATTTGCTTCCTCTCTTATTGGTGCAGGCGGCACAGGAACATCTTCCGGTGTTGCGCTACTCTCAAATCCGAGAGAAGGTTCAATAACCTCATCGAGTTCTAATTTCCTTCCAGTCACTTCTTTCGAGAGAAACTACTTCTCAAGAAAGGATCCATTCTTGGCAACAAAAACTTTTCCTTCAGATCTATGATAGAAGGTATACTCAATTGTTTCTTTAGGGTATCCTATGAAGACGCATTTTTCTGCTTTGGGTTCAAGCTTGTCGGGTTGTAACTTATTTACATACGCCTCGCAGCCCTAAACTTTAAGGAACGACAACTTAGGTTTCTTACCAAACCACAATTCATACGGTGTCTTTCAACGGATTTAGATGGTGCCCTATTTAAAGTGAATGCGGTTGTCTCTAATGTATAACCCCAAAACGACAACGGTAAATATATAAGAGACATCATATAACGAACCATATCTCAGAGTTTGATTATGACATTCTGACACACCATTTCGATGTGGTGTTCCCGGCGGTGTCAATTGTGAAAGTATTCCACATTTATTTAAATGCATGCCAAACTCGTAACTCAGATATTCAACCCCGCGGTCAGAACGCAGAAACTTAATCTTCTTGTTACGTTGATTTTCTACTTCACTTTGAAATTCCTTAAACTTCTCAAAAGTTTCGGACTTATGTTTCATGAAATAGATATACCCATATCTACTCAAGTCATCTGTGAAAGTAAGAACATAACGATAACCACCGCGCAATACTACACTCATTGGACCGCACACATCGGTATGTATGATCTCCAATAAGTCCATAGCTCGCTTCATTATGCTAGAGAATTGAGTCTTACTCATTTTTCCCATCATACATGCTTCACATCTTTCAAGTAATTCAAAATCAAGTGATTCAAGAAGTCCATCGGAATGGAGTTTCTTCATGCGCTTCACTCCAATGTGACCAAGACGACAGTGCCACATGTATGTAGAATTATCATTCAATTTCATTCGTTTAACATCTATATTATTAACATGCGTATCATTACTATCAAGATTCAATAATAGTATACCATCCATATCAGACGCATGACCATAAAAGATATTAATCATATAAATCGAACAACCATTATTCTCAGACTTGAATGAATAACCGCCTCACAATAAACAAGATCCATATATAATGTTCATGCTTAATGCATGCACAAAATAATAATTATTTAAGTTTAAAACTAATCCCGATGGTAGATGAAGAGGGAGCATGCCGACGGCGATCACATCAACCTTGGAGCCATTTCCAACGTGCATTGTTACCTCATCTCTCGCTAGTCTTCGTTTATTCTAAAGCACTTGTTTCGAGTTACAAATATGAGAAACCGAACCAATATCAAATACACAGGAACTATTACGATTACTAGTAAGATACACATCAATAACATGTATATCAAATATACCTTTCTTCTTGATGTTGTTGTTCTTCATATATGCCAAGTACTTGGGGCAATTACGCTTGCAGTGACACTCTCTCTTGCAGTAGAAACACTCAGTATTAGGCTTAGGACCAGCCTTGGGCTTCTTAGCAGGCATGACAGCTTTCTTGCCGCCCTTCTTGAAGTTTCCCTTCTTCTTAGGCCTGCCTTGCTTCTTGAAATTGGTGGTCTTATTGACCATCAACACTTGGTGCTCTTTCTTGAGTTCCACTTCACCAGTATTCAGCATTGAGAAGAGTTCAGGTAACGTCTTGTTCATGCATTGCATGTTGTAGTTCATCACAAAGTTCTTGTAACTAGGTGGAAGTGATTGGAGGACACAATGAATCCCCAACGCATTAGGAATTATTATTCCCAAATCTTGGAGTTTTTTTGCGTGCCCAGACATTTTGAGCACGTGCTCGCTAACATAGATGCCCTCTTCCATCTTATAGTTAAATAACTTCTCGGAGGCTTCATAGCTTTCCATGGTTACATGAGTTTCAAATATCATTTTGAGCTTAGTGACAATATCACATGGGTCGCGGTTCTCAAAGCGCTTATGAAGCTCTGATTCCAAATTGTATAGAATGGTATACTGAACTGTGGAGTATTGATTCTTTTGAGTGAGGTAAACATTTTTCACCTCATCGGTAGCAACAGCTACAGGTGGGTTACCTAGTGGTGCATCCAACACATAGGTCAATTTACCAGCATTGAGGATAATCCTCAAGTTATGGAACCAGTCCACGAAGTTTCTTCCATTGTTTTTCAACTTTTCTTTATCTATGAACACACTAAAATTGATGGTAGGTGTCGCCATGATCTACAACAAATTTGCAAGAGTTTAAACTAAGTTTATAACAAATTGAGTTCAAATTTAATTCTTAAATTAACTAGGCGAACTCCTACTCAAAACAACATCCCTCATGTTGCCTTAGTGATTACACGAACCAAATCCACTACACCAAGTCCAATATTCACGAGGGAAGATGTAGTTTCAAAGGCGAACAATCAACATGTTCATCATATCATTCATATGGCTCATGCTTTACCTTCCGTTATTCCGTGTTCCGAGACCATTTCTATACATGCTAGGCTCGTCAAGGTTAACCTTAGTATTCGCATGTGCAAATCTGGCTTGCACCCATTGTATGCACACGTAGAATCTATAACACCCGATCATCACGTGATGCTTCGAAACGATGAGTCTTAGCAACGGTGCCTACTAATGACGAACACTTTATTACTTGATATTTAGTGAGAGGGATCAGCTTATAATGCCACCGTCGTGATCTAAGCAATACAAGATGCATAAAAAGGATTAAAATCACATGTCATTCATAATATGTGATATGATATGGCCTTTCTTCTTGTGACTTTGATCTCCATTTTCAAAGCACGGACATGATCTCCATCATCACCAGCGTGGAGTCAAGGTCAATGGCGCCACTTCATGGTTGTCCATCACCAACATAAACTATTACAACTACTTGGAATAAAGCTATTACATGATGAATAGACACGCGGGTCTTAACAAATTTAAAGGCAACCATTAGGCTCTTGCCGGTCTCCATATTATAATAAGGATCATTGCATACATCAAATATAATCACAATCACATCATGACCATATAACTTCACATGCCCCTGCAAAAACAAGTTAGACGCCTCTAATTTTCTTTGCATGTTTTACATGGCTTGGGGTTGAAAAATAAGAATCGTTTTTACCTACGAACAAGAACCACAACATGGATACAAGTGTTGTCAAGTGCAGATTGTAAGTTGAATCTTAACTATGGTGGGAGAGACAGACACGCACAAAGCCACTTGTGCAATGCAAGTTGCACGTTGAGCATGGTACATGTCTCATGTGCGACGACATGTAAGGTTAGCCCGAGCCGCTTCATCCCACCATCCCGCAAGATGAAAAGTATATGAAAAGCAAGCAACAACAAAAGCATCAACGCCCACAAAACCATTGTGTTCTACTCGTGCAACGGATCTACGCATAGATATGGCTCTGATACCACTGTAGGGTTTGTTGCATATAAAACAAAAAAATTCTACCGCAAGAAAACATAAAACAAATATCCAATCTATGGAAAAGCCAATATATAATCTACGAGATCGGTGCAACGATATTGTAGAGAACTAACCCTCATAGATCCAATGCGTTTAACAAGATCAGATCTCGTGGTTGATGTAGTCGATCGCTTGCCGATCTCAAGATCGTGTAGACGATCCTTCCGGCGCCGCGTTCCGGCAGCGGTCCCGCACTCGGTCACACATACGGAGTCGATGAATACCTTCCTTTCCCTGTTCCAGTAGGGCAGTGGAGGTAGTAGATCCCCTAGGAATCCCAACAACATGATGGTGTTGTGGTGGTGGAGGAGAGAATTCTGCAAGGCTTCTCCTAAGTAGGAGCAGTCGATGGAGGAGAGAGGGGTGGCACCTAGGGTTAGTAGGCACAAGGGACAAGGGAGCCAGGAGTGAGCCCCCACCCCTCTTTATATAGGTGGGGGGCTGCGGCCAAAGTTTCCTAGCCCTTGCCGAGTTCCCCCCAACTCGGCGCACAAGGAGGGAGAGGGGGAAACTTGAAGTATCCCCTCTTACCATATTTGGGGTTTTGCCCTTTTCCTAGTGTTGGCCGGTTGGACCCTTTTGGGTCATGGTACGGCTGGCCCTTGGCCCCCACAACATAACCTCGACCCATGTGGCCCCTCCCGGGGTGGTGGGGTCACTGGTGGCCCCCTTCTAGAACCTTCTATAAGCTTCCGGTCAAAACACTGAAAATATTTCCGAACCCCAGAAAATGACTTTCCTTATATGAATCTTATTCTCTGGACCATTCTGGATCTCCTCGTGATGTCCTAGATCCAATCCGAGACTCCGAACAACATTTGGTCTCCAAATCATATTCCAACCCACCGACGACCTTATAGGTCTGCCAGCGCGGCGACATCCTCCGGTGAGGGGAGGGGTGCTTCCAGCCGGTGCAGTGACCCATCATACCACTGCATGATGTAGTATACTATAGTCATGGACATAACACCAATGAAACACCGTTCACTAGTATTACATCCCTCAGAATGGCACAACAGAAACACAGCGGGTCCAATACATGGCTAAGGGTTACAACTCACTCTTTACACAAGATCCAGAGAACACTGTAGGTTAAAGAGAGAGAAAGAACTTCTTACGGAGAAGAATCAAAGATGAACAATGCAAGAACTAGTATACTATTAAGACTAGTATTTTAACTAAAGGGTTGGCATTGCTACTATTGCAACGCACTACAGAATTAGGTTCTTTGGTTAGAGAGAGAGTATATTTCTATCTAATCAGCAACTTTGTCTTCATTTGAGTTGATGTATATGTTGACTTCATTGAAGAGCTTTAGCTTTGTATGATGAGTCCTGGAGCATAACTTGATGTAGATATTGTCTATCCCGGCTTTAGAATCTAGCAAGGGTTAAGAAGATACTTTGAGTACGAGCGTACTCAGCAAATTCACTATAAAAGGAGTGTTTGATGCACTATAACTACAGCCATAGACCGTAGGTCGTAGGCAATGCAAGTTTTCATAAACATTTCTTCAAAGGTTGCTTTTATTCTGAAAAGCTATGTCCATCAGCCTTCATGGGTTTACCAGAACATCCATGGAGTTCCTTTCCCGCCGCGTTCGCAGCTCCTTCCCGGAACAGGGAGTAACAAGTTACAGTTCTTACACTCTGCAAAGGTGCGTTACTTTACCCATGAGATATCAACTCTTTGTTGCACAACCGGGCAGCTTATTCCCGTCCACAATTCCATGATGTGGGGCCTAGAATATGATCCAAGACAATCACTGCCCCCTTCGCGACCTCGCATGCCTCCTTGGTGTACACCATGCCCACATATTGGATTACGACAATGGTTTGTACAAACCGTTAGATGCCAGAACTATCGTGGGACGTTGAGAGTTCCCACCCATATGTTGCATATCCTCTATGAATTACCAATTAATATGAACGCTCCGAGGATAACATCCACGACCTGCACATCCGGCTTCATGCGAGAGGAAGAAGATACAGCTGACTTCTCCATCCCATTCCAAATCTCATGGTCAACGCGTAATATACGGCGCAAGAATCACGGGCGACATTGGTTGTTAAGTCCTAAGTGATATAGTTCTGAACAGTGGTATTCCAATTGTCAGATTTAATTGATTAGCTGATCACCCTGGATCAGTAACCAATAGCTCACATTATTATCGAAAATAGTGTTTTCTGATCTTTTTCAAATGCAGGTGGTGACAATACTGGATTTCCAAAATACTTTACAAAAAATAATCAAAGGACATGAGCAAGTGTGAACTTGCCTTTTGTGATTGCAAGATTATGCACTCACGGTCTTCGAGTTAGTATCAGATCCAAAATCTAAAATCAGCATCATTGGTCCGGTAAGGACTAATGTTTAAAGAGGCAGTATGCTTTATGCATAAGTAATGAGATGTACTTTTATAAATGCGAATTGGGAATAACGTTGTTCTAGGGTTTGGATTCCGGAAATGGTTACTTTAGAATGTTTTGTCCTTTTAGATAAGTTTCACATTTGTGCTTCTTATTAGGGCTTTGTGAGTGTGTGTGAAAAACACATATTTATGCAGAATAAAATATACACCTACGAACTGCTATTCAAAATTGTTTACACTTTAATAGTTTATCTCCAAAGTTTACTTTATAAGTAGAGTCACTTATAAATAGTTTAAGTGTTATTGCTCCTAGGTATACAAGTGAAGTATGGAGTAATGTGATCTTGATTATTTGTCATATATTGTCTGAAGTGGCAAAACGAATAAATTTTGAAGAAAAGATTCCTTTTCTAAGATTTAAACAATCTTTGTGGTTAGTTAGTGGTGGTCGATGTTATTTGTGTTTGCTTGAATAGTTTTGGCTTGAGATGCTTTATAACTTAACTAATTCAGACCAAAGTTAACTATAAAACATATAATAATGCTTATAGTGTTATATTTAGATTCTTGTAGACTAAAGTTAACTTTAAAACAAAGATAGTTTGAAAGTATAATGCTTATGATATTTATATCTTGTGTACCTGGTAGTGTTTCCTTAAGGTTACTTAAGAATGGTTATTCTTTTACTTGGTGTAGTGGTTTCTTGATTTTATAATGGAGTAGTATCATTTACCTTTTATAGATGAGTGGTTATAGTTTATAAACCAAGATATAATATTACTTAATTACTTATGAACTTACTATAATGTTGTAGTAGTTTTTTTAATCTGGTGGTTAAAGTAGATAGAAAGGATTTGATTTATTTACAAATTGTTCTTTAAGGTTTTTTATTATGAATAGGAATCCTTTTAGAATATAATCTTCACTTAAGTTTGAAGATAATTTAATAAAAAGGTATTTATAATGTTTTAAACCATTATGGCTTATATTATTAATATTCAAGACTAATACTATTTATTAGAATTAATTGACTAATTTTAGAAATATTAATAATTATTATTTACCCTTATATGAATTTTTAAACTAAGTAAATAAGTTTAAATTTGAGTTATTAAAATAGTTGAATTTTTAATTAACTCAAAAGTGGAATATTATATTTTTTAACATGTAGGTATTCTTTTTGTGATCATTTTGGTATATTATATTTATTTTAATGAGTTATAAATAATAAGATATGAATTTTATAAGATTTAATACTTGATAAATAATAAATATTTAAGTAAGTGAAGTAATAATGCATGATTATAATTTTAAAGTATTGTTTTTATTTTTCCAATATTTTTGGTATTTATTTATATTCTTAATATTTATCATTATTAAAATATGAATTATCAAGGTTTTATTATCTATAATACATTTATTAAATAATATTTATTTAAATAATCAACATAATAATATTTGATAATAATTTTAAGTTATAGATTTTATTTTTCTACAAATTTTCATATATTATACACATTTTTCTGAATTATAAATCAAAAGTTATAGATTTAACAAGTTTTAATCATTTTATTTAATTTCTGAAATATGTATATTTGGATATATTTCTTTTATTCTTTCTTAAACAGGAAATAATTTTTTACACCGCACCTACAGCTAGCCTGAGTCACTAACCAGTGGGCCAGTGGCCACCTCACCTCTCAGATTTAATAAATGTGTTTGTTACCGATCATGTCTTTAACCCCAGACAATGACATATGGGCCCAAGGTCATGTCATCAGCCACACGAGACAAATACTGGTCAAACTCGCTGACGTGGTTCGAACCTGACGTAGGCATGACGTCACCTGGTTTGCTCCTCACTGGTTAAGGATCGATCGATCGATCGATCTGGTGCGCGCGCGGGGCCGTGGCTAGGTGCGTTGGACAGAGGAGATCAAGGCGAACCTATTGGTGGTGGCGCCCAACCTAATGGTCACCGGAAATGCATCGACGACGAGCTTCTGTGGCGGCCAACGACGGTGCTCAACGAAACTAGGCCTACGGTGATAATTAGCAAGCGAAAATGGGGTCCAGAGATGCGTAAGCTTACCCTGATGACGATAGAGAGGTTGAGGAGGCTTGGGGAGGCGTGATGACGGCGAATCGACGATAATGTCCACGACGGCCGAGGAAAAGGAATGCTCGATTTCACATGATTCCCGGTGAGCGGGCTTCCGTACTTGGTCCTAGGTGAGTAAGTCCATGACGGCGCGTCCAATGGTGGTACCACGAGGCGAGGGGTGGTCGGATTTGGCTGGAACAACGAACTCCGACAAACTAGGGTTTCAGGTGAGGAAGGAAAATGGGTCTGGGGAGAGATATAGAAGATGAGATAGGTATGAGAAGATAGAGGAGGACGCAACGATCTTATCTACTCCTCCCAGAGATGGCGGCACGCATGGTAGCGCGGCGGTCGATCGACGGCGGAGCTCCGGCCAGCGAGCTGCTTCCAGTAGGCGACGTAGATCACGAAGTCAATTTTGCAGAAAACCCCCTGGCATTTCTTTCTTCTCAACCCGCGATCCTTCCCTGGCCCCACTAGTCAGTCACAGGAGAGAATAAGCTAGGCTGGTTACTGGGCCTTTGTGGGCGATAGGTAAGCAGGTAGGAGTTGGGCCACAGCCAAGTTGTTTTTTATTTGTTTTCCATTTTTTTATTTTCTCTTTTCCTTTTCAGATTTGAATTTAATTTATATTTTGAACTTTTCTAATAAAGTTTATTTGCTGAATACTTACAACAAAAATTTGTATTTATTGTGATTCCTTTTATGAATCTTTCATGATAAATGTTTTTATATTTATTTTTATTTTCTTTATATGAACCCCTTTTAATATTTTGTAGAAGCTTTTCTTATTATTTTTCTTTCCAATTTTAAACATGGATTTATTAAATGATATTTCCTTATTGGTTTATAAAACTTAAAATCTAGTTGGCTCATATTTTGAATAGAAATTTTTATATGTATAATGATCCTATATCATTATTTGATGCATGAAATACAAAAGAAATTAATATAGTTAATACTACTTTCATTAATTGAGAAAATGGTATTGTATACATTCTATTATGATAATCATAGAAGTTTAGGGTTCTTAATTTACTTATATTTCTCTGTTGATGTGAGAAAAGATTTAATAGCTAAGCATATTGTCTTCTGTTTGTGATATTTGATGACATCACCTTTTATAATAGAAAGTTATATCTAGAATGTTTTATAGAAAGGAATTGGTAAAGATACTCTTAAGCACATATAATTATGATGGTTAGAATTGGCAGAGATGTGCTTAGGTGATTTGTTATATGAAAATATTCCTATAAAGTGATATTAACATAAGATGATGAATCAATTCCCTGAATGGACATTATACTTGGTTTAAGATTTAGAGTTGGTTGTTTAACAAGAATTTCTATCTTTCCATTCTTCACCATCCTTGAACTTTAATTAAAGAATTCCTTTCCTAGATATAATACTTCTTCCTATCCATCATCATAGTTAATATGATGAGCTTTACTTCACAAGAATATTCTTATTCACCTTTTATTCTTCTAAACTCATGGATGAATCCAATGAGTTTGATACTAAAGTATTTCATAGTTTTTCTCATATCTTTGCTTGGTTATACCCACTACTCTACTATTGATAATCCTTAATCCAACAAGTGGTTCTTTCAAACTCCACTCATAATCTTCCTTAATCATCCATCACTAATATTTCTTCATCAGATGTATGTATGTATGTATCCAACTATCTTTCTCTAAGGCTTACTATCCTTTAAGATGAATAGCACTCCTTCCATAACCCTATGCTAAACTAGCTTTAATTGAATAATGTCATCCTACATTTATTTTACTCCAATAACTCACACTCCAACCCTACATTATATTTATGTGGCTTATAATGACTACTCTAGGATAACTTATCTATACTAGGATATTAATCATGTTCTACACACCAATATCACTTATACTTGATATAAGTATCCAATCTTGGTGAGCAAAGTATGATCATTTAAATCCTTTAATCATTTATAGCTTAGGTTTCCAATTGGCTAATCAAGACTTTATCAATGCAACCTTACTATTGTATTGGAATTATCTTCTTCGTATCTTTAATTGGATTAAGGTTGTTATTCATGGACTATGCCCTCTTTAAAATATTTAAGTAGATGCTATGATAAGATCAAGAAGTAGCAGATCAAGTATTGATAGTTAAAGAATTTGTGAATCAATGTTTGATTACTCAACATTGATGAACATTAGATATTAAGATAAGTTCCATAAAAATTGATATGGAAAGAAAGATATATAGTGAATGATCTTGACTTAGTCTCTTTCCAACTCAAACTCATTAAAGAGTTAAAGTTAAGTATTACTATAATACACATAGTAATAATAGATAAGAATAAGATAGGTCATGATTAGTCATTACATTTATATTACTTTAGTTATAATCTTAACTTGGCATTTATGAGTTGTTGGGCTGAATATTATGATAGGATCCCTTAAGGATCAGAGATTACTTATTTAAGCAATGTATTATGAGTAACATTTTATTATATCTAATCTACCCTTAGATCAAATCATGTTTACCTAAATAAGGTTTTAGCAAAGGTCATATTGAAACTTATCACAGTCAACTTGATGATCTACTACAATTTCATCAAGTTGAGGGAAGCTCCAGTCACTTAGACAAGTTTTGTTCAAAAGCGCAAAAATTATTCGGATTTTCTATGCATGAATGCAATGCACACATCTGGGTTCAGCTTATTTCTGAGCTCTAATGCTGGGATGTTATAGCCGGGTTGGCTCCAACTGAGCCTAAGGCGATGGCGGCCTGCAAGAGAGGAGGTGGGAGGGGGACGTGTACCTGGGCCTGCAGTAGGAGCGGTGCACCGGGAACGAGACGACCCACCCTTCCCGAACCAGCTCACCGCGTCGAATATCCCTCGCGTCGATGACCACCTCAGCGACGTTGAGGAGGACCAGCCGCCTCGCCTCCCGGCGAAGGAGGAGGAAGGCTGGCTCCAGACAGGGCCGATAGCCGGGGAAGCTCGAGGATGCCGTGGCATGCCACCGGAGTGGCGGAGACCTGTCGTGTCGCGGCCAGTCCCCCATGGATAGGACGCATGGAGGGGGAAACGGTATCGGAGACACAAGGACCAGCGTAGGCGGCAGCCGGGCGACTGGCAGTGTGTAGAGAAGGCGCATGGCCAACGGCGGCCGTAGGCGAATTCAAAATCGCCTCGCGTCATCCCCCTTCGCTTTCACATATTCATCTATCCGCCTAAAGTTTGGACTTTGTGAGCTTTCTATAGTTCGTTCCATTCCATTCCATTCCTTCGGCAGTGATAACAAATTCTTTGTAAGGAATCAAGATAACAAGTTGTAAACAAGCTGACTTGTCAACAATGTACACACCACTACTCATAACTCAATCCCTTATACGGATTACAATGTAAAATGTTGAGCTGTTGCTTCATCATCACTGGGCCTCCTAAGGAGAAGACCACTAGTTTATACAACATCATAGGAGGGAAGGCCGTGGTAGAAAGCATCAGGCTAGACATGTTTTTTAGCACCGGCCTCTGAAATTTTATTAGTTTTTTTTCATTTTTAGGGCATCTCAATCGGTGGCATGTGTTTGTTGTGATGGTGAACTAGCATAGTTTGAGAAATGATGTTTTGTTGCTTGTGCGTTTTTTGGCCATACTTTCCTTGTAAATAGGGCGTTGTATGATATCTGGATCTCAGTTTTTCTATAAACACCGTCCATTCTAGAATTCACAGTGGTGGAGTTTGTTGCACTGCGGGGCCGAGATCGTGGATGTTAGTGCGGCGGCCCTAGAAGGTGGGCTGCGCGGATGGCTCTTCGGTGAACAACGTTGCGGTGGTGGTCTCTTTGGCCATGTGGTTGGTGAGGAGTGGGCGAGAGGGAGTCCTGGTGTTGGCGGTGCTTCAGTCGTGGCGGCCCCATATCGTGCCATGGAGGTCTTGTTTGTTGGTAGCGTGCAGTTTGTTGGGCCATGCTATGGATCAGGGTGTTTTTGGGTGAGATCTCATCGCTTCGGTACCAGCGGCGACGATGTATGTGGGTGTCGTAACCTTCTAGGGGCGTCGTTGTGTTACCTCCCCCATAACATAGGTCCGGTGAAAAGATTTGATCGTTTCAGTTTTAGCGATGGCGGGGCGTTGTGTTGTCACCTTCTTAGGACATCATCATGGAGCTATGGTTCCTTTTGATCCCCCCGCGCTAGAATCGACAGACATACTCGGATCTTATCTCGTGCACTTTGGCCCTAGTGTGGGGTGCTATTCGAGGCCTCTACATTTACAGTGACTCAGTTGTCTTCGGTTTCGGTCCTTATTTTTCTTTGGAAAGGAGCATATATTAATATCATAAGATACCAATTACACCCAGCCTCTGCAACAACGTATTGCCCTAGCGGCCATACGGATGCACACAGTCAAAAAAGAAAGAAAAATTACAAGCAAAAGAAGTTCTGCTATAGTGACCAATTCATTGAAATAACAGTACTACCACCACCAACACAACATCAGAAGTCCAGCTTCTCCAAAAACAACGCCTCCAAGAATGGAACAGTACACAAACACCAACATCGCCCGATCAAAGATCTTAGATTTTCACCCTGAAGAAAGTCTAAACTCTCAAAACAATGCCTTCAACAAGGCCATCTTCAGGCACAATCAATTAAGGCCAGACCCTGGGTTTCCACCTTGAAAGGTAGGACTGTGAACCTCTCCTGTGCAGGCGCCCTCACTTGCATGCCACTGCTCTAAGTGACGAATCACCAAGCCAATTCCTCATCACCACCCATACTTGAACCACTATTGTCAGTCCACAAATCTTGGTCTCCATGACATTCTTCGTCAGCACCATGGGACGAAAACATGCCCCATGATCTTAAAAGCCAACAAAGCTTCTAAACGCACCCTCTGAAACCAAACGGTCAAAGTAAAACATGGGTGGGCACGACCGAATCCCATCCGATCCAACAATCTCTCGGTATGATCGCACTTATGGAGTACGCCGGTGGAGCCTTTCGGAACACGACACAGGAGCCAGACCAATGTAGAGAAACATCAGGCGGATCTTCATCTTGGCTTGAGAGGGATCAAGGACCGCCACCTTTATTGAAACCGAGTCAGTAGCCCTATGCCACCCACTGACAACTAGCAGAATCCATTGCACGACGGCGAGACCACCCGGACGACCACTCCGACAGAGAAGAAGGTCACCACCACCATGCGGAGAACAGATGCCCCAAGCTTCCTCATGTCGCGAACATAGCCGAGGAACCTGGGAGCCGACATAGGGCGACGAACGGACAACAGATCATGGGCCGCCTAGGCCCATCTGGTTCGAGATCGGGACCCGACTCCCGCCATCGCTTGCACCCATCTACCGGAGGTCGTCCGTCCGCCGCCAGCCGCGACACCGCCATCGAACAGCCAGGAGCGGACGACGCTGCCAAGCCGAGGTATCTGCCACCTCCACGCCACCAAGGCTTTGCCCGACGACGATCCGAGCGGTGGCGGCGGGCGGGAGGGGTTGCGGGAGGAGGGTCGAGGGCGGGGCAGGGAGGGGTCCGTCCGGCGCGGCGCCGCCACGCGGGTACAGGTGTGGGAGGAGGGTTCCGATCCTTATTGCCTGCTAGTAGAATCGGCGCTCCAACGCGGCACGATAGGGCCGACGTCCCTTTCCAACGATAGCTTGGTGGGTCCAGGCCGACAATGTCTAGCGGTTTCACAAGCAAGCGTAGTTGCATCTCTAGTTTATTGTCTTGGTGTATCGCGAAGGATGCGACTTCTGTTGTTTTCCTCGTTGTCTTTTATCTGCTTGGTAAGAAGGCTCTTCATGCACCTCTTGTGAAACTAGTTGAACTCTAGATCTATATCTATACCTAATAATAAAGTACGAAGTGTTTCTTCCGGTCCAACACTTTTTTAGACCGATTTTTCCTCCCACCAAGTCACTTAATTACTAACAATGCCATCGATAAGTCAAAAATACATCTAAAAAACCATCCGTCTGTGCCCATTAGGAAACCATCCGGAAAAAATCACTATGGTCATAATCTGTGCCGATCAGGAAAAAATCATTATGGTCATAAGAGCCTGGGCTTTTCATCTATTGACTGGGCCGCGCACGTAGGTGTCCACTTCCTCAAAACTATTACTATAGGCATCGATGAGAGCACTCAATAATCCCACCTCGCTCCTTTATACTAAATCCCACCGGTTTATAAACTTCTCAGGGTGTCTGGAATCAGCAAACCAGCCAGGAACCAATAAGCGCTACCATAGATTGATCTCTGAAGTCAAATGAGAGAAGAGAGGACAAAAACAGCCTAGACGGACATGGTCAGCATGGAGGGAACCACAGAGGTGCAGAGACCCGGACATCCGATATGATGGACTCGCATACATGGCCAGGGCAGAGGGAGCTATCATGGCGAATTCGAGGAGGACTTGCGGCTCGAGGCAGTGAGAACGGGGAGGCGAGCGACAGCTACGTATGTGCTGGCCTACATGGGAGCTGGCGATCCCAAGATGGGTGTGCCAGAGCTGGAGGTTTGGAGGATGGGAGGTCCGTGGCGGCGCGCGCTCAGTAGGCGGAGAGAGATATAAGGTTGGGGACGAGAGACACTGTAGGGGTCAAATTTGAGGAATAAGGCTGGTGTGCGTGAGTGGCGTTGGCTGCTAGGCCTTGACATCTTGGCCGGTTGGTCCAAGGGCCATTAATTTTCCACTTTAATTTTTTTCTGAAAACAAGGGCTACTAAACTTGTAAACGATCTAAAACAAAAATTAATAGATTCAGATTGTCTACATACTTGGGTCAGAGGGAGTACAATTTAGTTATGACGCATATTTTTTTCTTTCCCATTGAAATCGCATGGACATGTGTGCTATGGTTTATAAAAAATCGAAAAAAAAAATTATTTTCTAGGATTGTAAACTAAAACAAATGTTATTTTCTAGGGTTGTAATCGATCCGTTGTAACGCACGGGTACTTTGCTAGTATATATATTTATACCTAATAATAAAGCATGAGGTGTTTCTTCCGGTCCAACACTTTTTTATACCGATTTGTCCTCCCACCAAGTCACTTAATTACTAACAATGCCACCGATAAGTCAAAAATATATCTAAAAAACCATTCGTCTGTGCACATCAGAAAACCATCCGTCTTAGCCCATTAGGAAAAAATCACTATGGTTATAATTTGTGCCGATCAGGAAAAAATCATTATGACCATAAGAGCCTGGGCTTTTCATCTATTGACTGGGCCGCGCACATAGGTGTCTACTTCCTCAAAACTATGACTGTAGGCATCGATGAGAGCACTCAATAATCCCACCTCGCTCCTTTATACTAAATCCCACCGGTTTATAAACTTCTCAGGGTGTCTGGAATCAGCAAGCCAGCCAGGAACCAATAAGCGCTACCATTGATTGATCTCTGAAGTCAAATGAGAGAAGAGAGGACAAAAACAGCCTAGACGGACATGGTCAGCGTGGAGGGGAACCACAGAGGTGCGGAGACCCGGACATCCGATATGATGAACTCGCATACATGGCCAGGGCAGAGGGAGCTATCATGGCGGCCGGGGAATTCGAGGAGGACCTGCGGCTCGAGGCAGTGAGAACAGGGAGACGAGCGACAGCTACGTATGCGCTGGCCCGTGGGAGCTGGCGAGCCCGAGATGGGCGTGCCAGAGCTGGAGGTTTGGAGGATGTGAGGTCCATGACGGCGCGCGCTCAGTAGGCAGAGAGAGAGATAAGGTTGGGGACGAGAGACACTGTAGGGATCAAGTTTGAGGAATAAGGCTGGTGTGCGTGAGTGACGTTGGCTGCTGGGCCTTGACATCTCCGTTGGTCCAAGGGCCATTAATTTTTCACTTTAATTTTTTTTTCTGAAAACAAGGGCTACTAAACTTGTAAACGATCTAAAACAAAAATTAATAGATTCAGATTGTCTACATACTTGGGTCAGAGGGAGTACAATTTAGTTACGACGCATTTTTTTTCCGTTGAAATCGCATGGACATGTGTGCTATGGTTTATAAAAAATCAAAAGAAAATACATTTAGGATTGTAACACTAAAACAAATGTTATTTTCTAGGGTTGTAATCGAGCCGTTGCAACGCACTGGTACTTTGCTATAATAATAATAAAGGACAAAGTGTTTTCTGGTCCAACATTTTTTTGGACAGATTTACCCTCCCACCAAATCACATATTGTGTATTTTTGCTATTATACTGATTCGTTTTTCTTCTTCTCTCCCCCCAACCATGGACTCCCGGCCAGGCGGCGTCGAACGGCGGCTGCGTCGCTACCCGGATTGTTGCTAGCCCATCACCCCTGATTTCACTCGTGTCACGAGCTGGTGCCCTCTCCTACTCGGTGGCGCTCTCCCATGTACTCCTGCAGGGATGTGAAGCACTAACGGAGAAGAAATTTTGTTTGCTGGGAAGCTTAGTTCATCTGCAAATGGTTGGGGATGAGCGTAGAGCAGCAGAGCAAGTGCCGTGGTCTTGTCCCTCGCGATGTGGTCAGGTTTGAGGAGCTAAAACCATGTGATGGAACAGTGGAGTGGATTTGGATTTATGCTGGTGTCTAGGAGTCTAAGGGGAGAAATGAAGAACAGTAGAGTGGAGGCGTGTTCTTTTTTTTTTCAATAAAGGTATCGTGTTCTCATACTAGCAAGGATTTGAGGATTAGATATTGAGGAATATGAATCATGTAGTGGCATCTTCTGATCGTTGTATTCAGAATATGCTTTGCTTGATGGAAGAGCCTTAAGATAGTCCTCAGCAGCTGGCATGGTCGAACAACGCTGCGATTGGAGCTTGTCTGAAGATAGATGTTCAGCTCGTTCGAGCAATGCTGCCTCGACGAGGCCATAGAACATGGAGATTGGAGATGATCACCGGCCATGACTGTATATAACGCCAGTTCCATATATTCGGGGATATTGGAGATGCTCTCCGGCGGTTCTAGGTATATTTGCATTTGAGAAAGGTGATGCCAAGGCACGCTGGATGACTCATACCTTCGGGGATATCGGCTGATCTTAAATTTTGATTACTATTATGGTCCTAAACCTCGGGCTATGGTGGCCCTGAAGGTAAATCCAGACATGTTTAGTTGATCTATCCGTAGCAACGCACACGTATTTTTGCTAGTAATAATAAATGACTAAGTGTTTCTTTCGGTCTAACTTTTTTAGACAGGTCTGCCCTTCCATCAAATACTAAATTACCCACCGATGCCACCGGTAAGTGGAAAAAATACGTGTCGATTTTTATATCACACTCCCACGCCACCGAGTCGTTGAGAGAAAGGAACGTGGAAAAAGAACGGGTGCAAAGCCCTACCTCCATATCCGCCGATACACATGCTATCTGGCCGAGGCACAATCTTGCGCTCCATGCACAGCCGGTGTCCAAATCCAACACATGCATAAACTTATTGCCGCGCGCAGCTCCCTAACCAGATCGAGATGTATATACTTGTTTCATAGATACGGTTGATGTATTTAGACTTTGGCTGTCGTTTCTAGCCGATCGGTGAATAATCAGCATGTGTTGGGAGGCCATAAAGAGGCAGAGGCTTTCAGCCATGTTTGTGCATGCACGCCGAATTATACAGATTGCTCATGGTGTATTAGGACCTGGATGGTTTCCATATCAAAGAGTTTAGATGAAGGATGCTATGCTTTTCTTTCATACAAACCAGCCTGAAAAAGATGAGGAATAAAAAATCACGGAGGGGTGTCACGGGAGAGCCTAGGACTTCTCTATCATCCAACGCTATAAAATAATTAGAGGTTAATTATATGAAAGGCATCTTTAGTCTTCTCGGATTAATCTTCTCTTTAGAATTAAGTTGCAGCGATCCACACTCTCACATCAGAGAATCAGAGGTATGCAATCTGTTATCACAGCGCTCCTTAGGAACATGCCCACACATGCTTAGTTTCCACTATCTTCATCGGTTGATGAAGGGGATGGTCTCACAGAGTTATTTTGTTGCAAATAGTGGCTAGGTTTAGATTTAGTTATAAATCCATAACACGATGAATCGAGTCTCTTGGTACATCGCTTCTATGTATGCATCATGATATATTATTTAGAAAAAGGCAGACTAAATCTTCTTAATCAAATCTAATAATTTTTACATATGTTTAACTGATCTAATGTGTTTTTCTAATTAAGCATCCTGAATCAGTCGTTGTTCTCAATCAATTGCTGCTTGTGCTGATTGGCACATGAAGTATTATCCATCGGTGGATTTATGTTGGGATCAAATATGAGATGAGACATTTTGATCACAACTAAAGTAAATACACATGCATGTTACTACCAAGCGCAGACTATTTTTCCTAAATATGCTAAACTAAATGCCTCATACCCTCGGAGTGGGGGTGAGAGGGGCATGGAGAATATAGGTCAAAAACCTTGCTCTTTCGCAGCAACGCAGGCATTTTGCTAGTTTTCTATAAAGAAATTGTGAACGCCAAAAATTATAGTACTAACTCCTAGTTCAAAACCACGATACATATTTAGAATCGAAGAAAGTATTTAAAAAACACTTTTCCTAAATTACAGCTAGCTGTTTTGTAATTCGTAAACAGTCATTTTTTTGTCCGTTCGATCGTTATGACCCACACGCATCTTGATGTCATATTTTTGGATCCCCTGTCTTTGTCGGGTTTGTTCGACAACCCGCTTCGACTTCCAGCTCCGGTTTTTCCATGTCCTTTTTCATTCAGTCTGTTCATTCGCATCTAGCTCGGCCAGCCTGGAGAGAGAGAGAGAGAGAGCGCACGCGCGCATGGTGGAGAGTTGCGGCATGTGCCAGCATAGGGGTGGTGATTTCTCTGCCCGATTTCCTCTTTATTTGAGAGCACTGTTAGATAGGAGGAGATGGACGAGGCATATAATACCGTGAAAAAGCTCCATAGTAGTACAAGATTAGTCCGTGCGTCCAAATTTCCCTTTTTGTGTCAGCAAGGTGCGTGTTGTTTTTTGATTCGTGCACTGGAGCTTCGTTGTTGGGGCCTGGATCTATGGTTTCATCCTTGTTTTTCTTAGTTCAGTTTGTCAGGATAGAGAGAGATGTACGTGTGTGTCTGTGGTTCGCGTGTGAGGAATGTAGGGAGGAATCAGTAGAGGATTCAAGACCGATTCTCTGTGTAAGCCTTTTCCAATTTCTGTAGTGTCAGTTTTGATTTGTGTGTCCGCGTCTTGCAAACTGTTGGAGAATATTCTGTTCTAGTTGTCTGCTAACATCTTTAGGGGATGTGTAGTGTTTAGCTACTATGTCAACTGATGTGAAATCTAAAGTCACGCTTTAATGCTAGCGAGGAAATGAGGATGGTGTCAATGAAGGCCAAGCCCATCTCTGATGTTCAATGTGATTATATGTGATACTCCTAGTCCATTTGCTTTTTGGCACATTCTTCAATAAGTAGTAAGGTGTGCTGAGATTTTTATTGTTTCTAAGAGGGTTGTGCTCATTTTACATGAAAATAATATAGAGTGGAACCGATGCAATGATGCAGTCAACACATGTCAATATTTTATAGCTTATTCTTCAATCGTTTTTATTATTTTATTCTTCTTCAATGTCGCATTCTTTAGTATATTTTTTCATTGTTTACTATGTCTTCCTTCAGTCGTTAGTTCCTTTTTCTTCAGTGTTGATTACCAGTCTCTTTTTTCATGTTTATTCTCACTCCTTGGTCAATCTTTCTTCATTGCTATTGTGAGAATCTTTCTTTTAGTTTTATTTTCTTTTACTTTTGATTTTTTTACCATTTTCTTTCTCTTTCATTCTCTCAATTCTAAGTTTCTCGCTTCTCAGTTTTTCATGTTTTCTCAATGTTATTCTTCAGTCCTTAGCCCTTGTTTGTTCAATCTTTAGCAACTCATTGTGTAAGTGTAGGGGTTCGTAGCATGGAAAACAAAAAAAATTTACCGCATGCACACAAACAAACCAAGATCTATCTACTAGATTGTAGCAACGAGTCGATTAGAGTACTCACCCTCGAAGATTCCAAAGCGGTTAACGAGAGCAGATTCTCGTGGGTGATATAGTCGTACACTTGCTGATCTCAAGATCGCGTAAACGATCATTCCGGTATGCGTTCGCAGCGCTTCCATGATCGGTCTGCGTTCGATTTCGATGAAGACCTTCCGCTCCCTTGTTCCAGCAAGCAGCAGAGGTTGTAGTTCTCCCCTCGCGATTCCGGCAGCACAACGGCGTGGTGTCGGAAGTAGAGGGAAGATCTCGTAGGGCTTCGCCTAAGCTGGTGCGAGTTATGGTGGATCTAGGGTTTCCGGCGATCTAGGTTTAGAAGGCCGGAGAGGAGGAGGAGGTGTCGGCGGCGGCTAGGACAGCGGCGGCGGCGTGGGCGGCGCTGGCGGCGCACGGGTGGGGAGGGATTGTCTTGTGGTATTTGGGGTAGCCCTCCCCCTCTATTTATGAGAGGGGGACAGCCTTGGGAGAGGGGAGTTTGAATCCATACCCAAACCCAAGTTGGGTAGAAGGAAGGACTCTTTCCTTCTTCCACTAGGAAACTATTGTTCCAGTTTGACTTTTCAAACCTCCCTTTTGACTTTCAATTTAGAGTTTGAATTCTCTCTCTCAAATGCCCAACCAAGCGACCTGGGACATGATCCAATCATTCCACTTACCCATGACACATTCATGGACCATTCCCCTTCCGGTCTGGTGAACCTTCTAGAACCTTCTAGAACCTTTCCGATGAGAACATCGAAATCATTCCCGAACTCCGGAATCGTACTTTCCTTATATAAATCTTATTCTCCGGACCATTCCGGATCTCCTCGTGACATCTCGGATCCTATCCGAGACTCCGAACAACATTCGGTTTCCCTACTTACATTTCATATCTACTAAACAAACATCGAATCCTTAAGTGTGTCTCCCTACGATTCGTGAATTATGCGGACATGACCGAAACACTTCTCCTGATCAATAACCAATAGAGGAATCTGGAAATTCATATGGCTCCCACATATTTCTACGATTACTTTGCGATCAAATGAACCACTTACGATACCAATTTCCCTTTGTCTCGCGATAGTTTACTTATCCGAGGTTTGAACGTCGGTATCTCTGCATACCTAGTTCAACCTCGTTACCGATAAGTACTCTTTTCTCGTTCCCGTGATATGTGATCCCTTGTGAGCTAGTCACATGCTTGCAAGCTAATTGGATGACATTCCACCTAGAGGGCCCAGAGTATATCTATCCGCCATATGGATGGACAAATCCCACACTTGATCCATGTGCCTCAACACATACTTTCCGAACACTCAATGCCACCTTTATAGCCACCCAGTTACGGTGTGGTGTTTGATGTCATCAAAGCATCCTTCCGATGATGGTGATTAGCATGATCTCATGGTCGAAGGAATTAGGTTACTATGTATCAGAAAGCTTATAGCAAACAAACTATTGAAATGAGTTGATCTTTATGCTACGCTTATCTATAGGAGTATGTCCATCATACCATTCTCCTAATGATATGATCTTGTTGTTAATAACATCTCAGTGCTCATGATCGAGAAACCACGATCATCATTTAACCAATAAGCTAGTATTATAAAGAGGCTTTACCAGGGACTCTAATTTAGTTTACAAATCACACAAGTATTAATGTTTCCGGTTAATACTATTATAGCATGAATGTAAACATTTATCATAAACACAAACATATAATAAAAACCTCTTTTATTATTGCCTCTAGGGCATATCTCCAATAGTCTCCCACTTGCACTAGAGTCAACTAATCTAGATTACATGGTAATATACAGAACACCCATGGCGGTTTGGTGCTGGTCATGTTTTGCCCTCGGAAGAGGTTTAGTCAACGGATCTGCCACATTTAGATCTATGTGTACTTCGCAAATCTTTATGTCACCATATTGGACATGCTCTCGAATAGCGTGAAAACGTAGCTTGATGTGCTTCAGCTTCTTGTGTGACCTTGGTTCTTGTGCATTGGCTATGGCGCCCATATTATCACAATAAATAGACATTGGGTCTAGCACACTTGGAACCACACCAAGCTCTGTAATAAACTCCTTCATCCATATCGCCTCTTGTGAAGCCTCCGAAGTAGCTATGTATTCCGATTTAGTTGAAGATCTCGCCACAATGCTTTGCTTTGCACTCCTCCAGCTAACTGCTGCACCATTCAAAGTAAATACGTATCCAGACTGAGATTTATAATCATCCGGATCGGTGTTCCAACTAGCATTGGTGTAACCATTAACAACGAGTTGTTCATCACCTCCATAAGAAAGAACCATATCCTTAGTTCTTCTCAAGTACTTAAGGATGTTGTTGACCGCTATCCAATGATCCACTCCTGGATCACTTTGATATCTGCTAGTTAAACTAACAGCATATGCAATGTCGGGTCTAGTACATAGCATGGCATACATAAGAGATCCTATGGCTGAGGCATAGGGAGTCTTACTCATCCTTTCTATATCTTCTGCCATTGCAAGACTTTAAGTTTTACTCAAGGTTGTATTGGGCAACATGGGCAAGAACCCTTTCTTGCTATCTTCCATTCCAAACCTCTTAGAACTTTGTCCAAATATGTACTCTGTGACAGTGATATTAGACGTCTCGATCTATCTCTATAAATCTTTATGCCTAATATATAAGCTGCTTCGCCAAGATCTTTCATTGAAAAACTATTATTAAAATAATCATTGACACTATTAAGAAGGTCTACATCATTCCCAATAATATGTCATCTACATATAGTATTAAGAATGGTATAGAGCTCCCACTCACTTTCTTGTAAAACAAGCTTCTCCATAAGTTTGTATAAAACCAAAACTTTTGATCACCTTATCAAAACATTGATTCCAACTCCGGGATGCTTGCTTCAATCCATAAATGGACCATTGAAGTTTGCATACCTTGTTAGCATCTTTAGGACCGACAAAACCTTTGGGTTGTACCATATACAACTCTTCATCATTGTCTCCATTGAGGAACGCCGTTTTGACATCCATCTGCCATATCTCATAATCATAATATGCAGCGATTGCTAACACAATCCTCACAGACTTTAGCTTTGATACCGGTGAGAAAGTCTCATCGTAGTCAACTCCTTGAATTTGTCGAAACCCTTTTGCGACAAGTCGAGCTTTATAGACAGTAACATTACCATCAGCATCTGTTTTCTTCTTGAAAATCCATTTGTTCTCGACAGCCTTCCGTCCATCCGGTAAGTCCACCAAAGTCCATAATTGGTTTCCGTACATGGATCCAATCTCGGATTTCATGGCATCTTGCCATTTATTGGAATCTGGGCTCATCGTCGCTTCCTCATATGTCGCAGGGTCATCGGTGTTATCCACCAATATGATACTCATAACGGGATCATACCAATCAGGAGTGGTACGATTTCTCGTTGACCTACGAGGTTCCGTAGTTACTTCAACCGAAGTTTCATGATCAACATCATTAGCTTCCTCTCTTATTGGTGTAGGCGCCACAGGAACTACTTCCGGTGCTGCGCTACTCTCAAGTCCGAGACAAGGTTCAACAACCTCGTCGAGTTCTACTTTCCTTCCAGTCACTTATTTCGAGAGAAACTCATTCTCTAGAAAGGATCCATTCTTAGGAACGAAGATTTTGCCCTCGAATCTATGATTGAAGGTATACCCAATAATTTCCTTCGGGTATCCTATGAAGACGCATTTTTCCTCTTTAGGTTCAAGTTTGCCGGGATGTAACTTCTTTACATAAGCTTCACAACCCCAAACTTTAAGGAACGACAATTTAGGTTTCTTCCCAAACCATAATTCATACGGCATCGTTTCAACGGATTTAGATGGTGCCCTATTTAAAGTGAATGCGGCTGTTTCTAATGCATAACCCCAAAATGATAGTGGTAAATCTGTAAGTGACATCATAGAACGAACCATATCTAAGAGAGTTCGATTACGATGTTCAGACACACCATTATGTTGTGGTGTTCCTGGAGGTGTCAATTGTGAAAGTATTTCGCATTTCTTCAAATGCTCGCCAAACTCGTAACTTAGATATTCACCTCCACGATCTGATCGTAGAAATTTAAACTTCTTGTTACGTTGATTATCTACCTCACTTTGAAATTCCTTAAACTTCTCGAAAGTTTCGGATTTATGTTTCATGAAATAGATATGCCCATATCTACTCAAGTCATCCGTGAAGGTAAGAACATAACAATAACCACCGCGTGATGCTACACTCATTGGGCCACACACATCGGTATGCATGATTTCCAATAAGTCTGTAGCTCGCTCCATCATACCAGAAAATGGAGTCTTAGTCATTTTACCCATCAAACATGCTTCGCATCTTTCAAGTGATTCGAAATCAAGTGACTCAAGAAGTCCATCGGAATGGAGTTTCTTCATACGCTTCACTCCAATATGACTAAGACGACAGTGCCACATATAGGTCGAGTTATCGCTCAATTTCAAACGTTTAGCTTCAATGTTATTAATGTGTATATGTCTACAATCGAGATTCAATAAGAATAAACCATCTATCAAAGGTGCATGTGCATAAAACATATTACTCATATAAATCGAACAACCATTATTCTCGGACTTAAACAAGTAACCGTCTCGCAATAAACATGATCTGGATATAATGTTCATGCTCAACGCAGGCACAAAATAACAATTATTTAAGTATAAAACTAATCCCGATGGTAGATGAAGAGGTAGTGTGCCGACCGTGATCACATCAACCTTTGATCCATTTCCAACGCGCATCGTCACCTCATTCTTCGCTAGTTTCCGTCTATTCTGCAGCACCTATTTCGAGTTACAAATATGAGCAACCGAACCAGTATCAAATACCCAGGCACTACTATGAGTACTAGTAAGATACACATCAATAACATGTATATCGGATATACCTTTCTTCTTGATGTTTCCGTTCTTCAAATCCGCCAAGTACTTAGGGCAATTCCGCTTCCAGTGACCCTCTCCCTTGCAGTAAAAGCACTCAGTATCAGGCTTAGGCCCAACCTTGGTCTTCTTCGCCGGCGCGGTAACTTTCTTACCGCCCTTCTTGAAGTTTCCCTTTTTCTTAGACTTGCCTTGCTTCTTGAATTTGGTGGTCTTATTGACCATCAACACTTGGTGCTCTTTCTTGATCTCCACTTCCGTAGACGTTAACATGGAGAAGAGTTCAGGCAACGACTTGTCCATGTTTTGCATATTGTAGTTCATCACAAAGTTCTTGTAACTTAGTGGTAGTGATTGGAGGACACGGTGAATCCCCAAAGCATTAGGAATCACTATACCTAAGCTTTGAAGCTTGCTTGCATGCCCAGACATCTTAAGCACGTGCTCACTGACGGAGCTGCCCTCTTCCTTCTTGCAGTTAAAGAACTTTTCAGAAGCCTCATAACTCTCAACTGCCGCGTGAGTCTCAAATATCATTTTGAGTTCACGGACAATATCATGTGGGTCATGGATTCCAAACCATACAAGATAGCACACTGGACTGTGGAGTACTGATTCTTCCGAGCGAGGAAAACATTATTTACCTCATCGGTAGCATCAGCTGCAGGTGGGTCACTGTAACACCCTCAGAATCAGACCTATGCAAGTTTTAGCGATTCCCGCCAAACCCGCATAGAAACGATTCAAAGGTGCCCACCAGGCACTTTCGTGCGGGTGGAAAACGAAGTAATAACATTACACAACAGTCCTCGATGGGACCCACGCAGATATATATATACAACACGACTCCATGAGTCAAGAATACGATATCTGAGAACAAAGATCCAAATCACCTTGAAGGCGATAGAGCGTCCGACTACGGACAAGATGCAAATGGGGCTAAGAGCCACGAAGAATAACCAATGGCGTCCATAACCTGCCTGGCCAAGCGGAAGGGTAACCGCTAACGGCGATCTCAAAACCTGCTTAAACATAAGGGTGCCGACAAAGGGCAAAGGAAAAGAGGGCGTCGATCGAGGCCAAGACACATGAGGCTAGAATTCGCGGTCCTCGCCTACATAGGTATGGTGGATGGCGGTAGAAGATGCACTAAACAACCTATAGAGACTCGGTACAACTGGCGGCAATCAGAGAGAGATGAGAAAGACCTATCCGAAACTAACCTGATTCTAACACCAAACAAACCCATCCTGGTGTTTCCCCCTCGAGACCAATGAGGAAGTCAACCGAGGAACTCACACAGTTGGCAGTTTTACTTAATCAGTTATCGTTGCAGCAATTACTAGTCAGGTAAAGATAGTCGTCCTGATAAAATAAGCAGTGGGCACTTTTAGTTAACCATTCCGTTGTAGTTGCGACACTTACTAGTCAAATACAATTGGCATGAGATAACCCAAAACCCAGCAGTTGTTGGTACTTTTATTTGGCCATTCCGTTGTAGTTGCAATACTTACTAGTCAGATACAATTGTCGCAAGCGACAAACCAAACAAGCAATTATGGGCAGTTTTAGTTAGCCATTCCATTATAGTGAAGCTGATTACTAGTCATTATAAGGTCAAATTTATAGCACTACTTTAGTTATAGTTGTCTATGATCGAGATACTGTGCTCCAAGTCGTCCATAACCGCGGACACGGCTTTCAGAAAGTTTTAACCCGGCCGGGGAGCACAAATAGCAACACACACTCGATCAACCTCGGAAAAACCAAATCAAAACCCAACGAGGCTTTCACGACAAAGCAATCACAGGATTCAGAAATATTTCAGGGGGCCACCCCATTGAGTAGACCATAGCGAAGCGGTGACTCCGAGACGGACTCAAGGTTTGCGACAATGGCTGTAAACGACTGGGAACCCAAAACTGGGCTTGTCGATACCGCGAAAACATTCCGCTTACCTAAACAGTACAGTGTGCTCCTCGAACAATTTAAATAAAGCAGTAAAGCATGGCATAAGTACAGGATCGTAAATAAAACCTCAAACTAGTTTGTGGCCCCAAGAAATAAGAATGAATCAAGCTCTGGCTCAGGGGGGTCCCATAATCCTCTTGGATGTGGATAGCGCGATAAATCAAGGAACAGGTATCAAGCACTCGGGGTCCTACGGGACACAAGTGGGCGGTCGGAAACCAAATATTATCTATCACCCACCGATGCCTCTGCTTACTTACTTCAATTTTAGTTATTAAACAGTAATTAAAGTGAACGGTAAGTAAAGCCATGATCATCTCCAACATCAACATGTGGCAATACACCAACAACTGTGGCACTTGACGACACGCAACAGCACTGGAGCAAGCGACTACGACGCGCAAGTCCAACTATCTACCAAACAACAGGTATTAGGGTGTGTCCAAGGCAATATAAGGCTGCAAGGGATACCACGGGTACGAAAACTAGAGCATCGCAACACAGATAGCAATAGATCAACAGGAGGGAATAAATACTATAAAAGTAAGATAGGTAGAAAGGGGGAGATGCTCGCCTGAAAACATTGCCGAAGGTTCAACCGAAGATCGGGTCGGCACTCGCATCAACTCAACGGCCTTATCCGCGAAGAAGCAAAACGCTAGAATAAACACCGGATGCAATATTTAATACTACGGCAAAAGATCGGGCATGATGCATGTATGATGTAAGGCATGGCAAAGGTGCAATTAGGTCATATTAAGCGGAACCGGGGTCCCGACAATTAATTAAATGGTTCAATTTATTTAGAAGCCCCGCAATTTAAATGTTGTTTTAACAAGGCAAGATATGACAACGGTTCGATGCACAAATTTAAATGGGGCCAATATAAGACTAGATTTGCCCGCATATGGGCCCCATATTTAATTATATGGTGAATCGGCATAAGGCCCCCAAACCACATGGCAAGTATGCATGCATGAACAATTAATATGCGACAAGTTGTATTATATTATAAAATAGGGTTTCGGGAAGGGGTTCACACATTAGGGTTCGGCAGATCTTGGGTTCCGGGGTTCGGGGTCGGGTCTCGGGGTTCAGGGTTCGACGGAAACGTTCTCGGATAGCGGAGTAGATCTTGGCGTTCCGGGAGGAAGCACTTGGTCTGGCGTCGGGGCATCGGACTCGCCCGGGTCGGTGTCGTGCTTGTCGTTGCGAAGCTCTTGTCGGGTCCGCGCCATCGAGTCGGTCTTGGCGTCCGGGATGAAGGACTTGGCGTTCTGGGTTGGTGTCCTTACCGTCCGTGTTCTCGAGCATCGCATCCGGGAAGGAGTACTTGTCGCACGTGTGGTCTTCGGGTCCGGGGTCTCGGCGTCCGTGACGAAGATCATGGCATCCGTGTCGAAAGCATCGGGGTTACCGGGGCTCGGTCCCGTGAGGCAGATCTTGGGGTTCGGTCTCCAAACACCGGGGTCGGTCTTCGGGGTTCGCCAACGGATCCGTGCAGGAGGGCTCGGGGCTTCGGGTTCGTGAAGGGGAACTGGACATCCATGTAGGCGATCTTGTCAGATCCTTGTCGAAGACCAAGGCGATACGGTACGGAGACATCTGATCTCAGTGGCATCTCCCTAGGTTCCTTCTGCGGTCGATTGCGATGGACTTGGAATACATGACGAAGATCTTGGAGTAGGGCGCCATCTGGGTTCGGTGTCGATCTTGTTTGTCGGTGAGGGACTCGTTGTCGACAGTGGACAGAAGTACACCAGCGACGCAAAATCCAATGTTTTGAACCGGTCAAAGCTCCTGGCCACGTGGTTGGACGCGAACTTGCGGAACAAGAACACCGAGACGTTGAAGGGCATGGCGGTGACGGACCTGCCGGGCGGCGGCCAAGGCGCCAGTCTCAGCTGCGGCGATGTACCCGGGGGAGGTGGAGGAGATGCACGCGGCGGCGCTGTCGGCTGGAGCCAGAGGCGCTGCAGGGGGATCGGCGGCGGGCCCTGCGAGCTTGGCCGGGAGGTGCCGGGGAGAGGCCGTCGGGCGGCGTCAGGCTGCGAAGGCGGCGCTCGGTCGCGACCACGGGAGGCGAGACGGAGGGTGGCGGCATGAGGCGTCAGGCGGGCGGCGCGGAGGAGACGGCCGGGGGGCTCGGGGACGGAGAGGCGGGCGGCCCGGAGAGGAGGGCGCGACGGCGGACGGCCGCGTTGGGCTTGGCCGTGAGCATGGGGCGGGTGGCGCGACTTCGAGAGGAGGAGTCGCCGAGAGGCCGACGGCGGCGAGCTGACGAGGCGTGTGAGGCGAGGCGGCGGAGGCGAGCAGGCGAAGGCGGAGGAGCGGTCGGGCGGCGCCTATGGCGAGGACGGCGGAAGGGACGAGGGCGCCCGGAGAGGAGGAGAGGCGGAGAGGAGAGCACGCTGACGAGGAGGGCGCCGCGAGGAGGTTGGAGGGTGCGGGAGAGACGGGTGGGGGGGAGAGCGGTGGCGCGGGAGGCGGCCGGTGGCGTGTGGCGAGGAGGGAGGAGCGAGAGGAAGGATAAGGCGGTAGCGTGGGGTGGATGGGTGCGGGAGGAAGGAGAGGAGGAGGCGGGGTCGGGTGGGACAGGTGGGACCCACGGGTGAGGTGGAACAGGTCCAGGGCGGGTCCCGGGATAGAGAGGTGGGAGTGTGGGGGCGGTGCAGGGGAGTGGAGGATGTGGGGTGGGGTCCGTTGGCAGAGAGAGAGAGAGGGTAGGATGGGCTAGTGTGAGAGAAGGAGAGAGGGTGGGCTGGTGGATTGATGATGTGGCGGGGTGGGTAGGGAATTGGTGGAGGGGTGAGGTGGCGAGCTGCGGTTGGTGGGTAGGATAGATCTGGGTGGGAATAGGATTTAGAGGGTGCTGGTTTAGATGGACCTTTTTAATACTGGGGGTGGTCGACTGGGTCGATTCGGCCCGTTCGACTGCCCCCACAAAAATAATAAATATTTTATTTGTTTCAAACAGACTTTTGCAACCCGATAGCAAACAAAACAAAATATTCCGGTGACCCGGGTTTTGCGTTTGAACAAAGACGGGGCGTTTTAGAAAACACAAACATGTTTTTCCGCAATTAGTTTTATGCAAGAAAAATGCAAGATGATGACGATGCTCAAATGCAATGCGACATGATGACATGAGCATGCGGTCATGATGATGCAATGCACAAAAACAACGCGATTTTCTAGTAGTGGTTTTAGCGGGATGCCACAGTCACCCAGCGGTGCATCCAGCACATAGGTCAAATTACCAGCATTGAGGACAATCCTCAAATTGCGGAACCAATCCGCGAAGTTTTTTCCATTGTTTTTCAACTTTTCTTTCTCTAGGAACGCATTAAAATTGATGGTAGGGGCCACCATTGATCTACAACATATTTGCAATAGTTTAGACTAAGTTTATGACAAATTGAGTTCTAATTAATAGTTAAATTAATCTAGGTGAACTCCCACTCAAAACAATATCCCTCACATTGTTTTAGTGATCATACGAACCAAATCCACCACATCAAAACCGATCATCACGAGAGTTGATGTAGCTTTAATGGCGAACAATCAACATGTTAATCATATCTACTATATGACTCATGCTTTACCTTTCGGTGATCTGTGTTCCGAGACCATGTATGTACATGCTAGGCTCGTCAAGATCAAATCTTAGCTTCCGCATGAGCAAATCTGGCTTGCTCCCGTTGTATACACCCACAGAGTCTAACACACCCGATCATCACGTGGTGCTTCAAAACAACGAGCTTTAGCAACAGTGCTTACTAAGGATGAACACTTTAAAACTTGAAATTTATGTGCATGAGGGATCATCTTATAATTCTACCGTCGTTAACTAAGCAATACAAGATGCATAAAAGGATTAACATCACATGCAATTCAAAATATGTGATATGATATGGCCTTTCTTCTTGTGCTTCCGATCTCCATCTTCAAGCATGAATATTATCTCATCACTGGCATGGCGTCAAGGTCAATGGCGCTGCTTCATGGTTGTCGTCCACCAGCATCAACTATTACAACTACTTTGAATAATAGACACGCATGTCTTAACGGAATTAAAGGACAACCATATGGATCCTGCCGGTTGCCGACTTACAGTAAGGAACATTGCATACATCATATATATAATCACAATCATGGCCATATCACATCACAGCACACCCCTGCAAAACAAAGTTAGACGCCTCTAATTTTCTTTGCATGTTTTACGTGGTTTGGGGCTTTCAATAAGTGTCGATCTAACTTACGAACAAGAACCACAACGTTGATACTAGTATTGTCAACTACCCATTGTAAATTGAATCTTCACTATGTTGGGAGAAACAGGCACCCGTAAAGACACTTATGCAATACAAGTTGTATGTCAAGCGTGGAGCAAGTCTCATGAACGATGTCATGTAAGGTTAGCTCGGGCCGCTTCATTCCACCATCCCGCAAGATGCAAAGTACACAAGAAGCAATCGACAACAAAAACATCAACGCCCATAATGACCATTGTGTTCTACTCGTGCAACAGATCTACATATAGACACGGCTCTGATACCACTGTAGGGGCTCGTAGCATGGAAAACAAAAATTTCTACCGCATGCACACAAACAAGCCAAGATCTATCTACTAGATTGTAACAACGAGTCGATTAGAGTACTCACCCTCGAAGGTTTCAAAGCGGTTAACGAGAGCAGATTCTCGTGGGTGATGTAGTCGTACACTCGTCGATCTCAAGATCACGTGAGCGATCCTTCCCAAGGCTGCGTTGGCGGCGCTTCATGATCGGTCACACGTTCGGTACTCGATGAAAACCTTCCTCTCCCTTGTTCCAGCAGGCAGCGGAGGTTGTAGTTCTCCCCTCACGATTCCGGCAACACGATGGCGTGGTGTCGGAAGTAGAGGGAAGATCCCGCAGGGCTTCGTCTAAGCCGGTGCGATTTATGGTGGATCTAGGGTTTCCAGCGATCTAGGTTTAGAAGGCCGGAGAGGAGGAGGAGGTGTAGGCGGTGGCGTGGGCGGCGGCGGCGCACGGGTGGGGAGGGATTGTCTTGTGGTCTTTGGGGCAGCTCTCCCCTCTATTTATGAGAGGGGGCAGCCTTGGGAGAGGGGAGTTTGAATCCATACCCAAACCCAAGTTGGATAGAAGGAAGGACTCTTTCCTTCTTTCACTAGGAAACTATTGTTCCAGTTTGACTTTTCAAACCTCCCTTTTGACTTTCAATTTAGAGCTTTAATTCTCTCTCGCAAATGCCCAACCAAGCGACCTAGGACATGATCCAATCATTCCACTTACCCATGACACATTCATGGACCATTCCCCTTCCGGTCCGGTGAACCTTCTAGAACATCTCCGATGAAAACATCGAAATCATTCCCGAACTCCAGAATCGGACTTTCCTTATATGAATATAATTCTCTGGACCATTCCGGATATCCTCGTGACATCCCGGATCCTATCAGAGACTCCGAACAACATTCGGTTTCCCTACTTATATTCCATATCTACTAAACAACATTGAATCCTTAAGTGTGTCTCCCTATGGTTCGTGAATTATGTGGACATGACCGAGACACTTCTTATAATCAATAACCAATAGAGGAATCTGGAAATTCATATGGATCCCACATATTTCTATGATTACTTTGCCATCGAATGAACCACTTACATACGATACCAATTTCCCTTTGTCTCGCGATAGTTTACTTATCCGAGGTTTGATCGTTGGTATCTCTGCATACCTAGTTCAACCTTGTTACCGATAAGTACTCTTTTCTCGTTCCCGTGATATGTGATCCCTTGTGAGCCAGTCACATGCTTGCAAGCTAATTGGATGACATTCCACCGAGAGGGCCCAGAGTATATCTATCCGTCATATGGATGGACAAATCCCACTCTTGATCCATGTGCCTCAGCACATACTTTCCAAACACTCAATGCCACCTTTATAGCCACCCAGTTACGGTGTGGTGTTTGATATCATCAAAGCATCCTTCCGGTGATGGTGATTAGCATGATCTCATGGTCGAAGGAATTAGGTTACTATGTATCAGAAAGCTTATAGCAAACAAACTATTGAAATGACTTGATATTTATGCTACGCTTATCTATAGGAGTATGTCCATCATACTATTTGTAACATCCCAAAAATACTAAACTTGGATCATCAAACTCTAATCATCAAATTTAGGGTTAACAAAAACTTTTCTAATTAAAAATATGAAAGCATTCATATGTGTGTGTATTAAAATTTGGATTCTTTTGAATTGCCATGATTCTGTGTTTATTTGCTTGTAAAATGATTCTTAGGTGAAATAAACATCATATAAACAATCCCCAAACTTTTCCCAAAGACAAACAAGTCAAAACAAACAAATTAGGTGAATGGTCACTTTGGCCAAATTTACTCCCATGTGTACTTTAGTTGTCCTTAACTTTCAGAACTTAACAGAAACATGTATGGATCTTTGCACCCCTTGATAGTACTCATAATAAGGTACCAAGGACCACTTTGTAATCATCCAAAAACATTTAAATGCTTAGTTTAAATGATAGTTTAAAATTGAATCTATTTCATATGGGAAGATCCCACTATTTCAAAAACCACTCAAACAAGCTCAATTTTCAAAACCCAAACATCCACGGAACCCCCAACACATGCCTAGCACACCCACCAAAAATCTTTTTAAAATTCAAAACTTAAGTTCATGCGGCCATTTCATCAAACAGGTTGCAGATTCAAATCAACAAAATCAAAAACACTATGTTGAGCAGTGTTTTGGGCCAACCTTGTTCCCTCTCTGGTTACAACTAGCCTTAGTAGATCATCTATCACCCTTAACTAACCTCTAGCACCACTGTAAGCTGGCCATTGTCATCAATGGTGAGCAGGCCGAGAGCACCCATGTCACCCCAGTGTGGACATCAAGCTAGGAGAAGAACTAGCCGTGCTAACCTGGTCTAGCATGCAGCCCATGCCTCACCGCCCCCTCTCGACCAGCCCTATCTCGAAGACAATGACCAGAACCGCCAGGAACGCCTTGCCCGCGCCGCTGTCGACCATGCCGACGTGCACCGCAGAGCACGCGCCGTTCCCACGCAACCCGACCACCTCGATCCCTCGTCGCCCGCCAGCATGCACCCCACCGTCCCAGGAGACCACCAGACATGCTCGTTTCACCGCCCGTACCCTGTAGCCACCGCTCGCCGCGGAGGTTGCCGCCTCTGCCTCGCAGAGCATCGCATGTTCCCTACCATTTGCCACCGCCCCTACACGCGCATTTAAGCTCTAGAGCATCGCCAGGAGACCACCCTTTGATCGCCAACCTCGGCCATGCCTCTAGCCGCCCGTAGCCGTGTCGCCACCGTCGCCTGCCCATCCCTCTCGGTCTTGCCGTCGAGCCTATAAAAGGAGACGACCCCAGCTCAATTTCGTCACACCATCTCACTCCCCTCACCTCACTGATCATTCCATCCCTTAGCCAGAGCACGAGGAGCAGCAGTTCGCCGGCCGGAGTAGGCCGCCTCTGAAGAAGAAGGGAGCCGTTGATTTCGACCACCCCCGGAGCTGCCGCGACCACCCCTGAGTTCGCCGTCGTTGACTTCGTTGTGATATGAAATTCAAGTTCCCACTTAGGTGTTATAAAATTTCAACTAGAACTTAGTAGAGGTAAATCTGGCTTTTTGCAAAACAACCCTAGAGCTTAGTGTCCTACTACAAAAACCCCCTTCACTTGTTAGTATTAGTTTGCGAATACTTAAAGAGTACTCATGGCTTTGTCCCTGGCTATTCCCGTGGCCAGACTATGAAGAGGAGTACCAGGATGATGGACCCCAGGAAGGTTACGACAGCTAGGATCATCTCCCATCGTCAGCATTGCCTGTGACCCCGAAGATGGAGCTTCGCCTACGCTACTTTTATTATTACGTATTTCCGCTGCTTGAGTTGTATTAAGAACTGGATCATGAGATCTTTATTTGTGTAAGACCTTATGTATGGTTTGTAATGGATGATGTACTGTGGTATCCAAATCTGTTATGTCTCGCAAAAATGGTAATCCTGGGATTGCGATGTATGGCATAACAGGCATCTGGGATTAAAAATCCGGGTGTTGACACCATTCTCCTAATGATATGATCTTGTTTTTAATAACATCTCAATGTTCATGATCGAGAAACCACGATCATCATTTAACCAACAAGCTAGTATTATAAAGAGGCTTTACCAAGGACTCTAATTTAGTTTAGAAATCAAACAAGTATTAATGTTTCCGGTTAATACTATTCTAGCATGAATGTAAACATTTATCATAAACACAAAGATATAGTAATAACCTCTTTTATTATTGCCTCTAGGGCATATCTCCAACAGTAAGTGCACTAGAATCTTTTTTCCTGATTATTTCATTCTTTTACATTTCTTACTTCATTCTTCATTATCTCTTTCTAATCAATTGCTCTCTAGTCCCTCATTCTCTTTCTTCAGTCTTTAGCAAGTCATTATATAATTGTATTAATTTATTGTATTAACTCTTTCTTTAGTAATACTCAATGTATGTTTCTTTGTTCAATTTTCTCTGTTCTCATTACTAAGATGTTAGTTCTTTAGTCTTCTCTTTCTCCAGTCATCTTCAGTTATTCCTTCAGTCTTGAAAATCTTTGACTCATAAATTCAGTAAGCCTTTGTCCATGTCTTCCATTGCTTATATCTTTCGGTCCTTCATCTTCTTCAATCGTCAGTCACTATTTCTTATGTTTGTCCTTCAGCATATTCAGTCTTCCATCCTTCCCCAGTCTTCAATCAGTCTTTCAGTCATGAAATCCCTACATTTGTCCTCAGTCTTCCTATAGTATTTGTACATTCTTCTTCTTAGCCTTGGTTTGCTATTTTCTATCCGTGGGTATCAAAATTGCATGTGCTTCTACAAGGAACACCGAGGTACCAACAAGGCTTCAGCACATGCTTTTTCATATCTTAATGCTAAGACGATAACTTATATTTACCATTGCACACTTATTTACAACATATGTTCCCTTCTTTTTATACCGCATCGCTAGAATAAATACTTCAAGATAGTGTGTAAATTTTTTTCTCCTGGTGTTGAAAAGTCCACACAAAAGTTGGCGACTAGTCACATTGCTCACGGATAGAGTCATGGAGCCATGGAAACCGCCGCACACGATTTTTGTTTGTCAATCTTTTAATCATTGTTATTTTCAGTATCTGGCTTTTAGTTTTTACTTCTGATTAGTTCTCGGTCATTTTCTTTCTATGTCCTTCATTCTCTCGATATTAAGTTTCTCTTTCTTCAGTTTTCATAGTAGGAGACTCGGGTACAAACCCTGGTTTGTATTTGTCTCTTTTAATTCAATTCAAGTGTTAGCTCATTAAGCACACCATGTTCTCGTTTTCAGGAGGAACTCACCTGACTAGGCTTGCTTGATTTGATCATTTACTTTCATAATGTTTTTTGTTTTTAGTTAGACAAGGTCTAGGCCAACTTCTATCCAAAATTTTATACACACAGTGTTGTGTTGGCTAGCTTCGAGGACGGTCTTGTTGTACGATTACCAAATTTTGTACACATAGTGTTGTGTTTTCATTCCGTGTACATTTGTACTCCCTCAAATCGGAGGGAGTAGTTTATTTCTTTGCCCTCCTCCGTGATTTCTCTCCTCAGATATTGCTTTGTTCATTCAGAGTCTGTAGATGACAGACACATGAAGAAATAGAAAGGAGCAAGGCCTGGATCAGCCATGGGCTACCTTACGAAGGTCTAGTCTTGAATCAAACCGAAAAAAAAACAATCCGTACTAAAACCACTTGTTTACGGTTTCAATTGTAGGGCTAGTTCTTGGTGTGAAAACAAGGTACCACATGTGGCTTACTCTGATTGGATTAAAAAATGTCAGTTTTTCAAAAGAAAAACAGCTACTTACTATTAACTAGTCACTCCCAAAAAAAATGTCAAGTCGATTTTCCAGGACTACCACGGTCCCACCAAACTGGCCAATCCGATTCCGACCACCACCCGTTCTCCGGTACGGGATTTCTTTTCTTTTGGCGGAGTTTTGGGCTGCTGCTCCCGGTGCTGGAATTCTTGTCCGAGTCGAATTCATCTCTGCCTTCGATCGCCACCAGCCTATATAAGGAGCCCATGTGCTGAGTAAGAGCACAACTTGATCCAAGCTATCGCAGTCACATTATTCGTTGCTTGCAAGTACTGTACGTCCGTTCGTGCAAGCGGCTGCTAGGAGACATGGCCACCATGACCGAGCACGTCCTGCTCAGCCATCCCGACAAGCGGGTTCTGCTCGCCGAGATCCCGGTCGCAGATTCACATGCCGCCGTCACGTTCCGGCTGCTCGTTGAGCAATGCAGCGACTACGGCGGCGGCCCCGTGGACGCCGACACGATGGAGGACGTGGTCTGCCGCGTGCCGCTCCGGGACCTGGGCCTCAAGGGCGCTGCGGACCGGGCGTTCGGTGACCTCGTGTCCAGGCTCGACAATCCGATGCTGCGCCCGGAGGTCGCGACGGAGGCGCGGGAGGCGGCGGCACGCGTCCAGGCAAGGTGCGACGCGGCCGTGCAGCTCGGTGGCCTGGAGTTCCGCCTGCGCGTCATGTTCATCGACGCGTTTGGGCCCGAGGAGGAGGAGGACAACGACGACGAGAGCGGGAGCGACATGGAGTTCGGGGAGTTTGATCTGAGCGGCGCGCGGAACCTGCAGGGCCAGCAGACAGGCGCCGGATACGAGGACGACGACGATGACGACGACGACGGCTGCGGCGCCCAGTTCTCGGTGTGCCCGTACCGCGCCGGCGCGGTGGCGCGAGAGAAGGGGAACCTGCTGCTGTCGGGCTTCGAGGCGCGTTCCGACGGCCCCGAGCTCACCGAGCAGCACGAGCTGACGTCGTACGACATGCGCCGCCTCGTGAACCTGGCGTTGGAAGGAGGCGGGAGCATGGAGGACGACGAAGCCTACCAGCGCGCGATGGTCGGCGGCACGCCCGTGTCGCGTGCCTCGCGCGCCGCCATCGTCGACCAGGCGCTGCAGTCCGCGAACCAGCACCAGCAGCAGTCCCAATCGCCAAGCCAGATCTTCCCGATGCGATCCGGATTCTGAATCCGTGCAGGACTATAAACCATGTTTTTTTTTCAGCCTCTTTTGTCGCCGTGGTACTCCCCTTGTGTGTAAAAGTTGTTCGTGAAGGATGAAACCTATTCGATCATGTTATCCATTGAAATTGATTTCATGTTTGCTTTTTAGGAAGTTGGAGCATTGTCACACTAATTCATAATATACGATACCCGCAGAACTATGGTACCTACTACTTCCTCCGTCCTAGAGTATAAGTCATATAATTATCTAATATTTTGGCCTAAGGCTTAACGTGATTGAGACTAAAATTATGACTAATTAGGCTGGAATGTGATGATTGAGCCAATAAAAATAGCCCCATAATTACTGCATGCATGGTGGACGTGCGAAACTGCAGTCGTGAGATTTTTTATTTGCTTTCTGCATGTATCGAGGAGAGAAAGGTGCGGGCTGCATGTGCTAATTAACGTCAATTAAGTAAAATTGTGTCTTATTTGCTTCATATACGGGACAACCTGAAAATGAAATTATGACTTACACTCTAGGACAGAGGAAGTACTTATGTTCGTAATTAAGGCCTGAACAATCTACACTATGGGTTTCTTTTTACTTATTTCTTGGAAATGGCATTTCCTTCCGCTTTATTAAATCCACCAACGGTCGAACTAATACAAAGTGATTAGGCCATGTACAATATTAAGGAAGGCAAACTTTCTCTTACCTTTTCACATCATTTAGGAAAGATACAATATATAACTTTTACAATGCATTATCTTTTATTGCTACCTCTATCATCAATTAATGAGAATTAACTTTTTTTATTAAAAAATTGGTTGGCTAAAGGAAGACATACGGTACAATTGAGAAAGAGATCATCCCTTATCTAAGGGAAGACAATTTTCTCTTTCTTATTTCTCTCTCCTCTAACTAAGCAAAAATCAATGAGAAAAGACCGACATCATCACATTGTCCATGTCCTAAGGCCACCATCTTACACATAAGATCAAAGATAAAACCAAAAGGCGGAAGCGAACTTGCTACCCAAGACACGGAAACGAACCCAAGAGTATCGGAGCTCCACGAGACGTCCCAAAAGGGTAACGATACAAAATGCCTCCATCGTCGAGACCAAATGGTCAAGGGTTTCCACCGGAGCCCAAAGGTGAAGGTACCCACAACGATGCCCCGAGGAGCGTTATGACACCCGCAGGCATCGCTGCAGTTGGCGTTGGAGCTCGGAGTTTTCGCTCGGAAACCTTTGAACCACCGCTAGTATCTTGAACCGCCCAAGTATTCAAGCCAGGCCTCCAAACCACGATCTACGAGTTACCTTTACCAAAGTGTCATGGATTCTAGGATTCCCCTTGACCCGGTCCTCGCCACCCTCATGGCCAAACGAAAATGCCATCACCAGCACAATGTCACTCGCTGTAGAGCTGCCCATGTAGTCCACCTTCTAGGGCCGCCGCCCCTGTGTCCAAAGTATCGCACCCACTGAGGGACCGTCGTTGTGATGACATGATCACCAGAATGGACGTGAACGGACAGAGGCACCCGACGAGTTCCCTGACGGCACGCTCGAAGGCTGTGGTGGCCGAAAGCTGCCCTGGTCGGCATCACCGCAGCGCCACGACTGCGATGAGGGCCCGACCTCCTGTTCCACGTTGTCGTCGACGACAATGAGTGGTGCTCCTTGGTAGGTGCGCTTCCGGCGAACGCCGTGCGTGGCCTGGAGCTCGGCCTTCTCGTGCAGACGTCGGAGGCGTTCGACCTTCTCCCACTCCTAGTTCGCCCTGGACCAGGCGCACACATTGAGGGGACGCTCCAACGCCATCTTCAGGACGAAGGCGTCCTCGTCCACGGGAAGCGCACAGTCCGCCAGCTCGACCTTGGACGTGCGCAGCTTCGACCTCACCAGCCGAAGGTGACCACTTGACAGCGATCACGCGTGGCCCTTGATGATGAGGCCGCGGGAGCGTGTTTGTGGCGGTGAGCACACATGAGACTCCTCCTGCTTCACTGGGCGGAGTGGCGTAGTGGTGCGTGGTGACTGCGCATGGGCCAAGCCGACGCCGAGGACGAGGAAGATACTCCCCACGTCCTTCTCTGCAGCCAGTTGGCCGCCGCATGGCGCCGGGCGGCGGACGATGGCGAGCGTGGAGGATAGCCCAGCCTCGGGCTATCTTCGGCAGTGATGTGCTTGAGGACGGCGGTGAGCATGCGGCCTAGCGTGCTACACCACCAACGCCGTCCTGCGGTGTTGTTCCATGCCGGGAACGGGCCTCCAACCTCGTGGACGGCCAGTTGTTGGTTTTGGCGCTCGGCGAAGAAGTTCTCCCAGTAGACGAGGTTGTCGGGGTCCTCGACGAGCTCCGGGTCTTCCATGGCAACGATGACCACCTGGATCTTCTCAACGATCTCGTGCCCCTTCGACACCGACAACACAAGCATGCCGCCTGCACTGAGCTTCTAGGTCAGTGGCACCGAAAGTCCGGCAATGTCGGGTAGCTGGCGTCATGAAGCAGCCGTGCCTCCCACGGCTGCAGAGAACGCCGACCGAAGTCGTTCGCCTCCGCTGGGTCGTCGGGGTAGCGCTCGACCATTGCTGTCGCCGAACTATTCTTCTCGTCGTCGGGGGAACTTGGTGGTTGGGGAGTGGAGGTGTGGGGAGGTTATGTGCTATGGAAGACGGCGAACACCGGCATTTATAGCCGAAAGAGGAAAGCGCGGCGAATGCGGGAGGGATGTAGTGGCGTGGACAGGAAAAGTAGAAACGACGGGAAGGTGGGCCGGCACATGGCACGCCATTATGACGATGTGTGGCCTTCGAGACGGGCGGCCATTGCCCGGCGGTCCGTCACGGAAGCCGACACGGGATGAGGATGACTCAGTTTTACACGGTGACAGGACGGAGCCATCAACTCGGGGATTTTTCGCCGATTTCGCTTCATCCAGCGTTCTTAGACGGTTCTCAACGTTCTAAGTTCGGCCTAAGAACTCGGAATGTAAAATGTGTCAAATTGATGAAAACTGGACGAACGGAAACGTGGCTGGACGAATTTTCGCCGAAAGTCCATCTGGAAATGCTAGTGTTGATGGTCGGAAGTTCACCTTCGTGCGCTCCCTTCCAGAAGGCCACAAGGCCTGACGAGTTCCCCATCATCGAGTGAGCGATTTTGGTGGTCAACATGGCCGATGACGATGGATTGGATTGCAATTGCGCCACCAAAAGCAAGAGGATGACGCGGCTACCACAGGAAGAGATTGACGAGATCCTTTCCCGGTCAAAGGAGGCCCTTTATGGCCCTGACGAGTACGACTACGAGCCCGCGGAGGCCGGCCCCGATCGATCGCCTCGGTCACATGCCTTTGACGACGAGGATTTCAGGGAGATCATGGCGCAGCTCTGCCGAGCTCAAGCTGTAGGAGGCCCTTTGGGACGAGAACGAGACCTCTAAATTCAAGGACTTGTAGGCAAGCAATAGCATGGTGTTTCACGGTCATGGATGCATAAACAACAACATGGCTTTCTTTTCTTCGGCACTGAACCTAGACAATTTTTCGCCACGCGCTCACCAAACCAACCGTCAAAAGTCAGAGTCCCTCTGGCTCTGGCTCTGGCTCTGGCTCTTTATAAAATCAACACCACGTGCTCAGGCCTCAGGGCCAATCCCTCTTCGGATCCCCTTCCTACCGAGATCTATCTGCTCAGCAGCTCAATTCTTTAGCCATGCCGGCGGCGGCCGTGACCCGACGACCGCCTCCACCGGGCTTCTTCGTTTTTCTCAAGCACGGCTTCCTCCTTCCGGCGCGCCACCGCGGGCTCTTCCTGCCGCTCCTCGCGCTCACCGCCGCCCTCGCCGCGGGGCTCCTCCTTGCCAACTTCCTCGCCGTGCAGCCCCTCGCCGCCGCCGTGCTCCTCGACGCCAACGCCATCAGCCACGCCCATCGGGCCAGCGCGGCATACCCAGGCCTCGTCAGGAAACTCAAGAGCGACCTCAGGCGCCTCCTGCTCGACGTCGGCGCGTGCCTCCTCGCCGCCGTGCTCGCGGGCTCGGCGATCAAGATAGCCACCGTCTTCGCCGCCGTCGCTGCCTTCTCCGGCACCGGCCGACCCACCGTCCTAAGCAGCGCCAGGGGCAACCTCTTGGGTCCCGTCTTGACCGTCGCCTTCGGGTACGTCCTCGAGGTCGCCTGCGCCGCCGCCATCGTCGCCATGGCGCTGCTCATGGTCTACCTCCTGGAATACTCCCTGCTGCTCCTTTTCCTCGACCTGCTACTCGTGCTCCTCGCCTCGCTCTTCCTCGTCTACCTCACCGTCGTCTGCGCGGTGGCACTCGTCGTTTCAGCGGCGGAACCCAGACGGCGCGGTGTGGCCGCGGTCTCGAGAGCGTGGGGGCTCATGGAAAGGAAGAACGCGCAGGCGGTGTTCTACCTCGTGGCCACGTGCGCGCTCGGCGCCGCGGTCTCGCCGGTGTACACGCTCGCGCTCAGTTGGTGGCAGCAGCAGCGCCCGTGGAGCGGGGTAGCAGCCGGCGTCGCGTACGTCGTCCTGCTTGGCGCCGTGGAGGTGTTCTCCGTCGCGGCGCTCACGGCGTACTACTTCGAGTGCAGGGACAGCAAGGAGGAAGAAGAGGAGATGGCACGTCACAGATACGTCAAGCTGCCCAATGGAGACCAAGCACATATTTGATCCCCAAATTCAGCACCCATTTATTTTTATTTTCCTTGTCAATAGTACTATTTTGGATTACTTTTCGATATTATAGCACGCAGAAAGAAATTGCATGTCAATAGACTAGAATTAGTCCTAGAAAAGGAAATACATTTGTCTTCAGAGCTCCTTGCCAAAAAGAAAAATACAAAACACTGAATCACCAAGTTTAAAACAAGTGTAATGCGGTTGTTTTTGTCTCACAAATAGAGAAAATTCATAAACAGATAATAAAACCACGAACTAGCCCATCACCCGTGCATAGTACTGCCGAATTAAAAAGTCGTTGCCACTTCATTGTCACAATCAAATCCACCGGCTCCAAAACAGCTAATGAATCGGTTGAGACAAGATAATATATTCTGGTCCTTGACAGGAAGGACCTAGGCTGGTCAGCCGGTGTATATATCACTTGCAGTTGCAGCTGGGGGGAGGCAGCAAGGAAAGAATACATACAATATACTCTGAACGTCCTTGAGGCCATCGAAAGCATATACGTAGTATTCAGAGGCTGTCAAACTAGGCAGCTCGACGCAGGAATATTTACTCGCGGGGGCAATGAATATACTCTACTATTATGATCACTTTTTTCTTTGTTTTTCTCGAGGACAATGAGTAGTTGTTTGTTTAGTTAAATGTCCACCATCGATGTTATTGATCCATTTATTATCCACATACATACATCTACTTATCTACTCCCTCGATTCAAAAATAAGTGATTTAGATTTGTCTAAAGTCGCATATAAACGTTTTTAGTGTGTAGATACATGCAAATTTATACAAATCCAACTCACTTATTTTTAGACAGAGGGAGTATAAGTAGTGTTTGCTACTTCAGCGTGGTTACTGAGAGTATTTTTTTTCCATGATGTTTTTCTTGTCGACAAGATCAATTCATGAAATCCAAGTATGAATTGAAATCTAGCTGAACATCCGCTTGGCTTGGTTTCTTCAGAAAGTTACTCTATTTTCTTTCTCTGATTAGAGCTCAGCTTTGTCAACTTAGACATGGAGGCTTATGCTGGCGTTGTTTGAGCAATGGCCATCTATTTGTTTTTTATAAGGCGCTACTATCTGGATAGATAAATGTCATCTGTTTACTTTGCTTTGACCATGTTTATTAGGATTTATGTTTTTTTTTCCTATTCTTGGAAATCAAACACCCAGCTTACAAAATTTATACTCCCTCCGTCCTAAAAAAAAGATGTCTTAGATTTGGATTTAGGACGGAGGGAGTATATATTTTACTCCTCTGTTTCTCACATGCATTACTATCCTATTCAAGTGCAACTACCAAGCCTGATGCCCCGATAGTGTGTCTGCTTGATGCAAAGGTTTTCTCTAGGAATTTTGTAAGATTGCAAGACTTGGGAATGTGTTCTCCTGCCGGAAAAGGGTTAGCTACATACTTGAACACTTAATCAGGACAATAAGGTCCATGGAACACGGCAGCCTATGGGAAAGAATTGCAGCTATATGTGCATCTTTTGGCAGAACAGGGCATGACCATACCAATTAGAATATACTCCTCCGTTTAGCTTTGTGAAGTAAATGTATCTAAACTTCTTTTAGTATGTAGGTTTACTCAGGTTTGGAATGAATCTACACAGAACCTAAAACATCTTATATTTTGAAACGGAGGGAGTAGAAGATATCCCTACGCATTGTATTGCCAGAGTGGGGGGCATGACATCATTTAGCACCTAAGCATTACATAATCATTTAGCGCCTAAGCATTACACAACACAAAAAATTAGGTTATCCTGAGCATTACACAACACAAAAATTAGGTAACCCTGATATCTGGACATTCTGCGCTCTTGATTAACATCAGGTCTTGGGGTACTACATTCTGCTCAACTTTCTTTGCAAAGTTGCAGAGCTCCTGCCCTTGTTTGCAAAGGATGACAAGGATCCTAGTTGAGGACAACAATCTTCTGTCTTTTGCTCGGCTTCTTCCCTTTGACTGGATGAGCCTCAGGTTTATCTGGATTGTCGCATTTATCTTTGCTAGACATGTCAGGCTCATCATCACTGTCTTCATCACTATCATCTTCCGAGTCAGATGAGCTGCTAGCAAGTGACCTTCCTGAGGGTGGGAAGCCACTCATTGTCGCTTCAGCTGCATCTACAGCTTGCTCCGAATGAAGATCAGCAACGCCGAGAAGCAAATCCTGAAAACAGAATTGCGCCCGTCAGTCACCAGTTAGTGCAAGCAGTCAAATTGCATTTCATGCTTTCTCCACCATGTTTCAAAGATTAGTTTTACCATCTCAATATATTCCTTCTCGTTTCCAGTAAGCGTTTCTATGTCATACTCCTCAGGAGGCTTATTCTGCACAAACATAAATTGGAGTCAAATAACAGCAGCGACACTGATCCAACACAAAATCAATTACAAGCTTACCTGCGCATCTAGCTGCAATTTCTCATTCGCCTTTGCCATCTCTCCCAAGAAATCCTTCACTTTTCCGAGAACTGAGCAGAATTGCAACACCCAAATTAGATGGAAAAGTCAGTGGCCAAGTACATGAGACATAAAATGGCATTACTTATGTTCCTAAATCTAAGATGTTTTGGTAGGCTTTTGGTAGGATAAGCCTACCAAAACATCTTAGATTTAGGAGCAGAGGTAGTAGTATTTTCCTTTTGTATCATTGTCCTTTTGGACATATTAACATTTTTGTAAAGAAGTTCATAAACCAATTCAAGGAAATTGTTTCACACAAGGACCTATGTCAAACTACAGCCCCACCAGGGCAGTTTCCCAGTCAGGCAAGCACCTAAATAGCAGTACACAGTTCAAAGCATGTTTTTACTAACAACCGGCAAGCTGGACATTGACTAACGGCTTAGAAGAGCTAGGGTGAGCAAACAACACATGTTCATGTGATTCTCAGATGAGCTTGATCTAAACAAGAAATTACAATCAAGAAACGCATGCATACGCAGCTGTACATATTCTTTTGTCCTGAGCTGCACGGAGTAGCGACAAGAATATAAACCTTGGCTCTTGGGGAGTGGATCGGTGGGAGGCCCCGCCTTGCGCTTGCCCTCCTCCTTGTGCTGCTCCCTGCCGGCGAGCAGCGACTCTGCAAACCACACAAATCCTAAACATTGCAGAATGAAGGCAAACACCGACCAGAGAAGAATTTGGAAGCAAGGGGGAACGAGAAGGGGGACGGGGACGAGAGCGGCACCGATGAAGGAGGGTGGTTTGAGCCCCGAGGGGAGGTCCAGGAGCTCCTTGCTCGGTTCCCCCATGGCTCCCGTGCAGACGGGGGCGGCGCGGTGAGTTTCGCGACGCGGCGGCGTGCGGTGCGCCGTCAGCAGGCAGCGGAACGGTAGCGCGGTAGTGTACTAGTAGTAGCCTAGTAGGGCTCCTCGGCCGTGCGGCGGTAGCCGCGCTCCCAGATAAAGAGGTGGGCTGAGCGCCTGGGCCTATCGCTCTATCACATACCGCTTGGGTTGCGATCGTCAAGTATCAGGCCCAATTAGGCTCCGTTCGTTTAAATCCTATGTGACTTGGATCCTCAGGTTTTCGTTTCACTATATTAATATAAGTAACACACTATATAGATAACAATAGGTCTAAAAAAAAAAAAAAGCTGGGACAACAGCAAAAACATGCCCAACAGAGAGAACAAAGAAACAAAATAAAGATAAGGATGGATCAACTAAGCGATGGAGACCCTCAACCGTTGTGCCCTTTGGAGATGTTGCACCACGTTCCTAGTAACGGAACGTCAAGTATCAAGCAGCACCTTCAAGAAGGGAGACGACGTTGATGACGCTGCTGCCCGGACCAGTGCACTGGTCCTAGGGTTTCCCCGGACACACAAAAGGAAGTGGAATAGGGGTAGCCACTATGCCCTTCAAGAAGGAATGGTGCCACCCGCAGGCGGCATCGCATCAGTGTCGATCGAAGCCGACAAGGATTTCTCCCGAAAAACCCCATCCACAACCCTCGGACGGCCCATTGCATAGGATCCCTGCGATAGCGAAGCCTCACAACCATCGAACGAGCCACCCACTAGCATGCCTTGGTGGCTTGGATTGCAGTGGACTGTGGCTCGAGCCAACTGAAGGAAATATGCCCGAGAGGCAATAATAAAGTGGTTATTATCATATTCTTTGTTTATGATAAATATTTATTTCTCATGCTATAATTATGTTAATTAGAAACGTTAATACATGTGTGATTAATAAACAAATAAGAGTTCCTAGTTATGCCTCTCATATAAACTAGCTCGTTGATTAACAAGATTATCAAAGTTTCGTGATCATGAACATTGGATGTTGTTAATAACGAGGTCACGACATTGGTGGAATGATGTGATGAACATTCATCTGAAGTACAGTAATACGATCAAAGTCATTATGTTTAAATTGCTATAACACAATTACAAGTAACTTTAGTCCTTAGACCATGAGATCATGTCAATCACTAACACAGGAATAGTAGCTTGATAACATCAAACGTCACACCATCATAATGTGACTATAAAGGTGGATTCAGATACTCCGATAGTGTTATGTAGAGGCTCATGGATCAAGAGTGGGATTTTTCTATCCAAATGACAGAGAGATATACTCTAGGCCCTCTTGGTAATATCACATCAATATAGCTTGCAAGCATGTGATGGAGATCACTAGAATGTTATATCACGGGAACAAGAAAAGAGTACATGTCGGTAACAAGATCAAACTAGGTACGGGGATACCGATGATCGAATCTTGGACATATAAAATATCGCGAGACAAAGGGATTTAGTTACAATGTTAAAGGTTCACACGATCACAATAATTCATCGGTGAATGTGTAGGAGTCAGTACGGATCTCCAGGTCCCGCTGCTGATTATTGATCGGAGATGGGGGTCTCGATCATGTCTGCATTATTCGCGAACCATAGGGTGACACACTTAAGGGATAATGACACCATTTGGAGCAAATACGATGCCATAGAAAGCATATGAAAGCGCTGGAATTATTTCAATGGAAACCGAAATTGTTTCAGGTGAAATTGCTAAAATTGGTTCTGCATGTGATATTGAAATGCTGTAAGGGGCTTTATGTGAATGTTTGTTAATTAATGTAATTAACAAAATTTTGAATAAAATAAATAAAAGAGTTTTATTAAAGGAGAGATTGCATTAAATTTGGTGGAAATTTAATGGAGGTGGGTGGAATTTTGAGTGTAGGCATGTTTATGTGAGTGGAGGCTTTTTGTGTGAGTGTGAGCTCCATCCACATGATTGAGGAAGAGGTGGGGGAAACCACCATGGCCCTTGGCTGCCTCCCCTCTCATCCTCTCATATCACACCTCCTCTTGAAGGATCTCTCTCCCTCTAGAATTATTCCCATGGTCTCGTCTTAGCGAGATACATGTTTCTGGTGGATTTTTTTGGAAGGATTTGCTGCTTTCGCTGCTTTGCTGGAGCAAGGACTCAGAGGTTGTCGGGGTACCGGACGTGTGTGTGATCACGGATGCACCACTACTTTGTGGTGCTGGACTTGCTGGTGCTGGACCTGCTAGACTTCATCACGATCTTGAGATCGGTAAGTGAACGACTACATCATCCACGAGAACCATTCTCATAACACTTTGTCGATATTTGAGGATAAGTTCTCTATGGATGTATATCCACCCGTTGCTTTTATCTAGATAGATAGATCTTGCTGCTCAGTTGTTTATATCATAGGAAATTTTTTGTTTTCTATGCTGCAAATCCAACAGTGGTATCAGAGCCAGATCTATGCGTAGATGCTTTGCATGGGTAGTACACACATGGTTTTGTGGGCGCTGATGGTCACGTTATTACTTCTTATATGTATTTTGGATATTGATGGCATAGTGGGATGAAGCGATTCAGACAAACTTTACATGTCCTCACACATGAGACTTGTTCCACGCTTGACATGTAACTAGTTTTGCATAAGTGGCTTGTGGGTGTCTGTCTCTCCTACTATATTCAATATCTGATTTACAACGAGTTGCCAATAATTTGATTATCATCGTTGTGGTTCCATGTTCGTAGGTATAAACGGTTCTATCTCTGAAAGCCCTCAGCCACGTAAAAACATGCAAAATATAAATTAGAGGCATCTAGTTTTTTGGTTTTACCGGGCAAGTACTATGATATGGTAGTATTATAATTTATAGTATGGATTCATACTATCGTAAATTATAATATGATGAAGTGTAAGTTCCATAGACCTTGGCCTTACACATATAGGAATGATAAAGATCATACCACGATGCACAAGATAGTGATCAAGTGCAAGAACCATATCATATCACTTTTAGCATATGATGTTTGTTTGCATATTATATTGCTTGTTTGGAGCTTTAGTAGCATTATAAGATGATCCCTCATTCAAATATCAAGATAAAAATGTGTTCTTCCTTTAGTATGCAATTAAGAAAGTTCGTCGTTTCGAGACACCACGTGATGATCAGGTGTGATAGACTCTACGTTCGCATGCAACGGGTGTAAGACAGTTTTACACACGCGGATACTAAGGTTCTTACTTGACGAGCCTAGCATGTACATATATGGAATCGGAACACGAACCAAAAGGTAAAACATGAGTCATATGGTTGATATGATGCCCATATTGATGCTCGCCTTTGAAGCTGCACCAATTCACGTGATGATCGGTCTTGGTGTAGTGGATCTAGTTAATTTAATCACCAAAACGACTCGAGGGATGTCAATTTTAAGTGGGAGTTCAAATAGTAATATGATTAAAGTTGAACTCAATTTATCATAAATTAAATCGAAAGGAATTTGCATAATTTGTTGTATTCATTGGCATCCGTTTACTATCTTGTACTTAGTTATAATTGAGATAATAGAACTATAGAATTCTGGATATTTACTTTATGAACTAGTATAGTATTGTTTTGAGTGTCAATTTAAAGTTTAGAAGTCTTATTGCAAACTTTCAGCAAATTCCAATTACTCCATAAAGTTTAATAAGTAGTATTAAATCACGAGTAACAATTCCAGTGTTAGTATCTAAAGTATCATGTTTTCCTCCATGATCCTTGATATTCAAAATATGTTTTAGTATCAAGGTTATCCAAGAGATAAAAGGATTGTTTCAGAAATCATTATGTGTGGAAGATATTGCGATATCTGAAACAATATTTTTGGTTGCAATATGATAGAGTGTAATTTAGCAAAATACATGTTCTCATATTGTGTAAGAATTTGCGAATATTGGAGACACTAGGCGTCCTAATTCTCCAAAAAGGTTTTGGGAACTAACATTATACTCGCAATTCACCTTTATAAGCTATAGTAGCTTGATATGAAAGTTGACATGATAAGGATGAATAGAAGATGTAGGTAAAATATTTACTACACTAAAAGATTACTAAAGAATGGATTTTGAAAGAACGCCAAACATTTGATGATGGTGATCCACTACAAAGTGCAAGTCCAAAGGTATTAATATTTGACTATACACGCTTTGGAATATGTGTCATGCGTATTGCACCACTATTGATATTGATAGATTCTTTCAAAAGAAAAGGAAATGTTGAAAGAGAATCTATAAAATATTTGGCAGAAAATAAAAGGTTGGAAATGTCCAACTTAGGTATATAGATGATATACATGTTATGGTTGTATTCTTTGCTTGTTAAACAATGTAGTTCTTTGGTATTGGATACCGAATTTGTTGGTGTGAAGTGTCATACAAAACAACATAGTGTATGAACTGCAATGGCCTAAGTAACTACCAAGAGAATATTTGATGATGTTCATCGAAAACAAATAAAGTGTTATTATGTTTCTCGTTGACATCAAAACTTTATTTCAAGATTTGTTTTAATAATTGTTATTTTGATCAGGTATTATGAGAACAAAGGTTGTTCAAATAATTACCGTATTCCATAGAATATGGATGATTTACAAGTCCAGTTGGAGAAATCACGTCCATAAAAACTAATGCTAAAATGTTGCAAGAAAATGATTGAAAGATCACTTATGAAGTGGCATCGTTGTTTAAATTATATCGGAAAGGAAAACATGAAGAAACTCCATGTTGATGGAATTTTGGAGTCAGCTTGTGAGACTTTCCTAGAGATAATTGAAACTTTGTTCAATGGCCAAAGAAGAACGAACGACTAACTTATTGGAATTTGTACATGTTGATGTATGTAGTCCATTATGTGTAGTCGTAAGCGATCGATTTCAACTTCATATACTTTCTTCGAAAATTTGAGTGAATATATGTGTATATTTACTTAATAAGGAATAAGTGTGAAATATTTGAAAATGTTCAAAGACTTTCAAGATGAAGTGGAAAATCATTGTAACAAGAAAATAAAGAGTTTATGATTGGATCATAAAGGAAGATATTTGAGTTACAAGTTTAGCAAAACACATAAGATTTGAGGAATCGTTCCATGGATTTGCATTTCCCAAAACACCATAGGAGTATGGAGTATTCGAGATATGTGATGAAACCTTATTTGACACGGTAAGATCAAAGGTGTCATTTATAAAATTGCCATTATATTTTAGAAGATTTAAGCTTTTGTTGGGGAGGTGACCCCGGATAGGGTCAAGACAGGGGAAAGATGAAAGGAGTCTCCCTTGTCATGAGCCGAGTTACTATTTATATCAGCCAAGTCATGTAAGAGTCGGCCGAGCTAAGCAAGGCCATGACGGCTACAAAAGGATAAACACCTTATCCGGCCGACATATGAGTTAGGTCGGCCGAGTAAGTCTGACTAACTTGAATACAGGTGAAGGCCGAGCCAAGTTATGCGAGACAAGGCCGAGTAACACGAAGCTTGCAGGAGAAGGAGGTGCCTATAGTCAAACCCTAGTCGCTAGCTAGGGAGAATCTGAACAGAGCCAAGCACAAAGGACAAGGAGCAGATCAGCAGAAGGGCAGAAGAAGGTCACGAAGGTGACAGTCATGGAGCCCGAGGCGCGCAGGTGGGGCTCTCTGGAACATTGCCGTCGTTAGAAGGGGGACACAGAAAGAGAGTCGCCGAGTTACCATATTGGGACAAGCATATTCCTCGAATATGCTTGCCATGTCATCCCTAGGAGGAACCAAGGCACCCCTTTATAAGGGGAGAAGCGGGCTTCTGAGAAAGGATCGATTCATTCTACGCCGTAAGGCTCGTGTAGTAGTCTTCTTCTTCCTGCTAACAGTTCAAGCAGCACTTGTAGTTCTTGTAAGGAGAAAGAAAGATCTTTATGTTAGTCATTTGAGTGTAGAAATCACTGCATCTTCCCTCCCCGGATCCCTCTAGCTTCCATTGGCCCCATACTTTAGCCTACCCATGGCATCTGCCACACCACCACCACAGCTTGGCGCCATCAGGGGCCAAGGCGTGCTAGCTGGAGTCAAGATCCGGACGGGAAACTTCATTCACACCGGCGAGCGCGTTGTCTCTGGTATAGTCCAGAGATTTGATCTCTGCGACTATGTCAGCGATAACGCGGGCAGCTTCAGGAGAAAATCCCACCGCGCAACAACGTCTTCATCAACTTGGGCACGCACCGGATCTACGTCGGCATCGACACCTCCTGCGTTTATCCTCACCTAGTTATTGATGCAGGAGAGCCTCCCCTTAGCGTTGCGAACGCTCCGCGTGGAGCACGCCCTGTCGGCAGCGTCGAAGTGATTGTCGCAGCCGGGGCACAAATGGCAGCAGCAGGCACCAGATCAAGCAAGGAACCGGGGGCGGGAGGACAAGTGACCACAAAGCAAGCAGCTCCACAGCCCACCGAGGTAGATCCGTCAGTAGCCAAGTCAGCCGAGGTGCAGGAGACAACCCTGATGGGGATGTGCCTACCGGGGTATACCCAGCAGGACGTTTCCGACTGGCCCAAGCATCGGCGAGTGGGCCTGAAGGAAGGCGAATGGATTGAAGCCCAGCGAGGAACCGAGCGATCGAAGTCAAGGCCCAAAGTAGTAGATAGACCCATGGATTAGGTTAAACGATCACCAAGCTTTAACTGAATCGGTTGAGATATGTAAACCCTAGGGAGGTGAGCCTATATAAACCTCCCTATAGGGCAGTAGATATACGCCCTCATACACCAAGCGACTTCCGCCTAGCAGCCGAGCTCGCCCATTGTAACACCTCCATAATACAATCTAGCAGAGTAGGTCTTTACTCCCGGGGCCAAACCGAGTAAAACCTGTGTCTTTGCCCTCATCTCGCACCGCAGATGGCTGGCCGCCTTGCCCCTCGTTCTACTACTCGCCGATTGCAAGATCTGCTGTGACTATTCCCACGATGGCGCCCACCGGGGCCCGCCAGTCCGGACGGTGTTCTGCAGCGAGATCCAATCTGACCATCAACGAGACGGTCGCCACCGGCCGCATGATAGCGATCGGCGAGATGCTCCAAATCTTGTCGAGCAGCTACGTCCCGGCGGCGCGACCCGTCACGCACAGCGTGATCCTGCCGATCGGCACGATCAGCCTCTTCGTCGGCCTCACCGACGTCATCGTCTCGGAGGATTCGGCTCGCATCCGCGAGTCGCCGCCACGCAATCGGCTCTCCGAGAGCCAGATCCGCACGATCCACCGCCTCGCCTCCGAGTACAATTCGGCCCACAGCAACGTGGCCGAAAACTCAGCGGTCGCAGAGGACGCGACCCTCAACGACGACGCCGACTCGGCGACCCCGGCGTCACTCGCCGGATCCATCACCGCGGCTTCATCCGCGGGTTCCATCGCCCAGGTCTCCAACGTGGGAGACTTCGAGGACCCCTCCATCCTCGGGATCTTCGACCGACCGGTCGGAGGACTCCGCCGACCTCATGACGAACCGGCCGCCACGCCGCGACTTACATGGCGACGGCACCGATCCGCCGGAGGATCCATTCTCCACCGAATCCTCCTAACGCCACAAAGAACGGAGGTCGAGGAACTTCGCAAATCTGGCGGGTGCGCAAGGAGCAAGCCGAGCGCGAAAAATTTCGCCTCGAGCAGGTGACGGTGCAGGAGCTATCACGCTACCACCAGCAGCGGATCAGGTCGCGCCTGAACCCCACCGTTTAGGGACGTGCCCTGAACTTCGACGACGAAAACGACCCGGCCCGCGTGGCCGAGCTTGCGATCTGCGAGAACGCGCCACCAGGAGGAAGCGCCCGACCCCCGCCAGGATCAACGGCAATGGGCACCCCACCTCCACCCAACCGCACCCCTCCCAGGGACCAGCCGCGGATAGTAGTCTCCTCACCGGAGCGAGACGCAAATGGCCTCCCACTGTTATCCACCCCGATGGACAACCTCGTGGCAGGCCGAGCAGCAGCCGACAGCATCACGGCCACCGGCAACGGCGCCCTACAGATCCAATACGTCAGGGCCCTGCTCGCGAAGGCCGTCGAGCAGCAAAGAGCGGGCGCCGACTCGCAAGGTCGAGTATACTCGCTCGAAGCGAGCGGCCGCCCGGGCGGCAAACATCCTCAATCGCCCGCCACGAGCCACGCAGCTCCAACACCGACCCGCGAACGCGGCAGTCTCCACCAACGACCCTGGCCGCAACCAACCTTGTCGCCGCCAACGGCAACCCATCGACGCCGCACCCACATCATCAACAACCAAAGTTGGCGGCACGCCAGCCCGACGACCGCGACATACCCTAACCAATCGCCGACGACGAGCCCATGGGGTCGCCACGACCGCACTCCAAGTGCTTTGGACCAATGATCCGAGGCGAAGTACCCGCCAAACTTCAAGGCGCCAAAGAGATAGAAAAGTACGACTGACGACCCGCCGTCGGCTCGACACATACCTCATGGCGATGGGGATCGCAGCCACACCGACCGCTAGCCGCCTGCTTCCCCTCGATGATGGAGGACGTGCAAGTGATCAACACCTCCCCAGTGACGATCGACTCGGGAGGAGATGCGCGACGCCGCCGTGAGCACTTAGAGTGCTCCACACCCGCGCCACCACTATCGAGGACCTGGAGCGTCGCGCCCAGGGACTCGCGAGTCGACCGCAATCGGGTCCAACGGTGGCAAGAACTCTGGTACAACGCGGTCGGCATCCACCCGGACACCGCGATCCATTGCTTCAAGACCTCGTGCCGCTACGAGCCCCTGGTCGCCAAGCTCAAGTGACACTACAGCACACTCGACAACATCCCCGACCTCCTCGAGATCGCCAAACGGGACGCCGAGGAAGATCCAAACTAGGAAACCGACGATGAGTCGAGGTCAACGCCACACGAAGCGGCAACGGCGGACGACGGTCCGACTTTACGCTAAAGCTTTTCGCCTCACCGGCAAGCGCCAGTGACGGGCGAGTCGACTTTCGCCGCCAACGACGCACGCGTAACGCGAGCCCAAGAGCTTCCGCCGACGGAGGACAACGCCGCGACGGCAACTACAAGGCAAGCCAAGGTTCGACCGCGCTCTCCTTAACCAACCATGTGCGTTTCATAGCAGGGAAGGAAGCCCGAACGCACACCACCGCCGACCGCCACACCTCGTGGAAATCGAGAAGGCACGGCGAGCGGAGGACCTCGACAACGACCCGCCAAACGGCGGAAAATTCGCAAAGTGGCCGGATCGCCCACACCTTCACAGGCTTCAACACGAAGCGAAGAAGGTCATCGCCGCGCCGTCGCCAATGCGGTGGCCCAAACAGACGCCCCCGCCTCGAACTGGTCGGAGCAGCCCATCACCGATCCGCAAGACCACTCGCCGCATCGAGTACCTGTGGACGATTCGCCTTGGTGGTCAAGCCCAAGGTTGGCGACTACTGGCTCCCCAAGACACTGATGGACGGCGGCAGCTCCATCAACATCCTCTACCTCGACACCTTCAGGCGGCTGCGGCTCCCGCAGTCGATGATCGAGACGACCCACACCACATTCCACGGCATCGTCCCCGGTCGGAAGGCGTACCCGATCGGCAAGGTCACGCTGCCAGTCACCTTCGGCACACCGGCAAACTTCCGCACCGAGCGGATCGTCTTCGAGCCGGGTGCCTTCGACAGCCCCTACCATCGCCCTGGGCGCCAGCGTTCGCTAAATTCATGGCAGCGCCCACTATGCGCATAACGCGATTAAGCTCCCGCGGCGGCGTCATCACCATCAACGGCGACCCGACATGGCCGCGAAAGGCGAAAAAGGAGCCGAGCTCGCCGACGCCGTCATCGCGGGCGGAGACCAACCACGCCGACGAGCTCGCCAGTACGCGAAAGGGTCAACAACGACGACCCCACCATACTCAAGAAGCCCAACTCGAGGGCGCAGCACCTCAACCTTTGAGGCCACGATGCACGCCGCACCGCCGAGCTGGTACCAGACTCCAGACGGTGACGATCGGGACGGGCATGAGCCCAGCAGAGGGCGCGCCATCGAGTTCCTCCGTGAGAACAGGGACATCTTCGCATGGAAACCCTCCGACATGCCCGATGTCCCTAGGGAGCTCGCTAAGCACAAGCTAAACGCCGACCCCAAAGTGCGACTGCCAAGCGCCGCGTCTTCAATGAAGAACGCCGCAAGCAATCGCCGAGGAGGTGCGGCGTTTACTGCCGCCGCTTCATCCGCCAATCAAGTACTCAAGTGGGTGGCAAACCCCCCGGTCGAGAAGAAGAACGGGACCGGAGAATGTGTATCGACTACACAACCTGAACGACGCCCAAAGGAGCAGTTCGTCCTCCCAGATCGACCAGATAATCGATTCAACCGGGCTCGGAGTCGCTATGTTTCTCGACGCTTACTCGGGTACAACCAGATCAAAATGGCTGTCAAGACGAAGAGAAGACGGTGTTCATCACGCCATTCAAGCCTTACTACACCGCCATGACCTTCGGCCTCAAGAACGCCGCGACCTACCGGTGCATGCAAGAATGCCTCGCGAGCCAAATTGGCCGCAACATCCACGTCTACATAGACGACGTGGTCAGAAATCGGCTCGCCAGGCGACCTACTACGACTGGCGGAAACATTCACCAACCTGCGAAGATATAAGATAAAGCTCAACCCAGGCAAATGCACCTTCGGTGTACCTGCCGGACAACTACTAGAGTACGTCGTCTCCAAACGAGGGATCGAGGCGAACCCCACGAAGATCAACACGATCGCCCGGCTCGGCAAACCCGAGTGCTGCTGACGCCGTGGCTGGCCGGGCGAGTAGCGGCTCGGCCGCTTCATCCCCTGGCGAAAAGGCGATGCCCCTATACCGCCGATGCGCAAGAACCCCACCTTCCAAAGGACAAGGAGGCGACGTGCTCTGCGACCTAAAAAGGTGCTACCGCCGCACCATTACTCATCACCGCCTGGCCGACAAAGAACCCATGCTGGTTTACGTCGGCTTCCGAGCGTCGGCGCCGTGATGGTCGTCGAGCGACCGAGGAAGGAAAGGAGCCCGATCCAGCGGCCGTACTACATCAGCGAGGTCCTCACCGAGTCACGCCAGCCGTACCCACAATACCAAAAGCTAGTATACGCGGTCTTGAGCTCAGCGGCGCCAGACTACTTCCGAGCACCCGATCACGGTCGCCTCAAAGACCACCGCAAGACATCATCCAACGCGAGGCGACCGGCGGTCGCCAAGTGGGCCGAGATCGGCCCACAACATCAAATACGAGCCAAAGCGATCAAGTCGCAGTAATCGCAGACTTTCATCGCCGACCGAAGAGGCCCCAGCCGAGAAGCTGCCATACCTCCATTACTGGAGCCTGCACATCGACGGCTCCAAGAACGCGGACGGCGCAGGCGCGGGGATAGTGCTAACTTCACCAAAGGGCGACAAGCTCCGTTACATCCTCTGCCTCGACTTCACACCCTGTACCAACAACATGGATGAGTACGAGGCCCTACTCCACGGCATGCGATCTGCCAAGGAGATGAACGTCAACCGCCTCCGCTGCTACGGAGATTCCGATCTTGTCGCGGGGCAAGTCGCTGGCACCTGCGACTCCTTCTCCCCTACCATGGCGGCGTACCGCCAAGCAGTGGACAAGTTGGGCGGACACTTCACTGGCTACTCCGTCGAGTGGATCGACAGACGGAAAAATGAGGAGGCCGACGCACTCTCCCGCATCGGGTCGGCTCGACTCGCACCACCTGCCGGCGTTTTCCTCGACACGATCACCAAGCCATCAGTCTCTCCCCCGAGGGAGATCGACATCGGAGTCCCACTCCAACCGGAGGCAGCCTTGGTCGCACTCGTCAACGAGCCAGACGACTGGACCAAGCCCTACATCGCCTACCTGGAAGCCGACACCTTACCGGCAGACGAGACGGACGCTCGGATGATCGCCCATCGATGCAAGTCCTACACTATCATCAACGGCGAGCTCCACAAGTGCAGTGTCACCGGCGTGTTCCAACGCTGCGTCCAACCAGCCGAAGGACGCAAGATCCTGCACGACATCCACTCCGGTGATCGCGCCACCACGCCGCGCCGCTTCCTCGGTCGCCAAGGCTATGCGACATGGCTTCATCGCCCACCGATACGCCGATGCCGTCGACATCGCCCAACGTGCGCCGGTGCCGTACGCCAACCAGACGCACGTGCCGAGCTCGGCGCTCAAAACAATCCCCATCACCTGGCCATTCGCTGCGTGGGGCATGGATATGGTAGGCCCCTTCAAGAAGGCCTCCTCCGGCTACACCCACCTGCTAGTCGTCGTCGACAAATTCATGAAGTGGGTGGAGGCCAAACCAGTCCGGAAATGCGACGGGAAGACCGCCACTAAATTCCTACGCGAGCTCATATATCGCTACGGGTTCCCAAACAGCATCATCACGGACAACGGCACCAACTTCGCCAAGGGATCCATGGCCGAATTCTGCGAAGTGCACCACATTCGGCTCGACCTCGCGTCAGTCGCCCACCCGGAATCCAACGGCCAGGCAGAACGGGCCAACCAAAGCACCCTCCACGGCCTGAAACCGCGACTCCAAGTACCACTCGAGCGCACCGCCGGGTGCTGGGTCGAGTAGTTGCCCTCTGTCATCTGGGGGATCCGCACCTCAGTCAATAGATCGACAGGGTTCACCCCCTTCTTCATGGTCTACGGCGCCGAGGCAGTCATGCCCACCGACCTCGAGCACGACTCGCCGCGGGTCGTCCACTATACGAAGGCTGCGAACGAGCTTGCCCGCCAAGACGGGATCGATCAACTCGAAGAAGCACGTGACCTCGCCCGGTCACGCACCGCCATCTACCAGTTAGGACTCGGCTACTACCACGGGTGAAAGTCAGACCTTCCAAGAAGGCGACACGGTGTTACGCCTCATCTAGGACAAGAAGGGCATGCACAAGCTCTCCTCCGTGGAAGGCCCATTCGCCATCGGGCCAGACCGACAACGACGCTTACCTCATCGACGTCCAAGGACGGCGAACTCGACGTCAGCGACCATGGAATGTAAACCTCACGGAAGTTCTACTCCTAGAACCCCACACATGTACTCTCCAACGCTATGAAATAAAGAACGGTTACCGCAAATTGCGCCTACTCTCCATGACTTGTGCCACTGTTTTCTGTAATAACAAATACGTTAACCGCAGGTCAACCTTTACAGAGATCGAACGGCTAAGTAGTGCGGTGTAAGAGCACCGAATCACCTCAGGTCTTGCATCGCCCATGAAAACGCCACCCGAGCCCCATTGAGTCGCTTAGCTCGACCGGTTCTACGAGCCAAGACAACTGCCCTCGCTTCTCACAGCGACCTTGGTCCTCCGCATCCTCGGCATAGCGACTCGAACGGCTAAGTACCACGCCCGGGGACTGAAGACCGGTTCATCGCGAGCGTCGTGGAAAACGCCAAGTAGGAGAGCATGCCCAGATCGCCACGCCGACCCCACGGGCCAGCAGGAGTGACGCTCAAATTAACGCGCTAATTCCTCAACCACCCTCGAGTCGCGCCTAGAACAACCAAGTACCACGTCGGGACTCGCCACCCGACCGCTCGCAAGGGAAACGCAAAGCATGAGCACTCAATGGAGTCGCTTAGCGATCGCTCTTCGAGCTCAGCGAGCCGACCAAAATAACAAAACACATAACAACAACACATATATCACATATGAGGTAAACCCCAAAAAGGGCGGACGCCGGGACTCGCTCAAAAATCAATCACAAACACACAACAAATACCAAAATAGACACGATGTCTCATTCAATTGCATATCGCATTGTTTCATGCTACAAAATATGCCCGCATGGCGACTGCCGCTAACGCCACAAGGCAAACTATCCTACTCGCAGTTTTGATGACGATCGCCAACATCCCGGCGATTGCGGATGAACGGCGTACGGGTTCGACGGATACGCCGCCGTTCACCCGCTATTGCCGCCGAAAAGGTTGCTCGACCTTGAAGTCACGGCGCGGCTCGGGTCGTTCGCGCGACGACCGCCTCCCGTACGGAAGGAGGTCGCCCATTGCCCGCATATCGCTCGAGTACGCGGCGACGCGGTCCTGCAACTTGAGAACCTCGGACAGCTCCACCGCGCCAATGACGATGGATATCCACTGCCACATCGTCGATGTCAAGTCTTCGAAGTGGGCAAGTCCAAGACTAAGTGTCGTCGACGCTCCATGCCGAAACGCCGACCGCGTCATGAACTCAACGACCGCGGGCGCTTTCTCCAAATACTTCCACACCTCAACGAGGTCGCTGGGAATCACCTCCGTGGGCGATATCTCTTGGAGATAGGCGCGGATGCACGTCGCCGACAACGTTGCCGAATCGACAAGCATGCTTACACCGCCTCGCGCCGAACGAGCTCGCCTTCCTCGCTATCGATGATGTGACCCGCGAGTAGAAGACAATAATGAGTACGATGGACACCACAAAGACACAACCACCGAAGGGCAGATGTACTCACCAAGCAGCGGGCGAGTTCCGTGATGAAGCATTGAAGCGATGTATGGTCGCCCCAAGCCCAGCAATAAGGAATTCGACACTTTGCGATCCTCCTCGCCGTACAATGGCCTTAGCTCGCCTGTCACCGAGCTCGCTTCCTTTGCCTCCTGCTCTCAAGGCCGAGGTTGGCGATCCGCTGTTCAGCGCACTCAAAGCCGATTGGGCCGCTTAATTCACCAGCGGGACAAGCCTCGGCGAAGCTTCCTTCGCAACAGCCTGAAGCCCTTTGTTCGCTTCCTGGACGATGACCAGCTCCTTCTCCGCGTGCTGCTTCGCGGCCAATCGGTCAGCCGACTCAAGCTGCAGACCCTGCACGTCACCAAAAAGGTTAATCAAAGCAAAATTCCAAAAGTGCCCACCCGCTGAAATTCAGCGAGTGCTCACTCGGGGACTGGCGATCAAGAAATTCCTAAATGCCCACCCGCTGAAATTCAGCAAGTGCGCACTCGGGGACTGGCGATCAAGAAACTCCTAAGTGCCCACCCGCTGAAATTCAGCGAATGCGCACTCGGGGACTGGCGATCAAGAAATTCCTAAGTGCCCACCCGCTAAATTTAGCGCGTGCGCACTCGAGGACTGGATGCGAAAAATAAAGTTAAGATATTATAAGAATCAGGCCGCTGCAAAGCACCGACCTGATCCTCGGGGACTGGATGTACCTGGATGGCTGCGCCAAGCATGCCGTGGAGTTGTATCGCGTCCATAGACGCGAGGAGAGCCGGCGTATGCCCACGACGTTGGTCGACTTCAGCATCGACGGTCCCAGGAGCGTGGCTTGAGGGCGAAGTCCCACTCGCCGCGGCCGCCTTGGTCACGAAGCGTGGGAAGGTAGCGATAGAGGCACCCGCTCCAAGAGAGGTCGCCTCCGTCGGTCCAGGCAAGGGAGTGCCCTCCTTCGTAGACGCGGCTGCCTCCATCACGGGTCCGGCTGGTGCAACCGCCGTGTCATCAGAAATAGTGACGGTGTCATCACCCTTGGCCTTCTTGCTGCCATCCGCCGAGACAACGACCTCGTCCGCCTTCCTCTTGCGGGAAGGATCCTCCTCACTAACGACGGGCGGCACCTTAGCCACGGTCGGATGGCCCATCCTCTTCACTCCGGTCCTGTGCATCAATCGTATAAGCAAAAATTATTGAAGTAATTATGAAAGACAAGGAAGGGTGAGTGCACTCACTTGGCGACTGGAATAAAGCGTAGCCCCGTACGGAGGCCGGCTGGTTTTTCCAGCCAGGCCGGGCGATCGAGCCCCATCTCCGTGACGCCGCGCCCAAGACACGGACGGCTTCTTCGTTGAGGCCGCAATGGAGCCTCGATATCTTCGGCAGAGCCTCCTTGCGAGGCGGCCGCAGCCGGAGCCTCCCCAGTAGACCGGCGAATGGCGAGGTATCAAGCCAGCGGCACTTCCACGGTCGCCGCGTCCAGCACGGCTGTCACTGGTGGCGCGTCGTCACCGGCCGGGCTGGGAGCATCAGAGCATCATGGCTTTGTCTTCTTCTTCGGGGGGGGGGCCCTTACCTCCCTTTCTTTCTTCTTCTTCTTCGACGGAGTGGCTTGACGGCGCGAGGTGGTCTCTGGGAGCTCGTCGTCGTCATCATGACGCTCGAGGCTTCTTCTTGCCTCGATCTCGCGCTGTCGTTGTCCGTGGGTCTTTCGGACCAGCGGGGCGACCTCCTCCTCGGACTCGTCGTCGTCGTCCTCGTCGCCCTTAGCGGGCAGCGACTCGCCTACGTCCTGGGCGGACGAGCTCGAGTTCTCATCGTCCGAAGGTGGGAGCCACCCTTCCACCGCTTGGAATAGCTGCGATGAATACAAAGTAAAATCAGAATTACCGCGACTGCATAAACTGCGACTGCGAGCGAAGTAAAATGGTTACCGTTGGAGCTGGACGCTTTGCGGTATAGGGGCGACTTAGCTCGCGCATCCGTGTACACCGCCTGGGTAATCTTCTTCGCTGGGAGATAGTCCTCCGCCCACTCGTCGAGGCAGGCCTTCGCCGAGTCTCCCGCCCGTATCGGTACATGTAGTGGTCGCTACCGGGCGAAGCGGACGAGCCGCCCGAGCCAGCAGCTGTACAGGTTTATCGTCTGAGGCCCTTCTTTTCAGACCGCGATGGTCCGGAGCATCTCGTCGACGACCATCCGCTGATCGTTGGGGAGCTTGCCGACTTGGAGATGGCGCTCGGACCGATTGGCGGAATACCGCGATCGCCACCTCGCCCTCCGGTCGCCGCCACGTAAAACCATGACTTCTTCCATCGCCGCCTTGGCGGCATCATCGATCGAAGAATGAAGCTTTTGACTTGAGATGGAACGTCGGGCCGCTGCGGCATGGGCCACTGCTTCTCGCGGTGATCCGTCCGTGGAATGCAGATCTTGCCACAAGGGGGAAGTAGGGCCGGCCCAAGTAGCATTCAGAGAACGCCACGAAGATGGCGAGCTGCTCGATGTGGGGACCCAGATCTGAAGGCTGGATCTCATAGTAGGCGAAGCGCCGAAGAACAGGACGAGGAAACCCTAGCCCCGCCGAGATGACCGGTGAACAGATGAATTCCTCTCGCGGATTCGGGGTCGTCTCTCCGGCTGCGGGAATACGCCAACAGCCGGCTCGCAGGATCCCGGCCTCCTCGAAAGAGGCCAGCTGCGCCCTCGTGCACTTGGATCTACCCCACGGTTCGGTGGAAAGGGCCATGGCCGAGAGGTTTGTTGGGGGTCCAGGGATTTCGGGTTGGCTGGATCGCGATGCGAGGGGAGGCGAAAATGCGTGCAGTCGGAAGAAGTGGTGAGAAGGTGGCTTTCCGATCGCCTGCCATTCCCCTTATATAGTGGATGTTACCCGCCAAATCAGGGAACCGTTACCGCGCGATGATTACGCCAAAAGTTACCGTTGGATTACCCCAACGACTAGTTTGACCACGCTTGACGGTCCAACTACGGCCATTCGGCTCGCCGACCCAATCACTATGACAGTGTTTTGCCGACTCTACTCGCCAAAGCTGCGACCTGGATCACTAGTTTCCTCCTTTATACAGGAGCCCGCCGACGATTCGACTGGATGCCTACTCTGAAGCGTATACTCCGACTGCCAGCAGCCGCCTACGCCTAATCGACGACGGCCTCGGGGACTACTGATGGGGATGTGCCTACCGGGGTATACCCAGCAGGACGTTTCCGACTGGCCCAAGCATCGGCGAGTGGGCCTGCAGGAAGGCGAATGGATTGAAGCCCAGCGAGGAACGGAGCGACTGGAAGCTGAAGGCCCATGCGAGTAGATAGGCCCAGTCAGATTAGGTTAAACGACTACCGAAGCTTTAACTGAATCGGTTGGGATATGTAAACCCTAGGGGAGGCGAGCCTATATAAACCTCCCTATAGGGCGAGTAGAGATACGTTCCCTCATACACCCAAGCGACTCGCCGCCTAGCATCCGAGCTCGCCCATTGTAACACCTCCATAATACAATCTAGCAGGAGTAGGTCTTTACCCTCCGGGAGGCCGAACCTGGGTAAAACCATGTGTCTTTGCCCTCATCTCGCACCGCAGATGGCTGGCCGCCCTTGCCCCTCGTTCTACTACTCGCTGCCCATTGCAGCATCTGCCGTGACTATTCCCACGACAAACCCCGAAGGCACCAAGGGTAAGATGGCCACCTTTGGAAAGACCAGAAAATATTCTCCAGGCAACTATAGATAATCTGACCATGCCTGTAGCGCCGATACTTGATCCGGCTAATGCTCAGGATGAGTTAGAAGAGACTAGGCAAAAAGTACCGGTAGAGGCAAAAAGGTGTCGACCTTGCTGGAGTCCCTAAACAGGACCCTGCGAGAATATGCCAAGGCAAATAAACTAGATGTTGCCCCCGAGCGGGTAGATGAGTTAAGATTGAGAGGAAAAAACCTCATGAATGATATCAAAAAAGAGCATGAGACTCACAAGGAAGATTCAGTTGACCTAGGCTTGCCGAGGTATAGCACCCCGGCGAAGAACCTAAGGGCGGCAAATGCCGCTGCATTGGAGTTAGAGGGATTAACCGGCGAAGCCCGACAGAAACAGCAAGAAAGAGTGAATGAGCTGGTATGCATTGCGAACCAGCAGAATGAAGAAATGCTTAGGGATGACCCGGCAAGACCGGGAGCCTCGCGCATGGTTCATTCGGCTGGAGCAGCGCCCGCCCTATCAGTGGCAGCAGCATCCTCACCCGGAAACAAAGCGCGAAAAGATAGAGCAGTAACTTTAGGAAAAAGAAATAAGCAAATTGTTCCGTATGATCCGGCAGTAGCCGGAAAAGTCAATGAGAACATAGGCAATGGGTGCCGAGGTAACATTAGCGAAAGAAACCCCGGCCGTGCCAACAAAGGCAATGGAAGCCGAGGTAATGGAGACCTCGGAAGAGGAAATCATGAGAACAATAACCCGACAGAAGGAAGGAGAGACCCACCGCCCGATCCTCAGCCGAGGTATGAACCTCGACAAGAGCGAGAAGTGAGACCAACTCACCATAATCAGGCAAACGAGAGGTACAATGATGGTTACTCAGATATGGGAAGGGCATGGTGGAAATAACCATTATGGAATGCAAGAGAGAACCATATACACAAACTTGCCATCAAATGATGCAAGATTAAAACTGGACAGGCTGTACCGGTCCGAGTTGCTAGAAGAGCAAGGTCTGCCCGGTCCGGCGTGTTTTGGTCCTCGGATCATGGGCGAGCCACCAGTGCCAAACTTTCAGCTGGCAAGGGGCACGAAAATATACAATGGGAGCACCAAACCACATGATTGGTTGATTGACTATGCTACTGCAGTAAAGATAGCCGGTGGAAACTTGCGATGGGAGGTAAAATATGTCCTGCAGATGCTGGAAGGACCATCCAGAGTATGGCTCAACAATCTGCCAGCAGGCAGTATCAACTGTTGGCTAGATTTCGAAGAGATGTTTGTCAGCAACTTCACCAGTACTTACAAAAGACCAAACAGGCCACAACAACTTGCTATGTGCAAGCAGAGGCCGAATGAGACTGATAGAGAATTCTTGACTCGGTGGTGTAACCTTAGAAACTCATGTGAAGGAGTTATAGAATCTCAAGCGATAGCTTGGTTCTCTCAAGGCTGCCGATACGCCAGTGTTTTGTGGCAGAGGTTGCAAAGAGATATGCCGACCAACTTGGCAGAAACCATCAGAATAGCAGATTCATATGCTTTGGGGGATCCGACACAACCAGAACTGATGTCGGCAGAACATCGAGAGCATCAGGATCAATATGAAAGAGTTGCAGCCGGATCATCGAGGCTCAACGAATTCAGAGGTAGAAGTAGAGAGGAAAGACCGGAGTACAGATATGCATCCAATCAGGTGGCAGCGGTAGTGCAAGATCAGCCGAGTCACGGAAACAGTCAGCGACAGAAAAATGGTCCTCAACAGTGGACGCCAAGGAACGAAGGGAAGAGACAGTGGACACCAGAACAGAAGAAGTAGTGGCAGGAATGGCCGAAATACACGTTCGAGTCCATGTTGGATCAACCGTGTAAGTTCCATACTCCAAATCCGGCCAAGCCGGCTAATCATACGACTCGGCAGTGTGCTTGGATGAAAAACGCAATGGGGAACCCAACGAGCATGCAAGTACCTCTTCATCAAGCGTATCAACAGCAGCAGCCACAGTTAACCGGAGCAAATGCGCAGCAGTTAATGTTACCCCCACCTCCTCCGAGGTATGATAACTCAGACCGGAGAGATGCATTGCATCAAGTGATAAATCAAGGTCAGGATGGAAGAGCAAACCCCAGAAATAATGGACGTAATGATTACAGAGAGCATCATCAATCATATTGTGTGTTCACAACAGAACAGCAAGACATGCAAAGTGTACAACGCCGGCATATGAATGTAAATGCGGTTATGCCGGCGGTACCAAGATATGTGCCTTGGTCAGATCAGGAAATAACCTGGAGCATAAAGGATCACCCAAAAATAATGCCAAATCCAGGGTCGTACGCACTCGTACTAGATCCGACATTTGTAGGGCCCAACATTAATGTGAAATTTTCAAAAGTAATCATTGACAATGGGAGCAGTATCAATATCATGTACAAAGATATGATGCATAAACTCGGAATAACGCAGAATATGCTGCAATCCACAAGAACCACGTTCCATGGAATAATACCGGGACTTTCGTGCGAACCCATTGGGAAAGTCCAAGTAGATGTATTATTCGGCACAAGGGAAAATTGCAGAGCGGAAAATTTGGAGTTTGAAGTGGTGGACCTAGAAAGTTGCTATCATGCTTTACTCGGACGACATTGGCCAAATTCATGAGCAGCTACCACATCACTTACTTGAAAATGAAGTTACCCGGACCACAAGGGGTGATAACAGTAGCAGGAGATTACAGGAAGTCGATGGAATGTGTGTCGGCCGGATCAAACCTGGCCGAGTCATTGGTGATTGCAAGAGAGAAAAGAAGGATTCAGGAGGTAGCGGCTCAAGTAACAAGACAAATGAATATGCCAGCATTAGCCAACCCACATGGAAGTGTTTCTTTCCAGCCGACTAAGGAGACAAAAAAGGTCCAGATAGATGAGCAGTTGCCAGAGCGCACCATCACGATTGGTGCCGGCCTAGATGCCAAATAGGAAGGCGAGCTCACCAACTTCCTCCATGAGAATCGGGATATCTTTGCCTGGTCAACTCAAGACCTGCAAGGTGTGCCGAGGGAGTTGGCTGAGCATTCTTTGCATGTAAGGACAGGAGCAAGGCCGGTGAAGCAACCTCTCCTCCGCTTCGCCGAAGAGAGGAGAAAAATAATAGGGGATGAGATAGCTCGGCTCCTTGCAGCCGGGTTCATCATGGAAGTGCTTCATCCGGATTGGCTATCGAATCCGGTGTTAGTAGAAAAGAAAAAGGATGACCCAAATGTAGCCGTCGTATGGAGAATGTGTATTGATTACACGAACCTAAACAAGGCGTGTCCCAAAGATCCTTTTCCTTTACCTAGGATAGACCAAGTCATTGATTCGACCACTGGTTGTGAGCTGTTGTCATTTGTAGACGCGTATTCTAGTTTCCACCAGATACCGTTAAATCCGGCCGATCAAATAAATACTGCGTTTATTACCCCGTACGGGGTTTATTGCTATCACACCATGCCATTCGGCCTGCGTAATGCAGGAGCAACTTATCAGAGATGCATGCAAAAGTGTCTACATGACCAGATAGGAAAAAATGTACAAGTATATGTAGACGACGTAGTTATAAAAACCAAAGAGAGCAAAACACTATTGGACGATATTCGACTGACGTTCGCAAACCTGACAAAGTTCTGAATGAAGCTTAACCCGGAAAAATGTACCTTTGGTGTACCGGCTGGGAAATTACTCGGTTTTCTCGTATCCAGCTGAGGTATAGAGGCAAATCCAACTAAAATACGAGTAGTTGAAAGAATGGAATTGCTGAGGTGTTTAAATGATGTACAAAAATTCACGGGCTGTCTGGCTTCGCTGAGTCGATTTGTATGTCGGCTGGGAGAAAAGGCATTACCTCTATATCAACTAATGAAAAAGTCTGATAAATTCATCTGGACACCGCAAGCAGATAATGCATTTCATGAGTTAAAAAATATGTTGGTCACAGCTCCAATCCTGGCCTCTCCACTGTCAAAAGAACCTATGTTACTTTATATAGCTGCCACTAACAGGGTGGTAAGTGCGGTGGTTGTCGTGGAGCGAAATGAAGGTGACAAGTCAATACAAAGGCCGGTATATTACCTAAGCGAGGTACTATCGGCCTCAAAACAGAACTAGCCGCACTATCAAAAGATGGCCTATGGAGTATACATGTCGGTGAAAAAACTTAAGCATTACTTCGAATAACATCCGATAAAAGTAATTTGTGAAGCGCCCATAGCCGAGATATTGAGCAACAAAGATGCAAGTGGCCGAATAGCAAAATGGGAAATCGAGTTATCACCTTATGCTCCGTAATTCGATAGGCGAGAGGCAATCAAATCTCAGGCGGTGGCCGACTTCTTTGTGGATTGGGCTGAGGTACAATATGAACCACCCTTACCAGATCCAAATTATTGGATAATGCATTTTGACGGATCGAAACTGAGAAATGGCTTGGGGGCAGGGATAGTGTTGACTTCACCGAAGAAAGATCAGTTGAAATATTTGTTGCAAATACATTTCGCCGCATCAAATAATGTAGCCGAGTATGAAGCACTCGTCCATGGGTTAAAGGTGGCAAAAGAGATTGGTATACGTCGGATCCTATGCTACGAGGATTCAGATCTAGTAGTGAAACAAGTATCAGGCAATTGGGACGCATTAGATGCGAATATGGCCCTATATAGATTCCATGTGCAAAAAATCAGTGGATACTTCGATGGATGTGAGTTTCATCATATACCTCGGGCAGAAAATGATGCTGCAGACACGCTGTCAAAACTCGGATCAACCAGACAATCAATTCCCCCGGGTATCACCCTAGAGCACCTGAGAAAACCATCAATAACACCATCACCATAGTCCGAGTCCATCCATATCTCGGTAGAATCAAGAGAAGGTAGTATGCCAATGGAAATTGACAAAGAATGCAACCCAGAATTTCCGAAAGTGAACCCGGCCATCACACGAATGAATATAGAGAAATCCGAAGCTGTTATGTCGGCGGAAAATATGGAAATAGATAGTGAAATTATCCCAGAGAAAATCATGCCGACATGGGCGTAACCCATATTTTCCTTCCTTAAGGACGCAATCTTGCTGAGTAATGAGGTACTGGCTAGACAGACAGTAAGAAGAGCAAAAGCTTATACAATCATAAACAATGAGCTGTATAAAAGAAGCGTCACAAGCATGCTGCAAAGATGTGTTGACTCGGTAGAAGGCTAGGAGATACTCCTAGATATACATCAGGGAGAATGCGGGCATCACGCCTCGTCCAGAGATTTAGTGGCCAAAGCATTCAGGCATGAATTTTATTGGCCGACAGTGTTGAAAGAGGCGAAAGAATTGGTAGAAAAATGTAATGGTTGGCAGAGATACGCCAGCAAGATACATATGCCATCGTCCGAGTTAAAGACGATACCAATTACTTGGCCATTTTCTGTATGGTTCTTGGATATGGTGGGACCATTCAAGCCAGCCCGAGGCGGAATGACTCACATTTTAGTCATGGTGGATAAGTTCACAAAGTGGATCGAAGTAAAACTAATAAAAAAGTGTGATGGACCAACAACAGTAAAATTCCTCAAAGATATTATCTTAATATATGGTTATGCACATAGTGTTATTACAGATAATGGCACAAACTTTGCTGAAGGGGCTTTTGCTAGATTCTGCCAAGAAAAACACATAAGACTAGATGTCGCCTCGGTGGCCCACCCAGCATCAAATGGGCAGGTAGAAAGATCAAATGGACTAGTATTGTCCGGAATAAAACCCCGGCTTGTCGAACCTCTGCAAAGGTCGGCAGGATGCTGGATCGAGGAACTACCAGCAGTACTATGGAGCCTCAGAACTACACCAAACAGGTCAATAGGGTATACCCCATTTTTTGTTGTATATGGAGCAGAAGTTGTGCTTCCAGCCGACATAATACATGATTCGCCAAGAGTAACCCAGTATACAACCGCTGAGGTAAATGAGGTAGCTCGGCAAGACGATGTCGATTTGCTAGAAGAGGCCAGGGAATTGGCATTATCAAGATCAGCTATTTATCAGCAAGATCTCCGGCGATATCACAACAAGAAAGTCAATCCAAGAGTTTTTAAAGAAGAAGATTTGGTCCTTCGGCTAGTGCAGCGCACAGCCGGCATGCACAAACTATCACCCCCATGTTAAGGACCTTTCATCGTGAGTAAAGCATTGCACAACGATGCATATTACCTAATCGATGCTCAGTCAGTAGAAAAGAACAAGGCAAACAAAGCCGACGACGAATCGAAAAGACCGTGGAACATAGCTTTACTTCACCCATTCTACACTTAGGAGCCATATATGGTACATCGTAATGTGACGCTTCAAGGAGGAGTATCAAGTGTGTATTGAACTTCGGCACCTCGAGCGACGACTCGAGGATTGCACAATGTTGTCTTTATTTTTTAAACTATTTAGTAAACCTCGGCACCTCGAGCAGTGACTCCGGGACTGCTCTATGTTATTTCTTATTTTAAGTTATGTGTTAAACCTCGGCACCTCAAGCAGTGACTCGAGGACTGTACCGTGTTATTTCTTATTCTTGAATTATGTGTTAAGTCTCAAGACCTCGAGCAGGGACTCGGGGACTGCACCGTATTATCCCCTATCTCGGATCATGCATTAAAACCTCAATACCTTGAGCACTGACTCGGGGACTGCCCCGTGATTGTTTCTTGATCTAAAACATGTATTAAACTTCGGCACCTTGAACAATGACTCGGGGACTACCTCGTAGTATTCTTTGCATTAACCCATGAAATGTATTTCGGCAACCCAGTTTGTAACTCGGGACTGCCACATGGTCCAAGGTAATTCTTTGAGCACACGCAAGAACTCAGTAACCCAAGTGATAACTCGGGGACTAATTGGGTATAACCCACTATTTATCGCCAGACACATAAAAGTTCCATAGCTCAACAAATAAAGATCTCTAAGGGTAATGCAAAAAAGAACAACAACCCCAGCAAATCGAAGTATGATACGTGATGCAGTTTATTGTATCACCTTATCAGATGTGGGCTTAGGGCTTTGTGTCTCAGGTAGAAGTTGAAAACACAACAGCTAGGCTGTCGAGTTTATAGAGGGCAGGCAAGATATATGCCGAACTAAGGTCAGCCACGTGGAGAAGTACAATCCGAACTTACGAAATCAAAGGTCGCCAAAACAAAGACATAAAGCAATGAGACCCGTTTAAGCAAAGTAATAATGATTACCATCACCCATGCCTTAGCCGCAAAAGGCAAAAGAAGGTTCGCATCACACCAAAAGCCAAACAATTGTTCCATAGACATCATAAGCCCGGCATACCGGGGACTGAAAATAACTTAAGAGGTTTTTTGAACATAAACAGCAAAAAGGGCTAGAGCACCCTTAAGGGGCAGCAGCATGATCAGGAGCATCAGGAACGACTACCTCGGATGAAGGCGGCGCGACCTCGGTCTCCTGTGCAGGGGCATTTTCAGGAACTGGGCGCTCCGAGGTAGACGACGCCTCGGACGAAGTTACTTCACCTTCAACAGAAGCGGTAGTAACCTCGGGGGAAATCCTGGGCTGCTGAGAAATATTAGTTTGAGCTTAAGAGTGCCCAGTCCCTTTGGAAGATGATCGCGCGTCGTCGTCCTCATCCGAGCTTGCATTGAAATCACGGGAGTTGTCTGAGTCACCCTCTGCCTCATCCTGGTCGGCCGAATCATCATCAGAGGCGTCTTCAATCTCGACGTCATCCGCTAGATTGGAAAGAAAACTCGGCCCTTCAATCCAATTATGCACATCAGCATACTCAACAAGTTGGAAGGCACGAGCTTGGCGGCAAGCGACGAAATCTGGATCCTCGACCCAACGAGAGCCAGTGCGCAAGTTTATCAAAGTGTCGAGCGAAATGTCCTCGTACCAAGATAGAACGGCTATAAGTGCCATGTCAGCACCGGCCCTCCTAGCATATTCCCTCTAGAGATTTAGCTGGTTCTGAGATGCCATTAATCTCTCCACGAGTATTTTGACTTCGCCAATATCAGGTGTCCCTGACGTGTTCAGCCAAATAACATGGTAGGCCCGAATGGCCGCTTGTACCAGATCTCGGCCCATAGTCTTCATTAGTCCAACTGCAGCGCCAACGACAATCAAGAAGTCTTCCATTGAATATTCTGGACTCGAGTCTCCGGGGACACCTCGGCGCTGGTGAGCAGAAATCACTGCCTTAGAGCTCACTGGTCTAGCTTTCGGAAAATGATCTACATGAAAGGAAAACATATCAGTTAAAAATAAGAAAGAGAAAAAGATAACTCGGCCACGGTCGGAAATTTACAATGAATATAACTCAACATTTTCTGGAGATCCTGGGTCCAGTCGACCTTATTCTTTTCAAAGCGAGCGATTTCCTCGCCCATCATGCGGTTCTTCAGTTCGGCAGCATCGAGGAGTTCTTTGTATTTCTGCAATTGCAGACTTAGTCGATTCTTTTCTTCAGAGAACTCCTGATCAACTTTCTCCAATTAGGATTTTTGTGAGAGCTTGAGAGACTCAACCTCGGCACGTAACAGGGCAATCTCATCATCCTTTTCTTTAAGCTGCGTCGAATGAGTGGCAACTTCTTCAAAAAAATCCAGCATCATATCAGGCATGGATATGCATTCTTGATGCGACGCTGCAAGTGTTTGTAACTTGGCTATACCAAAGCCAGAAGGTTATAAGAAACCTAGGATCAGTCTCGAACAAAAAACAATAGACGAGAAGAATAACTAAACTTCCAGAGCTTTGACATTCTTGGTAAGGCGAATATTAAGATTATCGATACTAGCTGCACACCAGCAAGGAATGAATTAAGCACACCAAGTCGAAAATATTAAGAACTTAAGGAACAATACAAAGGTTTATCATATTACCAGTTTTCTTCACCACGGGGAGGACTTTCTCATATTTATCCTCCAACTTCTTGTGTGCAAAGAGCAACCTTTGAAATTCGGCTGTCCGCCGATCATGGGCAACCTAAGTATCAAAATGAATTACACAGTTGGATATTCAAAGCTAAGACAGATCCGAATCAAGTAAAACTTAACTCGGATCTAGGTGGCTGGATATTCAAAGCTAAGACAGATCCGAATAAAGTAAAACTTAACTCGGATCTAGGTGGCTGGATATTCAAAGCTAAAATAAAATCCGAATCAAGTAAAACTTGACTCGGATCTAGGTGGCTGGATATTCAAAGCTAAAATAAAATCCGGATTAAGCAACGCTTAATTCGAAATATGGATGAACAACGATCAATCCTAGGTATACAAGAAATAAACTTAGCAAATAATGCATTTGAATCCTAACAAAGCTTCCAAACGAACAACAAGTTATTCGGTTGCAAGCTTCGGGGACTAGTGTATATATACTATCATTTGAATAACAGACAAAATATCAACAGAAGCGCTTACCTCGTTCATCTTATCACTTTCAAGAACAATCTTAGCAGCCATATGCAAACGACTGCTGATGTCGGAAAACTGAAACGGTTGGTTACTCGGATTGCCCTCAAGATGATCGGCGGCATTCCAATTGTTGGCATATTCCACCAAGGAGCCGAGGCTGTTCCCACTCTCAGTACGGGTCAACACTTTACCTCGGACCCGTTGGGTAACCACCGCCGCCGCGGGACTTTTATGGAGAGTAAGCTGATTATCAGTGGTCGGGGTGACAACAGGCTTAGCAGAGGAAGCCCCCTTACAGAATGCATCAGCTATGTTGGGTTGAGAAGAACTAGCCGACCCCTTCTGAGATGCTGAAGGTTTGGTGACAACAACCTTCTTAGCCTTAGAAGAGGTGTCGATAGGAGCAGCGACCTTGGCACTAGGAGTGGCATCCTTGGAGGCAGGAGGAACTAAGGTTTCCAAGGGGGCCGAGATGGTGGCATACTTGGCTGGAGTTGGAGTTGCAGTTGAAATTGTGGGGGTCAAAGGAATTTTGGGGGAAACTTCGGTGGTCATAACAGGGGTGACAGATTCAATAGGATGATATGCTGGAGGAGTTATGTCGGCATCAGCAATGGAAGCTGTGGGAACATCTCGCCGAGGCGATGTCTGAGTCGGCGCAGGAGGAGAGTCAACGCGAGAGGGACTAGGAACCCGAGTATCTTCAGGAGGCGGAGGAGAAGGCAGCCGAGTTGTATGACTCGTCATACTCAGACCGCTGGGCTTGGCAGAGAGAGGAGCTTTGCAAAAGCACAAAAATTCGAATCAAAAGACAGAAAGAGAGAAACAAGAAGTACAAATGAAAATAAACTCACCCAGTAACTCCGGGCATGGTTTTACGCTTCGGAAGATGCTGGGCTGATTTCTTCGTTCATTTCTTTGGAGCAGCTTCGGAGGGACCTGCCGGAGCAGTGCGCTTCCTCGAGGTAGCAGGAGCTTGAGAGGCGAGAGGCTCGGCGTCGTGCACCTGACCGGCCTGATTAGCTGGGAAAGTAGAAGCCGGAAATGCATAAGAGATAGGCATCGCGGCGACTACCTCAAGAATTTGGATGTCGTCCGAGTCACCTTCCTCCCCGTGGGCCGAGGTCTTGCCACGGGCACGAGCCGGAGCAACGTCCGACTTAGGAACATACTCCTCCGAGTCAGGTTCCCCGCTGTCCGGGGTGTTCCGATCTGCGGTCCACCGAAGGGCCAGAACCTCGGCATCCTCGATCTTTTTCTCCGCAAACCTCTGCAAGAAAAGAAACAAAGTGGAGTTGGCAAAATAAGTCACAAACGCAGTTAGGAAGCAAACACAAATGTATGAATTTACCTCGGGAGGGGGATTCCCGCGAGTGAACGGCTTCAGACCCCATGTCCAGTCCTCCGGCATATCAGTCTTGAAGATAGCTCGGACACGCTTGTAAATAAGATATTCGTCGAGCTCAACCGTCGAAACTCGTTTGGGATCGAGAGGACCGCTCATATAACAGATCTTGTGCGAGCGAAGCTAGAAAGGGCAGATTCGGCTGCTGATGAATGTGGTCATCAGATCCTCACCACGTAGCCCGACGCGGATCAACTCCTTCAGCCGAATCTCGAATGCCTCGGCCAAAGCATGGCTCTTTCTGGGGTTATAGTTCCCGTTCTTATTGGAAGGGGGCCGATAGTAAAGGCAGGGAGCCGAATCTTGTCTTCTTTTCTAGTGTTTTTGACATAGAAAAACGATCTATGCCATTTCTTGCAAGACTCAAGGCTAGCAACACGAGGGAACTCGGATTTTCTCCGAGGCGTGATGGATGCGGCTCCACACTGGGTAAGGGATTTCTCAGAGGGGTGAAGGGATTTGTCTGGAACAACGTTAGATCAGATCTGGAAGAATTTAGACCAAACGGACACAGAGGGCCAGAGGCCGAAGTATCCCTCCGAGGCCGAGATATAAGCGGATAGGGAGGCGATGGCATTAGCTGGAAGGTGATGCGGCTGAAGGCCAAAGTAATCAAGGAATTCCCTAGAAAAATCGCTAAGGGGAAGGCCGAACCCACGAGCGAAGTGGGACATGAAAACAACGTACTCGCCTTCGTTGAGTACAGGAGAGGATTCGCTGCCAAGCAAGCGACAGCTTACCTCGGCAGGAATCCGACGAGTCCTAATTAGCCACTCAATCTCACGACGAGTGACGGAGGAGCCCTGCCAAGAGCCCCGCTCTGGATCAGACGCTACATCATCGTCTTCGACGAGTGCACCACTAACTGAACTAGACATAGGGTCGCCGGAGGAATCAACAGAAGAAGGACTGGTGGCGGAGAGAGGCTTAGAGGCACAGGGCCCCGTCATGGTTCTAAGCAAGCACAACGGCGGAACGGAAAAGAACTGCCGCAGGGAATCTAGAAAAACAGAGAATGCGCCTAGGGAAAGAGCCTAGCGGCGAGACCGTGGAAAAACTCACCGGCGGTGGTGCCGGAGCAAGCGCACGGTGATGAGGTCGACCGAGCGGAGGGACTGTGGCGTCGCCGTCGAGGAAATCGACAATGGCGCAACCGCAGGCGCACGAACAGACGCACGAGCGCAAGGAGGAAGAAGAGGAGCGGTGAGCAAAGGGGGAAAGTAAATCCCCTAGCCCCGCACCCCTCCTTATAACCGCGCAGTCCTAGCGGTAGTGGGATCGTGGGTGCGCACGCTAACCGTGTATGTCACATGTGCGGCGGAACCACACGCATCTGAGTGGAGCCACACCAAAGGCCGCACGACGTAGGAGAGGATCAAGCCTCCTGACCGATGCGGCGCACGAGGCGTCACTGCGCCGATGCGATGGGCGCAGTAATCACCGTAGCTTGTCAGTGGGCACTGTAGAGGAACAAAAAACTAGAGAAATAATGATGAGTGTTACACGTAGGATGAGTTGTGCTCAGGAAGCTGCGCGGATACCTCGAACGGGAAAAGTAACTCGGAGATAAGGAGAGACGGATGTTGGTAAACTGATGTGGCCCGACCGAGGTTATAGGCAGGACCACACCAGCTTCGGGGACTAATGTTTGGGAGGTGACCCCGAATAGGGTCAAGACAGGGGAAAGATGAAAGGAGTCTCCCTTGTCATGAGCCGAGTTACTGTTTATATCGGCCGAGTCATGTAAGAGTCGGCCAAGCTAAGCAAGGCCATGATGGCTACAGAAGGATAAACACCTTATCTGGCCGACATATGAGTTAGGTCGGCCAAGTAAGTCTGACTAACTTGAATACAGGTGAAGGCCGAGCCGAGTTATGCGAGACAAGGCCGAGTAACACGAAGCTTGCAGGAGAAGGAGGTGCCTATAGTAAAACCCTAGTCGCTAGCTAGGGAGAATCTGAACAGAGCCAAGCACAAAGGACAAGGAGCAGAGCAGCAGAAGGGCAGAAGAAGGTCACAGAGGTGATAGTCATGGAGCCTGAGGCGCGCAGGTGGGGCTCTCTAGAAAATTGCCATCGTTAGAAGGGGGAAACAGAAAGAGAGTCGTCGAGTTACCATATTGGGACACGCATATTCCTCGAATATGCTTGCCACGTCAGCCCTAGGAGGAACCAAGGCACCCCTTTATAAGGGGAGAAGCGGGCTCCTGAGAAAGGATCAATTCATTCTACGCCGTAAGGATCATGTAGTAGTCTTCTTATTCCTGCTAACAGTTCAAGAAGCACTTGTAGTTCTTGTAAGGAGAAAGAAAGATCTTTATGTTAGTCATTTGAGTGTAGAAATCACTGCATCTTCCCTCCCCGGATCCTTCTAGCATCCGTTGGCCCCATACTTTAGCCTACCCATTGAATCTTCCGTGCCACCACCACGACAGCTTTCGAGACTACCGCTTTTACACTGAAAAGAGCACCATCATGATTCGTTGAAATGACACCATATAAGTTATGGTTTGGGATAAAACTCAAGTTGTCTTTTCTTAAATTTTGGTATGCTAGTCATAAGTAAAATGTTTACAACTAAAGTCACATAATCACTTCTTTGTAGGTTATCCCAAATAATTTGTTGGGTATTCATCCATAACACCGAGGATAAAAGAATTGGTTGCTTGGAAGTCAAGTTTCTTAAGAAGGAATTTTTTGCAAAAGAGTAAGTGGGAGGACAATAGGACTTTGATTAGGTTGATGAACCTAAGAAACATGTGCTAAGTAGCACAGTGCTGGAAAGTGTCCCGGAGGCGGCCACAACGCTCATGGTTATCTGATGACTGCAAGTGCATGTTGGGTTCACAACATAGAAAACAAAAAATTTCCTACGATGGGAACATCTAAGTACCAAGATCTATCTACTAGATACAAGCAACAGGTGGATATACATCCATAGAATACATACCCTCGAAGACCTAATAGCATTAACGAGGTTGTACTCGTGGATGATGTAGACGAACGCTTGCCGATCTCAAGATCGTGATGAAGTCCATCTGGTCCAGCCGGTCCAGCACCATCAAGTCTAGCACCGCAAAGCACTGGTGCATTCGTGATCGCACACACGTACGGGTACCCCGACAACCTCCGCGCCCTTGCTCCAGCGAAGCAGCGGAAGCAACAAATCCTTCCAGAAAAAGCCACCGGCAACATGTATCTCGCTGATCCGAGACCATGGGGAAATTCTAAAGGGGGAGAGAGATCGTTCGCGAGGAGGTGTGCTTTGAGAGGATGAGAGGGGGGCCTTTTATAGGGGAGAGGGGGGGGGTCACCCAAGGGGAATGGCGCCCAGCCATGGGGATTTCCCCCACCTCTCCCACATTCATGTGGGTGGAGCTCCCACTCAAAATGAAAAGCCTCCACTCCCATAAAAGAGCCTCCACTCAAAAATCCACTCACATGCATTAAATTTCCACCAAATTTAATGCAAGCTCTCATTTCAATAAAACTCTTTTATTTATTTATTCAGAATTTTGGTAATTACTTTAATTAACAAACATTCACATAAAACCCCTTGCTAGTATTCCATTTCACATGCGTAACCGGGCCAGCAATTTCAACCGAAACAGTTCCGGTGTCTAGTGAAATAAATTCCTGCGCTTTCCTTTTCTTTTTCTGACAGATCATTTGCTCCGAATGGTGTCGGTATCCCTTAAGTGTGTCACCCTACGGTTCGCAAATAATGGAGACATGATCGAGACCCCTCTCCGATCAATAATCAGCAGCGGGATCTAGAGATCCGTACCGACTCCCACACATTCAGCGATGACTTCTGTGATCGTGTGAACCTTTTACGCTAGTATCTTAATCCCTTTGTTTCACGATATATTACATGTCCAAGATTCGATCATCGGTATCTCCATACCTATTTTGATCTTGTTACCGACATGCACGGCTTTTCTCGTTCCCGTGATATAACATTCTAGTGATCAAATCACTTGCTTACAAGCTAATCAATGTGATATCACCGAGAGGGCCCAGAGCATATCTATCCGTCATCGGGATGAACAAATTCCACTCTAGATCCATGAGTCTCAACATAACACTTTAGTAGTTCTGAAGCCATCTTTATAATCACCCAGTTACGGTGTAACGTTTGATGTCATCGAGAAACTCTTCCGGTGTTAGTGATTGACATGATCTCATGGTCTAAGGATTAGGATCACTTCGTAAGTTTTTATAGCAATATAAACTCAATGACTTTGATCATAATGCTATACTTCAGATGAATGTTCATCACATCATTACACTAATGTTGTGACCTTGTTATTAACAACATCCAATGTCCATGATCAGGAAACCTTTGATCATCTTGTTAATCAACGAGCTAGTTTATAAGAGAGGCATAATTAGGAACTTCCTTTTTGTTTATTGAACACACATGTATTAACGTTTCCGTATTAATACAATTATAGCATGCAAAATAAACATTTATCATAAATAAGGAATACAATAATAACAACTTTATTATTGCCTCTCGGGCATATTCCCTTCAGTATCCCACTTGCACTAGAGACAATAATCTAGTTTGAAAACTTTGTGTATTTGAACACCTATGGCTTTCTGGTGTTCCATATACGCAACTGCAAGTGGTTAATATAATCTATGGATCTGACACTTTCAGGTCCGTGTGTATTTGCATGTCTTTGCGTCTTCACGCACCACTCATTCTCCAATAAGATGGCATTGTATAGATTTGGTCTTTCGGTGAGACCTTTAGTTCCTTGGGGTTAAATCATGTCGATACTATTGTCATACAATATATCTTTAGTGTTAGCCCGTTGCGAACCACACCTTAGTTTGATAACAAACTACTTGACACAAATGCCATCCTTTGCTGCTACTATAGCAGTCATATACTTAGCATTTTGTTGTAGTATCCGTCACAATGTCTTAACTTTGTAACTCTTCCAAATCCATCATGGAAACTTTCTTTCCATTTCATTGTGCCACCCATAATTTAAATTGAGATAAACTTAATTTTGTATCCTGTGACAAAATTAGTATCAATGTAACGCTTTACAATGAACTATTTGTAATTGTTTGTCACCTCTACACAAATATATTCTTAGTTCCTCCAAAAGATCATAAGAATATCCTCGCTATCGTCCAATGATCATTTTATGATTCATTCTGGTATATGCTCATAACACTTAGAGCATAGGACATATCTGGATGTGTACATATCATGGTATGATTGATCAAAACATCCTTGTGATTTCACTCATCAAGTGTCAAAGCACTTGAATCTTGTTTCACTTATCAAGTGTCGATACACTTGAATCTTGATTCAATTCCTTTCCATGCGACAAGAACCTTTTCTTGTTGTTTCTATATTGAACTCCTTCAATATCTCATATACGTACGTTTGGCACAACCATATTAGCGTCACAGTCTATCCACTCTAGACATTCATGCTAAATATTCGGGTTTTGCCTAAGTCTTTCATCGAAATGAAATTCTTAATCTTTGTCAATAAAAGATACATCATTTCCAATCAACAAGATATCGTCCACATAATGTATTAGAAATATTTCTCAGCGCTCCCACTTAATTTCTTGCAAATGCAAGCATCTTCATCGTCTCCTGATGAAAACTCCTTTTCATCATGGTGAAGATTCCAACTCCGCGATGCTTACTTCAACCATTGAAGTTTTCATGCCCTTTTTAGCATCCTTTGAATTAACAAAACCCTTTGGATCGTGTCATGTACACGTCCTAGGTAACCATTCAATTAGAAGAACTTTGTTTTGTTTATTCATCTACCATATACCAAATTATATGTAGTGGTTGCTAATTTAATCCGTCCAGACTAAATATCGCTATGAAAGATCAAATCTTGTCATAGTCAACTCCTTGAACATTGTCGTAAAATACTTTACCGACATGTCGATTATTTCATAGATGTGAAACATCCATGTCTGTTTCTTTATAGATCCAAATACGACCGATAGGTTTTTACACCTTTCCGGAGGGTCTTCTGTTAGACCCCTCCTTTATAAAGGAAAGGATCCCTGTGATTGCAATGCTAGTCCCTGGATCAATGCTAGCATCCACAGTTTAAGATGAAGTACACAGATACAAAGGTCGTTTATTACATTCATTCCAGAGATAAAATATAGTCTTTTACAACTCATGGCCATAGGCCTAATACAAGAGTTTGAAGGAATAAGCAAATAAACATAAGTCTTCATCTTCATGTGCCACAGGCAAGCATGTTGAGTGTAGACTCATGACTCCTAGTCATCATCGGAATAACCTGCAACATCACAAGTTACAACCACAGAGGGTCAATACTTTGGAATAGTATTGGCAAGTGATACCTTAGTATATTTTAAGTGGACTATATTACTATATGCAATTTTGGCTAAGTGTAGCTTGGCTTGCTTTGCTTGAAAATAAGTTTTACCTATTAGTTGAAATCACTAAGTTTTCTTTGTCAAAACATTCCCAAAGAACCACCAATAGACATTGGGGTCTTCACCCTTGTTCACCCATAAATTTTACTTAGAAATTGGAGTGATGAGATTCTTGTAGCTTCCATGTCTTGATGCTCAAAAGTGTCCATTGCCTTGGACTAGGCTAAGTACTTAGGTTTTCCATCTGCAGAGGTTGTGCACTTTCCCCACCAGACTTGGTTTCCCAAGACAGTACCTTTCAGATGCTTCTCCTTAGTCAAATGGACGCGTTCCAACCTATCATCCCATCTACCACCAACTGTCCAAATGACTAAGTTCTAGCAACCTATATGATCAAGGGAGAGCCCATATTGCCAAGTGGTTGCACTGTAAGCTTTCTCAACACTTGGCCTCCAAATCCCTTTGTGCCTGGGTGGCTTACCACAAGTGAGATACACAACCCAAGTCCATGTCCTTGTGTAACCACTCAACATAAACCATTCTTCCATTCCACCCAGGAGGTTCATTTGACTTAGTGGTTTTATTAGGAAAGTATAAGTCTCATGACTTAGAAATATTTTCTTCATAGTAAGTGTAGTTTTTCACCAACCCTTGTTTGCTATATAGCTAGGCTAAGCAAAGCATGGCAACTTATCTTAGGGAAAATTCCTTAGCAATTCTACTAGACTACATAGGATTTCCCAACTTTTGCATTAGACAAAATAACATGCAATACTGTAGCAAAATATCTAATGCTAGTTCAAAACACAGGATAAAAATATTCATGTAAATATCACTTGCCTTGGTAGTGGGGAGAGCAACACTCTTCACAATCACAATTACTAGCAAAATCTACAAGAAAAATTATAGCATTCAATTTCACATAATATATTCAATCAAAAAATAATATGAATGCATGCATGCAAGAATTTTACTAGGTGGTGACTTTGGAAATTTTTACCAAGCATGTGCATGATACTGAATCATAACAGGACACAAAATTTTGCCAAAACAAACTTATTTAATTTTAAAACCAATTACCAAATCATAACTATACTCAAAATATCCTCAAATATGATTCCACAAATAAAGTCATTTTAATGGTTACTATCAGTTAAACAAATTGGATATTCAGAAAGGTCTTGTTTCACTGAATCCAACGGTATAAAATTTGTAAAAATCTAACGTGGCATTCAAAAGTTATAGCAGTTTAAAGTTTGGATCAAAATCTGGTTTTAAATTCTGTTTTTGATTTAAATCCTGCCACGCGTCGCAACCTTATCGGTGCATTGTTGGCTGATCGCTCGTGGACCGCACGATCTAAGTGGGATCTGGCGGCTCACATGCGCGCTTACCCTTTCGTTCAAGGTTCTATCCTAGCCCTACGATGCAGATCCAACGGTCCAAATCACTGGCCAGCGTAAACGGCGCTAGCGGCTGGGCGGCGGCGGTTCGACTACGGCGCCGGCGTTCTACATCGTCCATGAGAGAGAGGGTCTTACCAGGTTCGCGGAGGCACCAAGCTCGTGGTGGTACCGGCTTATGAGGGCGTTGCACGACTTTAGGAGCTCGTCGGAGTAACGGGCGGCGTCGGTCGCTTGCAGACGCGGTGCTTGCCGAGGTTTGGCGTCGCCCTAACATGAGCCAGAGGCATTAGGAGTTGCGCAAAACGTAGGCGAACAAACTCGCGTGAAAGAGGGGGCAAGGGGCGCTCGGGTTTTACTTGAATTGGTCGCCGGAGTCAAGCGGCGGCGCAGGTGGTTTCGGTCGTGGATGGAGACGACGACCTGGGTCACGAGCAGGCAAAAGAAATGTGTCAGCAGGTGCGTAAGAACATGCTGAGCATCCTTGTTTGATCGAGAGAGAAGGGGGCGGTCAAAGCTCACCGGAATCGGTCGCCGGAGTCGTCGGTACTGCCGCGGTTCTGAGCGAGTCGTGGGCAGCCTGGTGGCGTGAGCGTGAGATTGACTGGGGGAAAATGATCGTGGGGAGGTGGGGATCTTATAGCAGGTGCCTCGACAAGAAACTCCTGCATTTAATGGCCCAATTAAGCCGCGCCATCACCGGCAGTCACTGCAGCTGCGACGTGGTCGCGGGCGAGGTTTGGGGAAGACGATGACAGCGTGGATAGGGCCCGCTTGTCAGCGACGTGTGAAAGATGGGGGTGGGGTCCGTTCGTCAGTGACTGGCTGTGTGCGTTCGCGTGTGAGAGAAGGAAAGGAAATCCCCGGGTGGGATAGTTGGGCTCGTTTCTCTGCTGGGCCAATTTCCTGGCGCTCGGCCCTTTTCCATTGTTTAGTTCTTTTTCTTTTCTAATTCGATTTTCTGGTTATGTTTTCAAATGGTTTCAAACAAAATTTGAATTCAAATCTTTCTAAGGTTTTGCAGGGGTGACTTGGTCTCAGAAATGAGTCAAAACTTGTGGTGTTGCCTTGCAAAGGTTTGGTCAGACTTAGATTTCAAATAAACAGAGACTATGCATCATTTGCAAATGTTTGAAATAGAGGTTTTGGAAATTATTTCTAATTTGGATATTTTGGTTAAACTTTTATACCCAATCTTTCCCATAGTGGGGCAAGCAAACAAGTTCTATATCTTTCAAGTTTCAAAAGCTGATGGCCTAATGAGTGAAATTTACTCACATGAAATCATAGCACAAGTTTCTGTTTTGAGAACCCTAAATGATGATGAATGCCTAGATGATATGAATGAGTTTTGAAATATGAATTTGGGGATGTTACATCTTCCAAGTTGAGAACTTGATTTATCGTGTATGGAACTATCACGGATTTTATGGCTTCAAGCCATTTGACGGAGTTAGGGCCCATCATCGCTTCTTTGCATGTAGTCGGTTCATCATTGTCAAACAATAATGATTTACTCTCAAATCTTAGAATTTGATTGTTTAACCGACCTACTTGGTTCAATAGGAACTTAGATTTCCGTGACCACAAACTTTGAGACACATAAGCTATGAGCATTATGGCAGCCTCCGGAACCATTTCCGGCGCTGCGCAACTTAGTACATTTAGCTAAGGTTTGTTAACCTTATCAAAGTTCTATTGTCCTCCCACTTAACATTTATGAAAAATTCCTTCTTCAAGAAACTTCACGTTTCAAGCGACAAACCCTTTTGTCCTTGGTATTATGGAGGAATAACCAATTGTTATTCGAAATAACCTACAAAGACATGCTCATCCTACTTCGGTTGTAAAATCTTACTTATGTTTAACATACCAAAATTTAAGAAATGACAACTTGAGTTTTACCCCAAACCATAACTCATATGGTGTCATTTCAACGGATCCAGATGGAGCTCTTTTCAGTGTAAAATCGGTAGTCTCTAAAGCTTTAATCTTTTAAAACATAATGACAGTTTTATAAATAACACCTTTGATCCAACCATGTCAAACAAGGTTTTATTACAAATCTCAAACACTCTATACTCCTATGGTGTTTCGGGAGATGCAAATCTAGGTGTTTTTGCTAAAATTATAACTCAAATAAATCCCTTTATGATAAATCATAATTCATTTATTTTTCTTGTTACACTTGTAACTCAAATAAATCCCTTTATGATAAATCGTAATTCATTTATTTTTCTTGTTACAATGATTTTTCACTTTATCATCTTGAAAATCTTTGAAACATTTCCAAATATTTCATACTTATTTCTCATTAAGTGAATATTCACTCAAGTTTTCGGAGAAAGTATATGAAGTTGAAATCCATCGCTTACGACTACACATAATGGACTACATACATCGATATGTATAAATTCCAATAATTTAATCGTCCGTTCTTCTTTGGCCTTTGAACGATGTTTTAATTATCCCGAGGAAAGTCTCACAAGCGTCACTTGATCAAATCAAAGACTCCAAAAATCCATAAATATGGAGATTATTCATGTTTTATTTCCAATATAATTTAAACGGCGATGTCACTTCGTAAGTGATCTTTCAATCATTTGTCTTGCGACATTTTAGCATTAGTTTTTATGGATGTGATTTCTTCAACTAGATTTGTAAATCATCCATCTTATATGGAATACGGTAATTATTTGAATAACCTTTGTTCTCATAATACCTGATTTAAATAACAATTATTAAAACAAATCTTGAAGTCAAGTTTTGATGTCAACGAGAAATACAAACAACGGTTTGTTTGTTTTCGATGAACATCATCACATATTCTCTTGCTAGTTACTTAGGCCATTATGGTTCATGAATTGCGTTGTTTTGTATGAAATTTCATACAAACCAATTCGGTATCCAATACCCAAGAACCACATTGTTTAACAAGCAAAGAATACAACCACAACATGTATATCATCTATATACCTAAATTGGATATTTCCAATATTTTCTTTTCTGCCAAATATATTTTATAGATTCTCTTTCAGCATTTCCTTTTCCTTTTAAAAGAATCTATCAACATCAAAAGTGGCGCCATATACATGACACATAGTACAAAGCGTGTATTTTCAAATAATAATACCTTTGGACTTGCACTTTGAAGTAGATCACCATCATCAAAATGATCGTTATTCTTTCAAAATCCATTCTTTAGTAATCTCTTTAGTGTAGTAAACACTTTACATACATATTATATTCATCCTTATCATGAAGACTTTCATGATCAAGATAATGTAGCTTATAAGGATAATCGTGAGTATAACGTTACTTTCCAAAACCCTTTTGGATGATTAGGATGTCTAGCATCTCCAACCTTTGCAAATTCTCATCCAATATGAGAACATATATTATACTCTATCATATTGCAACCAAAACATTGTTTCAGATATCGTTATATCTGCCACACATGATGGTTTATGAAACAATTCTTTCAGCTCCTATATAAACTTGATATTAAAACAATCAAGAATCATGGAGGCAAACATGATACTTAAGATACTAGCACTGGGATTGTTACTCTCGATTTAATACCAATTATTAAATTTCACGGAGTAAACAGAGTTTTCTGAAAGTTTGCAATAGGACTTTACACTTTAGATTGACACTCAACACAATACGATACCAGTTCGTAAAGTAAATATCCAGAATTCTATAGTTCTATTATCTCAATTACAACTAAGCATAAAGTGGTGAACGAATGCCAATGACTACAACAAATTATGCAAATTCACTTTGATTTAATTTATGATAAATTGAGTTCTACTAATCCAAATTATAAATGAACTCCCACTCATAAACAACATCCCTCGTGCCTTTTTGGTGATTACATGAACCAAATCCACTACACCAAGTTCGATCATCACGTGAGTCGGTATAGCTTCAAAGGCGAGCATCAAATGGGCATCATATCTAACATATGACTCATGCTTAACCTTTCGGTCCGTGTTCCGAGGCCATGTATGTACATGCTAGGCTCGCCAAGTAAGAACCTTAGTATTTGCGTGTGTAACTGTCTTACACCCGATATATGCTCGTGGATTCAAGTACACCCGATCATCACGTGATTTCTTGAAGCAACGAATCATTGTCGGTGCATACTTAAGGAAGAACACATTTTTATCTTGATATCTAAATGAGGGATCATATTATTATGCTAATAAAATGCCAAGCAAGCAGTATAAGATGCAATCAAACATCTCATGTTTGTAAGTGAAATGATATGGTTCCCGCATATCATCTCCATCATGTGCACCGTGGTATGATCTCTATCATACCTCTATGTGTAAGGCCAAGGTCTATGGAACCTACACGTTATGTGTGTTGTAAGAGTATCATCTTATACTTCTACTTACAACATCACCATATCATAACACTAGCCCAGCAACAATCTAAACTAGACGCCTCTAATTTATCCATTGCAAGTTTTACGTGGCTTAGGGCTTTCGAAGACAGAACCGTTCTTACCTACGAACATGAACCACAACGAGGATAATCAAAATGTTGACAACTCATTGCAAATTAGATATTGACTATAGTAGGAGAGACAGACATCCGCTAGCCACTTATGCAAAACTAGTTGCATGTCAAGCGTGGAACAGGTCTCATGTGCGAGGACATGTAAAGTTTGTCCGGGTCGCTTCATCCCACTATACCACCAATATCCAAAGTACAACTAAAAGGGAATAAAATGATCATCATTGCCCACATACTCATATCTGTACTACCCGTGCAAAGCATCTATGCATAGATCCGGCTCTGATACCACTGTTGGGTTCGCAGCATAGAAAACAATTTTTTTCATACGATGGGAACATCTAAGTACCAAGATCTATCTACTAGATACAAGCAACTGGTGGATATACATCCATAGAATACATACCCTCGAAGACCGAATAGCGTTAACGAGCTTGTACTCGTGGATGATGTAGATGAACGCTTGCCGATCTCAAGATCGTGATGAAGTCCATCTGGTCCAGCCGGTCCAACACCATCAAGTCCAGCACCGCAAAGCAGTGGTGCATCCGTGATCGCACACACGTACGGGTACCCCAACAACCTCCACGCCCTAGCTCCAGCGAAGCAGCGTAAGCAACAAATCCTTCCAGAAAAAGCCACCGGGAACATGTATCTCGCTGATCTGACACCATGGGGAAATTCTAGAGGGGGAGAGAGATTCTTCGCGAGGAGGTGTGCTTTGAGAGGATGAGAGGGGGGCCTTTTATAGGGGAGAGGGGGGGGGGGGAGGGGGGCACCCAAGGGGCATGGCGCCCAGCTATGGGGATTTCCCCCACCTCTCCCACATTCATGTGGGTGGAGCTCCCACTCAAAATGAAAAGCCTCCACTCCCATAAAAGAGCCTCCACTCAACAATCCACTCACATGCATTAAATTTCCACCAAATTTAATGCAAGCTCTCATTTCAATAAAACTCTTTTATTTATTTATTCAGAATTTTGTTAATTACTTTAATTAACAAACATTCACATAAAACCCCTTGCTAGTATTCCATTTCACATGCAGAACCAGTTTTAGCAATTTCAACCGAAACAGTTCCGGTGTCTAGTGAAATAAATTCCTGCGCTTTCCTTTTCTTTTTCTGACATATCAATTACTCTGAATGGTGTCGGTATCCCTTAAGTGTGTCACCCTATGGTTCGAGAATAATACAGACATGATCGAGACCCCTCTCGGATCAATAGTCAGTAGCGGGACCTGGAGATCCGTACTGACTCCCACACATTCAACGATGAATTCTGTGATCGTGTGAACCTTTTACACTAATATCTTAATCCCTTTGTTTCACGATATATTACATGTCTGAGATTTGATCATCGGTATCTCCATACCTAGTTTGATCTCTTTACTGACATGCACGGCTTTTCTCGTTCCCGTGATATAACATTCTAGTGATCAAATCACTTGCTTGCAAGCTAATCAATGTGATATCACCGAGAGGGCCCAGAGCATATCTATCCGTCATCGGGATGAAGAAATTCCACTCTCGATCCATGAGTCTCAACATAACACTTTAGTAGTTCTGAAGCCATCTTTATAATCACCCAGTTATGGTGTGACGTTTGATGTCATCGAGAAACTCTTCCGATGTTAGTGATTGACATGACCTCATGGTCTAAGGATTAGGATCACTTCATAAGTTGTTATAGCAATATAAACTCAATGACTTTGATCGTAATGCTATACTTCGGATGAATGTTCATCACATCATTACACTAATGTTGTGACCTCGTTATTAACAACATCCAATGTCCATGATCAGGAAACCTTTGATCATCTTGTTAATCAACGAGCTAGTTTTTAAGAGAGGCATATCTAGGAACTTCATTTTTGTTTATTAAACACACATGTATTAACGTTTCCGTATTAATAAAATTATACATTGCAAAATAAACATTTATCATAAATAAGGAATACGATAATAACAAGTTTGTTATTGCCTCTCGGGCATATTCCCTTCAGTGCATAGATCGTTTGTAGCTAGTTTTGAAGTTCAGATATCGATCCCACAGGGAGCCCAAAGGTAAATGTTTATTGGTGAAATCTCTGTCGCACCCAAAGTTGTCACAAGTCTTCTAGTGAATTGGCTGCAAGTGTTGAGAATATGAATGGAATTTTTATGTAAATGGAAGTACTTAAATAAAACTAAAATGTAAACTTCAGAAATAAAAGGCATAGAAAGTAAAGCACAATTTGTTTGTTGTTTTCTGCAGATGACGAAGTAGGCGCGGGGAGTTTCAGTTCATGGTGATAGTGAATGTGCTGGGTGAATGAGTGATAAGTGTAACAATCATAATCTTATAAGTATGTGTGTAGGCGAGCAACCCATAATTAGCCGGAACTCCTCTTGGTAGATTTAATCCCAACTTCAATAATCCTACTAGCCTGTTTACCACAACCATGGTCAGTCGCTATATGATTAAGATCCTTCGGATTGCTTAGCAATTAAGCTCCTTGGATCGGTCTAATGCAATAAGCTCGGTGGTTCCCCGTTATCCTCAAGTAAAACTAGTTTCCCATTGATATCTCTGTGTCACTCGAGGGTCACCGGTCTGCTAGCAAACAAGATTTTATCTATGTAGAACAAAGCATCAAGTTGTCTGGGCCCTTAATTGGACAACAAGAATTAAGCAACCCACAGATAGTCAAGAACACACTATATAGTAATTAGAATTAACCATAATCTTGATGGAAATTATGTAGGCACATCACATCTCACCAATCCCCTAAATCACCCACGCCCAAGGGAACTTACTCACACATGGGAGAAGAAAGCATCATCGATATAATTAAATAAAGGGAGTTGTTATCGATAGTACCGTGGAGATCCACAATAAGAAATAAAAACAAATCCAACACGATTACAGATAGGAAGAACAATCTCAAATCCTAATCTTGCAAAGTGGAGATCTTTCTCTCTCTCAAGTACAAGTAATGGCTATGGAGGTGTGGTGGATAGGAGATCGAAGATCGTGGAGCGAGATAAAGAACGTCTTCCCCTTCTTCTTTGGATCCCTTCTTTCTCCCTTCTGGATGCTGTGGCGGCTCGTGTGTTCTGTTTTCGACCTTGGCCTCTTCATGAAAGTTGTCCCTTTTAATAAGATGAAGGAGATGGCAACTATACGGCGACGGCCCATATAGTTGGTCGTTAAACTTGCAGTGAATTCTCCTCGATTGCTTCCAAAAAGGGACTTGCTTGTTTTCGCCTGAATATTCTGTTTTTGCGTTTAAATCCCTCTGTTGACGTTCAGAACCTAAAACACACATTAAAAACAAGTTTTATTCACTACCAAAGTATTAGCGTTAGGTAAAGCTAGAAAACCATCAAATCCAAATGAAAACCATCGATAGAAACCATAAAAAATGTGTAGAATCTCACATCTATCAACTCCCCCATGCTTAGATGTTGCTCGTCCTCGAGTGACAAGGAAATAAGAAAGGATAGCGGAGATTCGAAACTGAAATAAAAGAACTTACAAGCTTGAATTGGTGTCAAATTATTTTCTTCACATTTCCTGCAATCTCAAACATGATCATACAAATATTCACAAGATTGCACTGAGTTCACTTCCTAACCACGCATATCTTGCTAGCAAATAAATCATATGCACGAGCGAGTGTCGAAATTTTAGCTAGGAAAGTGAAACAACTTTTTTTGGCTTCTCTCTTGTTTGAGAGATGAAAACTTTTTGCTCTTGTTCCTTTAATCAATTAAGAGTACTCAAGTTTGCACCAAGAACATTTAATTTAAGAACAACTCATCTACTCCCACGTCAAAATTTCAAGACTCTCAAAGCAACTTTTTCCTTCCCTTGTTTTTCAAAAACTTCAACTCTTTTCTTAGAGAAATCATTCCACTGTTTTAACATGTTAATTGGGGTTGTGTTGCGCTCTCGTGACCATGTCAATAGATAGTTGTTAAGCAATAGTGGGCCAGAGGAGTACTACAACTTCACTTGGAATGTAAAACCACGAGAAGACTAAAAAATTTACATGTCATAGCTTTGCATCTACAGACGTTTACATAACTCATAGCCGAAATCAAGTGGTTTCCCATATTTAGATCATTTTTTGGCCAGCGGAGTTAATAGTTCCCCATGGAGTACGATAGTATTTGTAGTGACACGTGTAAAGCAATATCATACTATAATTATTAGAAAAAGTAGTGGCATAATCTCTACTACTTTGAAGTATCCATGTTATCAGACAATTTCATTCAAGAGTGCTATCGAGTATATTTATATTAAGCTCAATGGGGTTGTGTAGTTTCTAAAATAAAATATTTTGGGTTAAACAGGGACTCAAGTCATCTCTTGGATGCTTTTGCTTGTTGTAAAAAATGTTGGAAATATTTAACCAAGTTCATTACTCATTTTCAAAGCTAACAGAGGACACTAGCAAGGGAATATAATTTATATGATAACAAGCTAGGTGGGGAGTGACTCAAGTGCAAGTGAGTAAATAATTATAGGATCAATTTAAAATTGCAAGAAAGGTGATGAAAGGAATGTGATACCTTGATGAGTGTAGCAGCACTTTGTTGGAAGATCCCAAGAGGAAGGTATGATGAGAACAACATCAAGTTTTCCCTCAGTAAGAAACTGAGGTTATCGAACCTGTAGGAGGAAGGAAATGACTCAAAGCTATTGCAAGCAACGTGGAAACCTGCACAACACAAACTTAAGACTTTGCCCCAACTAACAGTGAGGTTGTCAATCTCACCAGTTTGCTGTAACAAAGGATTAACTCCATGGTGTGGAGGTAATGATGGTTTGCAACAAGTAAACAGTAACAGTGGAAGATGTATCTATGGTAAAGATGGGACCGGGGTCCATAGTTCACTAGAGGTGTTCTCCTTAGATAAACAAACATGGCATGCTGGGTAAACAAATTACAACAAGGCAATTGACAGGACTGAGCAAGGCATAATAATGCAATACTAGACAAAAAGATCCTATGAGATTCGATTGGGCAATACAACAATATACATAGACCTCCATCCAACTGCATCTATGACTAGAAGTCCACCTTGAGGTTATCATCCGAACCCCCGCCAGTATTAAGTTGCAAGCAACAGACAACTGCTTTAAGCAAAGTGTGTAAGGTAAACAATCCACTTGTTCCATGAACAAGAAACCGTTGTTTTATCCCTAGTGGCAACAACACATCTACAACCGTAGAGATTTCTGTCACTTCCCTTGATTAAGTAGAGGCATAAACCCACTATCGAGCATAAATACCCCCTCTTGGAGTCACTAGCAACTACTTGGCCAAGATAGCTACTAACAACGGAGAGCATGCAAGATCAAAAACAACACATACATGATAGAATCAATAAGACAAAACCATTAAACAATCTGACATAGTAATCTCAATATCCATCGGATCCCCGCAAACACAACATGCATGGTTACAAATATATTAGATCTTGATCATGAACGGAGCTCACAAGATCTAGACATGAAAACACAAGGAGGATATACAACCATCTAGCTACTACATGGACCCGTAGTCCAAGGTTGAACTACTCACGCTTCATACCGGAGGCTGGCATGATGAAGAAGAAGGCCTCCGGGATGATCTCCCCTCCGGCAGGGTGTCGGGAAGAGCTTTAGATCCCCCGATCTAGGGACTATGGTGGCGGCGGATACAGACGGTTTCTTGGAATATTGATCGGGTTCCTAGGGTTTCTGCATCGGGGGCTTCTTATAGGCGAAGAGGCGAGGCTAGGAGGCGGCCAGGGGGCCCACACCCTGACCAGGCGGCGGGCCCACCCTAGGCCGCGCCTGGGGGGCGGCCACCCTGTGGAGCCCCTCCGTCTCTCCTCTGGACTCCATGTTACCCTCGATAAAATATTGACTTTGGCTTTTGTCCCGTCCAATTTCGAGAATATTTCCTTACTAGCTTTTCTAGAACCAAAAACAGCAGAAAACAGGCAAGTGGCACTGTGGGAACTTGTTAATAGGATAGTACCAGAAAACATATAAAGCACCTCAAAGTGTGGACAAATGAAAGCAAAGTAGATACTAAACAAGCATGGAACATCAAAAATTATATATACGTTTCCGACGTATCAAGCATCCCCAAGATTAACTCATGCTCGTCCTCGAGTAGGTAAGTGATAAAAGAATAATTTTTGAGGTGACATGCACCATCAAAACCAAGATCAAACCTTTTGCAAGCATTGAAAGCTGGGATCAAAGAACTCTAAACATGTGCCTGAAATATGGAGTTCTAACAATAAGACAAAGTAACTATGCATGCAACATGGAAGGCTACAAACGAAGATCATGAATAACATGCATTGAAAAACGTTTGTTCGTTTCACATACAGAAAACATAGCATAGTGGCATTCGGCTTCTCCCTCATGGAGTAGCAAATAGATGCAGGACACCTTCAAAGTTCATAAGAGTGACTAGATACAAATAGCACAAGAACAAGCAATATCAACAATATGCATCGATCAATAAGTTTTGGGACACTACACATAGAACTAAGAATGGCAACTATGCTCTCTTAACTGGTGCCTAAAGGTAGAAGCTGGAGACTCAATAATGGTGGAAGAAAGGCCCTTCATAAAGGGAAGCAGGGATTTTAAGTTTCAAAAATATCTTCCAAAAATTATGGTACTTGTTAGCTTTCAGCCCTCATTGCCCCTATCATAAGCATCTTAAGGTGATTAAGGTTAAATTGAACAAACTATGGAGTATATGCTTCACAAAGTATAAGTTGACAATCTCATGTCCCTTGAATACGAGGCCGCACCTCATGCTACTCTGTTGGAATTATGCCCTAGAGGCAATAATAAAGATGTTATCATTATAATTCTTGTTCATGATAAAGTTTATATTCCATGCTAGAATTGTATTAAGCGGAAACTTTAATACTTGTGTGGTTTGTGAACAACACCGTGTCCCTAGTATGCCTCTATGGACTAGCTCATTGATCAATGATGGTTAAGGTTTCCTAACCATAGACATGAGTTGTCAATTGATGATGAGATCATATCATTGGAGAATGATATGATGGACAAACCCAAACTAAGCGAAGCAATTAGATCGTATCATCGTGTTCATCTTTGCGAAGCTTTTCCTATGTCAAATATTGTATTCCTTAGACCATGAGATAATACAACTCCCTGGTATCGGAAGAAATCTTTGAGGTCATAAAACGTCATCCTATGAGAGGGTGATCATAAAGGTGTCTCTCAGGTGATCGGAAAGTATCTGTTGGGTTGTATGTATCGAGATGGAATTTGTCCCTCCCAAGTCAGAGAGATATACTTCGGGACCACTCGATAATCGATATCAACACCGCTTGCAAGCATGTGGTTAAGGAGTTAATCACAAAGTGATATCGAATTACGGAACGAGTAAAGTACTTGCTGTGAACGAGATTGAACTAGGTATGACGGTACCGACGATCGAATCTCGGGCAAGTAAAATATCGCGAGACGAAGGGAATATATATATGGGATTGATTGAATCCTGGCATCGTGGTTCATCCGATATGATCATCGATGAATGTGTGGGAGTCAATATGGGTGCCTGCACCCGCTGTTGATTATTGATAGAAGATCATGTCTGCATATTCTCGAACCCGCAGGGTCACACACTTAACGTGTCTCGACTCTAGGATAGATTGGATAATTGGTTTATGAGTTTTTGTTCGGAGTCTCGGATGGGATCCGGGACATCACGAGAGGTTCCGGAGTGAGGTCCGGAGAATAAGATTCATATAAGGCAGTGCAGTTTTTGGAGTTCGGAATTGTTCCGGGTTAATCGGTATTGTACCGGAAGCTTCTAGAACCTTCCGGAAGGGGACCAACGTGGCCCCACCTTCCGGGAGGGGGCATGGGCCTATGAGGGAGTGTCCTGGCCGCATTGGGCCAGGGTCACAAGGCCCCATAGGGCCCAGCCGATTCTATAGGGTTTAAATCGTTTAAACTAGGGATAGAATTTCTAGAAGGGGGAGAGTCCTGCCCCCACTCCTCCCCTTGGCCGCCGCCCAAGGCTTGGAGGAGGGCAGGCTGGCCGCCTATATAAATAGAGGGCTGGTGCGCCCCTCCCCACCTTGCCTCCAACCCTAGTTGCCTGCCCTCCTCTCTCCCTCCCGATTGTTTGTGGCGAAGCCTGCAGTGAGAAATTCTCCACCATATACACCACGCCCGTTGTCTGTAGATCCAATCTCTCTCTCCACCATACTTGCTGGGCCGAGGAAGGAGGAGGCGTCGAGGTGCTTGCGTGTGCATCTCACGGAGGCACCGCCACTTGTGGTGCTAGATCGGATCGTGTCGCGAGGAGGAGAAGCGAGCGACTACATCACCCACGTTAAGCGAGCGTTCACTGCTTGAATCTTCAAGGGTATGAAGATCTAATCTAATCTCTCTCGTTGATTGCATCTCCTAGATTAGATCTTGGCTTTCCTCTGCTCGCATCCGTAGAAAATTTTGATTTACTATGCCGCCAAACCCTTGATGGTATCGAGCTAGATCTATGCGTAGATGTGTTTCACGAGTAGAACACAACATGGTTGTTGCGGCGTTGATGTTTTCTGTTGCAAGCCTCTTGTTTGTGTTCTTCTTATGACGGGATAGTGACATTGAAGCGGTCCAGCCAACCTTACGCGACATCGTTCGCGAGACCGCTCCGCGACGTGTGGCTTGTACCACACATGCGGTGGTGGATGTCGGTTTCTCTCACTATAGTTGTCATGGGATTAACACGGAGTTTGGCAACCATAATATCACCGTTGTGGCTTTCCGTAGGCAAGAATCGTTCTTAGCATCTACTCCCATAAGCCACGTAAAACATGCAACAACAAAGTAGAGGCGTCTAACTTGTTCTTGCAGGAGTGTTTTCGTGATATGGTATGGCCCAAGATGTGATGTGTATATTGTATGCGATGATCATGTTTTGTAACGTTTCACGACTTGCATGTCGATGAGTACACAACCGGCGAGCCATATGGTTGTCTTTATAATTGTGTATGACCTGCGAGTCAACTTCTTATACGCCATGTAATAGCTTTACTTTATCGATAAGTAGTTAGCAATAGTTGTAGTTGCTATTCGTGGTGGAGGCAATCATGGTGGAGTGATGGAGATCATGCGGAGCACAAGATGGAGATCATTGCGAAGATTGGCTATACCATGTCACATAGTTATATGCATGTGATGTTTATCCTTTTATGTATCTTATTATGCTTAGATCGTGACGGTAGCATTATAAGATGATTCCTCATAAAGATCAAGATAAAAACCGTGTTCTCCCCAAGTATGCACCGTTGCGAAAGTTCGTCGTGTCCAAGCATCACGTGATGATCGGGTGCTATAGACTCTCGCTCACATACAACGGGTGCAAGCCAGTTTGCACTGCGAAATACTTGGGTCTAGCTTGACGAGCCTAGCATGTACAGACATGGCCTCGGAACACAAGAACCGAAAGGTTAAGCATGAGTCATATGAATGATATGATCGACACTTGGTGTCCACCATTGAAACCACATCTCTTCTCGTGATGATCGGATTAGGTGTGGTGAATTTGGATCGTTTTCACTAAACAACTTGAGGGATGTTGAATTTAGTGGGAGTTCATCTAGTAATTTGATTAAGTTGAACTATTTATCATGAACATAGTCTAAATTGTACTTGCAAATACTGTAGATCACATGGACAAATCCAACTTCAACTTCAACGTTTTTGCTGAGAAGGAAAAGCTTAGAAACAATGGGTCTAACTTCACCAATTGGTTCCGCAATCTAAGAATCATTCTGTCTGGCGGTCAAAAGGACTATGTCCTTGGGAAAGCGTTAGGTGACCCCCCTGCTGCAATTGCGCCGGCTGATGAGAAAGCTGTCTATCAGTCGCGCAAAGATGATTATGGTGTGATTAAGAGCACCATGTTGTTTGCTATGGAACCGGAACTTCAAAATCGTTTTGAAACCTATCCCGGGCCCTTTGAGATTCTCGAGGTGAAAACCATGTTTGAGACTCAAGCCCGCTCGAGATATATGAGATCTCCGAGAAGTTCTTTAAGCGCAAGATGGAGGAAGGGAGTTCCGTTAGTGAGCACGCCATAAAGATGTCGGGCTACACTCAGCATATGAGCAAGCTGGAATGCACGATTCGGAGGAGCTCAAGATTGTGATCTGCAATCATTCCTCCCAGCTACAAAAGTTTTGTAGTGACTCATAATCAGTTGGTTCCATCGATACGATCACCGAGCTCTTCATGAAAGGCTGCGGAGGTGGACATCAAGAAGGATAATCATGTGTTGATGGTCAACAAGCCCTCCTTTAAGAAAGGTAAGGGAGCAAAGAAGCCCTTCAAGAAGGGCGGCAAGCCTTAATGCTCCTGAGAAGAAGCTCAAGTCTGGTCCTAAGTCGGACCTTTGAGTGCTTCTATTGCAAGGACAAGGGTCCTTTGGGCAGCTGTCCAAGTACTTAGCGGACAAGAAGGCTGGCACCATCAAAGGTATATTTGATATACATGTTATTGATGTTTTTCTTACTAGCCCTCGTTGTAGTGCCTGGGTATTTGATACCGGTTCAGTTGCTAATATTTGTAACTCGAAACAGGAGCTACGGAATAGACGACGGCTTGCGAGGGATGAAGTGATGATGCGCGTTGGCAACATATCAAGAGTTGATGTGATGGCCGTCGGCACGCTCTCCTTAGTTTTACCTTCGGGATTAGTTTTAAACCTTAATAAATGTTATTATGTGCCTGCGTTGAGCATGAACATTATTTCCGGATCGTGTTTATTGCAAGACGGTTATTCATTTAAATCGGAGAATAATGGTTGTTCTATTTATATGAGTAACATCTTTTATGGTCATGCACCTCTTGTGAATGGTTTATTTCTTCTAAATCTCGAAAGGGATGAAACACACATCCATAACATTGAGGCTAAGAGATGCAAAGTAGATAGTGATAATACTACTTATTTGTGGCACTGTCGTCTAGGTCATATTGGTGTAAAGCGCATGAAGAAACTCCATTCTGATGGACTTTTGGAGTCTCTTGATTTTGAATCATTTGACACATGCGAACCATGCCTCATGGGTAATATGATCAAAACCCCGTTCTCCGGTATGATGAAGCGAGCAACGGACTTGTTAGAAATCATACATACCGATGTATGCGGACCGATGAGTATTTCGACGCGCGGTGGATATCGCTATTTTCTCACTTTTACCGATGACTTAAGTAGATATGGGTATATCTATTTAATGAAACATAAATCTGAAATATTTGAAAAGTTCAAGGAATTTCAGAATGAAGTGGAGAACCATCGTATGAGAAGATTAAGTTTCTACGATCCGATCGTGGAGGTGAATATTTGAGTTATGATTTTCTCACGCATCTTAAAGCAAGTGGAATCGTTTCACAACTCACGCCACGGAACACCACAGCGCAATGGTGTGTACGAGCCGAATCGAACCCTATTAGATATGGTCCGATCAATGATGTCTCTTCTTGATTTGCCGTTATCATTTTGGGGTTATGCATTAGAAACCTGCATTCACTTTAAAGGGCTCCATCTAAATCCGTTGAGACGACACCGTATGAAGCGTGGTTTGGTGCTAAACCTAAGTTGTCGTTTCTATAAAGTTTGGGGATCTGAGCTTACATCAAGAAGTTGATGCCGGACAAGCTCGAACCCAAAGCGAATGCGTCTTCATAGGATACCCTAAGGAAACTATTGGGTATACCTTCTATCCAGAACCGAAGGCAAAGTGTTTGTCGCAAAACGGTTCCTTTCTTGAGAAGGATCTCTCGAAAGAAGTGAGTGGGAGGAAAGTAGAGATAGCGAGGTTATTGAACCTTCTCTTGAATTGGAGAGTAGCGCACTGAAATTGTTCTAGTGCCTGCACCAACGATAGAGGAAGCTAATGACAAGGATCATGAAGCTTGGACGATCTTGCTCTTGAGCGTCCGCAGTCGACAAGGTCGCGTGCCCTCTGAGTGGTGCGGCAACCCTGTCTTATTTGTCTTGTTAGTAGAATACAGTGAACCTACGAACTATGAGGAAGCGATGATGAGCCCAGACTCTGAGAAATGGCTAGAAGCCATGAAATCCGAATTGGGATCCATGAGCGAAAACCAAGTATGGACTTTGGTGGACCCTCCTAGCGACCGAAAGGCCGTTGAGTGCAAATGGATATTCAAGAAGAAAACGGACGCGGATGGTAATGTTACCGTCTATAAAGCACGGCTTGTCGCAAAAGGTTTTCGACAAGTTCAAGGTGTTGACTACGATGAGACTTTCTCTCCCGTAGCGATGTTTAAGTCCATTCGGATTTTATTAGCAATTGCTGCGTTTCATGATTATGAAATATGGCAGATGGATGTCAAGACTGCATTCCTCAATGGCAACATTGATGAAGAGTTGTATATGATGCAACCCGAAGGTTTTGTCGATCCTAAGGATGCTGATAAAGTATGCAAACTTCAGCGTTCCATTTATGGACTGAAGCAAGCATCTCGGAGTTGGAACCTTCGTTTTGATCAAGTGATCAAGAGCTTTGGATTTGTTCCAAATTGCTACGAAGCTTGCATCTACAAGAAAGTGAGTGGGAGCTCGGTGACGTTTCTGGTACTATATGTGGATGACATATTGATTATTGGAAATGACATCAATATGCTTAACGATGTGAAGAGTTATTTGAACAAGTGTTTTTCAATGAAAGACCTAGGTGAATCGCTTATATATTGGGCATCAAAATCTATAGAGATAGACAAAATGCACGATAGCTTTAAGCGAGTACATACCTAGACAAAGTTACGAAAAGGTTCGAATGGATAAGGCAAAGAAAGGTTCAAGTGCCTATGTTGTCGGGTAAGATATTGAGCAAGGCTCGGTGTCCAACGGTAAATGATAGGGAAGCTATGAGCAAAGTGCCTTATGCCTCGGCCATAGGTTCTATCATGTATGCCATCTTTGTACTAGACCGGATGTGTCCAATGCTCTTAGTTTGTGACGAGATATCAAAGTGATCCAGAGTGGAACCTTTGGACAGCCGTGAAGAACATCCTAAAGTACCTAAATAGGAATAAAGAAATGTTCTTAGTCTATGGGGGTGATGAACAGCTTGTCGTAAAAGGTTACGTCGATGCTAGTTTCGACACCGACAAGGATGATTCTAAATCTCAGACAGGATACGTGTATATTTTGAATGGAGGAGCTGTGAGCTGGAGAAGCTGCAAGCAAAGCGTGATCGCGGGATCTACAGTGGAAGCGGAATACATGGCTGCTGCAGAAGCGTCAAGTGAAGGAGTTTGGATTAGAAACTTCATCACTGAGCTTGGCGTGGTTCCAAGTGCATTGGACCCACTGGAGATATTGTGTGACAACACTGGCGCCATAGCACTTGCTAAGGAACCAAGATATCATCCAAAGACCAAGCATATCAACCGCATGTTTCATATAATCCAAGATTATATTGCAGATGGAGATCTGAAGATTAGCAAAGTACATACAGATCTGAATGTCGCAGATCCATTGACAAAACCTCTTCCACGTGTAAAACATGATCAGCACCTCAGTGCCATGGGTGTGAGATTGTTGCCAAATGTAAACTAGATTATTGACTCTAGTGCAAGTGGGAGACTGTTGGAATTATGCCCTAGAGGCAATAATAAAGATGTTATTATTATAATTCTTGTTCATGATAAAGTTTATATTCCATGCTAGAATTGTATTAAGCGGAAACTTTAATACTTGTGTGGTTTGTGAACAACTCCGTGTCCCTAGTACGCCTCTATGGACTAGCTCATTGATCAATGATGGTTAAGGTTTCCTAACCATAGACATGAGTTGTCAATTGATGATGAGATCATATCATTGGAGAATGATATGATGGATGAGACAAACTAAGCGAAGCAATTAGATCGTATCATCGTGTTCATCTTTGCGAAGCTTTTCCTATGTCAAATATTGTATTCCTTAGACCATGAGATAATACAACTCCACAGTATCGGAAGAAAGCTTTGAGGTCATCAAATGTCATCCTATGAGAGGGTGATCATAAAGGTGTCTCTCGGTGATCGGAAAGTATCATTGGGTTGTATGTATCGAGATGGAATTTGTCCCTCCCAAGTCGAAGAGATATACTTGGGCCCACTTTCGATCGATATCAACACCGCTTGCAAGCATGTGGTTAAGGAGTTAATCACAAAGTGATATAGAATTACGAGTAAAGTACTTCGTGAGCGAGATTGAACTAGGTATGACGGTACATCGACGATCGAATCTCGGGCAAGTAAAATATCGCGAGACGAAGGGAATATATATATGGGATTGATTGAATCCTGGCATCGTGGTTCATCCGATATGATCATCGATGAATGTGTGGGAGTCAATATGGGTGCCTGACCCATGTTCATTATTGATAGAAGATCATGTCCGCATATTCTCGAACCCGAGGTCACACACTTAACGTGTCTCGACGCTAGGATAGATTGGATAATTGGTTTATGAGTTTTTGTTGAGTCTCGGATGGGATCCGGGACATCACGAGAGGTTCCGGAGTGGTCAGGAGAATAGGATTCATATAAGGCGGTGCAGTTTTGGAGTTGAATTGTTCGGGTTAATCGGTATTGTCGGAAGCTTCTAGAACCTTCCGGAAGGGACCAACGTGGCCCCACCTTCGGGAGGGGCATGGGCCTATGAGGGAGTGTCCTGGCGCATTGGGCCAGGGCACAAGGCCCCATAGGGCCCATCCGATTCTATAGGGTTTAAATCGTTTAAACTTGGGATAGAATTTCTAGAAGGAGGAGAGTCCTTGCCCCCACTCCTCCCCTTGGCCCGCCCAAGGCTTGGAGGAGGGCAGGCTGGCCGCCTCTATAAATAGAGGGCTGGTGCGCCTCCCCTACACCTTGCCTCCAACCCTAGTTGCCTGCTACCTCCTCTCTCCCTCCCGACCATTGTAGGCGAAGCCTGCGTGAAATTCTCCACCATATACACCACACCATCGTGCTGTAGATCCGATCTCTCTCTCCACCATACTTGCTGGTCCAAGGAAGGAGGAGACGTCGAGGTGCTGCACGTGTGCATCTCACGGAGGCACCGCCACTTGTGGTGCTAGATCGGATCGGATCGCGAGGAGGAGAAGCGACGACATCACCCACGTTAACGAGCGTTCCATGCTTGAATCTTCAAGGGTATGAAGATCTAATCTAATCTCTCGTTGATTGCATCTCCTAGATTAGATCTTGGCTTTCCCTCTGTTCGCATCCGTAGAAAATTTTGATTTACTATGCCGCGAAACCCTTCAGTGGTATCAGAGCTAGATCTATGCGTAGATGTGTTTCACGAGTAGAACGCAACATGGTTGTTGCGGGTGTTGATGTTTTCTGTTGCAAGCCTATTGTTTGTGTTCTTCTTATGACGCGGGATAGTGACATTGAAGCGGTCCAGGCCAACCTTACGCGACGTTGTTCGCGAGACCGGCTCCGCACTTGACGTGTGGCTTGTACCACACATGCGGCTGGTGGATGTCAGTTTCTCTCACTATAGTTGTCATGGGATTAACACCGGAGTTTGGCAACCATAATATCACCGTTGTGGCTTTCCGTAGGCAAGAATCGTTCTTAGCATCTACTCCCATAAGCCACGTAAAACATGCAACAACAAAGTAGAGGCGTCTAACTTGTTCTTGCAGGGAGTGTTTTCTGTGATATGGTATGGCCCAAGATGTGATGTGTATATTGTATGCGATGATCATGTTTTGCAACGTTTCACGACTTGTATGTCGATGAGTACACAACCGGAAGGAGCCATATGGTTGTCTTTATAATTGTGTATGACCTGCGAGTCAACTTCTTATACGCCATGTAATAGCTTTACTTTATCGCTAAGTAGTTAGCAATAGTTGTAGTTGCTATTCGTGGTGGAGGCAATCATGGTGGAGTGATGGAGATCATGCCGGAACGCACAAGATGGAGATCATTGCGCGAAGATTGGCTATACCATGTCACATAAATTTATATGCATGTGATGTTTATCCTTTTATGTATCTTATTATGCTTAGATAGCGACGGTAGCATTATAAGATGATTCCTCACTTAAAGATCAAGATAAAAACCGTGTTCTCCCCAAGTGTCGTGGGAATTGTCACGGCAGATGCTGCAATCGGCAGCGAGTAGTAGAACGAGGGGCAAGGGCGGCCAGCCTTCTGCGGTGCGAGATGAGGGCAAGGACACAGGGTTTTACCCAGGTTCGGCCCCCCGGAGGGTAAAGACCTACTCCTGCTAGATTGTATTATGGAGGTGTTACAATGGGCGAGCTCGGCGGCTAGGCGGCGAGTCGCTTGGGTGTATGAGGGAACGTGTCTCTACTCGCCCTATTGGGAGGTTTATATAGGCTCACCTCCCCTAGGGTTTACATATCTCAACCGATTGATTCTGACTTGAGTCGTTTAACCTAGTCCGACCGGGCCTATCTACTACTTTGGGCCTTGACTTCGATCGCTCGACTCTGGGCTTTGATCCACTCGCCGTTCTGCAGGCCCACTCGCCAGGTCTTGGGCCAGTCGGAAACGTCCTGCTAGGTATACCCCGGTAGGCATATCCCCATCGAGTCCCGAGGCCGTGCCGATTAGGTGTGGGTGGCTGCCGGAGTACGTCTGGCTTGAGTAGGCATCCAGTCGAATCGTCGGGCTCTGTAAAGGAAACAACCAATGACCCAGTCGCATCTTTGGCGAGTCGAGTCGTGAAAACTCTTGTCTTAGTGATTGGGTCGTGAGCCGATTGGCATGATTGGACCGTCGGTGGTTAAACTAGCCGTTGGGTAATCCAACGGTAACTTTTGGCGTAATCGCCGCGCGGTAACGGCTCCCTGATTTGGCGGGTAACTCCCGATATATAAGGGGAATGGCAGGTAGTCGTAGAGCCAACTCCTCACCACTTCTTCCGACTGCGCGCATTTTCTTTCCTTCGCTCCACGATCTAGCCGACCCGAAATCTTCCGATCTCCAACCAATATCTCAGCCATGGCCCTTTCCACCGAGCCGTGGGGTAGGTCCAAGTGCACAAGGGCACAGCTGGCCTCCTTCGAGGAGGCCGGGGTCCTGCGAGCCGGCTGTTGGCGTATCCCATGGAGAATCGACCCCAAACCCGCGAGAGGGAATTCATCTGTTCACCAGTCATCTCGGCGGGGCTAGGGTTTCCTACATCCCTATTCTTCCTGCGCCTACTACGGGATCCAACCCTCGGATCTGGGTCCCCATAGCATCGAGCAGCTCGCCATCTTCGTGGCGTTCTGCGAATGCTACTTGGGCTGCTGGCCCTACTTCCCCTTGTGGCAAGATCTGTTCCACAGATGGATCAGCCGCGAGGAGGCAGGCGACCCAATGCTTGCCGCGGGCGGCTTGACGTTCCAGCTCAAGTCCAAAGAATCTTTCTTTGAACTGATGCTACCCGCCAAGGCAGCAAGCGGAAGAAGTTGTGGTTCTACGTGGCGGCGACCCGGCGAGGCGGCGATCATGGTACTCCGCTAATCGCTCCAAGCCGCGCAATCTTCAAGTCGGCAAGCTCCCCGGCGACCAGAGGATGGTCGTCGACGAGATGCTCCAGACCATCCGCGGTCTGAAAAAGAAGGGCCTTCAAACCATAAACTTGTACAATTGCTGGCTCGGGCGGCTCGTCCACTCGCCCACCGCGACCACTATATGTACCAAGACAGGTAGGGAGACTCGTGAAGGCCTGTCTCGACGAGTGGAAGCCGGAGGATTATCTCGGCGTTAAAAAGATTACCAGGCGGTGTACACGGATGCGCAGCTAGGTCGCCCCATGAGCGTCCGGCTCCCACGGTAATTTCTTTACCTTGCTCGCGATCCCGTAAAAGCGATCGCGGTAATTCGATTCGTCTTGTATTTGTTGCGGCTATTCCAAGTGGTAGAAGGTGGCTCCCACCCTCGGATGATGAGAGCTTGGGCGGACATACGCGAATCGCCGCCTACCAAGGGCAACGACGAGGCAGACGAGTCCGAAGAGGAAGTCGCCCACTGGTCCGAAGACCCGCAGGCAACGACAAGCGAGATCGAGGCAAGCCTCGAGCGTCATGGCGATGACGACGAGCTTCTAGAGACCACCTCGCCGTCAAGCCACCCCATCAAAGAAGAAGAAGAAGAAGGAAAGGAGGCAAGGGCCTCCCGAAGAAAAGCAGGCCGTCGAGGGCGGCCTCACCGCCACACTCGGCGGCAGCTCGATGCTCCCAGCCCAGTGGTGACGACGCCTCCAGCGACAACCGCTGGACGCTGGCGACCGTGGAGGTGCCGCTGGCCTCAATGCCTCCGCCATTCGCCCAGTCTACGGGCTGGGAGGCTCGCTCTGGTGACTTCGCCTCGCAAGGGGCTCATTGCGGCGCCTCGCGAGGAGGCTCCGGCTACAACGGCCCCAACTCGTGAGGAGGCTCCCGCCGAGGATGTCCCAGAGGCGCCAGCCGCGGCCTCAACGACGAAGAAGCCGTCCGTGTCTTGGGCACACGACGTCCTGGATCGGGAGTCGCCGATCGGGCCTGAACTCGAAAACCGTCGGCCTTCGTGCGGGCGTTTCATCGATCGCCAAGTGAGTGCGCTCACCCTTTCTTATTTTCTATAACTATTCCAATTGTCTCTGTTGACTTGATTAATGCACAGGACCGGGGTGAAAAGGATGGGCCACCCGACCGTGGCTAAGGTATCCTCCGCCATAAGCGAGGAGGACCCTTCTCGCAAGAGGAAGGCGGACGAGGTCGACACCTCAGCGGTTGGCAGCAAGAAGGCCAAGGGCGATGACGTCGTCACGATTTCTGACGACGCGACGGTCGCGCCGGCCAGGCCCGCGATGGAGGCAGCCGTGTCTACGAAGGAGGGTGCTTCCTTGCCTGCAGCGGCGGAGGCGACCTCCCTTGGAGCGGGTGCCTCTATCGCTACCTTCCCCCGCTTCGTGACCAAGGCGGCCACGGCGAGTGAGGCTACGCCCTCGAGCCACGCTCCTGGGACCGCCGAAGCTGAAGTCGACCAACGTCGTGGGCATACGCCGGCGTTGCTCGCGTCCGTGGACGCGATACAACTCCATGGCATGCTTGGCGCGGCCATCCAGGTACATCCAGTCCCCGAGGATCAGGTCGGTGCTTTGCAGCGGCTTGATTCTTATAATTTCTCGTTTTTTTTATTTTCGCATCCAGTCCCCGAGTGCGCGCTCGCTGAATTTCAACGAGTGGGCACTTAGGAATTTATTGATCGCCAGTCCCCGAGTGCGCACTCGCTGAATTTCAGCGAATGGGCACTTAGGAATTTCTTGATCGCCAGTCCCCGAGTGCGCACTCGCTGAATTTCAGCGAATGGGCACTTAGGAATTTCTTGATCGCCAGTCCCCGAGTGCGCACTCGCTGAATTTCAGCGAATGGGCACTTAGGAATTTCTTGATCGCCAGTCCCCGAGTGCGCACTCGCTGAATTTCAGCGAATGGGCACTTTAGGAATTTCTTGATTGCCTAACTTTTTTGGTGATGTGCAGGGTCTGCGGTGAGTCGGCGGATCGATTGGCCGCGAAGCAGCGCGCGGAGAAGGAGCTCTCCATCATCCAGGAGGCGAACAAGGGGCTTCAGGCTGCTGCTATGAAGGCAGAGGAAGCTCGCCAGGGGCTTGTCCCCGTGGTGAGTTGGTGGCGGCGATCTGCCTGGGTGCCTGAACAATGGATCGCCGACCTCGAGCGCCGAATCGCGAGAGGCGAGAAGAAGCGGCTCGGCGGGCGAGCTAAGGCCGCCATTGCGCCTCAAGAGGATCGCAAGGTGTCGGAAGTCCTTATTGCTGGGCTTCAGGGGCGACCACGCCGCCTGCTTCATCACGAGACTCGCCCGCCCGTTGCTTGGTGAGTGCATTTCCCCTTTATAATAGTTGTGGTTTTTGTGGTGTCCGTCATGCTTATCATTGTCTTCTACTTGCAGGTCGCGTCCTTGATAGCGAAGAAGAGGCGAGCTCGCTCGACGCAAGGGAGTGCGTAAGCATGCTCGTCGATTCGGCGACGTTGTCGGCGACTTGCATCCGTGCCTACCTCCAAGAAATATCACCCACAGAAGTGATTCCTAGCGACCTCGTTGAGGTGTGGAGGTACTTGGAGAAGGCGCCCGCAGTCGTTGAGTTCATGACGCGGTCGGCGTTTCGGCGTGGAGCGTCGACGGCACTGAGCCTTGGACTCGCCCACTTCCCCGAGGATTTCAACATTGACGATGTGACGAGTGGGTATCCGTCGTCGACTGGCGCGGTGGAGCTGTCCGAGGTCCTCAAGTTGCAAGAACGTGCCGCCACATACTCGGAACGCGTCTGGGCGATGGGCGACCTCCTGCCGTACCAGAGGCGGTTGTCGCGTAAGCGACCCCGAGCCGCCGCATCGTGACTTCAAGGTCGAGCAGCCTTTTCGCGCGGCGATGGCGGGTGAACTGACGACGTATCCATCCAACCCATACACGGCGTTCATCCGCAGTCGCCGGGATGCTGGCGAGTCGTCTTCGAAGCCTGCAGAGTAGAGTAGTTTGCCTTGTGGCGTTAGCAGCAGTTCTGCCACGCGGGCATATTTTGTAACATGAAACAATGCAACATGTGATTGAATGAGACGTCGTGTCTATTTTGATATTTGTTTGTGTGCTTTTGATTGATTTTGGACGAGTCCCCGAGCGCGTCCGCCCTTTTGTGGGGTTTACCTCGTATATGATGTATGTGTTGTTGTTATGTGTTTTGATGTTTTAGTCGACTACTTGAGCTCGAAGAGCCGATCGCTAGGCGACTCCCTTGAGTGCTCTGTGCTACCGTTTTCCCGTCTTGTGAACAAGGTCGGGTGGCGAGTCCCCGGCGTGGTACTTGGTAGTTCTAGGTGCGACTCAAGGGTGGTTGAGGACTTAGCGTTGGTGTGGCCGTCCTCCTGCCTGGCCCGTGGGGTCGATGTGGCGAGTCTGGCATGCTCTCTTACTTGGCGTTTTCCCGACGCTCGCGAACTGGTCTTGATCCCGGCGTGGTACTTAGCCGTTCGAGTCTCTATGCCGAGGATGCGGAGGACCAGGTCGCTGTGAGAAGCGAGGCGATTGTCTTGGCTCGTAGAACCAGTCGAGCTGGCGACTCAATGGGGCTCGGGTTGGCGTTATTCGTGGACGATGCAAGACCTGAAGTGATTCAGTGCTCTTGCACCGCACTACTTAGGCCGATGCTGTACCAAAGGTTGACTTCTGCATTTAGCATAACGCTGTTTTTACGAGTGCGAGTGGCACAAGTCATGGAGAGTAAGCACAAGTTGCGGTAACCATTTCTTTTTATTTCATAGCGACTGGAGAGTACATGTGTGGGGTCCTAGGAGTAGAACTTCCAGAAGAGGTTTACATTCCATGGTCGCTTGACGTCGAGTTCGCCGTCCCCGCGGACGTCGATGAGGTAGTAGGCGTCGTTGCCTAGTACGCGCCCTATAGCGAATGGGCCTTCCCACGGAGGGGAAAGCTTGTGCATCCCCTTCTTGTCCTGGATGAGGCGTAGCACCAGGTCGCCTTCCTGGAAGGTGCGAGCTTTCACCCGCCGGCTGTGGTAGCGGCGAAGTCCTTGCTGGTAGATGGCGGTGCGTGACCGAGCGAGGTCGCGTGCTTCGTCGAGCTGGTCGATCCCATCTTGGCGGGCCAGCTCATTTGCAGCCTCCGTATAGTGGACGACTCGCGGCGAGTCGTGTTCGAGGTCGGTGGGCATGACTGCCTCGGCACCGTAGACCATGAAGAAGGGGGTGAATCCCGTCGATCTGTTGACGGAGGTCCGGATCCCCCAGATGACAGAGGGCAACTCCTCGACCCAGCACCCGGCGGTGCGCTCGAGTGGTACTTGGAGTCGCGGCTTCAGGCCATGGAGGATGCTTTGGTTGGCTCGTTCCGCCTGGCCGTTGGATTCCGGGTGGGCGACTGACGCGAGGTCGAGCCGGATATGGTGCTCTTCGCAGAATTCGGCCATGGATCCCTTGGCGAAGTTGGTGCCGTTGTCCGTGATGATGCTGTTGGGGAACCCGTAGCGATATATGAGCTCGCGTAGGAATTTGGTGGCGGTCTTCCCATCGCATTTACGGACTGGCTTGGCCTCCACCCACTTCGTGAATTTGTCGACGGCGACCAGCAGGTGGGTGTAGCCAGAGGGGGCCTTCTTGAAGGGGCCTACCATGTCCATGCCCCACACAGCGAATGGCCAGGTGATGGGGATTGTTTTGAGCGCCGAGCTCGGTACGTGCGTCTGATTGGCGTACTTCTGGCACCCGGCACATCGCTGGACGATGTCGACAGCATCGGCGTGTGCGGTGGGCCAGTAGAAGCCGTGTCGCATAGCCTTGGCGACCAGGGAGCGAGCGGCGGCGTGGTGGCCGCAGTCACCTGAGTGAATGTCGTGGAGGATTTTTCGTCCTTCAGCCGGTTGGACGCAGCGCTGGAACACGCCGGTGACGCTGCGCTTGTGGAGCTCGCCGTCGATGATGGTGTAGGACTTGCATCGACGAGTGATCATTCGAGCGTCTGTCTCGTCTGCTGGCAAGGTGCCGGCTTCCAGGTAGGCGATGTAGGGCTTGGTCCAGTCGTCTGGCTCGGTGACGAGTGCGACCAAGGCTGCCTCTGGTTGGAGTGGGACTCCGATGTCGATCTCCCTCGGGGGAGAGACTGATGGCTTGGATATTGTGTCGAGGAACACGCCGGCGGGTGGTGTGAGTCGAGCCGACCCGATGCGAGATAGGGCGTCGGCCTCCTCGTTTTTCCGCCTGTCGATCCACTCGACGGAGTAGCCGGTGAAGTGGCCGCCCAACTTATCCACCGCTTGGCGGTACGCCGCCATGGTAGGGGAGACGGCGTCGCAGGTGCCGGCGACTTGCCCCGCGACAAGGTCGGAATCTCCGTAGCAGCGGAGGCGATTGACGTTCATCTCCTTGGCGGCTCGCATGCCGTGGAGTAGGGCCTCGTATTCGGCCATGTTGTTGGTGCAGGGCGTGAAGTCGAGGCAGAGGATGTAGCGGAGCTTGTCGCCCTTTGGTGAAGTTAACACTATCCCTGCGCTGCGCCATCCGCGTTCTTGGAGCCGTCAAAGTGCGAGCTCCAGAGTGGAGGTACGGCGGCTTCTCGGCTGGGCCTCCTCCCGATCGGCGATGAAGTCGCGATGCACGTGACTTGATCGTCTTCGTGGCTCATACTTGATGTTGTGGACGCCGATCTCGACAGCCCTTGGCGACTCGCCGTCGCCTCGCGATTGCGGATGATGTCTTGCAGTGGTGCTGAGGAGACGACCGTGATCGGTGTTCTCGGAAGTAGTGCGCAGCGGCGAGCCGGAAGACCGCGTATACTAGCTTTTGGTATCATGGGTACCGCTGGCGCCATTTGGTGAGGACCTCGCTGATGTAGTACACCGGCCGCTGAACCGGGCGCTCCTTTCCTTCCTCTGGTCGCTCTACGACCATCACGGCGCTGACGACGCGCTCGGACGCCGCGACGTAAACCAGCATGGGTTCTTTGTCGGGGCGGCGAGTAGTGGTGCGAGTAGCACCTTTTGAGGTCGCGAGCGCGTCGTCCGCCTCCTTGTCCCACGGAAGGTGGGGTTCTTGCGCATCGGTATAGGGGCATCGCCTTTCGCCAGGCGGGGATGAAGCGACGAGAGCTACTCGCCCGCCAGCCACGGGCGTCGCCGCGAGCACTCGGGTTTTCCAAGCGGGCGATCGTGTCGATCTTTGTGGGGTTCGCCTCGATCCCTCGTTTGGAGACGACGTACCCGAGTAGTTGTCCGGCGGGTACACCGAAGGTGCACTTGCCTGGGTTGAGCTTTATCTTGTATCTTCGCAGGTTGGCGAAAGTTTCCGCCAGTCGGTGAGTAGGTCGCCTTGGCGAGTGGACTTCACGACCGTCGTCGATGTGAGCGTGGATGTTGCGGCCAATTTGGCTCGCGAGGCATTCTTGCATGCACGCTGGTAGGTCTCCCGGCGTTCTTGAGGCCGAAGGTCATGGCGGTGTAGATGGCTCGAATGGCGTGATGAACGTCTTCTCCTCGTCTTCGACGGCCATTTTGATCTGGTTGTACCCGAGTAGGCGTCGAGGAAACATAGCGACTCAAGCCCATGGTCGAATCGATTATCTGGTCGATCCGGCGGGAGAAACTGCTCCTTTGGGCAGGCGCTGTTCAGGTTTGTGTAGTCGATACACATTCTCCAGTCCGTTTTCTTCTCGACCAGGACTGGGTTTGCCAGCCACTTGGAGTACTTGATTGGCCAGATGAAGCCGGCAGCGAGTAAACGCTGCACTTCTTCGGCGATTGCTCGACGGCGTTCTTCATTGAAGGGCCGCAGCCACTGCTTGACAGGTCGCACTTTGGGGTCGGCGTTTAGCTTGTGCTCAGCGAGCTCCCTAGGGACACCGGGCATGTCGGAGGGTTTCCATGCGAAGATGTCCCTGTTCTCACGGAGGAACTCGATGAGCGCGCCCTCCTACGCTGGGCTCATGCCCGTCCCGATCGTCACCGTCTGGCTGGAGTCGCCTGGTACCAGCTCGACGGTGCGCGTGTGCATCGTGGCCTCAAAGGTTGAGGTGCCTGCGCCCTCTGAGTTGGGCTTCTTGAGTATGGTGGGGTCGTCGTTGTTGACCCCGCTCGCATTTCTGGCGAGCTCGTCGGCGTGGTTGGTCTCCGCCGCGATGACGGCGTCGGCGAGCTCGGCTCCTTTGGCCTCGCACTCGGCGGCCATGTCGGGGTCGCCGTTGATGGTGATGACGCCGCACGGCCCGGGGAGCTTAATCGCGTTGTACGCATAGTGGGGCGCTGCCATGAATTTAGCGAACGCCTGGCGCCCAGGCAGCGATGGTAGGGCTGTCGAAGGCACCAGCTCGAAGACGATCCGCCGGTGCGGAAGTTTGCTGTGCCGAAGGTGGTGGCAGCGTGACCTTGCCGATCGGTACGCCTTCCGACCGGGGGCGATGCCGTGGAATGTGTGGGTCGTCTCGATCATCGATTGCGGAGCCGCTGAAGGTGTCGAGGTAGAGGATGTTGATGGAGCTGCCGCCGTCCATCGGTGTCTTGGGAGAGTGATCGCCAACCTTGACCACCAAGGCGACTCGTCCTGGGTACTCGATGCGCGGCGAGTGGTCTTGCCGGCTCCAGGTGATGGGCTGCTCCGACCAGTTCAGGAACTGGGGGACGTCTGTTTGGGCCACCGCATTGACGGCGACGGCGCGGGCGATGACCTTCTTCTCGCGCTTCGTGTTGAAGCCTGTGAAGGTGTGGAGCGAGCCGGCTACTTTGCCGAATTTTCCGCCGTTTGGCGGGTCGTTGTCGGGGTCCTCCCGCGCTTGCCGTGCCTTCTCGATTTCCCTGAGGGTGTGGCAGTCGGCGGTGGTGTGCGTTGCGGGCTTCCCTTCCCTGCTATGGAACGCACATGGTTGGTTAAGGAGGGCCGCGGGATCGAACCTTGGCTTGTTCTTGTAGTTGCCGCCGTCGCGGCGTTGCCCTCCGTCGCGGCGGTAGCTCTTGGGCTCGCGCTGCGCGTGCCCGGCGTTGGCGACGAAGTCGACTCGCCCGTCACTGCGGCGCTTGCCAGTGAGGCGAGTGCCGCTGTAGCGTAGGTCGGTTCGGCGTCCGCCGTCGTTGCCGCCCGTGCGGCATTGACCTCCTGACTCGTCGTCAGTTTCCTGGTTCGGATCTTCCTCGGCGTACCGTTTGGCGATCTCGAGGAGGTCGGGGATGTTGTCGAGTGTGCGGGAGTGTCGCTTGAGCTTGGCGACTAGAGGCTCGTAGCGGCACGAGGTCTTGAAGCAATGGATCGCGGTGTCCGGGTGGATGCCGACCGCGTTGTACCAAAGCTCTTGCCACCGTTGGACCCGATTCTTGGTCGACTCGCGGGTCCCTGGACGCACCGTTCAGGTCCTCAATAGTGGTGGCGTGTAGGAGCACTCGAAGTGCTCGAAGGCGTCGCGCATTTCCTCCCAGGAGTCGATACTGTCCTGGGGGAGAGTGTTGATCCACTGCCTGCACGTCCCCTCCATCATCAGGGGGAGGTAACGGGCGGCGAGTAGGTCAGTGTGACCCGCGATCCCCATTGCCATGAGGTATGTGTCGAGCCGGGGCGGGGTCGCATGCGAGTCATACTTTTCTATCTCTTTTGGCGCCTTGAAGTTTGGCGGGTACTTCTCGCCTCGGATCATTGGTCCGAAGCACTTGGGTCCGAGTCGACTGAGCGACCCCATAGGCTCACCGTCACGGCGATTAGTTAGGGTGTGCCGCAAGTCGTCGGGCTGGCGTGCGCGCCAGCTTTGGTTGTTGATGATGTGGGTGCGGGCGTCGATGGGTTGCCCGTTGGCGGCGACAAGGTTGGTTGCCGGCCTGGGGTCGTTGGTGGAGAGTGCCGCGTTCGCGGGTCGGTGTTGGAGCCGCAACGGCTCTGGTGGCGGGCAGTTGAGGGTGTTTGCCGCCGCTGGGCGGCCGCTGGAGGCCGCTCTACTTCTCGAGGAACGCGAGTATACTCGGCCTGCCGAGTCGGCGCCCGCTTTTTGCTGCTCGACGGCCTTTGCGGCGGCCACGTATTGGATCGTAGGCGCCGTCACCGGTGGCGGTGATGGCGTCGTTGCTCGACCTGCCACGAGGTTGTCCATTGGGGTGGAGAAACGGTGGGAGGCCGTCGCTCGCTCCGTGAGGAGACTACTATCCGCGGCTGGTCACAGGAGGTGCCGTTGGGTGGAGTGGGCGCCCTCGCGTTGATCTGGCGGGGCCGGGCGCTTCCTCTGGTGGCGTTCAGATCGCGGCGCAGGCCGGTCGTTTTGCCGTCGAAGTTTAGGGCGCGCCCCTGAACGGTGGGGTTCAGGCGTGACCTGATCCGCTGCTGGTGGTAGCGTGACAACTCCTGCGCCGTCACCTGCTCGAGGCGAAATTTTTCGCGCTCGGCCTGCTCTTTGCGTACCGCCTCCGCCAGTTTCAGGCGGAGTTCCTCGACCTCCGTTGCCGTGGCGTTAGGAGGGATTGGGGTGGAGAAAGGATCCTCCGGCGGATCGGCGCCGGTGGCCATGTAGGTCGCGGCGTGGCGACCGGTTCCGTCGCGGAGGTCGGCGGAGTTCTCCGACCCGGAGTCGAATTCGAAGATCCCGAGGATGGAGGGGTCCTCGAAATCTCCCGCGTTGGAGACCTAGGCGATGGAGCCCGCGGATGAGGCCGCGGTGATGGATCCGGAGAGTGACGCGGGGTCGCTGAGTCGGCGTCGTCGGTGAGGGCCGCATCCTCTGCGGCATCAATTCCCCACGTCGGTGGGCTGAGTTGTACTCGGAGGCGAGGCGGTGGATCATGCGGATCTGGCTCTCGGAGAGCCGATCGCGTGGCGGCGACTCGCGGATGCGAGCCGAGTCCTCCGAGACGATTACGTCGGTGAGGCCGACGAAGAGGCTGATCGTGCCGATAGGCAGGATCACGCTGTGCGTGACGGGTCGTGCCGCCGGGACGTAGCTGCTCGGCAAGATCTGGAGCATCTCGCAGATCGCTATCATGCGGCTGGTGGCGACCGTCTCGTTGATGGGCAGATTAGATCTCGCCGCAGAACACCGGCCAGACCGGCTAGGCCCCACGGTGGGCGCCACTGTCGTGGGAATTGTCACGGCAGATGCTGCAATCGGCAACAAGTAGTAGAACGAGGGGCAAGGGCGGCCAGCCATCTGCGGTGCGAGATGAGGGCAAGGACACAGGGTTTTACCCAGGTTCGGCTCCCCGGAGGGTAAAGACCTACTCCTGCTAGATTGTATTATGGAGGTGTTACAATGGGCGAGCTCGGCGGCTAGGCGGCGAGTCGCTTGGGTGTATGAGGGAACGTGTCTCTACTTGCCCTATTGGGAGGTTTATATAGGCTCACGTCCCCTAGGGTTTACATATCTCAACCGATTCGATTCTGACTTGAGTCGTTTAACCTAGTCCGACTGGGCCTATCTACTACTTTGGGCCTTGACTTCGATCGCTCGACTCTGCCGCCTGGCTTTGATCCACTCGCCGTTCTGTAGGCCCACTCGCCAGGTCTTGGGCCAGTCGGAAACGTCCTGCTAGGTATACCCCGGTAGGCATATCCCCATCACCAAGTATGCACCGTTGCGAAAGTTCGTCGTGTCCAAGCATCACGTGATGATCGGGTGCTATAGACTCTACGCTCACATACAACGGGTGCAAGCCATTTTTGCACACGCGGAAATACTTGGGTCTAGCCTGACGAGCCTAACATGTACAGACATGGCCTCGGAACACAAGTAATACCTTTCAGAATATATAAAAACATTTGGGTTTACTTACAGAAATATTGTTCAAGTAATAAAATAATGCCACATAGGCATTTCTAGTAATTTTATTTAAGTAAAATAAAAGGATTAAACCTTATTAAATTGTGACACCACTTTAAATCACATTCTCATGGACTAAAATATGTGGTGATGACATGTGTCAACATGATCCCATGTTTGGTTGGAGAATATTAAATCTTAAGTAGTTTTTCAATGAGTAGAAATTACTTTTCTAAAAATAAAAGAAAGTAAACCAAGCTTTAATCTTGTAATGTTAGTGATGATGCTAGATCATCTATAGGACCCTTTTGTGTGATGATTGAAATTAGTTAAGTATTGTTTGGTGATTGTGTACCTCGTATTTATCCATAGACGCTAGTATCGACCAAGGATACAAGGAAGAAGGAGGATACTACGAAGAAGAAGCCGAGGAGAACTTCAACCACTGCTCTGCACAAGGCAAGCTAACACTTGCAAGATACTCTACTTTAGCAAGCCTTACTATACAAGTTAACCTTGCAAGCCAATACTTGAAATCTTGCAAGCTAACACTTGCAATTATGAAAGTTAGATAACCTATGCAATGCCCTAAGCATGCTTGGTTAGACACATATGATGATATCCAATCCCAGTTTTACTTACAAGCTTTATACTTTATTTCTTTATCAAAGCTATTACTTAGAGTTTACTTAAGTGAATTGTAGATACTAGAAAGATAATTGAAGGTTGCATAAAGAGCATAAAATTTGGCCTAAGCTAGATAATCTTTATGTCATCCTAAGGCATGAGATTGAACTTAGTAAAACTCCACTAGTTTACCACCCCTCATTAGTACTTATCCCACTTGTAGATGCTAGTGCTAAGCATAAAACCTGATCAACTTAGATGGGAATACTTGGTGGAAAAATGTTTATGAAAACCTTGGAATGACGGATCATTCTATTGAGATGTTTTGGACATGTGTTTCCGAACACCAGAGGATTTCTGGTGATGAAAATGTTGAGGCATGAGCCTTAGCCCTTTACAAAACTGATGGTTGTCTGGATGCGATACCATTCCAATTTTACCGTACAACCACAATACCCAAGAATTGGGTAGGGCTTGACTGGAAGCTTATATACCTTAGTATTGGTTCCCTCACGACCAAGGTCTGAGCTGAGGCTACCTTGTGAAGATTGTCCACCTGTGCAGTACCCAAGATGACAGTTGGTCATGGTTGGGAGGCCAAACTCACAGGAGAGGTGCCTATACTAGGGCGTGTAATTGAAAGGTTAGGATTGATTATCCACATACTGAGTATGGTGAATTCATGATTTATTCCTGATGGATGTATCGAATGTTGTGGTGAAAGTGTACAATCTCTGCAGAGTGTCAAACTATTCGAATAGCCGCGTCCGCGGTTATGGACAGTTGGAATGGCCATACTGTTCCCCCGTCAGATGTTTTCAAAATGACTTATGAAATGAATTGGGACTTTGACTTGACCACAACAGAGTTGTGACATGAGATACAAGTTCCCACTTAGGTGTTATAAAATTTCAACTAGCTTTTCATACTTCTGAACTTAGTAGATTTAAATCTGGCTTTTTGCAAAACAACCCTAGAGCTTAGTGTCCTACTACAAAACCCCCCTTCACTTGTTAGTATTAGTTTGCGAGTACTTAAAGAGTACTCATGGCTTTGTCCCTGGCTATTCCCATGGCCAGACTATGAAGAGGATTACCTGTAGGATGGACCCTAGGAAGGTTACGACAACTAGGATCATCTCCCATCGTCAGCATTGCCTGTGACCCCGAAGATGGTGCTTCGCCTCGCTCTAGTTATTATTTACGATTTCACGCTTGAGTTGTATTAAGAATTGGATCATGAGATCCTTATTTGTGTAAGACGTTATTTATGGTTTGTAATGGATGATGTGCTGTGGTATCCAATTCTATTATGTCTCGCAAAAATGGTAATCCTGGGATTGCAATGTATGGCATAACAGACATCTGGGATTAAAAATCCGGGTGTTGACAAGTTGTTATCAGAGCCATCCTGACCATAGGAGACCCTAGTTAGACTGGACGTTTGGAATCAAAAACTTAGTTTAAAAACCAAAGAAAGCAAATATTTATAAAAACTTATTCCCATTCTTATCACTTTGATTCTTTCATGAAAATTCATGTTCCTCAAAAACTCTTGCAAAATACATAAAATTTGACACACTTGATCACTCTACTAACTTACTCATCCTATATTCTTATAGATGGACGTGAAGTACATTAAGTTTTACTAGTTGGGGAATGGAGGAGACCTTATCTTTGAGAGAGATTTGGACCAGCTTTCGGAACTTCTGGAGCGTCCGCACCCCGAGTTCTTCGGAGCTCAGCTCAATGATCAAGGAGGAGAAGATCTGCAGTGGCTAATTGTTGCAAGTCTCCGAGGAAAGATTGAACCCCCCACTGTAGAGAGAATTCAGTTTACCTTAAGAGAGAACAACTGGCTCAATGGACTTGCCAGGGCCATGCAGGAAGCTCTTGCCCGTCTGTGTGGGCAGAGTATCAACCAGATCAAGGGTACCCGCTTTGAGTTTTTCCCAAGGCGTGATGCTAATGGACAACCACTGGAAGCCCCATACCACCATGAGCTGAAGACTCAATTGCACCACCTTAGCTTCATGATGTACGATCGTCAACAGGAGTTGGATAACTGCCGTGACTACTCCAACCACAAGTGCGCCATCATCAAGACGAAGGATCAAACCATCGCGATGCTAGCAAAGGATCGCAAGTCTCGCCGCCGTCAGCTTGATAAGAAGGAGCGCATCATTGCCCGTCTTTGCCACTGTATCTCGTCTTTGGAGGATACCATCCACGAGAGAGACATGCAGTTGGAATAAAGGGAGAATGCCGGAGAGGATCTTCGTGGAGACCCCTACTCCTATCTCAGTGATGATGACGATTTTTTGGAGGATCAGGCTATGGAGTTCTTCACCGATGAGGATGATTTCGCCTTCATCAATGACGACGATGATGATGAGGATGACGACTACACCGACTCCGAGGAGTAGTAGCACTTGATCACTAGCGTAGTGAGTAGTATTCGGTCCCACTGTATCGTAGTTTCCAGAATGGTTCCTAAAACCATCTGTTTACCTTGTTGTGGTGTGTGTTGTATCGTGTGCTATGAATGAATGAATGAAAAGCAAGTTGCTAGAAAATCTGAGTCAAACTTTAAAAACTTTTCAAAGTCCCAAAACCTTAGAAATTTCCCTCTTTTCTCATGATCTATCTCAATCTTCAGATGCCATGCGAAGGAAGTGGTTCATCCCCAGACCCGAGGTTGCAGATCCTGCAAATGTTGGTTTCTGACCGCGAAGCTGAAAGAGCCGAACGTCAAGCCAACCTAGCCACCCTTCAACAGATAGCACAGCTAGCCCACAACAATCAAGGCCACGGAAACCAGGACAACCATGGCTCTAAGCTCAAGAATTTCCAGAACACCAACCCACCTGTTTTCACTAAGTCGGAAGTGCCCTTAGACGCCGATGATTGGCTGCAAACCATGGAAAATAACCTAGAAGTCGCCGGAGTGGAAGCTAACGAGAAAGTTCTATTCGCCACCCACTATCTAGCCGGAGATGCCAGAGCATAGTGGAACAGCGTTCGTGCCATGACCGGAGGACAGATGATGACCTGGGAGGAATTCAAAGTCAAGTTCAGCAGAACCCATGTGCCACCAGGTTTGATCAAGAGGATGAGAGACGAGTTCAGAGAACTGAAGCAAGGAAGGATGACCGTAGTGGAATACCGTGACAAATTCTTGTCATTAGCTAGGTATGCCCCGGATGAGATCGACACCGAAGCCAAGAAGAAAGAAAGATTCCTAAATGATCTGCACGAGATGCAGACGGTGTTAGTCAATATCCCCTTTGCTGATATTGAAGCCCTTGTCAACTCTGCCATCCAGATGGAAGGAAAGATCAACCAAGCCAATGAGAACCGCAAGTGTCGCATGATGCATCAACCAGGAACCCATCAGACCCCAAAGTACCGCCCCAAACCATCTCCAGGATTTTCCCCGAGAACCAACAGACCCCCGATGAACCGTCCGACCTATCCCAACCATGGAAACCCTAGGTCCGGAGGAAATAAAAAAAAACCCGGCAACTCTAGAAATTTCAACCGTACCCCACCTAAGTTCAACAACAACAATGCTACCGCCAACGCCAACACTGACCCGAGGACTGAAAGCAATGTTGTGCCTGTTGCAGCAAAGGACAAGTCGCAAGTGACTTGTTATGACTGTGGAAATAAGGGTCACTACTCCAACGAGTGCCCCAACAAGAAGAATATCGCAGCCCCCAATGAAAATGCCCCAGCTCAGCAGCAGCGTCGTGTTCAGCCGGGAAGAAGGTTTTCCCCAGGAATTCGCTCAACCGCACCGGCCTTCTTTTTCTCATGCATGCTGAAGAAGAGCGCCAGACGTTGTGCTGGGTATGTTTTCTGTTAATTCAGTACTTGCAAGAGTGTTGTTTGATTCTGGTGCATCGCATTCATTTGTCACCGAAGAATTTGCCTGCACTAGTAAGATTCAACCAACAAAACTGAAGCATGTTATGATCGTCCAAATTCCCGGTTCAACCACCAAGGCTAGGCACATTTGCAAAACCGTCCCTATCCGAATCCATGGCATAGATTTTTATGATTACCTTATAGTACTCGGAACTAAAGGTTTGGAAGTAGTACTAGGAATGGATTGGATGTCCAAACATAAAGGATTGATTGACTGTGCCAAGAAAGCCATCACCATGACCAGTACAGCCGGAATATCAGTCGAGCATATATCTGAAACCTTACCTCGTCAATTCAAGTATAACAAGAGTATAGCCCAACCTACCATTGACCAAGTCCGGATAGTCTATGAATACCCCAACGTATTTCCAGATGTTTTGCCCGGTATGCCCCCAGATCAGGATATCGAGTTTATCATCGAACTAATCCCCATAACAGGACCCATAGCCCAGAGACCATATAGTATGAACCCGTCTGAACTAGCAGAACTGAAGAATCAACTGGATGCCATGCTGGAAATTGGATTGATTCAACCAAGTGCGTCACCATGGAGATCACTTGTTTTGTTCGTGGACAAGAAAGATGGAGGTAACCGTTTCTGTACGGATTATCAGAAGTTGAATGATGTCACTATAAAGAACAAATACCCCTTGCCCAAGATAGAAGATTTGTTTGATCAGTTGACCGGTTCCCAAGTGTTTTCTAAGATTGATCTTAGGACAGGCTATCATCAACTCAAAATTCGGGCAGAGGATATTCCCAAGACTGCCTTTACCACCAGATATGGATTATACGAGTATACCGTTATGTCCTTTGGATTAACCAATGCCCCCGCTTATTCCATGAATCTCATGAATAAGATTTTTAGGGACTTCCTGGATAAGTTTGTCGTTGTTTTTATCAATGACATTCTGATTTGTTCCAAATCGGAAGAAGAACATGAGCTACACCTAAGGACCATTCTTGGAACCCTTAGAGAGCATTAGTTGTATGCCAAGTTTAGCAAATAAGTTTAGCAAATGTGAATTCTGGTTACAGAGGTAGGATTCCTCGGTCACATTGTATCAGCCGGAGGAATTGCCGTTGACCCTGCAAAAGTGAAAGATGTCGAAGATTGGCAAGCCCCAACCACTCAAAACCAAGTTCGTGCATTTCTCGGATTGGCGGGATACTACCGCAAGTTCGTAGAAGGATTCTCGAGTATCGCCAGACCCATGACCCAATTGCTAAAGAAGGACAAGAAGTGTGAATGGACAGACAAATGTGAAGCGAGTTTTCAAGAACTCAAGAGGAGATTGATTTCATCCCCAATCTTAATCATGCCGGATATCACGAAGCCCTTCGACGTGTATTGTGACGCATCCAAGATCGGTCTCGGATGTGTGCTAATGCAAGAAGGCAAAGTTATATCTTATCTATCTCGACAACTGAAACAACATGAGCGAAATTACCCAACCCATGACCTCGAACTCGCAGCCGTAGTTCTAGCCCTAAAAACATGGAGGCATTACCTGATGGGAAATCGTTGTGAGATTTATTCGGATCACAAGAGCCTGAAGTATATATTCACTCAGAAGGAGCTGAATATGAGACAAAGAAGATGGATTGAGTTAATCAAGGATTACGATCTGGACATTCACTATCACCCTGGTAAAGCCAACGTAGTAGCACATGCCCTTAGCAGATTGCCGTGCTGCTTGAACTCCATGATTTTGAAGGAGCAACCAAGCTTGCACAAAGAGATGGAAGATTTTCGAATGGAATTAGTGAGTGAAGGATTTTTGGCTAGCATAGAACTTCAAACCCACTTTGATCAGCCAGATCAAAGAGGAGCAGAAAGGAAATGCTAGCATTTACGGAATCAAGCGTCATATCGGTACAGGCAAAGTACCCGGATTCACCAAAGATGAAGGAGTTCTGTGGTACAAAGGATGCCTTTGTGTACCAGCAGATTCTGAGTTGAAAGAAATTATTCTCAAGGAAGCTCATGATACTCTTTATTCTATCCACCCCGGAGGAACTAAGATGTATCAAGATTTGAAAGAGAAATTTTGGTGGCATAAGATGAAGAGAGAAATCGGAAGCTATATCGCCAAGTGTGATATATGTCAGCGAGTCAAGGCAGGACATCAAAGACCCTCTGGATTGTTACAACCCTTGCAGATTCCGGAATGGAAATGGGATTCCGTTGGAATGGACTTTATCACCGGATTGCCTACTTCTAGTAGGGGAAATGACTCTATCTGGGTCATAGTGGACAGATTGTCCAAAGTCGCCCATTTCTTGCCCATCAAGACAACATATCAGAGTTCGAAGCTAGCGGAGTTATACATCGCTAGAATATTCAGTTTGCATGGAGTCCCCAAGAACATTGTATCGGATCGAGGAACTCAGTTTACCTCGAGATTCTGGTAGAAAGTTCAAGAAGGTTTAGGAACCCGCCTAGATTTCAGCACCGCGTATCACCCTCAGACCGATGGGAAAACAGAGCGAGTAAATCAAATACTCGAAGATATGCTGAGAGCATGTGTGTTAGAATATGGATCTAAGTGGGACGACTGTCTGCTGTTTGCAGAATTTTCGTACAACAATAGTTATCAAGCTAGTTTTCAAATGGCCCCATTTGAATTCATGTACAGAAGGAAGTGTTGTAGGGGTTCGTAGCATGGAAAACAAAAATTTTCTATCGCATACAAACAAACAAGCCAAGATCTATCTACTAGTTTGTAGCAACGAGTCGATGGAATAACTTACCCTCGAAGATTCCAAAGCGGTTAACGAGAGCAGATTCTCGTGGGTGATGTAGTCGTACTCTTTCCGATCTCAAGATCGCATAGACGATCCTTCCGGCGCTGCGTTCCGGCAGCTCCCTTGATCGGTCACACGTTCGGTACTGACGAAGACCTTCCTCTCCCTTGTTCCAGCAGGCGGAGGTTGTAGCACTCTCCTCGCGATTCCAAAGAAGACTGTGGCGTGGTCGGAAGTAGAGGAGATCCTGAGGCTTCGCCTTAAGCGGGCGAGTATGGTGGAGTATGAGAGAGAGATATTAGTGGTCTAGAGATTAGACACACCAATTAGAAGGCTCTAAACCGCAGGCTAGAGCAATTAGAAGCTCTAAACCAAAACGGCTCTAAACCGGAGATTAGAGGATAGGAACTTGTGTGTCTAGAGGAGGAGGCCCTGCCCCTCCTTTTATAGGTGGGAGGGGCGGCCAAGGGGAGGGGAGTCCCTCCCCAAGTCGGCCTTGGTTCGTGCGCCAGCTTGGATGGACTCCTTCCCCAAGTCGGTTCCAACCACCTCTTGCTTGTTTCCCACAGTTTCCTGTTTCCCACAGTTTCCTGTTTTCCACAGTTTCCTGTTTTAGCCGTTTGACTTTCAAACTGGCAGTTTGACTTTTCAGTTTTGGAACAGAAATAACACTTAGTACATGATGCAATCATTCAATATGTAATGACACATTCATGTACCCTCCCCCCCGGAGTGCCGGACAATCCGGAACCTTCTAGAACATTCCCGATGAAAATACCGGAATCATTCCCGAACTCCGAAACGGGACTTTCCTTATATGAATCTTATTCTCCGGACCATTCCGGATCACCTCGTGATATCCCGGATCCCATCCGAGACTCCGAACAACATTCGGTTTCTTTCTCATAATACCATAACTACTCAAACAACGTCGAATCCTTAAGTGTGTCTCCCTACGGTTCGTGAATTATGCGGAGATGATCGAGACACTTCTCCGAACAATAACCAATAGAGAAATCTGGAAATTCATATGGCTCCCACATATTTCTATGATTACTTTGCGATCGAATGAACCACTTACATACGATACCAATTTCCCTTTGTCTCACGATAGTTTACTTATCCGAGGTTATGATCGTCGATATCTCTGCATACCTAGTTCAACCTCGTTACTGATAAGTACTCTTTTCTCGTTCCCGTGATATGTGATCCCTTCTGAGCCAGTCACATGCTTGCAAGCTAATTGGATGACATTTCACCGAGAGGGCCCAGATTATATCTATCCGTCATGTGGATGGAAAAATCCCACTCTTGATCCATGTGTTTCAAACAATACTTTCTGAACACTCAATGCCACCTTTATAGCCACCCTGTTACGGTGTGGTGTGTGATGACATCAAAGAATCCATACAGAAAAGGTTATATGCATGATCTCATGGTCGAAGGAATTAGGTTACTATGTATCAGAAAGCATATAGCAATTGAACTATTGAAATGACTTGATCTTTATGCTACGCTTATCTATAGGAGTATGTCCATCACATCATTCTCCTAATGATATGATCCTGTTGTTAATAACATCTCTATGTTCATGATCAGGAAACCATGATCATATATTAACCAACAAGCTAGTTTAACAAGAGGCTTTACTAGGGACTCTTAATTTAGTTTACAAATCACACAAGTATTAATGTTTCCGTTTAATACAATTATAGCATGGTATGTAAACATTTATCATAAGTGTGAAGATATGATAATAACCACTTTATTATTGCCTCTTGGGCATATCTCCAACAGTCTCCCACTTGCACTAGAGTCAATAATCTAGTTTCAAACCTTTGTGTATTCAACACCTATGGCTTTCCGGTGTTGTATGTACATGATTGCTAGTGGTCAACTGATCTCCGGATCTGACACTTCCAGGTCCGTGTGTAATTGCATGTCTTTGCGTCTCTACGCATCACTCATTCTCTAATGAGATGGCTTTGTATAAATTTGGTCTTTCGGTGTGACCTTTAGCTCTTTGGGGTTAAAACATGTTGATAATATTGTCGCACAATATATCTTCATAGTATTATCCCACTGTGAACTACACCTAGTTTGATAACAAACTACTTGACACAAATGCCCTCTTTCGCTGCTAAAATAGCAGTCACATACTTAGCCTTTTGTTGTAGTATCTGTCACAATGTATTAACTTTGGAACTCATCCAAATCCATTATGGAACTCACTTTCCATTATATTGTGCCACCCTTGGTTTATATTGAGATAAACTTAATTTGTACTTTGTGACAAAACTAGTATCAATGTAGTACTTTTACAATGAACTAACCATCTATTTGTCACTTCTACAAATAATATACTCTTAGTTCTTCCAAAAGATCATAAGAATATCCTTACTATTGTCCAATGATCATCTTACAAATCATTCTGGTATATGCTCACAACATTTAGAGCATAGGACATATCTGGATTTGTACACATCACAGCATGATTGATATAAATACTTTTTGTGATTTCATACATCAAGTATCAATCTATACTTGAATCTTTGTTTCACTTACCCAGTGTCATTACACTTGAATATATCATCAATATTGAACTCATTCAATCTTTTCTGTGTGACAAGAACCTTTCTTGTAGTTTCTATATTGAACTCATTCAATACATCATCTATGTACTTTTTGGCACAACCATATTAGCGTCTATTGATGCCAAATATTTGGGTTTTGCCTAAGCCTTTCATCGAGATGAAATTCTTAATATGTGTTAATAAAATATACATCATTTCCAATCAACAATATGTCTTCCACATAATGTATTAGAAATATGTCTTAGCGCTCCCACTTAATTTCTTGCAAATGCAAG